>OX375801.1:8023854-8677068 GCA_947359425.1 Lagria hirta | reverse complement strand
ACAATTAATTAACTATACACAGACTTATTTATTATTGGATAATATAAAAATTATGTAGATGAGTATGAAAACATTAGTAATTTCCAACTAATGATCTGCATAGATATCAGAATTAGGTACTGTTACTATCAATTGAATAATTAGTTTTGGTATCATTTTCAAGCGGCAGAAATGCTTCCCTTCAATTACGTAACAAACACAGTTTTTCCAACTTGACGCTGAAATTTAGTTTGACTAAAATTTTTATTACGGTCCATGCTAACTAGAACCACAGAGGCATCTGTTGACTACCAGTCTTATGCAAATTAGGAGTTGGTCTTTTATAAAGCATTTAAGAAGGCAAAGTTGTAATGTAACCGCACTAAAAGTTTAACTAAACTATAATTATTATAAGCAGATTGTCACTTGCAATTGTGTTTTTTTTTAAACAAAATTCGTCCTAAACAGGAGCTGATCATCTCCAGGGTGACAATTTAAGAAATCTTACAAAAACTTTAAGCATTAAAGACAATTTATTATTATGAACGGTAGATGTTTGTTTTTTTTAAACGTTATTTTATCAATAACACTATTTTGAGTTTTACTTATTTTTTTGGCTAAAGTTTAAGCGGCAAAGAGCTGACGATAGATAATAACACACATTTCTACACCTAACAAAATTCTACATTTTTCAAATATATTAGATTAATACATTTTTTGTAGTTTTAATTGGAATCAGGTTACAAAACACATTTCCATCCGAAGAAATAAAAGATGAATCAAATTTGATCTATTTCTATAAATATTAAGTTGGATACGAGAAACCTAAAAAATATTTCTTTTAGTTTTGTATTAAAATATATAAGTTTACAGTGTTGAAAATCCTCTCCAAGCGGCAAATCAAAAAAAAAATTTAAGATACTAAATTTTATTAAATTACTGAAAACGCCCAAAAAACAGTTTTTTTTAATTGTTTTAATTTAGATTAAAACATTAAATTTAAATGAACTAACTATTTAATAGTTTTTTTTTTAATTCTTTGTTTTGGCTATCACTACAATGTCATCCGCATACCTTTTCTTATTTTTTCAATTGTTTTTGAACTGCATGTATTAGATGCGTTTATTATTTCATTTTTTTTAGCTTTAATTTTTGTGACTTCTATTATTAGATTCTTTTTGTGATAGTTTTTATGTTGTGGCGGGGTTAAGACAGTTTATGAATATGTTTGCTCAAAAAACCACATTGCTTCTAAAAAAATAATGTCAAAAAAAAAAAGATTTATGGCGGTTTTGATAGTTTTAATAAGAATTCCATGACGTTTATATGAACTAATCAGACACTGCGAATTTATGGTTTTTTATCGAAAAAATTCTCCCGGTCTTACTGACTGAAATTATTGATAAATTGCTATTTTTTGCAACATGCTTGCCACTCATAATAAATTAAAAGAATACTTTTTTGTTTGTTTTGATGGAAAATTTGTGGTTGCTACGGTATAACAGCATAAAGTTAGTTGGATTTCGATAATGTTGTGGGAGTATTATGGGATTTTCCACATGAATACCATTTGTGCATATGATATTTTTCGTAATTTTTCCTCGTAAATTTCAAAAACAGTTAATTAATATGTTATTGAAATAAACTCGATAAAAATTATCGGAAATATTTTATGCGTTTATGATATTATATATGATAATTGAATGATTTATACTGAAACGTTTGTTTCAATGATAATTTGAAATTAAGAAAAAATAATCATTTTCCCAAATTTTTAATAAAATTTATTTAATTCAACTACGGGGAGGTATTGACCACAACAAATATTTCAGTTGAGTAGTTTTTATGATTTATTTCAGCACCTTGGTTGTGTACAATAACAAAGTTTAGTTTATTCCAAAATACAACACTTTTCTAAATGAACATTTTTTCAAAAAAACTAATTGAGTTTTATATATTTTATAAAAAATAAATAAACGGGGACGTAAGTACAAGAAGTTTAAGCTTAAGTGACACTCTCACATTATATTATGTTGGTGTCGAACTCATTTCTTATAAGCCTGTCTTTCTAGATAACCTAAACCAAAAATATGGTACACAACCAATTTACTATAATTTTTCCAGCCTTGGAGATGCTGAAATAAATCAGCAAAAGTAGTTGACTGAAAGAATTGTTTTATTCAATACTTGTCTGTGGCTGCATTAACCGAATTTTAGTAAAATTGAGTTGATGTATAGGATTTCTAAAAAGTTAAGCTATATTAAAGATAAAATTTAAAGACAACAAAGTAAGTTTTTCTAGCCATAAAAAAAATCTTACTCTCTAGAAACAGATCTTGAGTTTTAGACCCGCCGTGTTAACCGAAACAATTGGAGACAAAACTCCCTGTTATCCGAAATTTGAACGTGCGCTTCTTAGAATTAATAAAAATCTGGTTTTTACCTGAGTCAACTTTCGAATAGTTGCCGAAAATTATCTTTTTTTTTAAACAAACTAATTTCTATAAATATGTATGTATGTACATAAAATGTACTATCTAGTTAATTTATATGTATTAAATCACATAATATGTATGTAATGTACATATTTTGTATTATATGTAGCTACATAATGTAATGGATGTGTATAATTAAAGTTTTTTTTAAATTATGAGTTTTTTTGAAATACAAAATCGGTTTTGTATAGGTATCAGGCTTTTTTACAAACTTTGTATTAACCGAAATTTCAGTTATCCGAACAGGCTCTGGTCCCGACTGTTTCGGATAATCGAGAGGCTACTGTGCTTTTAACTTGATTGACTAATTAATACCACTAGACTGACTATTTCCCTATTTGGCACTGCTATCCGAAATTGGTTCCAAACAACGCCATTTGTAATAGCGTCAAAATAACTTCTTCAGCTGGCTTTATAATTTTTAACCAATGTTCGGAAATTCCTATAATTTGATAACTTTCACCGACAGCTGAAACCTATAAAATAACTATAGGTCTTTATAACATTATATTTAAAATAACGATATTTAGCTGGAAAAATTTGCTTTAATATCATTAAAATTTTATTGATGTACTTCGTTTAATTTCCGTTTCAAAAAAACTCTTAAACCTAGTATTTTTTGGGCTATACTTATATTTGGGTTTATAGCTGATTTGAAATTTTGAAAATGATCAGTAATTTTGAATGATGAGTAATGCTCGGATAATTCACTTGGACTAGATTCACATTTCACACTAATTTCACATTTAAATTTCTTAAAGCTTCGAAATGTTCTCAAGTTTTGTGCCTTGAGCGAATGTAGGAGCATAGATAATATACCTTTTTTAGAAACCACGTTCAATGCTGTCGAAGCTTTTATTTTCACTATTATTAGTCTATTTAGATTTTTCAGCTTTCTTCCTGTGACTATGAGAAGCTTTTAACGGTTTGGCAGTTTCAAAGTTTGCTGACTCCTTATCAGCTAATGTTTTTTTTATTAATTTTCACTCTTTTGTCCGTTCTTCTAATTTCTTGTCTTAAGCGATAGACTTTTTGTGAGTTTACCTTATCTTCACTTTTTATTTGACAGGTGTCATAACAAAATTTTTGTTTTGCAATTCTTTTGAGTTTCAATAGTGACTTTAAGTAATTTAATTTTGTTTGGTAAAGTTTTTTATTTAGCAGTATAGTTGGTTCAATCAGTACGAGACTTCTTTGAGGCGATTGTTTTTCTAGCACGCAGGTGTTTACCTTTCTAAACAAGCAATATAACATTGCATATAATATAAATGAAAATAAAACAAAAATATTAGTGTTCAGTAAGGGAGCAAGGAAAAAGGTAGAATGGAGATGGGGTGAGAAAGATATAGAACAGGTGAAAGAATGGAAGTATCTGGGATTTATGTTTGAGGAAAGAAATAGATGTAAGGCGCAGGTAAGAGAATTAGTGAACAAGGGAAACCAGATGAATGCGAGAGTATGGAGTATGGCAGAGAGAAAGTTTGGGGGAGAATATGGAATAGGAATGACATTATTTGACAGTCTGGTAAAAAGTGTGATGATGTATGGAGCTGAAATTTGGGGGTGGAAAGAATGGGTGGAAATGGAAAAAGTGCAAGAAAGGTACACAAGATGGATGTTAGGGCTAAGCAGAGAGACTCCAGGATATATGGTGAGAGAGGAAGGAAAGAGAGAAAAATTAAGAATAGAGGCAGGAAAAAGAGCCGTGAAGTTTGAAGATAGGATGAAAGATAGGGAAGGGTGCGAGATATTGAAAGAGAGTTGGAAAGTGATGAGTAGAAAAGCAGAAAGAGGAATGGAAAAAGAAAGGAAAAAAAATATTACGAAAGGAATGGATTCAGCGTAGAGGAGATCGGGGAAAAAAGAGAAGCGAACCAATGGGTGCATGGAGAATTGAAAGACAGAGACAGAGACATAGACAAGCAAGAAAGGAGGAGTGAAATTAGAGAAACAAGATACAATAAAGAATACATAAAGTTTATAACAGAAGAGGGACCGGAATATGTAAAAAAAGAAAGTAAGAGAGAGCGAAAGATGATTGCAAGATTCAGATGTGGGAATGAAGAGAGAGACAACAGATATTGGATGGAAGAAAACGAAAGAAAATGCAGAATGTGTGGATGAGAGAAAGAAACATTGGAGCATTTGATGAAAGAGTGCACAGAAATAAAAGAAAGTATGCTGGAGAGAGAGGATGTAATGAAAGGAAATAATGAAGGAATAGATTGGATGAAAATGATAATGAGGGAGAAAGAAAGATTAAATCAAAAATTGAATGAAGAATAAATGAAAAAAAAAAGGAAGAGATGACAGAAGGGAAAGCGGGAGACAGAAGGATGCAAAAAGAGTAAATGAAGACAGGGGAAGAGAACACAAAGAAAGAAAAGGGAAGATAGGATAGAAAAAAATTAATATTTATTTAATTTCTATTTAATTTATACAATTTTATAATTGGGTATTAATGTATAATATATTTAAGCTTGTATAGGTAATAATAATAAACTTAAGACATTGCATATAAGTACGTGAACTGTATTCGACTGCGTGCTGTTGCACTGACCAATAGTAGTGATTTAGTTAGTTAGTAAACAAATTGTGATGCGTAAAGTGGTTGATATAAAATAAACGAACGGGTCGCTTTTATTCCTTGAATTTTGTGTCGTCCCTTTCTTCATTCGAGCAGAAAGTGGAGAAATTATATTTTTTCTTCTACTTTATTACTGCCAGAAGACACTATAGTATGAGAACTGGAAGTTCAAACCTTTTTTAATATAGAAACACAGCCGTTGTGGTGGAGTATTTTGTATTTAGTGCACTATATTTTTTTTACTTTATAAGCTCCATAAATCAAATAAGCTGTTACATCATCTCAATACTACCAGGGCTTAAAATGAAAATTTGCGTTGAATATACAGAGAACTGAGAATTATTTTGAAAAGTGGTCCAACAAAGTTTGGTCGTCTATAAATCAGAAAAAAAAACAACAAACATACCCGACATTACGTAGTTTAACAAAAAATTGAAAACGCATTTGTTAAGCCACTTCTCTAGTGCGTATGATACGCCAAATAGTCACGTGTGTAGAGTTAACTGTGGTGGAAATAATTTTAACTAATATGAGTTTTGTAATAATAAGTGTTTCCGTTTTATGCTTGAAAATGTTGATTGCAATGATAATAACAATTTTGATTTTAATGTGAAATACAACGTGTTATTTATTGTCCTACCCGACACCTTTCAAGTTCCGAAATGTACAAAATCCTTAAAAATTGTTTGACGTTCTATTTGCCAATTTTTTTTTGAAGTTTTGAAATTAGCTTACACATGAGAATTATCTGAAATTTTAACACTGTCTTTCAGTAAAACAAATTGCACAATATTCTTATTATTCTTAAAGTAGCAAACAAGTTTTGGCAGCCGTATTTGGAGCCGCTTTGTCATCAAATTTGACCCATTGAACCAACTTTTAAAATAATTTGAATTAAAATTAATACGTATTTCAGAGATATAACAGTAATAATCTGTAACTAAAAAATTTTTAAAATTAATGATAATAATCTGACAGGAACATTGAAATTTGACGTAATTGATTATTTTTTGACAGTTATGCTATACCAACCTTTAAAAACAAATCTATAACAGCCCTAGTACTTTTATAAGACTACAAACTGCATTATTGATTAATAAGCCCATCAAAGATGCAAATTCGAAAAAGTTATATTTAAAAATTAAAGTAACAAACAAGATATCAAAGTACCCATAAAATTGTGCTAAGTGACCAAACTCCACAGTTTAAACCTAATTTAGGTTTTAATTAGCTGTGATGTGTTAACATTATTGTTAGCAATAAGCTTAGTTTTATAGGTGTTGAAATTTCTTGTTTCTTACTATTTAAATGAGTTTTTGCCTGCAACAAGAAAACCATATCAACTGTGACAATAAAAATGTTGAATGATAATTATTTTCATCATATAATATTAAACTGTAATCACATTTTAAAATTTCAATGTCGCAATTTGTAAAAGAAGGCTCTAAGAAATTTGAATTACAGGTATTCATAATGTTTTTGCTGACTGAGTTTATGATTGTTTAAGCTGTGGAAAGTAACTTTATCGACACGATTATTATTACAAATTAGAGTGAAAATAAGAACTGCCACATAATTTTTGAACAAAATTTAATAATATTATAATAAATAAAGCTTTTGCAGTAAAACTCGATTTCAGATTGACGTCCAAAAATGAAGATTAATATTCTTTGTTTTTTATTGTTTTCTGCTTAAAAAACTGGTAGCATTAATATTTTATAAAATTCTATAACAAAGTAAAATTTACATGAGAGTCTTATAGATCTATAAATAGCTTAAAACTTCACAAAAAAACTCAATTTTTTTAATCAAATTAAAATCTATTTAGTGATTTGGAATTATATGAATAATTTAAAATTCTGCAATTAAAGTTAAAGATTACTAATAAAGTTCAATTTTATAATTTTTTTGCAGTTGTAACAACTAAACGACTTGCAAAATAATTATTCTCAGTTAATTCACAGAATTGAAAAGTTAACCGTCTTTTCCAAAAGAGTGAAATGTGTATATAGATAGCTAAAGTCGTCTGATAGCCTAGTGGCTGAAGATAGTATTTTCAGAAATTGTTCTGACCGAGAGACGTGGGTTTGAGCACGTTTGTCCACCGTAGGTGTTATTCCTTAAGATATTTCGTTAAGTTATTCCTAAAAAAATAAATAGCGATAAATTTATCAATAGTGCGTAGTACGTGTACGCACATCTACGCTTGCATGATTATACAATCATCAAACGCAAGAAGTTTAACACCTTAATATAATTTTAAACTTCACAAACTAAAGTTCTATAATCAAAGTAGAGGGTAAAGTTTTAAATAAATTGAAATTCGATGAATAAGAGAGAACTTCACAAACAAATTCAAATCTTAGAATTCTTTAAGTAAATTAAATTTTTATGAATAATTTAAACTTTACACAAAAGCTGTAATTCTATAATCAAATTAGAATTTTTTAAGTTTATTGCAATTTCTTAAGCGAATTGAAATCCTATAAATAACTTAGAACTTTATTAAACTTGTTTTCTGACAAACTTCAATTTTAAGAACCCACTGCAACTGCTAAACAACTGAACGATAGATGAAATTGATCTCCGTTAATTTACAATTGAAAAGTCAACCGTTTTTGGTAAAAAAATCGGGAGTATCAAGGTATCTATTTGTAAAGCGATAAGTAACGCTAATTACGCTAGTATACTAATGCGTTAACGCACTTTTATGTTGGCATGATTACAAAATAATGTGTAGAAAACTTGGTATTTTTATAACTTAAAAAGCTACACAACTGACGATATGAGATGCAAATCTCATATCGTCATATGAGTAATATGACGTAATAGTACGTAAAAAAAACATCATAATTGTATATATATATATAATTATATACAAATTAGTTAGTAATATTTGGACTAATAATATCTATATTTTTTATAAATTAATAGATATTTATGCATTAAGGGAGATATGAATGTTTTTTCTCCGAGGTTGACGTGTTACAGACCAAGGGCCGGAGGCCCGGGGTCTGTAAGTCTACCGAGGGTGAAAAACAGAATATCTCCCGTAGTGCATTAAATATTTTATTTTTTAGCATTTCATTACTGTTTTCTTAATAAAATTATATGAAAAATAACAACATCCGAGAATGCATGAATGTATAATTGCTGCAAATGCATGGTAACCATGTGTTTGAGGGTGAAAAACTTTACAAAGTCCCAAGGGAGATATGAGATACGTTTCATATATCGTATCCATAACGAAAATCAACAATATCATGTCACTAAAAAATAAATAATTTTTATATTGCTTTATAATTACAAATTTAGTTTTTTTTTCTTTTCAAGTTTTAATCAATTTTATCGACTGGACAATAAAATAATTATTAAAGATTATTTAATTGGTAACTTATTAAAACTATTAGATAATAATTAGGCCAACCATTAATTTCTGTGGCACACTTATCAGTTTATTAATTGATTGAACTTTGCTGTTGGAATAATTTGAAAACCGCAACTATCACTTTAATCACTAAACTTAAAGATTAGAAACCCCTACCATAAATTTAAAACAATAACCATCATAAACTTCTTGTAGACAGCACTTCTAATCACCAAAAACTGAAACGTCATTTAAAATAAAGCTTTTATTGCTAATGTCCCAATACTAATTAGAGTTTGAAAAAACATAATTTTTAGCAAATTTTAATTTTGAAAACATTGTTTTTTGTGCAGTTTATTTTAAATCTATTATTTTTAATTAAAAATTGATTAACTAACTATGTGCGCCTAAATACTATCTGTATGTGTACTAAATCTAAAGTCAAATTCTTAAAGATTACATTAAAAAAACCGGCTGACCATAAGTGAAAACTAAACCTGTATTATTAGAAAAATAAAACTAATACAATTACAGATGTTAAATAATATTTAAATAAATATAATTTTAAGCATTTTTTCTAAAAAAGTACGTTTGTCAACCAATTTTTTTTTTGTTTTTGCTGTTAATTGACAGCTGGTGATAAACTTTTGTGTTATCAGTGAAAAAAACTTAAACAATTATTGTTTTTTCAATTTCGTTGAATACTGTTTTTTTCAGCAACGTTTTTTATCGGTAGTAATTTTTGAATAAATTAACTGCTGGTAAATAAAAAACAATTAATTCAGACAATAAAAACTTATGACATTAATTCAAAACATTAAAAATATTTTAATGTTTTGAAATGGTTTAAAGTTTCTTGATAAGAAATGAAAATTATTTTCAATAATTTTCTATTTAAAAATTTTTAAACGTCTTTAAAAATTGTTTTAACCTTTTTAAAATCTTTTTTATGTTTTTTTTTTAATTTTTTTAATAATTTAAAAAAATTTTTAAAATTTTCAAACAATTTTTAATTGAAATTCAAATAAACTTTTTATATATAATTTTTTAAATTTATTAATACGTTTTAAAATTACTAAAAGTGAAAATAAATTACTATAAACTAGTTAGAAAAAATATTTTAATGTTTTGAAATGGTTTAAAAGTTTCTTAATAAGAAATAAAGATTATTTTCAATAATTTTTGATTTTAAAATTTTTAAACGTCTTTAAAAATTGTTTTAATTTTTTTTTAATATAAATGTAGAGGTTTTTATTAATTTTTTAAATAATTTTAATAATTTTTTAGAACTTTTTAGAATTTTAAAATATTTTTTAAAATTTTTTAATTTTTTACGTAATTTTAAAAATTTTCAGAATTTTTTAGATATTTCAAAGAACTTTTAAGAATTTTTCAATAATTTTTAAAAAATCTAATTGAACTTTTTATGATACATTTTTTAAATTTATTAATACGTTTTAAAATTACTAAAAGTGAAAACAAAATACTATAAACTAGTTAGAAAAAATTATTTAATGTTTTTTTAAAATTTGTTTCAACTTTTTTAAAATATATGTTGAGATTTTTTTAAATTTTTTAAATAAATTTAATAATTTTTTAAAATTTCTTAGAATTTTCAAAAAATTTTTAAATAATTTTTACAAAATTTAATAGATTTTTATATCTATAATTTTTAAGATTTATTACTACAATTTAAAATTATTAAAAATAAAAATAAATTACTATAAACTACTTAGAAAAAGTATTTTAATGTATTGAAATGGTTTAAAAGTTTTTTAATAAGAAATAAAGATTATTTTCAATAATTTTCAATTTTAAAATTTTAAACGTTTTTAAAATTTGTTTTAATTTTATTAAATTATATGATAAGGTTTTTTCTAATTTCTTAAATAATTTTAAGAAATTGTCAGAACTTTTTAGAATTTTTAAAAAATTTTTAAGTAATTTTTAAAAAATTTAATAGATCTTATAGTTATCTATAATATATCTATAATTATCTATAATATATCTATAGTTTTTAAGATTTTTTACTACGTTTTTAAATTACTAAAAGTGATAATGAATTACTAAAAACTAGTTAGAAAAAATATTTTAATGTTTTGAAATGGTTTAAAACTTTTTTAGAAGAAATATAGAAATTTAGATTATTTTCAATAATTTTCAATTTAAAAATTTATAAACGTCAAAATTTGTTTTATTTTTTTTAAATATAAGTTGAGGTTTTTTTTATTTTTTAAATAATTTTATTAACATTTTAGAATTTTTTAGAATTTTCAAAAAATTTTAAGAATTCTTAAATAATTAAAAAAAAATTAATTGAACTTTGTGTATATATATATATATATATTTTAAAATTTATTAATACGTTTTAAAATTACTAAAAGTGAAAACAAATTACTATAAACTAGTTAGAAAATAATAATTTAATGTTTTGAAATGGTTTAAAAGTTTTTTAATAAAAAATAAAAATTATTTTCAATAATTTTCAATTTAAAAATTTTCAAACGTCTTTAAAACTTGTTTTAACTTTTTTAAAATATACGTTGAGGTTTTTTTTAATTTTTTAAATAATTTTAATAATCTTTTAGACATTTCAAAAAAATTTTAAAAATTTTTAAATAATTTTTAAAATAATTAATAGATCTTTGTATCTATAATTTTTAAGATTTATTAATACGTTTTAAAATTACTAAAAATGAAAATAAATTACCATAAATTAGTTAGAAAAAATATTTGAATGCTTTGAAATGATTTAAAAATTTTTTAATAAGAAATTTAGATTATTTTCAATAAATTATAATGTAAAAATTTTTTCCGGAAATCGTCTCGGAAACAACATTTTCCTGCTTATTTACGCGCAGGAAAATTGAGTTTTCCGGACTAGTACTGTGAAAACTTTACAAGACGCAAAATAAAAAAGATATTCTGGTAACTATAGTTGCCAACAAAATTGACAAACTTGACTTTTGTAGAATTTGTCAAAGAAAAAATCAAAAATTTGTAAATTTCGTCTTTTTTTACGATTTCCGGAAAAATTTAATACAAAACACGTTAGTAAAATCTCTTACTTGACTCGGAGCTTTAAAATAAGCTCAATTTAGCTCTTCTTCAGTAATGTGAAATTTTCCTGACTTTTATATAAATAACTATTAAACGTCTTTAAAAATTGTTTTATTTTTTTTTAAATATTTTGTAAAGTTTTCTTTTAAATTTCTTAAATAATTTTAAAAAATTTTTAGAATTTTTTTAAATTTCCAAGAAATTTTTAAGAATTTTTTAATAATTTAAAAAAAATTTAATTGAACTTTTCATATATAATTTTTAAAGTTTTTTAATAAGTTTTAAATTTACTAAAACTAAAAACACATTACTATAAACTAGCCAGAAAAAAATTTTTAATGTTTTGAAATGGTTTAAAAGTTTTATAATAAGAAATAATGTATATTTTCAATAATTTTCAATTTAAAAATTTATATGAACAATAATTATTAAACCAGGAACTTTAAACCATAAAATAATTATTAAACTAGGAGCATTACACCATAACCTTCAAACTATTAACGATGGTAAAACGGTAAAAATTAGCCTGTGCAGCCTTAAAATTATTAAATTTTCAGATTTACTTTTTTCTCAATTTCTTTCTTCTAATAGCCGGAAAATATTGTTTTGCTTTATGAGAACCGCTGTCGTGCTGTAGATTATTTATAATTTATTACAAACAGTCGGATTGTTTTAATATCTCTTGTATAAGGGCGAATTTATAATTTTACTCAACAATTGACAGCTATCTTCTCTGACAAATCATATGAAAAAAGATTATCTTTTTTCTTCATTTTATAATGTCAGCCGATTTGAATAAAATTGTTTTTTAGCGAGCTACCATTTATTCAATCGTTTTTACATCTTTATTACCGTAGTAATTACAGTTAGCTATATTCATAATTTAGTTTATTTTTTAGTGACATGATATTGTTGATTTTCGTCATGGATACGATATATGAAACGTATCTCATATCTCCCTTGGGACTTTGTAAAGTTTTTCACCCTCAAACACATGGTTACCATGCATTTGCAGCAATTACACATTCACGCATTCGCGGATGTTGTTATTTTTCATATAATTTTATTAAGAAAGCAGTAATGAAATACTAAAAAATAAAATATTTAATTCACTACGGGAGATATTCTGTTTTTCACCCTCGGTAGACTTACAGACCGCGGGCCTCCGGCCCGTAACACGTCAACCTCGGAGAAAAAACATTCATATCTCCCTTAATGCATAAATATCTATTTTTATGAAAATTTTATTATAAAAAAATGATAGCTATAGGTGTTAATATTAATTATTACTTTTTTTTATTTTTAGGAAGAAAAGTCATCAAACGTCTAAAAAAGACATTTAGGCATCTTTTAAGTGATGTAAATAATTGTGATAAGATGGAAGCTGTGACCAAAAACGCTGCGAATTTGAGTTCGGACATAATGTTTGCAAAAATAGTGGCAATGTGTGTTTTAGGAATAGGATCCTTTATCGTAGGAATTTTACCAATTAAATTGACTAAATTTGCAAATATTAAATCAGTGAATGGTGATAAAAACTTATTAATATCTTTGTTATTGTGCTTCGGAGGCGGTGTGCTGCTCTTCACAACGTTCCTTCATTTGCAGCCTGAAGTGCGGGAAAGTTTTATGGTTTTAGATGCCAATAAGAAAATTCCAAGTATCAGTGGAATTCCCCTGTCTGAACTAGTTTTTTGTCTTGGATTCTTCTTTGTGTATATAATTGAAGAACTGGTTCATTTTTTTCTTCATAGAAAGTTTGAAAGCGAAGTTTTACATCGGTCTTTGTCGATTAGATGTAGCAACAAAGAAAGAAATTTAACAATTCCAAGAGTTACTTTGAATAAATTCGACGATGGCAACATTAGTTACATTAGTAATTCAAATAAAGAATTATTAAATTCACAAACAACAATTAATTTTGATAAACATAATCATTCGCATCATCATTTGGACGATTCGCTAAAGAATTCTTTTGGAGGATTGCTGGCTGTGTTAGCGTTGAGTTTTCATGCAGTTTTCGAAGGATTAGCTGTTGGATTGGAGAGCAGTGTTCAGAATGTTTGGTATCTCTTTACAGCAATAGCTACACACAAGTTTGTTATTGGTTTTTGTGTAGGAGTAGAGCTAGTTACTTCAAAAACCAAACTTGTGTTGATCATTTTGTACATTGGAACGTTTGCGATTGTTACTCCTTTAGGTAAGTAACTACAGATCATTTTGAATTCCCTTTTTTTCTTTTTGTTCCCCTCTCTTCCCTTTCATTTTTTAAATTTTTCGTGTCTCTACTTATTATTTCTTTCTTGTTTTTTCTTTCTTTTTTCTTTCTTTTTTTTCTTCTTTTTGCTTTCCTCTCCTATCTTGTCAAGTTTTTTTCTTTCTCGTTTCTTCTCTTCTCTGACCATTTTCTTCTATTTTATTTTTTTATATTTAACTGTCTCGGAGGCACAGCAGTTTTGCTGAACTCTAATGTTTTTATTATTTTTATTGGTATTTGAATATTATTGTTATTAATATTAAAGTTAGAATAAAAACCATAAAATTTTGTAATATTTGATATAAATTTCAAGTCCTGACACTATGTGTATTATGAAAATTATAATAGATTATATCAAAGCATAAAAATATGAAAAAAGCACAATTTAAAGAGTACGCAAGCAGTGTTCAAAATTATATTAAACGTTTTCTTATTTTGTTATTGTTTGGTTTATTTCTGTTTTGTTTTTAGTTCAAATTATTCTAAATTATAAATAGTTTATTACATTTTTTTTATAAATTATAAAATAATAATATTTCTAATTTACTAAGATGTATGTTTATTGTTATTATTTTTTTAATGTTTCTATTTCTTTTTTTTTAATAAAAATTTTTTTTATTTTAGATTTAGGTCTAATATAGCTTTTTTCATTACATTTTTACGTTGGCTTGTTCTATCAAATTTTTTCCCATCAACAACGTTTTTTATCTTTTAGTTTTATCTTTAGTTTTTATTTTGATTGCATATATGTATACTTCTACTATAAATTGTTTATACCTATCTTGCTTTATTTAACATTACTTTTTTTTGTTTCTTTTTTTCCCGCTTTTTATTGTTTTTACCTATCTATACGCTTTTGTATTCTCTTAATTTTTTTCGTGTAACTTTTTTAACTTGAAGTTTTCTTGTCTATAAATTATATATCATTTTTTGTTTATGTCTTATTTAAACTTATTTATGTTTGGTTTTTTCTATACCAATATATTTTTTACGATTTTTCTCTTATCACAAAATTTTAATTTTTTTAAAATATTTTTTTATCTATTTTATAATTCATTTGACAATCGTTTTTTATAATTTTTTACGCATTTTATAATTTTTGGTTTCTAAACATTCTTTTTTCAGCATGGTTTTGTGGTTTTGTTTTACATATTGTGTTATAAACATATAATTTAGTTTATTTTCTCCTGTTGTTTTTTTTTAATTTTTGCTCTCTCTTGTTTTCATTTACTATCTTGTTTAATCTGTTTTTCTTATCATCAATTTCATCTAATCTATTCCTTTTATCTACTTTTTTAATATTTTTTTATCGGCGTTTATTTTGTTTTACTTCCCGCATTCATTCATTATGTGCTATAATGTTTCTTTCTTCTACGCATCCTGCCATCTTTTCTGAATTCTTTTTTCTTTTTTTTCAACTCCGCGCCTAAATCTTGCTTTCATATTTCTACCACTTTTCTCATTTTTCTCTTTTTGAAAATGTAAGCAACTCTTTTGTGATCAAACTACTGTATCTTTTTTATACTTGCTTTCTTTTATTTTTTTCTACTCTTCCTGTGTGTCTATGCCTATATCCTTCATTTCACCATGCACCCATTGCCTCGCTTTTCTATTTTTTTCAATCTTTTTCACGCTTAACCTTTCGCTTGTATAGTAGTCTATTTTTTTTTATTCTTCTATCTGCTTTTCTACTCACTACTTTTCACTAGCTCTTTTTCAATACCTTACATCTTTCTGGTTCTCTTATTTTGTCCTCCAACTTTACCGAGGTTTTTTTTCTGCTTTTATTTTTTTATTTTCTTTTTCACTATATTTTATTTATTTAGCTTTTTGTTCGGTATCTTTTTTTTTGCTTTTTTTTTCTTTTCTTGCATTTTGTAGGTACATTTTTATTTTTTTTGTCTCGTAAGTTTAGTCATAACATTTACTTTTTTTTATATTCTATCTTATCTTTGGTTTTTTTTTGGCTTCATTAAATTTTTTTTAATATTTAAAATTTCAAATTTAATATTTAACAATATGTTTTTTGTATCTTTCTTTGCTTTTTATTTTTTCCAGTTTTTTTTTGGTTTTGTCTTTCTAATCCAAGTCTTCAATTAAAACATTGTTTGTTCTTATATCTTATCTTCTGCTTCTGTATTACTTAGCTTTATCTAGAATCTTTTTCCCCGTATTCTATTTACTGTTTTATCTATAATGAAATTATTTCCCACAGGCAAATTTTCATTATTTGTCATTTTTCTGATAGATTATGGGATGAATGAAACACACCGGAACGGTTTTGTTATGATGTATATTCATCAAATGCTTGGAACAGAGTGATGTAGAAATATATCAACATGGGAGAGTGCGTGAGACACAAATTTATCTACTAATTCATCAATTAAAATTTCTCTTTAAAGTGAGGTACTACCATTGTTTACTACTAACGTATTTATGGTTTGTTATGTCTGAAGATAAAAAGGCATTTCAGAGAAACATAAATTATTAGACATAATTATTTTTGCAATATAATTATTTCCCATATCTCAAAGTTTTCTTTATTTAGTTGATACTTTAATCTTTCTTTATTTAAAAACGGTTTTTTTGAATTTGGTTTTTTATACTCGTTTAACTCTTTATCAATTTTTTTTATATTTTTTGTTTATATGTTTATATCTAAACATTTTTAATTTTTTATGTTTTGTTTTGTTTTTAATTCCGTTATGGTTATTTTTCCTTCTTCTGTTATAGTTTTTTCGTTTTTTGCATATTAAACTTTTTGATTTTATTTATTTTCTTTTTTTGTGTGGTACTCACCCATTTCTATCTTTATTTTTGATAAGTGTTATTTTCAACCATGCAGAGTGGAATAATGAAATTATTTTGCATGTGCTTAGCTTTTCAATCAAATGTTGACATTTTGCTCTGAATAAAATTTTGACACACAAATAAAAAAATTATATATATATATTTTTTTAATATTACTAAAAACTAACTTCTGATGAATTATTGGGTTTCTACCTTAAGTGTTTCAATATTTTTAAAAATAGTTTTTTTTATTCCCTCAGGCCATATATGGATCTAGCCTCAGCTAGAAAAAAAAAAAAAGCTCGTTTGTTTTCTGTTGGCGGGTGCCCTTCCATAAACCTGCGCGAACACGTGACAGCTGAAGAAATAAGTGGACGCTGAAAACATTCGACTGATTCGATATCCCGCTGAGCCAAACTCCAACACGGGATTTTGCTTCAGTCAGTGAAGGTTTGCTCCTTGAGACAGACAAGCGCAAAGTGAAAAATTTAGCTGACGTTTTTAGTTTAGTTAGTAATAGCAAAGAATTACGAATTTGAGCTTTTGCGCATGGAGGGGCGACCCGCCAACACAAAACAAACGAGCTCTACACATTGTCATAAATTGTCGCCACCGTACGTACAAAGTGAAAATTGTTGTAAGCAATGACTTGAATCTAAAATATTTTATTATTCTTACGTATTATTTTTACACATTCACGGCATTATTTTTTGTTCCAGGAAGTTGCCAAATAAATATTGGTTGAAATCTATTCATGACAGTGTTTCACCTAACAGTAAAGATGTGCTACCAAAATTTGTAATGCTTTAAATAATCTAGCAGTTTTTTAACGATTTCACAAAATTTCAAAAATTTTTGAAGAAGTCAATTAAGAATTTATTTCCCACAAAATTATAATTTCGATTTAGTTTTAAAAGTTATTGATTACACACTTTGCTATTAAAAGACGATCAGCACAGATTTATGTTAATCGTAAAGGTTATTACTTGCTAAATGTTCAATTGGGAAGTTGCTATTATTTTTCAGCTTTTTATTTTTGACTGAATTGTTATTGCTACAGCTTGCAGATGCAAATCCTACAGATTACCATGTTTTATACAATAATTTTTCAATTTTGCTAGATTTCAATATTTAAATTAGTTATTGCTCATAATCTCATAACCTATGAGAATAATAAAATGTTTTGAAATCAAGTCTTGCATCCGCAAACGGGGATTCCCAAATCTCTTGTTCTAATTGATGGTCTTATAAAAAGATTCACTATTTCCACAACAATGTTGAACAAATTTTTTGAGGTTTGATCAATGCAAAATATTGTTTTGCATTGTACGTTAAAGCTCGTACTTTAAAGCAGCTTCTTCTTAGTCCAAAAGATCCAACATAACAAGTTTTTCAATTTTTTTTATGATATACAGTGATGTAATTAATAAACTTTTGGAAATAACGTTAGCAGTTGCAAGAAATAATTTGTAAGTTTTAAAAAACAGTTTTCACCTTGTACGTACGGTGGCGACAGTTTATGACGATTTGTAGGTTATGTTAGATCCACAGTTGCCCCGAGCAAACAAAAGAATAGATTTTATCAAAATTTTAAACCATTCAAAGTAGGCACATAACAAACAATTCATCACAAGTTAGGTGCCTTGTGATGAATCTAATTTTTTTAAATTATATTTAAATTAGATTAAATAAAAAAAAATTTTTCTAATTTAAAAAAAAACAGAATCCAATTTTTTTATTTGAGTTGCAAAATATGTCGAAATAAAATGACACAATTTCACTAGCAAGCTACGCCCATACGAATTAATTTCGTTATTTCATTTTATTCTTTATGGTCGAGAATAGCACCTTTATGGTTTTATAATATATAATTTCATATCTTAATTGAGTTTTGTACATTTTTATAGATCTTAATACATATCTTAATTGAGTTTTGTACATTTTTATAGATCTTTGTGCTGTACAACTTTTAACAGTTTGCTTAAAAGCACGTTATCGAATGCTTTTTTAACTTCATGAATACTAGGTGCGTTAGCAAATTTTGAGCGTTTTTTTTTCTATTATTTGTTGTAATACACATTTACTATTATCTCAGCATTATCGTCTTTCATAAAACAAAAATTTTTAATAATAGTTTTACATTATTTTACATTATTTTTTTTAAAAGCATATAAAAATGTTTATTATATTTTTTGTAAATCTTTTAAACATTTTTAAATATAATTAAAAATTTCAAAAATTGTTTTTGAAATAATTTACAAGCTAGTAAATTTTACAGTCTTTATAAACATATAAAACAAAATTGTTTTTTATGTTTAAAAAATATTAAAAACATAAATAAATGTTTTTAAAAAAAACTAAACTTGTTTTGAAAAAAATTGAAAACAAAAAATTTTTAAGCGATTGTAAGTCTTTTAAAAATTTTTATTAATCTAAAAAAAATTTAAATAATTATTTAATGTGTTTATAATTAAAGCACGCTTCAAATAAAAATAAGAATTTTTGTAAAAACTTTTAAAAAGTCAAGAATATAAAAAAAAACACAAATTTTTTAAAAACCAAAAATTTTTCTCAAAGTTTTAAATAATTAACTATACTTAAAATAGTTTTAAAATGTTTTTAAATCTATTTGAACCATTTATAAAAAGGTATTAATAATTAAAAATATTTTAAAACTTATAAGAAAAAAGGCAAAAAGTTTAGAAATTCAAAATTAAATTTTTTTGTTAAACTATTTAAAACAGCTGGTTTGGAAACAGTTGAAAAGTTTTAAGAATTGTAACAATATTTAAAAAAAATATAAAATATTTTTTTAACAAACACCTAATAAAAATTTAAAATATTTAAACTATTGAAATATGTGTTTTATAGTTATTTACATAAAAGTCAGGAAAATTTCACATTACTGAAGAGGAGCTAAATTACTAAATTAGTATTTTAAAGCTCCGAGTCAAGTAAGAGATTTTACTGACGTGTTTTGTATTAAATTTTTCCGGAAATCGTTAAAAAAAGACGAAATTTACAAATTTTAGAATTTTTTTTACAAATTCCACAAAAACCAAGATTGTCAATTTTGTTGGCAACTATAGTTACTAGAGTATCTTTTTTATTTTGCGTCTTGTAAAGTTTTTACAGTACTAGTCCGGAAAACTCAATTTTCCTGCGCGTAAATAAGCAGGAAAATGTTGTTTCCAAGACGATTTTCGGAAAAAAAATTAAAACAATGTTTAAAAAAAATTTAAATAGAAAATTTTTAATATTTTTAAATAAGTTTTAAAAGATCTTCAAAAACTTTTTGTAATTTACAATTTACATTTAATTAATTTAAAAAAATACAATTTTTTAAAATATTTACAAATAATTTTTAATAATGTTTTAAAACAATCTAAAAAATGTTTATAAGTCTATACATTTTTTTAAATATTTATAGATATTTTTTAAAAATTTGAAAAGTATTATTATTATATAAAAATTAAAGCAATGTTTAAAAAAAATTAAAAATTAAAAAAAAGAATTGAAAATTCTTCAAAAAATTTATATATCTATACATTTTATAAATAGTTTTTAGAAATTTTAAAATAGCTTATAAAAATTTATAAAAATTTTAAATTATTTTTAAGTGCTTTTAAAAAAATTTTAGCCGTTTCTTAAAATTATAGTTTAAATAAAATAAACCATTTAATAATTTCAATTTAAATAAACCATAATAATTTCAGGAATTGGAATTGGTCTAGTTTTAAGTGAGACTGAAAATCAACAAGTAGATGTAGCG
The DNA here is from genome assembly GCA_947359425.1 of Lagria hirta. Taxonomy (NCBI): domain Eukaryota; kingdom Metazoa; phylum Arthropoda; class Insecta; order Coleoptera; family Tenebrionidae; genus Lagria; species Lagria hirta. The sequence goes on along the minus strand of OX375801.1, from coordinate 8,656,761 downwards.
TCAGTAGTACTTCAGGGAATGGCAGCGGGAACGCTGCTTTATGTCGTATTCTTTGAAGTTTTGGCTCGAGAACGCAGCAATCATCATAGTGGATTTTGGCAAGTGTTAGCCATATTGGCTGGATTTTTTGTGATGTTTAGCTTACAAATTCTGAGTAAGTATTTTTTTCACTTTTTTTTATTAACTGTGTCATTAAAACTAAGGCTAAACCAAAACATGTACAATTAACTACTTGCGTGAAACATTTTTTTGATAATCGTTTATTTCAATTAAAATTTTTAATTTTAATTAATCTGTTAAAATTAGAGAACTTGTTTGAGAGAGAGTTTAGGAAATAAGTTATCTTGTTTAAGAGTACGGTTAAAAGTGGATTGAAAATATGGAGATGAAAAAAAAAAGGAAATAGAAAAGTAAAGGAAAAATACTACAAGTATGCTGAGTCGAAAGAGGAACGCCAGGATACATTGCGTTCAAGTTTGATGAAAAACCAATAGAAAGAAAAGATAAAAAAAGTTGATTGAATGTCTGAGAGAAAAGGTGCAAGAAAAAAACCTGCACAAAAAAAAATATCTTGAGAAAAATTTAAGGGGAATGAAAAGTGTAGAGGTTAAAAGTATAGATAGAAGCACAAAAAAAGAAAAGAATGTATGTAGACAAGAAAGGCGAGGGAGAGTGAAAGAAACAAAATAAAATAAAGAATACATAAGATAGTGGGCTGAACGGGTACCCAAATATTTAAGAAAAAAAAAAAACAAAAAAAATACTAGTGGAAGGTTCTGGCGTGAAAGTGAAGCGTATAAAAATACATATTGGTTGAAAGAAGAAGAGCGATTGTGTAGGATGCGCTGGGAAGAGAGAGAGTCATTAGAACATGTAAAGAATTGTAAGTACTTAAAAAAGACAGAAAGAGAGTTAGAAGATTTGAGGAATAAAGACCAGTGGATGAAAAAAAGGCTGAAAAGAAGAGCTTAATGTCAATAGAATTGTATATATGTATATTACAGATTGTAAAGTTAGAAATAACAGACAATAAAGTTATTATTATTATATATTAATATAAATATTACAATTTTGTGCGTGTTATGTTTTTTTAGCGTAATATTTTGTTACATAATTTCTAAAATTGCAAATTGCTATATTGAAAACAATATATCCAATAAAACCAAGCCATATTTTGTTGCTGTTTTTATAGCAAATTTCTTTACCTTGATATTAAACCAAGAACATGAGAAAATGTGAGATTCATTGTAAAAAGATTGGAAACTTTCGCGACGTTGAATTGAATATTCAATTAGCGAGCGATAAATTGGTGCTATGAATGACAATTGATTAAAATAAAAGACTTTGTTGGGAACTGTTTTTGCCAGAACTGAGGTACTTTACCTGATGGATTTTATCGTGCAAAGAAAAGCAAGAAGAATAACTTAAAAAAGGATATAAAAAACAATAGCGTTTTTTTTTTCTAAAAATAGAAAAATATTTTATAGATTGATTTCTACTTACATTTTCTCTTTTACAAAGAATCCGGTTTTCCACTCAGTACCAACTTAGTGGATTTTACTTACAGTTGTTTCTATAAAAAGATATTTAGGTTGACGAGTAAGAGAATTTCAATACAAATATGGCAAATTTACTATTGGTTAATTAAGCACCTAGGAAAAGTTGCTTTCAATCATGCATTCCAATTTATTTCTTTTATACTGTTATGACTATGAGGATTGACAGTTGTTTTTATAAAAATGGATTAACATTTTTTTTTGGAACAAATACGTTTTTTTCTAAATTATAAGTTGCTGCTCAAGCATAGCGTTGAACGTTGAACGCTGAAATAGTGGCAAACATAAAGGTTTTTACCACAGTAAACAAAAATAACTCAACAAAAAATTCATTTCACTTTCTCATTTGATCTTCCTACCTTTTATGATCTTGCTGCCCTTGAACTTTGAATAGAGTATCTTAATTAGATAGCTGAGGCAAATTAAATTTAGAATCCTTCATAAGTTGTAGGTAGACAAAACATTTATCACACAAAATGATAAAAAGAAAAATTGCACAGCTGAGGGGTTTATTTGGAAGGGTGGAACGAGGCTGCAAAACTAATTTTCGCGTTTTCCGGCTGAAATTGACGTTGTCTCAGAACGTTAACTTTTGCTGTAAAACTATATAAAAATCTGAAAATTTCTCATCCTAATCATTCCAAATTTTTTTAAAATAATAACATAAGCTTTCAATTTTTTATTTTTTAAGAAATTTTTAACAAAAAAAAGCAATTTCAAAAAATAAAAAAATGCACTAAAAAGAATAAAATAAATGCCCAAACTTGTATCCTTAAAAATCAATCGGATTATTTAGATGCTATAATGTACAATTACTGTTGTTTTTGGACTCGGTGTCAGTCAGATAGGACTAGGAATGTAAAGCACCAGACACCAAATAAAAGAAAAATCATCAGAATCTGTTCTCCCAAAAAAAAGTTATGAGGTAACACACTTGAAAAAAATTTAAAGTCAAATTGAGAATCTCCTTCTTTTTTTAAGTCGGTTAATAATAATTTGGACAACATTTCGGAGGACTGTGAAATGTGCCACCCTTTGTTAATAACGTACAGAAATTTTTAGAAAATAATTATTAGTGATTACATCAGGTTTTACTTATGTATCAATAATTATTGTGGATGATAAATGATTAATAGATTTTACAGTTTTTGCAAACTCAATGATGAATTAGGAATGTTTTTTTTTTTTTTTTTTTTTTTTTTATATAGCTGTCATTGCGAGGAACAAAGACAACTAAAGGAGGGGAATCCTTTATGGACTGTGGCAGGTTAGGAGATGCCAGAAGAGTGTGTGGGACTCACCTGAGCCTGGTATACCCACTAAACCCCCCCTTACCAAACTCTCGACAGGGATGCATCCCCAATTAAAGAGAGTTGAAGCAGAATAGAAAAAATAAAAAAGAAGGATGCATAAAAATTACTGAAAACGCAAGAGAAAGAAAGAAAACAAAAGGTAAAATGAAAAAAGAAAAGAAAAGGTTTTCGGCTACCTAAAATGAATAGAAGTCAAATCTACTTTATTTAAACTGCTAAAGGCATTGGCGAAAAAGTCAAAATTTGCCAAGTTTACTATGCGGCCCATTTTGTGCAATGGCGAGAAATGCAATAAATTGCTTTTAGCCTTGTTCAGATACAACACATCATACGTTCTAGCAGAGAGCCGAGGACAGTGAAAGCTAAGCATTTGAAGTATATTCGGGCAATTGATTTCGAAATTAACTATTTTAAAAAACAATTTTAAGTAAGCAATTTTAGCACGGTCGTCAAGGCTAAGAAAATCAAAGTCCAGCAGCAGTTGCTTTTGGGGATACCCCCTTGGAAGATAAACACCATTGCGACAAAGATACAGATATTTTAAAAAACGTCGTTGTACACATTCCAGAGCATTTATATGTATACGGTAGAACGGTTTCCAAATAGTTATAGCATATTCAATTTTAGAACGGACAAGAGCAAAATAGATAAGCTTGATAGCAAGTTGGCTGTTCAAGTCGCGAGAGTTCCGCAAGACAAATCCAAGCATTTTGAATGAACTGGACACTACATTGTCAACGTGTTTTACAAACGTCAGTTTGTCATCGAAGGTTACTCCCAAGTCTTTGATAGTGCTTACTCTGTTGAGAACCTGGTTGTTTACACAATAATTAAAGATGAATTTATTAACCTTCCTAGTAAAAGACATAACCGAACATTTTTTAACATTAAGAGCTAATTTGTTTGTAAAACACCATCTAATGACTGCATTTAAAGAATCTTGTAGTTGTTGGCAGTCGCTGATTGAATTGATAGGTAAAAATATTTTTAAGTCATCAGCATACAACAAAGCAGAACAAGACAATTCAGATATCAGATCATTGACGTATATGTTGAAAAACAACGGCCCCAAAACAGATCCTTGAGGAACGCCGGAACGAATATCAAATTTTGAAGAACAATATTCAAAACAATCTACAAAAAAAACGCGACCTGTCATATAATCAGCAAAAAGTTTAACGATATTTATGTTAAGACCAAGTTTGAGTAGTTTATTACACAATATGGCATGATCCAAGCGATCAAAAGCTTTTGCCATGTCTGTATAAATGACGTCAACCTGCACGCCACTGTCCATTTGTATACACAGGTTTTGAGTCATAACAAATAAATTCGTCACTGTTGAACGTCCCGAGAGGAAACCATGCTGGCAATCAGTGAAAAAATTGCGCAATTTAAATTCAAGTTTATCATGTAAGATTAACTCAAAAACCTTTGCAGAATTATTTATTATTGATATCGGACGGTAATTAGAAAAATGTGTGCTATCCCCAGATTTGAAACACGGAAATACTTTTGCGACTTTCCAAGATTTTGGATAAGAGCCGAATTTCAAACAAAGATTGTAAATTTTACATAACGGAACGGCAAAAGCGCTGGAACATTTTTTCAACAAGTAAGAAGGCAGGAAATCGGGCCCAGAAGTGGATTTGGAGCTTAGTAGAGACAGTTTTTTCTGAACTGTAGCTACGTCAAAAATGTCAAAGTTAAAATTTGATGTAGAAGCATAATCAGCTTCGTTTAGAAATATTTTATCAGAATCAATAAAATTCGAAGCAAAGGTTTTTCCAAAAGTTTGAGCAATTTTTTGACAATCAGACACCGTTCTATCTCCGTCACGCATGTTTTGTGGAACACTTGATGCATGTCGTCGCAATTTAATGTATTTCCAAAAATTGCCAGGTTCTTCGCAAATTTTACTTTCAGAGTCTTTAAGAAATTTAGTAAAAGAAGTTCTAATCTCTTTTTTTAATTTAGACCTTAGAGCAGAGAATTTTAAATAATCAGATTGCCGGCGATGTTTTTTGTAAATACAGAAAGCTTTGTATTTAGCTTTGATTAAAGTTATAATTCCTACTGAAAACCATAAGGGGTGAGAATGCGGCCGAGCTGAGCAAACAGGCACTAGCGTGTCAAAAGTTTCTTCAAGAGTTTTGTAGAAGTAATCACAGGCAGAATTAACATTATGACAGTTATCAAGAAAAGCCCAGTTAATGTTGAGCAGAGCATTGTTCAAATCCACCATGCAAGCTTTCCTAAAATTAAAAGCGTTTATTGCCTTAGATGGAAGGTATTTTGTAATAACAGCTTTTATATTAAAATCAAATGTTAAAGCAGGATGATGAACGTCTTCCTTAACTAGATAAAAATCAGCCCTATGCACGGTTACAACATTATTTGAAATCACTAGGTCTAACAGTCTATCAGAAGCATTGAAGACTTCATTGTATTGCGTAAAAGACATAAAGTCTAAAAAATTACATAAGCACCTAGCTGACGGACACGCTTTATCTCTAGCAGAGAAGAAATTATGAAAAACGGGAATGTTGAAATCACCTAAAATTAAAATTTCAGGGTTTTTTTCAAATTTAGAGATTGTCGAATCCAGTAAGTCAAACAAAGAATTATAGTAATCTTCTCCTAGCGAGGGTGGGATGTAAACGCAGAAGATTAAAAGGAATTTAAATTTTAGTTGAATTTTAATGCCAACGATGTCAACCAGTGGAATTTTTTGCAAGTCCTCTTCTGAGAATACTATTGGAGAAGCAGAAAACAATTTTTTCAAGACAATAGCAACGCCTCCGCCACGAGACCTGCCTACTTTATGAAAATTTCGATCTTGCCTGAAAACCAAAAATGATGAGTCAGAAAACTCAGAGTTGAGAACGCTGTCATTAAGCCATGTTTCAGTCAGGCAAATAATGTCATAACTTGAGCTTAAAACATTGTTATAAAATAAGCTACATTTGGAATTAAGACCTCTAACGTTCTGATAGAAAATAGATACAGAATTACTATTACAGTGAGGATGCCCTAAAGATGCTATTGTACCGGAATGAATCTGATCAATCGAACAGTTAGACATTGATTGCTACTTAACGTTCACTGATTGATTAACCTTTAATACCTTTTGTTTGAACACAGACAGAGCATTCGCATATGCATGACAGGAATTATAATCCCAAGCAGCGTGATTTAATTGAACTTGGGGATTTTGTTCTTTCAGAATAGCACAATTTGAACAATTCCGAGGTTTGGCTACATTAGGACACTCTTTCACATTGTGCTCAAGTGCACAGAGAGGACATGAAAGATTTTTAGTGCAACGCGTACTAGTGTGGTTGTAGCCGTTACATTTATAGCACCTCATGAGCTCAACCGCGTCGAAAACAGAACAGCTATTGTACCCAATTAAGATATTCTTTTGCTGACACAATTGGTTGTACGTATTAACATCTACTTGCAAAATAGCTTGAAATATATCTTTATTTTTGTGAGTAGGCCAGTACTTTGTCAGCTTACAAAAGGAGAAGTCAAAAATTTCTTTGTTTTGGGCCATTAAAACATCAACAAAATCAGGTTCTGCAATTTCTCTAGAGAATCCAACTATTTTGACTTTAGGATGTAACGGAGACAGCTTAGATACCGTGTATTTAGACGAAAGCTTATCAGAAATTACTTGTTCAAATTTATCACAGTTTTTTGAATCAGAGCTAATAATTAAACCGTTGCCACTGGTCGCTCTTACATCCATAATTTTAATATCACACATAACAGGGTCGACACTTTTAAACAAATCTGACCTTGTTCCCTCTTGCGTTTGAGAGGGATTTTTTGGCTTCACAATAACTCTACTGTTATTCAAGGTTTTGACTTTATCTGAATACAAGTCTGGCTGCTTATTTGTACCATTTTCGATCAAGTTACTACACAATTTAACGAGCTCAATATTGCTTTGTTTTAAATCACTAACTTCTGTTTTCAAAGAATTTACAACAGAGATAACACCGTCCAGCATTTGGGCCACTCCCTCCTTGAACATTGAGTTTTGTAAAATGTCAGAGCAGATCTGCTGAACATTTGCGCCAGGAGAATTCGAGCATGATGAGCAAGAGATCTTAATAAATCGCGACTTTTTACAAAAATCAGCAATTGATGAAGCATCCATCATGTTTTATCGTAAACTGAAAATGCCGCTTTTCTTATTTTTTTGTTTTCAAAACAATTTGTGAATACGTTGTAGCCGTAACATCTTCTTGCAATTTTTCTAAATTATTGAACTGTCTTTTAATAACCTCTTTCAAATACCCAAATAGCGAAATACAGTTAATGCTTAATTTTATCTGGTTTAGAAAATTTTTGTTTTTTTTTTTTTAATAATACGACCAAGGAGTTGAAAAAAGGACTGTTGTTTTTGTTAAGAGCATTTGCTTTATTATGATTTTCAATGAGTTCAGCGACGTTCAGATGTTTATAGTTATTTCTATGGTCCGTTCAAATTCAAGAACGAGTCGTAGTAAACAATGTGTAGGAGGTGATCAGTGCGTGATCCATTGATAAAGACTAAGTGATACCGATTTTCTGAAATTTGAGCCGGGCTGGCAGCCGAAAGCACAGGGGTGCATTGTGCATTTGTTTCGTTGCTGTTTCTGTGTGCTGCTACGGAGACAGAGACTGAGGTTAATCCCAGAACTCCAGTCCTCCCAGAAAAAGGGCTTAACGTAAACACTTAAATACTAGTTAAAATAATATAATTTTGAATATATTTAAGCCGAATTGAAAACAAATAGGTCTAAAATGGAATAAACGATTTTTTCTGCGACCTGCCCTGTTTGAAAAATTGTCGACCATCTTCTACTTCATAGATATGGGCACGTGGAGCCTGCATGCATTTGTTTTGATGCACTTTTTCTTGAAAATGAATACAGTATAGTTTTAAACTGTTAATACTAATATGATGATTGTTGTTGCGCTCGAGTACGCCACCTAGCAGAAATTTAACGCACTAGAGGAAGAGAGTCATCAGCAAAATAATTTTTTTCGGCTGTCGTTATTACGGTTTATTTTATATATAACTGTGGTGGTGTTGTTGGGGAATAAATTTTATTATCATGGAAGTAAAGAAAAAAAGTAAGACATTCTGTTGTGTCGTTAACTTAAGAAAGGCCAGACTTAAGTTTTTATTTGTTCCTTAATAAAATGTCCAGGTTGCTTCTAATCATAGGGGAATATGCTTAAAAAAATGAAATAAACTATCATCTTTTATGAAAGTTGCTTCACTGCCCTTTAAACCTGAAGATTATTTCCAACGATGATATGAAAACCCTTAAACATTTGAAACACACCGAGACAGAAACAAAACAAAAAGTAATAATGTCAACAATATTTGAATTAACTGCTATCGCCTTAATAATGTAGCATTAAAAACCAAAGTGTATACAACCTGGAGCAATAAATTAATCCAGCAGTTATAGATATGTTTGCAGCATTGTCTCAGGCCGGCGTTACAAGTACAACTAAAAGATGAAATTTGCATGTCTTTGTTTATAACTCCTTCTAGGTATCACATGAGGTGAAGAGATTAAGGATAAGAAGCTTGTCTGCAAAGACAATACAAAAATTTCATGTTTTGTTTCATTTTATTTTACATTTCTACAAGTGATTAAATGAAAAGACTTAGCCAGGGCTTCTCCTGCAAATTAAAATTTTTTAATCATATTGAAAATAAGGACTATTCTATTTTATATCCATATCATCACCGTTACATCTCAAATTCATCAAAATTGTACAAAACTTAAATAATCTAACAAGAATGTACGTAGAAACTGTATTTTACGAAGGGTAATCAATTACGATTTCTATTCAATAACCAGTGCTGAGAGTTTTTAAATATACACCTTATATTATATATTATAAACATACATTTTATAAACACCTAAAACCGACACTTAAAATGACAACAACTGTCTTGCTCCTCAGCTGATCGAGCCGACGGTGTCGCTCTCACCGGCAAAAAGAGTTGCAAATACTCGATTTGTCCAATCTGCCGTATTTTAAGTGAGCTAAATGCTCTTTGTATCTGTTTTTTTTATATCTGTAAGTAAAATCTGCACAGTTATTACACTCTATGTGATAAATTTCAGACGTTTCTAGAAACAGTGGTTTGTCTTTTGAACCTGCTAACAATTTTTTTAGTTTTGATGTTGACTGACAAACCATTCTAAATCCTAAATGTTTAAGCACAATATCAAATCCTTAGGTTATCTCAGGTTCAAAAGGTATTGAAATGAATTTTAATTTTCATTTATTTGTTTGAAAAGTTGTGAATATTTGACATTGTTTTAAATTTTTGTTTATTTATAATTTTGTTTACTATGTATTTCTTTATTATATACATTAATATTAAGAGCTTTTTTGATTAACGATTTTTTTTTATTGAAGTTTTTTGACTTAAGGAAAGTTAAATAATCTATTTACTACGAAACTTAAACTTGTTATTTTATGTTGAAAACAATTATTTGAATCATTAGGTATGTATCTTGTAAAGTGCTTGTTTCTTTTCTAAATATATCAATTTCTAAATCGCCTGTTGTTTTTTTAATTACGTTTACATCTAAAAAAGATAATTGTTTATTAATTTTCTTTTCAAAAGTGAATTTAATTGAAAAAAAACATTTATTTAAATTTGTTATCACAAGTTTTTAAACTTTAAGAATTACTAAAACTGTAAAGACACTTTCAATTTCTAGAAAAATATTGAAACAGTTTTTTTTTTGATTATTTTCAAAATGATGCAACTCAGACCAGAAATACCATTATACATTGACCCATAAACTAATTAACGTTATTACAATATTTTGCAATCAACTCAACATAAACTAGACGATATACATTTTTCTATTGATATATTTCATTATAATGTTATTTTTTAAAAACATTGTTAATGTTTGAAAGTAAATAAATAGGAATTCAAACATTTTCAAGCCCACAACAAAAAATTAAATACGAAAACATAGTATTATTAAATACTAGAAGGCAAACAACACACAACTGATTAAATTTAAAGGTGTGAAAGGTTCTACAAAATGAAATGCTTCCTGATAAATTTAAGAAATAGAACAATCACCAAAATGAAATTGCGAAATATCTAGAATACCTTGAGAAACTGGAAATTAATCATTGTTTTGGTGACAGATTTCGTATTTAATATTCTTGACCTAAAAACGTCTATTCTTCTTCATTCAAGTATTAAATATAAATTTAAAAAAATTGTTTTAAATTCACAAAACTGGTTATTTTCTCAAAATGGACATGAACAGGTATAGGGTTTAGGTCAACAGGTTAAATCTGATTTATACAATCTCTATACTTTAATAAAAACAGGAGAAAGGTCTATTATTAGTTTATCTATTTTATACAAACAAAAACAAAAGCAACTCTTTTTTAATACATTATAATTTTTATTGCTAAATCACCGTTGCAAATGGTTAAAAGTTTATAATAGAGTATAACTTTTCAAGTTCAATATTTGCTGTTATTATGCAAAAAAGTTGTACCGAGAAGCAATATCAAATTTTATTGGGTCGTTACCCTTGGTACTACTTACAATCTCTTAACAAAATTGGAAAGGTAAGGTTATTAAACTTACTCTGATCAAAAATTGTTAATAAAGAAGCCAGCAGCTGTATATTATGTGTTAAGTGTCACGAAACCAAATTTGATTGGAGCACTATGTCAGCACGTAATTAATAACAAGCAATTTAGAAACGTGTAATTTTTGCTAAATAGTATTTTATTTGTTATTGTTGACTTTTCGCTTTAGAAGTTTTTCTTTAATTTATTATCAATAATTAAACAAAGTCTTGTATTTTTTTAAATATATATTTTTTAAATTTGAACAAGAATAATGGTGAAGGTGCCGGGATAATTAAAATAATATAATTAAATTATCTAGTTTTAATAATTGTCAGATTGTTTCACCATAAATATCTTTCTGATACGAATACAACGTAAATGCTGCATAAATATAAAATTAACCGACTACATCATTATCAACGATCTACTACAACTCACCCCCTTTGTGGCCGCCGTCAAGAAACCGCCTTGAACGAAGTGAACCGATTAGATTAGCCATACATGAAACACATTCACACAATGTACCTGTCAATACTTATCACGTAACTTGTCAAGATTGCCTTGCGGGGACAATCTTCCTCTGTTCCAGCCTTGTAGGCTTGCCGCAGTGGCTGGGTGGCTTCGCTGTTTCTATCAAAGGAACCGAACTCCATAAACTTTGATCATTTCCATATGCTTCTCCATAACTTCTACCTAGACGTTCTGTTTTCGACACTTAAGAGAAGTTATGGAGGCCTTCTCAAGCCTGCACCCAGATAATTAAATCTAGATAGCCATTGACTACAGTGTTTATGGCAAGAAAAGTCGAAGAAATGGAAAGATAAGAACACTGCAACTATGCATTGGGATAACACTACACCGCTTTTAAGTAACAAGGGACCAGCTTTAGCGGCAGCACTACCCCCGGTTTCACAGATCTCTCTAACACTCATAAAATTTGAGAAGCTAGATCTCACCCGAAAAATATCATATGTGTTAATCGACGTCGAGAGTCAAATAATAGTAAGTTAGAAATAATAATAATAATAGTAAAGACCGGCTCAAGCACAGAACAAGTTTTCTATCGTAGGTTTTAATTTTTAATCATTTCACATGAAGAGCATTAATAAGCAATAACAACTGTGTCAATCTTGACACAAAATTATATACATGCTCTCAAAATAAAACCAGTATGTCAATGTAGACACAATTGTATCTGCATACATAAGAATAATTAATATCATGTTATAAAAGCTTACATGTCAAAACCAGCCACATTAGGAGAAAGTAGGATCTATTATTATTATTATGTTCAATTCTTTCTGTCCTAGACGTACAGCAATTTTGCTGGGTTCAAAAATCACTACGGTCTTTGACAAATGAGGATAATGACAATATTATTTTTTCAGTAATGTAAAAGTTGTTGAAACACAAGTTTTCAATTTCCAATTAGTTTAAAAACCAATTTAAAAATTAAATTAAAAACAAAAACCACAAATTGTGTTTAAAACTGAATAGAATATATAAATTTGTTTTTTGAAAAAGCAAGCTAAATTACTATCTCTTCACGCATCTGCGATCATATCATTTAAATTGTTGTATTTAAAATTTGAAATATATGACATGAACTTAATAATGCTGTTTGGTATTTCCGCAAAGAGTTTTAACCCAAATCTGAAATTTTGAGATTTTTACCAAATGATGTGAGGACAAACCATATTTGAAATAACTAAAAGTTAAGTTTTTACCATTTTTAAATTCCAAACATCTTAAAAGCAGCGAATATTTAGCCACTTTTGTAATAAAATTATGAATAATGTAAGAACTTGGAACAAAATTCATGTCGTAGGTCCATTTAAATCTTTTTTTATCCCTTTTTTTATATAATAGTAATTTATTATTATTATTATATTGTTTTTATGCATTGCATGTAAGTAACTTCTAAAATAAAACCACAAATAATACGAAATTACTAATTTTAATGTTATTTTCTATAATTATAGCTGGACATGAACATAATCATGAACATTCTCACTTCCACAAAAACCACAAATTGTGTTTAAAACTAAACAGAAAATATAAATTTGTTTTTTAAAAAATTAAGCTAATTTAATATCTCTCCACGCATCTGCAATCATATTATTGGAATTGTTGGATTTAACATTTAAAAACATTCGAACAAAATGACATGAACATAATAATGCTGCTTTTAAATCCAAATTTAAAATTGTGAAGTTTTTACTTAGTGATATAGGTACCATCAAACACCCATGTTTGAAAAAAACCAAAAGTAAAATTTTTACCTTGTTTAAATTCCAAATATCTCTCATGACCACAGAAAGCAGCAATTATATGGCCATTTTCGTTTTAAAGTTATCATTAATATTACAAGAATTTGGAACAGTAATATCTATAAAATATGCTATTTTAGTTTTTTCAAATATTATAACATTATAACCGGCTTATTCAAGTTTTAAAGCAGTTAATAAAGTTCGATATCAATATACATATATCGTAATTATCATTTTTCAAGAAATTTAGTGAATTATAATTATAGTAGGTTCGGTTCTACATTTTTGACCAAACCAAACTTAAAACCTAAATTTGAATGAACTATTTTTGCAATCGAGTTATGTTTTTTTTTGTAATGTTTATTAACTGACACTGAACAAAAAGATAAAATCATTAACTAATTGTTTCTTAATTATAAACTCACAATAATTTTTAGTGTAGACTACCTTTATTTATTTATTGCTGATTACCTTACAATAATTTATTTGTGATAATTTTACTTTTTAGATTTAATGGTATAAGACTGTGTTTACAATAAATTTTACTAATTTATTATCCGTTTTATAATTATGAAAGTAATGTTGCTTCTTAGAAATTTGGTTATTTAATAATACTGATATGTTCAAAATTTTTTTGCCGCCGTTTTCTCTAGTAGTTAAAAATCGTTCAATTGAAGATTTTGAATAATGTTTATTAAATTTAGTAAATGATGTTTAAATTTTTAAGTTAGTATTATTAATATCTCTTGCGGTCTATTTGATTACATCAAAGGAATAAGTTAATAGAAAAACAGTATAAGAATTTATAGCTTGTATCAAATTGTTACCATTTAATTGCATTTTTAAAACTAGTACAACTTGTTTGAAAAACATTTTGTTGATAGTACATATTAATAATTTCGTTATGAGATCGTTTTGTTTTTTGATTATAACCTAGAAATTCTTACAGTTCTCCTTCATTTAAACTGTTAATGTCATTGTTCTTAGTTTTATGAGATAAAATTTGATTTTTACTTTAATTTGTGTCTTAAAGTTTTACATTTGCTAACACCAAAATCCATATCAATACTATTTGAAAACATCTCAGTAATTTTTATTAAGTTAAAAAGTTGATTTTTACTGTTTGCATATATTTTTATGTCATCCTTATACATAAGATGACTAATAGTTGAAAAAATTAATGTGATTTGGTATTAACATATACCAAACCACAACCTGAATTATTAAGCAATTTGATAATGGATTAATTGCTAAACAAAACCATAGAGAGCTTAATGAATATTTTTGAAATATTCCGCGTTTGATTGGTAATAATGCAGTTTTTATTGATTCGTTTCCAATTGAAAAATGAAGTGAAGTTTGCTAAAATTGCATTAAATATTTTAATAATTCAATTAATTTTAAATTAATGTTATACAACTGCAAAATTTTTATTAATCACTAATTAAAAACGGAATCATAAGCGTTTTTATAATTAATAAAAACAGTGTTAGATGTTACGTTTACTTAATCGAGCTTGCTCCATCACTACTGAATCAATAATTAATTGTTCTTTACAACCAAAAGAACCACTCATGCAACCTTTCTGCTCATTATTTATAATGTTATTATTTAAGCAATGGTTATAAATTAGATCTTTGATGCATGATGTAGATGTAAACAGTTTATATAATGTAGATATATTATTATGTAATATTATTATGTAACGCGTTATTTGTCTATATTTTTTATATTATATTTTGTATTTGCTTCTTCATGACAATGTTGATTGTGCTAAATTGGTATCATTTAATTTGACTATTGGCGTTGCTTTTGTACTTCCCATTAGAAAAACTAATATATTAATTACCTCACCGGTCTTGATAACGACATCAAATTGCAATAAAATATTTAATGCGTATGATATTTTTCATTCGAGCTTGAATGATATAATAAGAAGTTATCTTAGAATTAATTAGATGCATCTAAGATAATTCTTTATATCGTGTACTTTAATTTAAATCATTTTTCTTATTGTTAACAATGAGAAGAAAAATTATCTACTGTAACTAGATAATTTTTCTGTTGAACAACAAACAACTATAATTATTATTAATTATTGAATTTTATGCGATTTGTTATTTCAAATCTAGTAGCCTGTGGTATTTTTTTCATTCGTCTACCTGGAAGGTCATAATCTATTAGTGAATCGGCACCAATAATGTGACAATTCTCTATATACAAATATAATTCTCTATATACCAATTTAATCTACACTACTATTATAAAGAGGAAAGATTTGTACCTATTTTTGTATGTTTGTAATGAATAGGCTCAAAAAGTACTGGGCCGATTTAAAAAATTCGTGTTTATTCGTGCTATTTATGTGTTTATATTAATCCTTATCCAAATAAATTATTTTATGATCAAGACCATTTAACTACCTATAAAATAGTTTTAAAATTATTTAAATTGGACTTTCCATTCAAAAGATATTACGAATTAAAATATTCAAACAGTAAACAAAACCGCCATAGCGCCGTGGCCGTTGTTTGCGATGCAGTCTGAAAAGCGCGCCGGGCATCGCGGCGGGTGGGGTGGAGGGGAGTAAAAATGTATATAATATCCTATGTAAATATTACTTATTTAAGTGCCCGTCACTTAAACCATCAAAGAAATTGAACATAAATAGACTTACATACAAATATAACTGTGGGATTTTTTTTAATATATAATTAATAAATAATAAATAATAATTTTTTAATAATAAAAAATATTTTTGAAAAAAAGTGTTTTATATCCAAATTTCCAAAAATAAATAATTGTCTACCCCGTGCGAAGCCGGGACGGGCTGCTAGTCTAATATAAAAACCTAGCATCGTGCGAGAATATTTTCTCATCCTGTACTGCAAATTATGGAAAAAATAAATTATCCTATACTGCAATTATGTTAAGTAATGATCGATTTCTACAGTGCGTTTATAAATTATTTAGAACAACTCTTACTATAAAATTTTTAGCGTATGTCTACTTTTTGATTAGCTCAAACGCAGATACAGGCGTGTTGTGTGTTATTGGATGAGCTTTGACGTTTTATGAAGCGATCATACTATCTACGACAATAAAAGTGTATCAAGCTAAATTGCGTTGATCTAAATAACTTATGAACAATTAAATTAGTAAAACATTTAAACTACATTAAAAATTATTGGCTAACACATGGGTCACATAAATCTTAATTATTTAACTAAACAGTTAATAGTAAATAAATGGTATTATATACTTAATATATAAAAAAAATGACTACTTTTCCAGTAAAATCAAAGAGTTGAGTTAGTTGAAAATAGATAAACAGCTTCAATGTAATCTAGCTTACATGATCTTATCTATATTGAAATCTTCTACACCACCTTATCTTCGACAAAAACTCATTTCAAGATCACAAATGAGCAGTAAAAATCTGTAATTCACTGCCTAACACGTCAAATAGTTAATAAAAATTCGAAAAAAAATGGAAAGATTTTTTTTTGATAAATGATTAGTTACCTAAAATTTTTTGTTGTTTTCCTAATAAATTTTTCAGTTTTTTTTTACTGTACTTGTTAGGTTTGTAAAAACATTTTATAGGGCTAAGTTTGAGTAGCTCTAAGCTAGACTTTGCTCGGACAAATGTAATTAAATCCAAATAAAGACATATTATGTTCAACCCTTCCTGTCCGGGAAGCACAGCAGTTTTGCTGGATTCAAAAATCGTTACGGTCTCTGGCAAGTGATGATAATGATAAAAATTGTTCAAAAACAAGCTTTAAACTTTCAATTAGTTTAAAAACAAATTTAAGAATTAAATTAAACTGAAACAATTGGTTTTAGACTAAATAGAATATATAAGTTTGTTTTTTGAAAAATCAAGCAAATAAATATACTATCTTCCCTCGCATCTGCGATCATATCATTTGAATTTTCGGATTTTAAATTCGAAATTCGAACAATATGATATGAAATTAATAATGCTGCTTTCTGTATTTACGCGAAAAAAATTTAAAACCACATCTAAAATTTTGAGATTTTTACCAAATGATGTGAGGGTAACACCCATATTTGTAATAACTAAAAGTTTTACCATTTTTAAATTCCAAACATCTCTAATGGCCACCGAAAGCAGCAAATATTCAGCAACTTTCATATTAAAATTATGAATAATATAAGAACTTGGAACAAAAATCATGTCGTGGGTTCATTTAAATCTTTTTTTCATCTCTTTCTTTTTATAAAAGCAATTTATTATTATTATATTGTCGAAACTGGAATACCGTAAGCAGAGACATTAATTTTGACAGCATTCTTGACATAGTCAAAAGAACAACTGATTAATAATAATTTATATTCTGTATTACTGGTACTAGTATTTCTTCTTTAAGTTCCATCTCCTATTTTTCAATCAAATCAAGTCCCCTATCAAGTCAAATTTTCCTGAATTTTCCTATTTTGTCGACTAGCCGAAAGTGGTCGTTGAGTATGTGTATTTTTTAATTTGCCTTTCTGATTATATAAATGCATGTTTAAACTATTGCAAGGAATAGTTATTTTCTACCCGGACAGTTTTTCTTACATTCTTTATTAAAAAGTCTTACTTTAAATTTTTCAAAAAATGATAAAAAAATTGTCCGGTTAAAAAATAACAGTTCTTTGCAATTGTTTAAACAATTTCGGTTTAAAGATATGGCATCGAATTGTTTCTAGGCAACATAGATTTTATATCATCAGTAAGACAATTTAAAGAGAATGATAAAGCAGGTGAGATGGAATAGTTCTCTACTCATGCGCCAATTCTTATTAGACTATATGTACAAAAGCGTTATTAATATTTATAAAATAACTAGCTGGCCCGGCGAACTTTGTTACGCCTAAACATAGATATTATTTTTAAAATAAACAAACCAAAATCTTTGAAAATCATACTAGTATTGATACTTGTCATTTTTTATCCCTATCTCAACCCCTTTTCATCTCTTTGTTAATAAAAAGTATCCTATCCTTTTTATACAAATCCAGTCATCAGTTTGTAATTTTCCATACAAACTTTCACCCAAAGTTGGTATATGGGAAGTTGTCTCATGCAAAACATGTAAACGCACGGTCCGACTTTGGTCCGTGATAGGAAAGTGGATCTATTGCAAAATCTATTGCAAAAAATCCAAGTTTGGGAAAATTTCTTGAGCCACGTCAAATAAATTTTAATGTAAACGCTTCTTCGTGGTTGCGTCAAATTTCTTACGGTAGTTTAATTGAACCGTCCGACCAAACTATCCTTAAATACGACTATTACTTTAAAATATTTCAATGGTCCTGGATGTCCGTCTCCTGGCTCTAAGCTACCTCCTCACCAATTTTCAGCCATATCGGTAAAGCCGTTCTTGAGTTATAAATAGCGCCTACGTCATAAACGGTAATTTGTCATGCTTCACCGAACCTTTCCGACATCGCAATTTCAATCTTGACTTTCACCCTTCTTTTAAAGGGTGGTTTCCGGAGTAAAAAGTATTCTATGTCCGTCTTCTGGCTCTAAGCTACCTCCCCACCAATTTTCAGCCATATCGGTAAAGCTGTTCTTGAGTTATAAATAGTGTAACTAACACGACTTTTTATATATATATTTTTTTCTTTTTTCTACTATTTTATTTAATTTTTACTATTTTTTTTTCTTAATTACTTATAAATTATATTACAAAATCTTGCACTATTTAAACTTATGTTTGTGTAGCTTATTTTCACTACTAGTGTAGTATTATTATTGTAGTATTATTATTATTGTTGTATTATCACGAAATTTTGTCCTATAATTGGTTAAACTGTTGGACAATAAAGAGTTTATTTATTATTTATTTATTTATATTGTTTTATGCATTGCATGTAAGTAACTTCTAAAATAAAACAACAAATAATAAAAAATTACTAATTTCAATGTTATTTTCTATAATTTCAGCTGGACATGAACATAATCATGGACATTCTCACTTCCACGAAGAAAGTTTTCCTTTCGAAGTCACAACCGAGGCCAATCATGACCATCATCACCACCATCACCACCATGAATAAAACATTTCACCTACTTTTAAAGTTAATCATTTATGACTATTAATAATTCAGTGTTATTATTAAGTGTAGCATTTCTTACCGTATTTTGCGTTACAAAGTATTTTAAGTGTAACTGTCAAAGATATTTTTAACGGTTTTATCATGTACTTACTCTTAACATATTTCAGAAACTTCGAATTATGAAAAACTATAACATCATTTGTTTTTTCGTTTTAACAATATAATCAATTATTAAATTTTTGTGTGTAAACTTCTGTAAAACGTATTCTTTTAAAAATTGTAATATGTACCTACTGTTAAGTACTTGATAACTTTGTATTCTTAATCTAGTAGATAGGTATATATTTTCCCAATTGATTTGATTTTTTCAAATTAAGGAAATAACATGTGCCAAAATTGTCTACATTTAAATTTTTAAATAAATGACTTTTTTTTAATAAACAATCACGGTTTTTGTTATTTGAACCTAACCAAAAAAAGGAAAAAAGATTTAATCTTTTTATAAAATTTTTAAAATACAAAAGTCTATTCAGTATCTCTACTTAACACATTTTGACTCAATAAACTATAGATTAATTTTTTTTCAAAAATTTAATAATAAGATTAACAATGTTTATGCGTTACGATACATTGAGTCATACTCTGAAACATTTCTCATCCGATGAATTCTTTCTCTGCTATCCACGTGATATAAATAAGCTAATAAATGAAGCATCATTATTCGGCCGCAAAGATATCCAGCAACAGTTAGAACATATGGCCTATTAGCAAAATGTAGTACCAACCAATCATAAACCAGCATACTGGAATAGTTAAACATCATGGATCCTAGAATACTAAAAAATTTTAAGTTTTTTAACGATATAGGAATATAGGGATTGATGACCACTTACAATGCATACACCTCGTAAGATTACAACCCCACCGAATTCGAGATGCTTAAAAAACTATTCAGCTAATGATAATTCTTAAGTCTTCAGTTTTGACCCCTTTGACAGTTTTCAAATCAATTGTAAATCATAAAATTGAATTTTGAGTGGCGTTTTAAATTGGGCAAAATCGTGGCCCACCATGTATAGTAAAGGTAGTACCAGAAATTACCACACCACAAATAGCCTCAAAGCTGGTTCCGTTTGGAAGCCGATAAAATTATTTGAATTTTTGTGAAGATAATATCAATTTCTTATTTATTATTTAACAATTCATTCCTGTTACATACTATGGCATTATATTTTTTGTGTTTTAGTAACTTTTTTTGTCTAACCAATGGATCTGATGAATCTGATGGTTAAATTAATTTGTAATAATGTAAATAAATAAAATCTGGTCTGCTCTATATAGCTCAACTTAAAAAAAACAAATTTATTACAAGCAAGTGAATGATTGAAATAAAAACACTTAAATTTGTAAAGATTTAGAAACAAAATCAGTCAAAAACTATGTTTATAAAATAGAAAAAGTTGATAAAGGTGACAGTAACGTGAATTTAAAAAAAAAACTATTGCTTCCTATCAACCGGTTTATGTATTGTGAAAAGCTTCCAGCTTTTGTATCATACGATTAATGATAATTGTAAAAGTTTAATTGTGTTCCTAAGAAAAGTTCACTTTGTACACTCTCGAGGACGCAAAAAGCACGTTAACGTTAAAGGGTTTATTACTATCGTTAAACTTAAGCAAAAACGCTCAAGAGTCGCTTTTCTATTTTTTATATATTATACCAAAATTACGCTATTTGACGGCTAGACAAGAGTTTTTGCTTGCAATAATGACGAAAAAGTCCTAAAGTCGTAGACAATTTTATTGTGAGGGAAACAGCCTCAGATTAGCAGAAAGGAAATTTCTATTTTCAAAATACTGTTAGTAATGGTTAGTAATAGGTTTTTTATTAGAGGCCTAGGCTTCAACGTTTACCCAACTAACAATAGATAATAGAATTAGCCTGTACTTAAGAGACTATTTCTAAAACTAGAACACATTTTAAGATGCTACCCGTTTTCGCCAGAATGGTGATCTCATGGATTTAGAAAATGGCGCATAGATTGTGTTAAAATTTTTAGAGCCCAATTGCTACATCATCAGTTGAGCAGACCAAGATAGGCTAATCTATTTCCTAAAGTGAATAGGTTTTGTCGTAAATATATAACTTTTTTACCATGTTTGTGCGCTTTAGGGATCATTGCAAATTGTGATCCTGTTTATCTATGCTGGGTTTCAACCCCGAACAATAAATTTTGTGTAAATTTCATATACATTATTTCTATTATACTTATTTTTTTTTTTATCAGTACATAGTTTTTTATATCAATTTTGAGTATATTTTGGTTGCGATTTTCCTCAGCAGTTTTCATCATATTCGTAGGCTGATGGCTGACTTATTGACTAAGCCCTGATGGTTATTTAACGACTATATAGGGTGCTTGTCGACAATATCGAGTCTCCCAAATTTGGCTCGAGAGAAGATTTCCACCCCTAAGCGTGTCCACCACTAGCTAAGCCCGGACGGAAACCTGCCGCTGAACCGAGTACTGCCACCAGTACAGATTAATAATTATTTATTTTTATTAAATACAAATATTACATTATCAGTAATAGTTATTTTTATTCAATCTTGCCTCTGATGGTATAACTGTGACAATTGGTCTATGATAACTGAACGACAGAAGTATACTAAGCAATTTCCAAACTTACGAGCAAGATGATGCAAAGCCGAGCCAAGTAAACCCAAATGCGTCGCCACGGAACGCGGTGGGTTTATCCGCGACTATAGAGGTTTAACATCAACAACCATAGATTTATAATAATGAAAAAACTTAAATTCTACATTATTACCACTTTACAATGCATTTTCTTAAACTTAGTTTTTTAGAATTATTCAATTAAATATTTTCAATCCCCAATATCTAATAAAACACTAATACCGGTATTCATTGTCGTATCTCAGGCTCAACCTTGAGTTCAAAGACTCCGGCAATGCTCGGGAAATCAAGCAAGGACTTCAACAATGCTCGGGAAAACGTGCGTCTTGCGGAAGTCACCAAAGTAGTCATTTTTGTGTTGTTAGGTTTAAAATTTAACATTTTGACGCATAACAGTCATTCTCCGTGTTTATATAAAGTGACAGGTCAAGGAATAACTCGATGCCGCAGGGGTCATATCAAAAGTGTTTTGTGTTGTTTTTGCAAAAAAAAAGAATGACGACGGGTGAGTACATGTCTACTGACAGAATACGTGTATGGTTACTTCATAAAATGTGCATTATAGACGAAAAAGCTGCGTATACACAAAAAGCAAAACCCTTGCTGTAGTCTCGCAAGGACAACTTCAATAATGTGGAAAGTAATACGGCGGATGCCGCAGTAGTGAACGAAAAGCGAACGATCTGGACCATTATTACATTCTCCTCAAAACACGAAAGCTGCAAAAGTGAGACCCAAATAGAAGCTAGCTCACACTGCGCGCTTTTGAGAGGGACAATGAAGTGCAACATTAATATAAAGCTTACCAAACCTTTCCCACTTCTATTGCAGCAAATGTGATGCAGAAGAGTTATCAGTTAGTAGTAAGAGCTATTCCAGAAGTGTGTAAAGATGAAAGTTTTCGGCTGCCGTTTTGTCTACTATGCTTCTGCAAACAATACCTTACACTTATAATGTAAACTAATAAAAATTTTACTTTTTTTGTACTTATGTTTACCAGTAGAAGGTGTTACAAAGTAATAATTGTCTTTCCACTAATTTGCAAGCAATCCTACAGCTGTATAGCGACGCTTGAACTTGAGATACGACTATGAATACCGGCATAAATAAAATAAGAAATTACCTGAACGCAACTCTGGTGAAAATACTTATACTCCTCATTGAAGGCCTAAAGAAAACGTAAACACCAACTCCATAGACCATATTTGCAAACAAATATTTATCGATCTTGAAATTAGTTACACTAAAAATGTTTATAAAGAGTATGTTATAACAATCTAAAAGCAAAATTATTTTATTAACATAAATTAAAAAATAACATTATAATAATAATTACGTCGCTTTAAATTTAAATATTTGGAAACAAAATTATTGTGTTTTTATAATAATATGCCTTTAAAAAGAAGGAAGCTCAAGAGAGAATTTAAGAAGTAACTCCAGCGCGTCAGATTAACATATTTAGGAATTTCTTAAATCTTTTTAACTACCTTTACTATATATTAGACCTTAATATAGTGAGATAAGTAAAAAAAATTGATAAGTGAATTAACTCGAACGCGACAGATCAAAATATGGTAGGTTAATTATTATGACATTTCAATAATCTGACCATTTAAACGTGAGTTTATAAAAACTTACTAAAACATAATGAAAAGCTTACAAAGTGGCAAAAACTAACAGAGCTAACACGGTATGTTTTTTTATTTAAAAAATTAAGTTTATAGATGACTATCTGACCATTTCCGCAAGTCTCCACCTCATAAATCGCAAAAAAATGTCAACCCCAAATCGTCAGATTGTTGTACAAAATCTTTGAAGGTTTTTTGTAAAAATCGGACGCGCTGGAGCCACTTTTTTTATTATTTTTTCAACCTTTTCGCTCAGCCACATCCATCGCCAAAAACGTCAGATTAATATATTTTCGTTTTCAGAGAAATGTCGAAATATTGTAGCTTCAATACCGAACACCTATACTAATATTATAAAGAGAAAAAATTTGTGTTTTTGTATAAAACAAATAAACTTAAAAACTACTATAGTATTTTCACGTTAAAGCCGAAGTGCATGTAAACAAAACACAACGCATGTTCATCACGTGATTGGCGCCCCACGATGGATGGGGTCCCTCCGAAAGGCGTAGTTTGCTTAACGAAACAAGGCCTGATAGTCCTTTTTTGTTATAGTTCGGTTTTGCTGTTATCATAAAAAGGCATGCACTCCAGAAGACAATCCTGAAAGGACAGATACGCCTATTTTGTTAGGAGACCACCTAAACCCCACGTGATAGTGTTTATTTCTACGTCATCTTTAACGTGAAAATAATATAGACCAATTTTAAAAACTCTTTCGCCATTAGAAAGCTACATTATCCCTGAATAACATTAAATGGGACATAAGCTATGTTTATTACTAAAACCAACTCAAAAGTGTAAAAAAATTAGCCATAAAATTATATAATTTATATTATGGTAAAACAAGAAAATGTTGTACAATATTATAAAACATCTCAATATCTACAAAAAACTTCCCGAAACCATAATATGTCCAACTATTGTAGTTATGTCACGATAACTACTTTCTTACATTTTAAAAGTTAATAGAAATGCCGATCAAAATCCGACCATGTATCCCATACATTTGTATCAATTCTTATCGAAATAAAGTATGTCGTAATATTCAAGACATACTTTATTTCAATACCTGGTGATTACTTTTTAAATTACTGAAGTCATTCATAGACCAGGGCCGATAATTTTTAAAACCAAAAAAATTAAAAAAAAACTTTCGAATTCAAGTTTTTTTTGAATTTTTGCATTTTCTGAGAAGATTTACTGTAGTAACATATATTTTTTTTTACCATCGAAAAGTAGAGATTTCAACGAACAGAAACCATACCAAGTTTTTGAAAAAAGCTGATATTTTGACGGGTGAATTTTCGATTGAAAATTAGGGTGTTTTTTCGATATTAATTCAAAATAAGGTGAAAAAATAAATATTTTTAATCAAATAAATTACAGCGTATTTGGGACATAAAAAGGTAAATTTTCACCAAATGTTGTTAAAAAAAAATTTTTGTAAAAGATAAAAATAAAAAACCAAAAACTTGGTTTTTCAAATTTTTCACATAAATTTTAAGGTTATGTAAAAGATGTGTAAATACAAAAGTTTTAGATCTTTTTATTACCTACAACCTAGCCATTTGACTTTTTTTGATAGAACTTTTAGTTTTGCCGGAAATCAAGAAAAACCGTTTTTTACCCTTAAAAACTCACCCCAATCCCCTTCCCGACTTCAGATCGCCCGTAAATTATTTTTCCTTTAATTGTTATAATATTTTCTTCCTTTTCTAATGGGTTTCATTCTACTATTATTTTTTTTCACTTTTTATTATTTTTAAAGGTTTCTACCCTGGTTTATCAAAGAATATTACGAAATTAAAGAAAACACGTGTGGCTCCCGTGCGAATCCGGGACGAGCAGCTAGTTGTATGTATAAGAGAAACAGATCTATAAAAAACTCATGCAGCACTTCCAAGTTGTGCTGAGTTATAAAATTAAATCGTTTATTGCTGACAGAAATCAACCCACATTTAGATAATAAAAAGACTTTGTATATTCACTTTTTTTTAAATAAATTTCTTTAAACCACCAAGTTTAGAAGACTGTGCAATTACATGTCTTCAATGATGTATAACAAGTGAGCAAATAGTAACAACTCATTATAAAAACAAAGAATTAAACGTTTAAAAGATCAATTTCAATATATAATTCAATATTAGTTTAGTTATTTAATTATTATTATGTTGGTTAACCAAAGAAGATATGTTACATGGGTTACATTGTATATATTTTATATAAATTTAAGACAAAAAGAGTTAACATAACTGATTGGGGAATCAGGAATATACGTTTTATGTCAATTTGTATCGATTAACATTGATATCTCTCATTTTTACTATTTATAGTGTCCTATATGCAATAAAACATGTAGAATTTTGTTTCTCAAAATTTATCATATTACGGAAGTAACAGGCACTTGGGTAAACATAAGCCCAAACTTGTCACTGCAAATTCATCCAGATCTGTTCGGACTTTCTGATGAGTTCCAATAAAACGCAACTGTCCGAGTTTACAGATTTTCTAGTTTGAATAAAATTGCATTGATTTTTGTAATATCATATATTTTAATAGATTCTTAATCTATTGCATTAATCTGCCAAAATAACATTTTTTATGCAAAATAAATATTATTACATTCTCATATAGTATTATTAGTTATAGTATTGATTGCTTGGTTTGAAATCTTTAGCACAATAAACTATTGACACTGTCTTTATCCAGTTCTTGCACCTTTTTCTACTAATCTTCTAAGCAACAGCAAAGATAAAGATAGACGAATTAATAAAAAAATTATATTATTTATACAAGACAATGTTATATCTTACTACTTGCCAAAAAGTTTGTTTATCAGATCTCCAGAGCTTTTTCGACTAAAACAAGTAGTAGTCGTCATCAGGAGATAAATAAAACGTTTATTTTATTCTTCTCCTGATAATGACCTCTTGGTGGTCGAAAGAGTTCTTGAGATCTATTAAACAAACTTTTTGGTAAGTGGTAAAACTGTGTGAATAGTTATAGTGGTAGAAATTTTACTGACATTTTGAGCACTTATGTATTTTAGTTACAATTTGTTGCTACTACAGTTAATAACGATAGTAGATTTATTAAACACGCTACTCTGGCGACGTTGAGTGAACAGCACGTGAACAGTTTAATTAAACTTTTCACTCAACGGTGGCGATGTGCGCACGCCACTGACGGTGCGCACTCTACCTTTGACTTAAAACGGTTTGGCGACAACCATTTTAAAAATTCAACCTTTAAAACTATGTCTAAAACCAAATTATTCCATCTAAAGTAGTACTGTGTATACTAAAAAATATGTGATGCAGCTACATAGTAGAATAACAACAATTTACCTTTGCAAAATGTAGGGATTAACAGCATGAATTGACATAACTAAATATGCTATCCTTCCTTGCACTACAGCTGTTGCTACAAATAACCGACAAAAACGAATTAATTTTCGGTTCTCAAGATACCTATTTGTATATTCGGGGCCTGCGGCAGCGTCAGTCATCACAGCTTGCACAAAATTAGGTTTTTGTTCAATTTGGCTCGAAATATCAACTTCAACTGTCACGTATTAATCTTTTATTAACTGAAAGGCCATACATAACCAATATGATACAAATCAAAGTTTCTTTTAAAATTCATGAAAAAATTCTTTTGTCTTGCAAAATTATCTTAAGGGTTTTCTATAGCGTAACTCTTTTATCGAAAAACATTACATAATGTAAAAACATTTGAAAAATCTGAAATATATCAAAAGGATTTTTCCGAATTAATAGCATATAAAGTCAACTACTAAAGTAAACTACAATACAGTCGATTTAATTTTAAAAAGATGAGTATTTTCTTCGTTTACTGTTTCACTAGTGAATCCACATGCTCCACATAGGCTTTTCCAATTTTTATCGCTGCTAATCCTGAACCAATTCCACAAAGAGTACACAATGGAACATTTTCAGGTACCACACTTCTAAGTATTGCCCACATTAGGACAGACCCTAACGAAAAAGTAATCGCTCCAAAGGCACTAAAAGAATAGAATTAAGCTATACGAATTTGTGTTCGTTCAAGGGTATACCTGTATGCAATTCGTTCCTTCTTTGCCAAGGTATTAAGGTGTGGTCTGTTGTATAAATATAACCCAGAACCAACTAAAGTATTTACCAATAAAATATTTGTGATATCGCGACGGGGAAATAGCCTACGGAATAAGTAGATAATAGTATCATTTAATAAGAAATAATTCTCAAATATACCTTAAAACTAAAGATGGATTCATAACGTTAATTGAAAGCGAAGTATAACTAGCAACCCCTTGTATTGGTGCGTAGTAGAATAAAATATTTTGACATGTTAAAGGCTTCAGACCAAGCTTTGTGCATATTGGAACTTTGGCTTCACCGGCTGACGACATGCTTGAGGTAGAATCACGTGAAAGACAACCAATTTAAACAACCCTTTCCAACCCGCTGCTAAAAATATTTGCAGAAAAAAAAACCGGCTCGGGCCTCAGCTCAGCATGAGATTAAACTGACATTGACATTATCACATGACATTTAAATTTGACATCTGTCGCTTTTGTTTATTCAAACCACAGAGCCATTGAGTGTTCTGTGGAGCTATTGGAGATTATCACAGATCATCAACGTTATTTGATATTTTTATGGAGCTATAATAGAATGGAGTCAAAATGTAGACAATTTGTTTTGATGCCAAAAAAAAGAGCATTTTAAGCGCGGAGTGTATCTGTTGCCACACGCTCTCTGTTTACAAGGTACGTGGTTATAGCTCCATAGATTATGGAGCTATAATAAGATGAAGTCAAGATTCTCACTACAATTTGAGTTTGTTGTGACGCAAAATTACGGAAAGCGAGGCGCTTCAGCGATTGGTGGAGACCGACACTTAGAATGAAAAAGCAGTAACGGCGCAGATGTTCAGAAAAAAGCCAAATATGTTTAAAACTTCATGTATACCTATAATAAATCTGTAATTTGTATGAAATGGATAACTGTCAGAAGTTCTTTGTTGTTTACGATACTTTAAGTTTGATGCTATTTATAAACTAATACGTTTTTAGCGGTTGTGTATAAATTAACAATATTGCTATGAGTAGTTATTGATGCAATTGATACATATAATAATAAAAGACCCTTATTAGCCTTATAGACTTCGTCAAAAAAAAATTCATAAAACTGTGACAAAATATAAACTTTCACGCCTCTGTTGATGTAAATACAACAATGATCGACCTTAAACAGTCACATATTTTTATCTAAAAACTTTTTAAATCCACACACTACACTCCAATCAAACCATTGTCTTAAAGCTCTTATTAACACCTCTATTATTATGTGCTAAAAAAAATTGTTGAGTTCATTCACAAAACATTAGTTTTCCAGCAATTTAAAATGGTATAAGCGGTACCCCACGATACCATATAGTAAACAAATCTTAGATCTGACGTTGCCGGCCGTTGCAATTTTCTTCAAAAACAACAAACTTTCATACTGCACCACGCTTTAGCTTTGTAACCACGTACCTTGTAAACAAAAAACGTGTGGCAACGTATATATTACGCGCTTAAAAATTTTCTTTTTTTGCATCAAAACAAATTGTCTACATTTTGACTTCATTCTATTATAGCTCCATAGCGTAGACAATTATCCGACGTTGCAATTTTTTTCAAAAAAATTAAATTTTTATACTGCACCACGCTTTAGCACTGTATGACACTAATTGTCTACACAACTACGTATCTTGTAAACAAAGAGCGTGTTTTTTTGCATTATAACAAATTGCCTACATCCTGACTTTGTTCTTATATAGTTTTATGGTGACGTCACACTTAGATAGTCCATTGTAATAATATTTAATCACAGACTTGTTTGACCATAGAATAACTAATGATTAATTTCAAATCATAGATGTTTCAAATTTTTAATTTTTAGGTTATGTTCCATGTCTTGACAAGCATTTATTAGGTATTTTGCCTCAAAAAAAGTAAAATGTCTTTACTGAAGCAAGTGTCTAGTTTTCTGCAAAGAAGTTATCTGCCATCTACATTAAAATGTTTATCTAACAGTCTGTCAAGTGATGTTGACACAACTGTAAATGACCAAAAATCGGTGTCCTCAACACAGGGGGGCTATGCCCAAGCATTTGAACGTTTTGAAGCAATATCCAATAAAGAAGTTGAAAAACTGAATCAGAACTTTGCTTCTCTCTTACGCAATTCGAAATTTATTGATGTAAATATACGTTTAAATTAGAGAATGTTTCTTTCTACATATAATTTTCAGTTGGGGGATGCTGAAGGAAAGACAGTCATTGGAAAAATATTCCATGTTGTTGAAGACGACTTGTACATTGATTTTGGTTGGAAATTTCACTGTGTATGTGTCCGTCCTAAAAAAAATGCCAGGTAATCGATATAGTATTTTGCATCGAGTAGGGTGAAATAATTACAAATTGTGGTTGATGCACATGCACTTGCTTATAAAACTGTTTTCTTATAATTATGGGCTTTAATTTTTTTGTTTTTTTTATAAATTGTAGTCTATTTCATAAAAAAATTGATATAGAGTAAATGTTAAACATTTTCTTTATTTATTGTGCTTACAGCCTAATAAATATCTTAATATTACACTAAATTATGAAGGGTTGTTCCGACATAATCCTACAAACAAAATCTAGTAATAGGTGACAATAAGAAGAACTTATATGTCTTGTGCGTTCATAAATTATTTAGATCAATTCTTGTTATAGAATTTTGAACGTATGTTCATTTCATTCGGAGAAACGTACGGTATTATACACGAGCTTTGACATTTGTTGGCAATCATACTATCAAAGACAATAAAGATCTATCAAGCTAAATTACACAGCAACAGTAGATGTAAATAACAATTTATGAACGCACGTTTAATTGTCCTTAATGCACACCGCACCAAAATTATCGCATCACCCCCAATTATTAATTTACCATGTAAAGACTTATTCAATTGTTTTGGATGTTAGAAATACTGACAAGAGTTACAAGTACTAGTTTTCATAAAGGTAGATCATCGCATATCAACGGTATATACAGGGAAAACAAAAAATATAACTTGAAAGTAAAATTTATTAATTCTATAGAGCAAAGGTTTTCGAGTAAAATCCTCACAAAACTTGTTTAATATCTAGTGTTTCCTCCCCTGGCTTTGATAACAGCCTCCATTGGCCTTGGAATATACCGGTGTTCTATATTTTCCCAAATCACGTTTAATTCATTTTTCAAAGCATTTAAACTTATAAATCGGAGCACGTTCCACCCTAAGTTGGAACGTGCGCAATCGGATTAATATCCGTGCTACGAGCTGGCCAATTGAGGGTTGAAATGTTAAACTACTTGCTTAATGGACCGCGTTAAGCAGTTTAGCACAACTTACCAGATGCAAATAGAGAAACCGCTTGTTTATCAAGACCGTCTTGACCTTTTCCTAGTTCTGCAAATAAAATAATTTTTTCAAAGCAATTTTTATGAAACATACAGTGTTATTGTTAACCCTGTATGTTTGTATTATGATACTATTGTTGTGCAATTAGATTTCTCAATCTAATTGCTACTTATTAATTAATACTTAACTTTGGCCCTTATTAATAACATTCAATAATGTCGAAACACTGAATAAAATCAATAACACTGGTGCTCAGATAAGCACTTCTATTGGGGTTTGGTTCCCCTGTCTTTAAATTACTCCATATTAATTCAATTGAATTGAACACACACTACTAAGGTAGAAGTTTTAATACTGTGTGTCCATTTTCTTTAGCAATTTCATCTATTAGATATGTTTTTATGTGGATTTTTCAGGAAATTAAAAATTTTCTCTTCTCATATAAGCAACAATTTTATCCTTCTTGGTGGCTTATGTAGGTTTCTAATTGAAGTGTTTGAAATGATATTTGGCGTTGTCTATAACTATAATAGAATTCGTCGGTAAAAATGAAAGCAACTGTTTGGTAAACGTGAGGGCTCAAGAAGCGATGCGTTCATGTCTTAATCTGCTAAACCGTTGTTAATGTTTTGGGCTGAGATAAGAAGTGCAATGACAAAGCCGTCTCTTTTTCGGCGAGTTTCTTCATAAGCCAACTTGTTGGTTTGGATCTCGGTCCGGACACAGTACTTGATTTTCGTCAATTTGTTGGCCTTGTAAAGGACTTTTTGTTTATCTTCGCAACTTTCCCAAGGATGAAACATATCTAATTTACTTTAGATATCACACAAAAACAGATAAAGAGAAGGACACGCAAACTAACAAAATCCTTTTGTCGATTTGGATAAACCTTACTTTTTAAAATACAACCCTGTGCAATCTCTAGAGCTGGGAGGAGCAGAGTAGACGGGCCACGTACTGTAATTTATGATACAAGGTAGTCTGCAGTCATTCCTCTTTGAGTGACAGCTACCAATTCCGTTCTTTCGTTAAAAGAAATTCCCTCTTATACTAAGATGGAGCCGTCATCAAAATTCTTACGTTGTCGAAAGTTGCACTGTAGATATCGCTCACCTGGCCTGCGATATACTAGCACACGTCTGTCTGAAGCGTATAAACAGAACCTGGACTCATCAGAAAAAAGAACATTGGACCATTCTTCCAGGCCTCAGTCAGGCCAGTTAACCAGAGGTGTTCTGTGGTTAACCTAGGGGTTTTAGCAGGAACCCTTGCTTTTATGCCGTCTTCCCCTCATACGATTTGTCTGCCGAAACATCTGCACATTTCGAGCTGTACAGTGAACTTAAGGCAGTTAATCGTAAGAAGCCGTCATCTACGGCAACAGTTACCCTTTTACGTCCCTGACCTCGTCTCCTATAATATTAGTCAGTCTCTCTGAAGCGCCTAACAACTCTGGAAATGGTACTCTGCTCAACACCAATGAGATTAGCAACTCATCTTTGACTTAGCCCGTCTTCAACTAATGTAATGACTCTTGAAGCTTCTTCGTCAGTTAGGTGACATGTTAAATATAAAATAATCAAACAACATAAATTTAATGATCACTACGACATTCATTTTTGCCGGTTCTAATTTTAAATATATAAGAGCTATTCTTAAAGAGAAAGACATTTTCGAAAACGTATGTGATGCGATCTTTTTTGTGCGCTGTGTATTGGTTATTAATATTTATTTTCCACTAATCGGCTTTTTTGTGTGTTTTTTAGCGAATATGTGAGAGGCAAACGAGTTCGACTGCTCATCAAGCAACTGGAATTATCTTCGAAGTTTCTTGGTTTTGAAAAAGATCTTACTTTATTAGAAGCAGATTGTGTTTTATTAGGTCTTATTCAGGATAGAAATAAAAGTACAACTTGAGAACGTAATAGTTATTTTATAATAAAATACATTTTTAGATTGATGCAATTTGTTAATATTAGGCACGAATTAGTTTAATTCAATAAACAAGTAAATATATTTTTACGTAGTATTATCTTAACAGGAATTTACAAGAATTAAAGCTGCTTTTACCATTTAACACTTATATACACATAAAAAACTATGAACGTTAAATAATACAAAATAACATTTTACAATATTAAAACAGTAATTATGCTCGGTGAGTGGTTGAGGTAAGTATTTAAATATAAGGCACATTAAAAATTTAACATGGGAGCTATTGTGATTTATAAAATAGTACACGGCAGGCCACAACACAATGGTAAACAAACTGGCACAATTGCGGCTCCCGAGCTGCTCTTGGATTTACTGCCACTCTGAGCTTCATATTTATATTTGCCAGAAGCTTTTTCATAGCCTCCCTGAAACGAAAATGTAATTTGTACTTAGTTTGACTTATAATTAGAATCTTACTTCTGCTCTCCAGGCTCCTGATTCTTCCTTCTTGGCAAACATTTCATGTCCCGGTGGATAATATACAGGAGGACCTGATACATTTTTACTTTTCAAAACAGGGTCTTTGTTCTGAGCCGCATCTTCGCTTTCTTTTTGTTGACGCTTCAAGGTTTCTATTTTTTTCTGTTGTTCCAGTTCTATTTCATGTGCAGTAAAACCGGCGTTGTATGGACTGTTTGGAGGCTGAAAGATACATTTTTAATTATTCCTTTTAGAAAATATAACAAAAACTTTGTTTTTTAACTGGAAATGAGCTTTCAGTTTTTAGAAAAATAATAATTAACTTTGATAATTATTGTGCTCCTTACATTTACAAACATACAAACACCCATAGCCAGATCAAACCCATCGTCTTTGTAGAGGCGATTATTTTTTTAGCACCTTTACAAACAAGCGATGGAGCATCACATATACGTGAACAGTATTGACTGCGTGCTGTTGCACTGGTCTACTGGGTCTATATCTGTAGTAGGTATTCCCTGTACGGCTTTAATCATTTACTTATTATTCCCACTTTATAATTTTGTTTAATTCATCTCCTGATGATGTCTACAAGGTGGCAGATTTTTTTATGATTGCTAAATCTGGTAAGAACTTTGCCACACTTCTTTTGAACTGTATATCTTGGGAAATAGTTTACAAAATGTCCCTCTTGCATGCCAAATTGGGATAATGTCATTGATCGTTGTTTTCAAGCAATTACACAATTTTTTTTTAAATATAGCTACTAATAATTTAACTAGACAATTTTATATTTTTTATTTTCAAATATTTTCGCTAGACAATGCTGAATATTAATTAGTATCACAGTTTTGATTATTATTTATCTGTTGTGTAAAGCATTGATTGTTTTGTAAAACATTCTAGCAACAACATTTATGGCATAATCTTTCCGAATTCTTTGTGTTCAAATTATTATTATTTTATTTTTGTGAAACGAAACGCACTCTTTGTGATCGTTTTTCTTATATCGACCACATTTCTCATCACAATTTGTTTAGTGATTGACTAGTTCAATTGTCGGACTCCGATATTAATTAAGGCGTCCAGCCGCAGTAGAATACTGTTCATGTAACAATAATAAAATGGAGCAAAAAATTAAAGAAGCACATACAAAACAGTTGGAAGAAAATAAATATAAAATAAGATATGGTGAAAACACTAATAAAGATAAAGAAAGCGATGGTTAGAGGAAATTTTGAAGAAAAAAAAGAACAATAAATTGTGGAATAAAGAATGCAAAAAACAAAAAAAAGCTAAAAAAGCATTGAGAAAAAAATGGAACAAAAGAGGTTTACATAGAAAAAAACAAAAAATACAGGAAAACATGCGCAGGGCAAAAGGCAAAGAAAAAAGAAAAGAAAAAAAAAGACGTACAAACAAAATAAGAATAGATAAATGGCTAAACCATTTCAATAAACTATTAGAAGGAGACGAACAAAGAGATAGATGATAAAAAAAACAAAAAAAAGAGAGAACAAATAAAAAGAGAGAAAGTAGAAAAAATACTAATGAAACTGAAAAGAAGAAAATCACAAAGAACGATACCGAGTGAGTTAGAGAAAGACTAAAAGAAGAAATTATAATATTAACCAGATTGGCAAGCAAGATTTAGAGAAGGCCAATAGGAAGAAGAGAGAGTATGTGGATTGTTTGTGAGTTTAAAATTTGACTGGGTAAATAGAAATGAGTTATAAGACTACATGAAAAAGAGAGAGAGAGAGCGATAGAAATAGTAAAGAAAGTTGAAGGAAGAAATATAATATGAAGAGACAAGTGTAAGGTAACGACGAATGAAAGAGAAAGCAAATAATTGTGGACACAGAGGAGTCTTAAACAAAGGTGTTCGCCTCTAAGTCCACTACAGTTTACAATATATATGAGTGATATGGTAAAAGTGCTAGCAAAAGAACAAAAGGGAAAAGTGGTAGCGGGCAAATTGAAGGTGCGGATGCTAGCAATGTTAGCGAGAGAGGAAAGGGCGATGAAGGAAATGATTAAAACGCAGAATGGTACATGAATATGACGGGTCTTGAGGTGAATGAATGTAAAACTAATGCTGGTATTCATAGTTGTATCTCAAGCTCAAGCTTGAGTCGGTCTCAAGCAAATACTTCGGCAATGCTCGAGGGAAAGCGTTTGCCTGCGTCATCCAGAAGGCACAAAAGTAGTAATTTTTGTGTTGTTAGGTTTGACAATTGTGACGCATGAACGTCATTCAGCCTGTTTATATTTACAGTCTACTGACAGAATACGTGTATGGTAACTTCATAAAATGTGCATTATAGACGAAAAAGCTGCGTATACAAAAACAGCTAAACCCTTGTAGTCCCGCATGGACAACTCCAATAATGTGGAAAGTAATACGACGGATGCCGCAGTAGTGAACGAAAAGCGAACGATCTGGACCATTATTACATTCTCCTCAAAACACGAAAGCTGCAAAAGTGAGATCAAACAGAACTGCGCGCTTTTGAGAAGGACAATGTAAGTGCAACATTAATATAAAGCTTACCAAACCTTTACCCACTTTTATTGCAGGAAATGTGATGCAGAAAAGTTATCAGAGTAGTGCAGTAGTGAGTAGTAGGAGCTATTCAAGAAGTGTGTAAAGATGAAAGTTTTCAGCTGCCGTTTTGTCTACTATGCTTCTGCAAACAATACCTTACACTTATAATGTAAACTGTTATGTTGGTTATATAAACAAACTTATTACGCGTGTCAGAGACAAACGCGTGCGCACCGGAACGACAGTCACAGAGGGTGAAAAGGAAGAGACCATGTAGTACCATGAGAAGAAGAGCAGTTAATTTTAAGTGAAATAAACCTAATGTATAATTAGAAGACAGTGTGTTATTTCCCTACCGAAAGGTCCTTCCAAGATACAACAGTGGCGACGAGGATAAAAGAAAAAATAAGAACGACAAGTGGAACAACGGGAAAGGCCGAAGATTCCAAAAATTACACGCAAAGTTGAAAACAGGACAAAATGGCGGAGCAAAAAAGCGTTGGGACAATAGGCCACGTGATGGAGTTCAACGCAGAAATAGATGACTGGACAATTTACCAGGAAAGGTTAGACCAATATTTTAGTGCAAACGGGATAGAAAACCAGCAAAGAAAGGTTGCATCATTAATTAGTTTAATCGGAGCACCGACATATAAACTGCTTCGGGATTTGTGCTACCCAATTTTACCCAAGGACAAGACCTACGGAGACCTGACAGACATTTTGAGACAACAATATAGTCCACAATTGTCCGAATGGAGGGAAAGAACAAAGTTCTACGACATGAAACAGGAGGAAGGCGAAACAGCTAGCGATTGGTATGCTAGGATAAGGAGTGCTTCAGTTAATTGTTCATTTGGAGAGCAATTAACAATTGTACTAAAAGACAAATTTGTCACTGGATTAAGAAAAGGCAAAATACTGGATCGTCTTTGTGAAGAGCCCGTTAACCGTGATTTAATGGAGATAATAGCAATAGCCAACAAGAAAGAAACAACATGTCAGTTAGAAATAAATAAAATTTGGAAAAATAATGGAAGCGGGAACAATGGCGGAAATAGTACCAGCACCCCAAGAAAAGATGGCGTGGGAACCAAACACAACAGCTCCAGTAGTACCAACACCAACAATCGATGGAAAGATGGCGGGAGCGGCAGTCAACATGACGTCAACAGACAAAGATGGAACTACAACAAACAAGGTCAAACTTCTAATAGCGATAATAGAATAAAAAAAAATTGTAAACACTGTGGTAAAATACACGGAGGCAACTGTAAGTACTCTAATTATTCCTGTAATATTTGTCATAAGATAGGGCACTTATCTAAAGTCTGCCATTCAGCTAAAAGTCATTATGTAGAACTAGAGCCGGAATTGTATACGATCACACAACATGTAAATCACATTTGTAATCCTTTTATAGTTAAGGTAGAAATAAATAACAAGATGTACCGAATGGAATTAGACAGCGGTGCAGCTATGAGCTTTATAAGCGAGAAAACTTATAATGATAATTTTTATGATATACCGTTGTTGAAAAATTCATTAAATTTTAAAAGTTATACGGGACATTCGATAAGTCCTTTGGGTTACATTAAAGTAAATGTGACGTATAAAAATTGCACAAAGCATGTAAAGTTTTATGTAGTTAAAAATGGAGGACCTTCATTATTAGGCAGGGATTGGTTAGAATCTTTCAACATCGGATTTAATTCAATTAAGGTTAATAATAGTATAAGCGAACTTACTAATAAATTTCCAAATGTTTTCAGTGGCAGGTTGGGTCTGTATAAGCATTCGAAAATTGCGTTAGACTTGAAAGATGGTGCAAAACCAATATTTTGCAAACCCAGAGCGATACCATTGGCTTTAAGAGAATTGGTCGACAAGGAACTGGATCGCATGTTAAACGATGGAGCTTTGAGTCCAACCGAATCAAGCGAGTGGGGCACACCATTGGTGCCAGTATTAAAAAACGACAGAACGGTAAGACTATGTGGCGATTACAAAACAACAGTCAACAAATGGTTAGTGGAAGTAAACTACCCATTGCCGAGAGTAGAAGAACTTTTTGCTAAATTGCACGGTGGTCAACAATTTACGAAGATCGACTTAAATCAAGCTTATACGCAATTTGAGCTTGATGATGAAGCAAAAAAATTACTCACATGGAGCACCCATCGTGGATTATTTACGATGAACCGGATGCCTTTTGGAATAGCACCAGCTAGTGCTAAATTTCAAAAATATATTGAACAATTATTCATGGGGATAGAAAATGTTGTGAATTTCTTAGATGATATATTAGTCACAGGGCCAAACAGGGAAGAGCACATGAAAACGTTAGAAGTCGTTCTGACGAAATTGAATGATGCTGGATTGACAGTAAAGAAGGAAAAGTGCAGATTTTTCCAGGATGAAGTAGAGTACATGGGTCACATTATTGATAAGAATGGATTAAGAAAAACTAAAGAAAAAATAAATGCCATCATTGAAGCGCCCCAGCCCAGAAATATACAGCAGGTACGTTCGTTCTGTGGAATGGTCAATTATTATTCGAGATTTACACCGAATCTTGCCATGAAGCTGAAACCAATTTATAATCTCTTGACAAAAGAAAATACTTTTAAATGGACAAAAGAATGCGAAAGAGCTTTTAACGAAATCAAAGAAGTCTTAGCTTCAGACAATTGTTTAGTTCATTTTGACCCCAAGTTACCAATAGTTATGACGACCGATGCTTCCAATGAAGGAATAGCCGCAGTTTTAAGTCACGTAATAGATGGAAATGAAAAGATGATAGCATGCGTATCAAGGACCTTAATGCCAGCAGAGAAGAATTACGCAACAATTCAAAAAGAAGCGTTAGCTATTTATTATGGCACAATAAAATTTTATCAATATTTATGGGGACAAAAATGGATTTTGAAGACCGATCACAAACCTCTTGTAGCGTTATTTGGAGAGAACAAGGGCATTCCTATAATGTCAGCAAATCGATTGCAAAGATGGGCTACGTTTTTATCAGGTTTCAATTATAAAATTGAGTACATTACAGGCAAATCTAACCCTGTAGCGGATTGTTTTTCGAGAGTGCCGAGAAAAATAGAAACAATCTCAAGCGAGTTCAAAAACGAAGGGAATTACTTGAATTTTGCAGCGACAAGCAAGGAGTTGCCAATCAACTTAGATGACATCAAAGAAGCCTCAGCTAAGGATAAAGAAATCAAAAGAGTAATAGAAAAGATCAGAACAAATTGGAACACTGAAAGTGAAGACAGCTTTAAACCGTATTTTAATAGGAAAAACGAACTAAGAGTGGAAAATGAAACTTTAATGTGGGGTTTCAGAGTGGTCATACCCAAGGAATTACAAAGGAACATGCTAGATGAGCTGCATTCAACCCATTTTGGCATGACGCGTATGAAAGCGCAAGCAAGATCTTTATTATGGTGGCCAACATTAGACAAAGATATCGAAAATCTATGTAAAAGTTGTTTACCATGTTTACAGACCAGACAAGATCCACCTAAATCTATGAGTTTGTGGCCGAAGACAAAGGAATTTTTTGAAAGGGTGCACATTGACTATCTTGGACCGATAAAGGGTAAAACGTTCCTAGTGTTGACAGATGCGTACTCAAAATGGCCAGAGGTGTACCAGGTAAATTCGATGAGACCGGAAGAACTTGAAGAAAAGTTGAGAGATACATTTTCAAGATTTGGTTTACCAAAAACACTAGTATCAGACAATGGAAAGTCATTAGTATCAAAAAAGTTTGAGACATTTCTACTCAAAAATGGGATCAAGCACATCACCACACCACCTTTTCATCCACAAAGCAATGGAGCAGCAGAAAATTCCGTGAAAACTTTTAAGAATAAAATGAAAGCGTTATTATTGGATCCTAAAAATACAACAGAGAGTGTTAATACACTGATATCAAGATTTTTAATCGCATATAGAAATACGGAACATGCTACAACAAAAGAAACACCGGCAAAACTATTGTTAGGGAGAAATCTAAGAACAAGATTAGCAATACTGAAAGAAATGCCGACAACCGAAGAGGAAATAGATAAAATTCAAACAAACAAATTTCTGATAGGGGAAGTAGTTATGGTTCGAGACTACAGAAGAATTAACAAGAAAGAGTGGGTGCAAGCCGAAATCATAAAGAAAATGGGAAGTAAAATGTACATTTGCAAAATCCCAAATGGTCAGCGTTGGAGAAGACATGAGAATCAGCTTTTGAAGACAAACATCAAAGTAGAAGACGAGAAGGTCGCAATCAAAACAAAACTATCTAAAGTAGGTTATGCACAGTCGTTGGAGTCTAACGTCACGTCGATTGCTTGTACACAGCCCAATTCTGTAGTTGCAGACGATAATAGTTTAAGTAATAGTAGACCTCAGCGATATAAGAAACCTGTGTCTAGATATGGTTTCGAATAGCTTACTTACAAAAGCAATAATTTTAAGTTCAGATAATTTTATTTTATATTTTGGATATGTTTATATTTAAGTGTGAGGGTGTTATGTTGGTTATATAAACAAACTTATTACGCGTGTCAGAGACAAACGCGTGCGCACCGGAACGACAGTCACAGAGGGTGAAAAGGAAGAGACCATGTAGTACCATGAGAAGAAGAGCAGTTAATTTTAAGTGAAATAAACCTAATGTATAATTAGAAGACAGTGTGTTATTTCCCTACCGAAAGGTCCTTCCAAGATACAACATAAACTAATAAAAATTTTACTTTTTTTGTACTTAGTTTTACCAGTAGAAGGTGTTACAAAATAAAAATACTATCCAATTAATAAATATCTGTGACTTTTATTATTATTCAATGCTTTCATTTTTTATTCAATGCTTTCATTTTTGCACAAAATGTGGCAAGTCCTTTAATTTAGTGTAAGTAATAATTGTCTGTCCACTAATTTGCAAGCAATCCTACATTCACTACACTGTCTTTTGTGAAGCTGTAGCACGCTTAAATTTCAAGTTGGAAAAAAATTCCAATGGGTTCGCAACATCCTGCACATAACTCGTCCAACATGTCAATGTTCGTTGTTATAAAATACAACACATAATACTCTTCATTATTTTCCAACGTCAAACGATGACATAACCTGCAAATGGCGTCTTGAGTCGGACTTGAGACAAGTCGAGGCCTTGCTTGAGTCCGACTTGAGATGGCCCCAGTGCGCTTGCGCATCAAGCAAAAAGCGCCCTTATTTACACCGTAATTTGATATTTAAATCTTGAGATTTGTCTATGACTACCGATCCGGACTTGAGATCGACCTCAAGCTCAAGATATGAATATCAGATTTTACGAGCATTGCTGAAGTCCTTGCTTGAGATGGAATCAGCGATAAATCTATTTCAAAACGCATGCAAACGCTTTCCCGAGCATTGCCGGAGTCCTTGCTTGAGTCCAAGCTTGAGATACGACTATGAATACCGGCATAAGATAATAGTGTTTAGTATGGTAGAAAGAAAAAAAGTACGTTTGAAATCGGAAGAAAAAGAAATAGAGCAGGTTAGGGAATGGAAGTGTTTAGGATAGATTTTATATTTGAAGAAAGGAGCACACGTAAAGCCCAGGGGAGCTAATTAGTGAAAAAAGGAAGCCCGCGTGTCTAATAGTGTAGGGAATGGTGGAGAGAAAGATTGGAAGAGAGTATGATGTAGGAATGACAATGTTTGAAAGTATAGTAAAAATTGTAATGTTGTATGATGCGAAAATTTGGGCTCCGATAGGAAAAGAAGAGAGAAAAGCATGCAAGAGAAATATGTGAGATGGATGTTAGGATTGAGCAACGAAAATTCAGGACATGTAGTAAGAGAGGAAGGAAAAAGGAAAAAAATAAGAATAGAGGCAGGGAAAAAGGCAGTAAAGTTTGAGGACAAAATAAGAGAGCGAGAAAGGTGTGAAATATTGAAAAAGAGCTTAAAGGTAGTGAGCAGAAAAGCAGATAGATGAATAAAAGAAGAGTGGACGGAGAAGTATCAAAAGGGTTCAGCGTAGAAGAGATCGAGAAAAAAAGAGTGAGACAGTAGGTACATGGTGGAATGAAGGAAAGAGATAGAGACTACATGTACAATAACAGGTACATGTAATCACAGAAGAGTTGCCTAGATTCTTAAAAAGAGAAAATGAGAAAGAGAAAAGATATAGCAAGATTTAGATTGCGGAAATGAAGAAACAGAAAATAGATTTTGGATGGAGGAAAATGTAGGGTGTGTGGAAGAGAGAGAGAGAGAAACCGTTTAGCACATGATGAATGAATGCGTGAAGTTGAAAGAAAGCAAGCTAGAGAAAAAGAACAAAATGATAGAAAAGAAAAAAGGAATAGAATGGATGAAAATGATAATAAGAGAAAGATTAAACAAGACAGAGAATAAAATAGAGTAAGTGAAGAAAAAAAAACAAAATGAAAGAATAAAATATAAATATTTCTCACCTCATTTCCAATATTGGCCATTAATTCATCCAGTTTTTTTGGTGGACCAGCATCTAGTTGGTTATTATCCGTAGGAAACGGTCTAGGCAATAAAGGCTCGGACTCGTCACGTGGAGGATATCCAGTTTTGTAATTGTTGGTAGTTGTGCTTTCCGATTTATATCTGTATTGTATATTAACAGGTTCGTTAGGTTTTCTATCATTAGAATAAGGAGGCCGATGCGGGTCGAATGTTTCCACGTCAGGCTTTCCTTCTTTACCAGGCCCATAATTATTTGTTGTGCGAGTCTCATGCCGATATACTACTGTTTTTCCTGGTTCATTTTGAGGATAACCATTGGGATAGCCGTGATGTATATTGTTTGTAGTATTGCTGTCGTGTATTTCTTTAATGTAATGCTGGGTTGGTGGTGGGTAGGTTGGATCCTTATGTTCTGAATAGGGATAATTTATCACATTGGTTTTGTTAGTGTCATGAATTTCTTTGATGATATAGGTGTCTTGTCGTGGGGGGTAACCTTGAGGATAATCTTGATTATTAGGGTATGGCTGATTGACATTTCGGTTTGTTACTGTGTTATGTTCTTTTATAATGTAATTATTGGTTCTCACCGGTTGGTGATTTCTGGGCAACGAACCTTTTGAAATGTTTTCATTGTTTTTCGTTGTTGTGGTTTCATTGTAGATGTATGTTTGATTGTTCCAGTTGGGATCTTGTGCTGGTTTAAAGCCCGGTTGATAATTACGTGTAGTCACGGTTTCCTTAACTACAGTCTG
Organism: Lagria hirta; assembly: GCA_947359425.1. Classification (NCBI taxonomy): domain Eukaryota; kingdom Metazoa; phylum Arthropoda; class Insecta; order Coleoptera; family Tenebrionidae; genus Lagria; species Lagria hirta. Next base: position 8,613,934 of record OX375801.1, on the reverse strand, counting down.
TCCACCTGATGGTATTGGCTTCTCATACGGATAATTCACTGTATTTTCAGAAGATTTGTTTTCAATTTTTTTGTAAACAAAACTTTTGCTAGGTGTCGAGTGGCTTTGGTTCGGAGAGTAAACATATTTTTCTGTCTCTACAGCTGAACCATCTAAATTGGTTGGGTAATTTCCAGAGCCAGGAATTTCATATGTGTAAGTTTTAATTGTAGTTGTTACTTTAGTATTGCCTGGAGGATGGAGATTTGGATCAAGATGAGCCAATATTTCGGGGTTTATATCAGGGGTTGTGGTTTCAACGACTTCCATTGGATAGTTATGCACATTCGTTACTTTTGTTTGTTTCGTTAATGTTGATGATTTTGAAGACGGAGAAGGAGAACGTCCGCGAATTTGTCTAATATCACCATAATTTCCTGTAACTCAATATTTGTACTCAAGTATTATATATGGTTTTAAGAATACAGTATTTAAATTACACATTTCATACGAAATAGATAATGAAAATGTTATAATACCGTGCGCTCATAAAATATTTAGATCTGCTCCTGCTGCGCAATTTAGCTTGATACATTTTTATTGTCTTTGATAGTATGATAGTATTCAGAAGAAATGCATAGACACCAGACTGCTTAAAGATCCCAATACTCATGATGTTGTGAAACAGGAGATAAATGAATGTATGCGAACTATTAATGCATTGAATGAGCGTAATGTTGATGAAAAGTGGAAACAAATGCAAGTGGGTTTGGAGACAATAGCCAAAAAACACCTAATGTGCAAAAGAACAAAGAAGAAGGCTTGGATGACAGCAGAGATCATAAATTTAACGGATGAAAGAAGAAAAAACAAACAAAACCTGCATGAATATAAGAGACTGAATAAAACAGTTCAAAAGAAAATCAAAGAAGCTAAAGAAGAATACCTGGCTGAACAATGCACAGAAATAGAGCTGCTAGAAAAGAAATTCGACCTTTTCAATATGCACAAGAAGATAAAGGATATGGCTGGATGCTACAAAGGAAAAGTTACTGGCAATATAGTCAGGGACAAAGATGGACGAATAATAACAGATGCAAAGGATAAGCTGGAGAGATGGAAAGCTTACCTCTTGGAACTTTTTGATGATGCAAGATCCCCCAAACTCGTCCCAAAGAATAGCAACGGAAATCTAAAAATACTGAGGGGCGAAATAGAACACGCCCTGAAAAGAATGAAAACCGGCAAAGCTACAGGCCCTGATGAAATACCTATAGAGCTAATTAAACTTTTTGATGAAGACGTAATTGATATTCTTCTGGACCTGTTCAACAACATCTATGAAACAGGGGAAATCCCTAAACAATGGTTATTGTCCACGTTCGTACTTATACCCAAAAAGCCAAACCCAAGAGAATGTTCAGACTACCGAACTATTGCACTCATGAGTCACACCCTAAAACTATTTTTAAAGATCATTCATGGAAGAATATACAAGAAACTTGAAGAAGACATGAGCAGTACTCAATTTGGGTTTCGTGCTGGACTTGGGACACGAGAGGCGCTTTTTGCAAGTAGTGTTCTTTTTCAACGCTGTTTGGATATGAATCAGGACGTATTTGCATGCTACATCGACTTCGAAAAAACTTTTGATAAAGTGAAGCACGACAAGCTGCATCAAATACTTGCTAGCAAAAACATTGATTTGGAAGACGCCAGAATAATCAATAATCTATATTGGGGACAAAGAGCTAACACTAAGGTTGAGGACGAACTAACAGAAGAAATAGAGATTCGACGTGGCGTGAGACAAGGATGTATCCTGTCTCCACTACTATTCAATCTTTACAGCGACACTATTTTTAACGAAACCCTAGAAGATGAAGAGGGAGGGATAGTTATAAATGGAGAAGTTCTTAATAACATAAGATATGCTGATGACACCGTCCTCTTGGCAAGCAACCCCATAGATATACAACGTCTTCTAAACAAACTAAACGATAGATGTAACGAATACGGCTTAAAAATAAACCTCAAGAAGACGAAACTAATGGTAATTACCAAGGCTACAAATATGCATCTCCAAAACAACATAAACCTGACAATAGCGAGCACGACTATAGAAATTGTAAAGTCATATAAATATCTAGGAACCTGGATAGAACAAACAGGTGATCAAACAAAGGAAATAAGGGCGAGAATAGAGATAGCTAGAGCAACGTTTATAAAAATGAAAAAGCTGTTCTGCAGCCGGGATATTAGCATAACACTACGAATGAGGATGCTGCGATGTTACATATTTTCGACGCTATTGTATGGGGTTGAGACGTGGACTCTCAAACAAAACCATATAGATAGACTGCAATCCTTTGAAATGTGGTGCTACAGAAGAATGTGGAGGATACCATGGACAGATAGAGTCACAAATATAGAGGTCTTGGAGAAAATGCAGAAGGATTGTGAAATTATTAACGCCATAAAGAAAAGGAAATTGCAATACCTAGGCCACATAATGCGAGGACCAAAATATGCACTACTACAGTTGATAATGCAAGGGAAGATTGGTGGAAGAAGGAACATCGGTAGACGTCGGGTGTCGTGGCTGAAGAACCTCAGGGATTGGTTTGGCTGCACGAGTAATCAACTGTTTCGGGCTGCGGTTGACAAGGTCAAGATAGCTGTGATGATAGCGAACCTCCGATAGGAGACGCACAAGAAGAAGAAGAAGTATGATGGCGCCATAAAAAATGTATCTGTGTCTGAACTAATCACAAAATGAACATATGTTCAAAATTTTCTAACAAGACTTGATTTAAATAATGTATCATAGTTCATGACAAAAACATCCAAGTGAGTCACAGCCGTTTGTACGCTTAAAGGTAGCAACCACATTAAGAAAAAAAGACAAAAAACCTATCTAAAAATCTAAAATAGAACAAAAATCTTCAGGTTGATAAAGATGTGTTTCCTACATTTTAAAAATATGGAAATTAAAGTTTGACTTGACTTTAGTATTTACCTTTATTTAGATTCATCTAAAGTGAATCAGTGAGTATTAAAATTGTAATTTTTTATCCTATAATAAACGAACAAAACTTAACCATGACATCACAACAATTTTTGCAAACAGCAACATTCACCAAATGTCTATATTTTTCTTAGTGCCTACTTTAGCTTCGATTCGAACGTACCAAAACTCATTTCTACCATTTTACAAAGTTTTTTATAAAAGATTCCAAATCAAAGAAGAAGCGTCAGTTTGTGTATTTTGAATACATGTACGTAGAGTAAAAGCACAACAAATCATTATATTGCAAAATAACGCAAACGAAGAAACATAAAATATTAAACTAATTTATTGTGGTTAAATATCACACGAAATGTTCGCCATTTTGTTTAAGACACATGCTCACTCTTTTTTTCTTATGTCAAAAATGTACGGTAACATCCCTTGATCAATAATTTGGCAGCATAGCATTGTTCGATTTTATGCGTCAACTCTTCTAAGTTATTCATTAGTCGCAGAAACACTGTATCTTTCAAATAACCAAGTACGAGGTAGGGAACTGACTTCTATAGACGAAGGAGTCATAGCAACGACCAATTACTTACATCAGAAATCTTTGTAGAGAAGACTGGAGACATTGCTAAGAAAATATTTACTAAACAACGGCTAGAACGAGCGATTAGCACCTTCCAGCCGTATAAGTCACCGGGAGTGGATGGAATACATCTGCTTTACTACAAAAAAGATCAGGCCAAATTATTTCCCACCTACTTAGAGTTTTACAGACCAGTTTAGCACAGGGACGAATACCTAAAAACTGACAAAGAGTGAAAGTCACCTTCATACCAAAAACAGGGAAAAAGGATTAAACTAATCTTTTAAACGTATCAGCCTCACATCGTTCTTATTGAGAACAGTGGAGAAAGTATTAGATAATGATAATAGAATAGAAATAAAAAACCAACTACTGCATAACTGCGCGTACATAGCGGGCAGATCAACAGAAATTAGCTTGTACGTGCTTACAGACAGTATCCAGAAAACTCTAAACAACAAAGAAGCAGCAATTTGTGCCTTCCTAGATGTCTTAAGCGCATTTGACAACGCATAATATGCCTCAAAATTGCGTTAGAAAAAAGAGGGGTTAAAACAACTATTGTCAGACCGATGTAAAAACTCTGACAACATGAACAGCCAAGGTAGCAACAAGTAATAAAGCCATTACAGTCACAACTAGTTGAGACACGCCTTAGGGAGAAGTATAACCTATCCTCTAATGTGGAACCTAATATTAGATGAACTACTAGGTATACAGACTGACAGAATCGGGATAAGACTGCATAGGATATGTCGATAATATTGTCATAGTTGCCAAGTCTCTATTTGAAAGAAGAGACCACTAAAAAAAAGTCGAAAGTTAAATATCTAGGAACTCACCTAGACAGTAAACTTCTATGGAAAACTTCACGTAGAAAAAACTACTAGTAAAGGCATCAAAGTGCTTATGGTCTGTAGAAATCTAGCAGGTAAAACACGAGAGTGTAACACGAAACTACTGCGATTGATGTATATCATGATTAGTAGACCTATCATACCCTATGGGGCAATAGCCTAGCATTCTAAGGCAGACCAAGTAACTACAAACAGAACCCTTGACAAGGTTCAAAGACTAGCATGTTTGTGCATCACAGGAGCTCTGAGAACGCGCCCTATTGCAGCACTAGAGGTTATTACAGACCTGGCACCTCTACATCTATAGTGATAGCAATAATAGCAAGCGAAGCTATTAGACTGACTAGAAACGGGCACTAAAAATAAAATAAAAAAATAAAACTTTCTACGTGACAAAATAGTAAGGAATTATAGTTTTGAAAGGAATTTTATTGTAAAATTACGCAACAGAGATGATTGGGGGAGAGAACCTACCACCAGTAAGTTTAAAAGAAATTCTATAAAATGGTAAACGAACGGTTTCAAGCCAGACAAAAGCACAGGAGGAGAATACCCAAGCATCTTTCAGACGAAAATACACGTAATCTTGAGGTGTGTAAAATTTAACTTAGAAAGAAACTATCAAAAATGCCTCGTCTAGATACCCGAACACTCGGGAATAGAGCAGACCGAGAAAGCTGAGAAGCTTGCAAGAGAAGGCGCATCAACTTTTTTTGTAGGGCCAGAACCATTTTGTGACTTAGGAAAACCCTACCTACAGGAAAAGATTCAAAATGAAAGACAGATCAAAACATTGGCTGAATCTTCCTAGTTTGATACGTACCAAGAAATTTCGTGGAAATATCGACCATTCAAAGTCATAATTCTACTTAAAGTTTCCTAGCTGGTTAAGTGGCACAAATAGCTCATCTTGTTCACATTACGGAACACTGTTTCAGACAGCTTAATTGTACCACCATTAGCTGAAATCAGCTGCCAGCTAAGAGGAAACCCGGTAACAAATTGTCACTGCAAATTAATTCAAATCTGAATCTCTAGCGAATTGCTGATGAGTTGTAATATGAACGAAACATGTCAAAGTTTGCAGATACAGTTTTAATGAATTGGATGGATCTTTTTTATTTTACCATTTGGTGGCTAACCAAAAAAGACAGATTATATTGTATATCATTGATTTACGTTTGAGACAAAAAGCGCTAACGTGATAAGTTAGTTGTCCAATCAGCTACATAATTATATACTTTTTATATCAAATTAAATCTTTCAACGCTGACATGCTTTTTGGAGCATAAACTATTTACATAAAAACATTTTTGCGTAAAATTTCTTTCTCAAAAAACTGTTTGATATAAGATAGCTTCTAAATATGTCGCTCGTTTTAAAACAATAATTTAAACATTAATTTATATTATCTTTAAAGAAGAATACACACCTTCTTGTGTATGCTGAATATCTTTAATAAGCGATTCCTCAAGTTCAGAACGACTTTTGGAGTTTGATCTAGGGGTGTCTCCATAATGTAGCTCTCTATGAACTGTTCGTCTCGAGGAAGAAGTGCTGCATAATTTAAATCATGATTACTGGTTTGGATCATATTAAATCAACCATAGGTACTTACTGAGAATCTGGATCGGTGCCAGTGGTATTATAAGATTCTAGAAAACAAACAACAGTGTTAAAAATAAATTGTGAATCAGTGCAAAATTTAATTTCACGCAACGGCAACATAGCAGTGTGTTTTACCTTTTTCTATTAATTGACCATTTTTAACTTGTTTCAAATCATCCAGAAGCGTGTCTAATTGGTTGATACTATTTTGCATTCGAGATTTTTCCGATGTAGGTCCACTGCCAGAAGTCTTATACGAATAAATTTCTTTTTTATATACTCTTTTTGAGCTATCAGGAGACTGTAACAAAATTAGTTAAAACTAAATCAAGATTTAGTGAATAGAATTTACCGAATAGTTGTAAGCATCGTCAGACGCATATTCAGTTACAGGATTCGAAGCCTTTACATTTGTGATTCTATTAAGCGAGTTAGTTTTTGAAGATTCTAACGTTCTATAGTTTTCTCGATTTGATCCTAGTGAACTACTTGGCCGGGAAACCGAATTTTGAAGATCTTCAAGTAGATAACCGAGATTGGAATCGAATTCTGCTAAGTTTTGAGATGAACCGCGAAAGTTACGGACTGGTGACACTGTCCGCATGATCTTAGTTTCTTGGTATTCTTTTCGTTCCATCGTTGACATTATGCGTTGATTTCTGTGGCAAAAAAAATTCTAAGTATATCTATAGGTTTAGACAAGTTTTCTTTTTATAAACATAAAAAGAAATACACGGTGTATATAAATACACTGAAAAACTTGAGCATTGGACATTACAATTTACAATAAGTTGCGCATAAGCACTTTATCTCAGTTCTGTAACTTCAAGTTGTTATTATGTCTATTGTTTCTTAAATAAAAGAGAATAAAAAAATATGATGAAAAAAAAAGAAAAGTGGAAACAGTCTGTAGAATTTAACTTAGAAAGAAACTATCAAAAATGGGAAAATAAAGTTCACACCGATAGTCAAGAAGCCATAAGAGCACTAAGCTACTATGTCATCAGTTCCAGAATGACATAAAAATGCCAAGCCAAGTTAACAAACTGGGTAAAAACAACAATGTTTTCCTCGTCTAGATACCCGAACACTTGGGAATAGAGCAGACCGAGAAAGCTGAGAAGCTTGCAAGAGAAGGCGCGTTAACTTTTTTTGTAGGGCCAGAACCATTTTGTGACTTAGGAAAACCCTACCTACAGGAAAAGATTCAAAATGAAAGACAGATCAAAACATTGGCTGAATCTTCCTAGTTTGATACGTACCAAAAAATTTCGTGGAAAATTCGACGAGTTAGAGAGAGCGCATGTTGGAGAAATAGCGAAAGAAAAGGAAAGGAAAAAATATGAAGGTCGACATATGCGGATGATATGGCGGTATTAGCATAAGATGAGGTATGAAGGGACTGATTAGATGATATACAGAAATATATAAAAAAGAAAAAGTTTGAGGTGAACACTGACAAAACAAAAATAATGATATTTGAGAAAGCGAGAAGATAGATAAATGGAGATGGAGAGGAGAATAGATAGAAAAAATGAATAAACTTAAGTCTTTAGGCTATTACTTCAATAAAAGAAATACAGAAAAAAACTATATCAAAAAAACTTGCCAGGAAAGGAAATACAATAATAGGGCAGATTTGTAGCTTAAGAAAGAGGCGGTGTGAGAGAGAGTTTGGAAAAAGAGTTATGTTATTCGAGAGTATGATTAAAAATTGATTGATGTATGGTGAAAATATGAGGATAAAAAGAAAAAGAAGAAATAAAAAAAGTACTGTATTGAGAGTGGAAAGAGGACCGCCGGGATACATAATATGTATGACGTATGAACGAAAAAAAATGAGAGCGGATGCAAGCAAAACAGTATGTAAGTTTTAGAATAAACAGAGAGAAAGAATGAATGTTTAGAGAAAAGACGCATGAAAAAAACATAGAAGGAAAACATATTTTGAAAGAAATGAATGGAGTTGGAGGAAAGTAGATAATAAAAAGTGTAAAGGTGAAAGAATATGAATGAAAACAAAAGAATATACGGAATACAATTACCAGGTTCCGGTGTGGAAGTGAAGCAAATAAAAATAAATATTGGTTAAAAGAAGAAGAGCCCTTGTGTAGGATGTGTTGGGTAGAGAAAGAGTTATTAGAAAATTTGAAGAATTAAGTTAAGAGATTTAATGAATAACAACGGAAGAAGAATTGAATGATTGAGGGGGATGCTAAAAAGAAATTTCCTGACATCTACAGAAAACTGTTGATAATATTAATGCTGTGAAGCAAATCATAGCATCTTAGAGAACTGATGAGAAGTTTAAAGACATTTGGCAATCTACAATAGATTTTGCTCATATTTTGGAACTAAATAAACTTAAGATCTCAAAAATTAGAAGACACCTAAGAAGATAGACGACTCTTCAAGTGAGCCCCACCAATTTGCCTCACCAGCCGACTATTATCGAAAAATGTATTTTCAAATAGTAGACCAAGTAGTAAAGTGTATTGAAGATCTACTTTGTAAAAAGAGAAAGACCCACCTGTCCAGGATAAAACTATTTCTAATTGGGCAAACCGATAAAGACATTCTACGGAGACGATTTTGATTTGGTCGTCGTCTCCATCGGAACATCCGTCTACCTTCTAGATTTGGCAAAACCAAAAATATCACACTGAATAATGTGAAGGATTTCGTTCATTGGTATTCATTGTGAATCTACCAAAAGTATGATACCTGAAGTCATAAAGTTGCTGAAAATAGTCTTAACATTACCATCAGTATCAACACATACTGCCGAGAAATCGTTTAAACAATACAACGCATAACGTTGCATTAAAACATATTCACGAAGTACTATGAGCCAACAAAAATTAAACAATCACATGGTAGTCCGCGTAAGCCGTAAATTAGCAGAAGAATTAGATCTTGATGAAGTTGCTGATGTGTTTATAAATAAGACAACTGTTTGCCAAAATACGTTTGCAGTTAAAAAATGAATGCCAACAATTAGATTTCAAACAATTCTGCACAATGTTAATAAAAGATTTTTTATTTAAAAGATTTTTTCTTGCTCCTCCCGCCGAAAGTACGGTCTTCCGGGCCGCAGTTCACTCCAGAAAGAAGGACTTTTGTGGCCGGCTCGAGGTACGAGGCGTTCTCACTAGAGTGCGCTGTTTCGTATGCGCAACGTCCAGAAAGAAGGACTTTTGTGGACGGCTCGAGGTACGAGGCGTTCTCACTAGAGTGCACTGTTTCGTATGCGCAACGATAAGAAATTTCGATACAGAGGCTAAAATAATTGTTCGAAGTGAAGCTACTCCAAAAAAATCTGGTGATCGTTATCTTTTGGTTTATAATACTTATAAAAAGTGGCGAGAGGATAATAAAAGTTCATTGTCCTCCTCAGAAGAAAACAATTTAATTGTTTGATAAGAAAAAATGTACTATTGAATTCATTTTATATGAATTATGATTATTTTTTTAATTATAATATTTAAAGTTAAATAATACAATAAAGTTTGCATGTATTTGTTAGTTTTTGAAAATTTGTAATTGTCAATGCCATTTTATCAATTTTTCATTTTAGTTATTAATATATTTTTTTTTGAATGCCCGCCCCGACCAGCAAAAACTTCGGCTTCGCCTCAGTTTTGCAAAAGTCGGGCGGGCCCGCCCCCTCTACCCCACCTCGGCTTCGCCTCGGAACGTGCTACTACTTTAATATAAATTATTTTAATTAACTTTCGGCGTAGGATCAAGAAAAATAGTATACAACCCACGACCATAAAGTTGGATAACCTGGCAGATGTGATAGAAGAGCCTCGGCTTCGCCTCGGCACTTCTATCACATCGGCCAGGAAATCCAACTTTCTGGCCTAGGGTCGTAATATACTATTAATATGACTAGTAAGTAATAGGTAGATTGATTACCTACGAATAAAATTGTATTTGCTGTTTAGAAAAATTTTGTTCACATTGTTTATGTTCTAATAATTTTCCGTTTCTAAAAATTAGTACATCTGTAAACGCAAAAACTGTGTGATTGCTATAGTAAACTCAAAAAATTGGTAGGTTAATAGGTAATCAACCTCTACATTTTTACAAATCAAAATGAGCCCATGAGGTTTTGTAAAAGTCGGCGAATCTAAATTTTTGAGATGTTCTGATAGATCAACAAAAATGCAGATAAAACATTTTATACATAATTACGTAATTATTCATATTATTTGAAGATTTAACGCCTTTCACTACCTTCTCAATTTAGATTATTAATAACATGTATGTCAATATTTGCGATGACCTCATGACCATCAAAATCTCCAATAATAACCAAATCAAAGCGGCCAAGGCTTCGATGGATTGATGATCATTTAGTAGAAGTTTTTTATGACCTCTAATTTAGCACGTATTATACATTATATAGCCTCAATTATTGAAAAAAGAAAAAATATTCTTGATCGTTATATTGCCAACAATTCATTAATAAAACAACATTTATTAGTAGTTGTACAAAATATTCGGACACGAGTCCAAATTAATTCAATGGCAATGTCTCAATTGAAGCAAATTGGCGCCGGGAATTCAATTGGGAATCTGGGTCACTTTCAAAAATATAAAGTGTTTAATGTGATGTGATCATCACAAAAAACCAGATGATTACTGTGAGTCATTCAATGTCTACCTCCTTAAATGAGCTGTTCTTTTAAAGCTTTACGTGCTCGTAAACTCAAATCACCATTGTATTATCTACCAATACATATCGTCTTTCTGAATTAAACAGCTGTTGACTTGTCAAAATTTAAAAATATTAGAAGTCATTGCGAGTAATGCTTTAAATTTATTCTCATTTTGTTGAAAAAACATGAAAATTTGACTAAAAAAATAATAAATCTGGCAAAAACATCTCTATGTTATTTTCTGACAAAACTCAAAAATAATCCGTTTTAAGAAAAATAAAAACGGAGAAACCTTCCTTTAAACTTTGGGTTTTCAATACTGTAATAAAAAATTGATTACAATAATATTAACACCACCATTGTATTAAAATGAAGAACGTTTCCGAACCTACAGTTGTAAGCAGACGCTATTTTTCAGATGTCTCCTCGCTTGTTTGTTACCCTGAATCGCTTTAGACTGAAATAGCAATGATAAGATATGTAAAACATTTTAAATTCGCACTTCTTGGTGGAACGACGCCGAGTAAAAATAGACAAAAATATAAACTAACCCAGAAAAAGTCGACAAAAAACTTGTAAAATAATAAAGTAAAACATTTTGTTTTTATGATAACCGCTAATACAAAAGTCATTATTACTATCGAAATAAAAATTTGCATAAAATATGTAGTTATTTAAGATATATATCGTAATGTGCAATTTTACGATCCGCGATGAAAAAATTGTCCAACCAGCCGCAGGCGAGTTGGTAAATCTATATGATACAAATATGTTCAACGTTTTAACTGATTTCCCCCGTGAACAAATATTTTTTTGAGTTTGGAATTAAATTTTAATTTCGTTCCCGCTTTATCAAACAGGCTTACAAGAATCTGTGTCTACATCACCGCAGTTACGAAGTTGTTAATTTTTCTCACAGTGGTAGCAAAATCTTGTGCAAAAATGTGTGATTCAGAGGAGAGTTTGTCTTCTGATGTAGAAGTAACTGCTCAATCTGCCATAAATTTATGAATTCCCGCTAGATCTAAACAGCGGTACAAAACGTTTGTAACGGTTGAATTGCGGCACACGCCAAAAATTACGATAAATAAGCGCCTTCTTGCCATTTTGCGGTAAACTACTCATTGCATGACGCTAGTTTGTGCACTATCGAATTTGCTGTCATCGATTTAGTCTAGAACTGCGAAGACCCGACGCCTTTAAGACAATTTATGTCTTTCGAGTAACTGTCTTTTCTGAACACTCTGTATATAAAATAAAGCAAGCTATCTTTTTTTTATTGGCCAGGAAAAAAAAAACCCAGGTAGTTTTTAACGGATAGGAAAAGAATAATCCGATAGTAAAGCAGAATTTACCAGATTTTAAGCGGGAAAGATACCGACTCTATATATAGGAGTGGTGATAGCGTCCATTTTTCAGTTTAAGTCCGCCACCGTACGTAGTGTTAGTGTACCCTTCTACGCCAAAGTAGTGAGTCAAATAAACCCGGTAGTGGGTATTACGTGTGTTCACGACTTTTTGACAAGAAAATTGGTACGGCTTTGAAGCCACGTTTTGATAACGACTTTACCATTTTCGCGATTACGTGACGTTAGAAGGGGTAAGTTAAACATTAATTCCACCACTAACGGTTTTACTTCGCGAGTCGTGTAGGACAAGTCTAAGGGCAAGTCTAGGGTCAAGTCGAGAGACGACTCAATTGCGGCACTCGATCTCTTTTTCTCCTGTTATCCTGCTATTTACCATCGAGCTTCCGAGGAGTAAACCACTGCAACCATCTCCAACGGAAACAGCAGATAAGGTTAGTTCAAGGTCTATGAAAGGTAGAATGAATGTGTGAATGTTAGTAAGCCTTTGAACGACACCTTTAAAGTGAAGAAAACCTTCCTTTTATTATATTTTGTTTCATCAAATTATTGCTTTTATTGTTTGTGGTAATCAGGACAATCTGTAAGGGGTGCTTGAGTTAACTTCAAGGAAATTATCTTGTCTAACTCAGACTGCATCGAGTCCTGTCAGGTTGTGTTGAAATTGTGATAAAATTTTATTTGAATTATTTAGAATTAATTAATTGTTTGAACATTCTGGATTTACCTTTTTTTTTTATTTACTTTTATTTTTATGCCAATATCACTTATTGCTATCAGTTAGTTTTTTTTTTATTTGTTGTATTTTCTTTTTATTTATTCAATATATTAATATTATTTTTCTTGAGCTTTTGTTTAGCCTGCAGGTCTTGACCCCTAAAAGGCTAAAGGGAGGCTAATTTCGGCTATTGTCTGAGCTTAGGTTGAGTGGCGCCGAAACCACCACCTGTGTTCCTAGATTCACGCCTCTACGGCTGAACTACCGGGTAATTTTTGAACAAGGTAAAGCTAGCCGAGATTAGCCTGTCCTCGAGTTTTCCTATTCCCTTTATTCCCTTCTCTCCTTTTCCCCTTGTGTAACTTCACGGTTACACGTTGTACAAATGTTTTGAAAAATAGATGGAAGTCAAGAACATGCATCAAGTCTCTGAAAAGGAAGTTTTTGCGTACTTTGCAGATTAAGGAGACAAGCTAAAGCCATTAGATCCTGATGATCTCGGTATTCTATGTTGCGGACTTTGAAATCAGTAAAGAAAAAAAATGGCAAGCCAGTCTCATCAAGTTGTGACTTTCTTTAAAGAGGAAATCAGGAGAATACCGGTCTAAAAAGTCGGGTATTTTTCGCAAAGAAGAGTTACATCAATTTCTTACGAAAAAAGATGACAAAAATTTCTACTTATGAAGGTAAATTAAAGCTCAAGTTATTGAAAAAAAACATTATAAATCTATTATGTTTTTATATCGTTTTGATAGATTGAATTCTTGGTGTTTGTAGACGTGGAGAAATCACGATTGCTTTGCCGAATGCAGAACTAACATTTAAGAAGAAAACATTCAAAGAATAAGTTGCGTTGATTTATTTTGAAAAGACATGAACTTCCGTTCTAGTCAGACTAAGCATGATCGCTTTTTCTCAACTACAGGAGAGGTAAATGTACCCAGCAGGCTGTTGGAGTGAATACAATCGAAGGAATTTGCTTGTGCATTAGGATTATCTGAACCAGCAACGTATACAGGACATTGTTTTCGTAGATTTTCCGCACCATTGCTGGCAGATTGAAGCGCAGATATGCGCCATGGAGGCTGGAAATCTGACAGTATTGTAGAAGGATATGAGGAGACGAAAATAAAAAGAGAATTTTAACCTCACAGAGAAAGAAGAACCAGAAGAACATAGATTTGGAAACAGGATCTCTAGTTAATTTTCAAAATGTTTTTTTATATCGATAGTTCTAAACAATTTATTTGTAATATTTATTCACTTTGCCGCAATAGTGCGATAACGAAATTTATTACGTTAGAAAGCATTGTACCGCAATCTCAACTCTGAGTAGCGCCCTTCTAGTCAACATAACATTTCTTCAGAAAGGCTGGTTTCAAAGGCAAAATTGTTAAAAATAAGCACACATATAAGTGTAAATAAAGTTACTTTTTCCAAAAATAATGCTTAAATACTGTCAAAACTATTAGAGCATACGTTATATTTGTAACACATTAAACATTGGTTTGATACTAGCCGACTATTGGTATTCAGCAATTATTGTTTAATAAAGTAAAAGTTAAAAAAGAATGTGTTGTAGTAGCTGTTTAGTATAGAAATAAAAAAACCTAAAAGTCATCTGATCGACTCTTATTGACTACTAATCAAATTATCATATTATTACACATTTAACATTAATATACATTTTTTTTGCATAACAGTTGTATTCAGGCAATTTTACTCTTTTAAATGAAGAAATGTCATATTGCCCAAGTTATGGAATTAAAAGTTCAAAGTAGTAAAATATTTATTATCACATAGATTTTTTGTGTTTGTACGCATATCGGCTTGTTTTTTTGTTTTATAATCATATTGTAAATAAATAGCTTAGGCAAAAAAGGCAGATGTTTAATAATTTATTGTAAGGGGTTAACTAATACAATTCCATATTTTTATTTATTTAAACTGAAAACATTTATTCTGGATTCCTAGGTCTTATAATATTTGATTTGTAAAAAGCGTGGCGCAAGCATCTTTGCTGTTTGTAACATTGTAACCCACCTACTCTCTACGACAGAGCAGCTGGACATAAGAAAGATGAAATCAAAGAATGAAAAATAAGGGCTCCAACAAAAAATAGAAATGTTAAGAAGAAAAGAATTACACCAAAGCTTAAAATACAATAAAAACTATCCTTAAAAATATGATGCTGAATTTTCTATTAAGTGTTTGTGTAATTCTAATATTGTTTCTCCCCCACGCAATTGTAATAATATTATTTGAATTGTCTAATTTAACATTTAAGAACATTTGAACAATATGACATGATTATAATAATGCTGCTTTATGTATGCTTTGAGATTGTTACTTGATGATATGGGTACTAACCCATAGCTATAAATATAGCTCTAAAAAAATTTGTACGGTCTTTAGCTTTAGTTTTTGAAGCAGTTAATAAAGTTCGATCTCATTTAATATTTATGTTAACAAAAATTTTGAGAAATATAGTTACAATGTGGCTCAACAGTTTTTATTAAGTTGAATTTAAAAGCCAAAGTTGACTGAATTATTGTTGCAACTGCATCATGTCTTTATTTTTAATCTCTATTATCTAATACTGAAAAAAAAAAGGTACTCAACTGGTTTTGACGAATTAAAACACATGCTACAAATGCCATTAATTAATTGTTCTTTGATTATAAAATTTCAATAATTTTTAGTGTTTATTGTTACCGCATCTTGAATAGCGAACACAAAACCTTCAGTTTTTGGAAAAAGTTGTCCTTTTTCAATCCATAAAAATAATAGATTTTGTATCTATCCCATCCACTTTAGTTTGAAAAATCTACTGTGCAATATTCTCTGTTTGATTTTTAATAAAAAAATTATCTTGTTCATCTAATTTGTTTGTGATAATTTTGCTTTTTTAATGGTGTAAAACCCGTATCAGTGCTAACAATAAATTTTATTAATTTATTACCTCTTTTATAATTATTATGAAAATTATTTGCAAATTTGATGTTTGGTTATTTCACAATACTGATATATTTAAAATACTTATCCCTCGGCTTATCAAATTTAGTAAAAAATGTTCTTAAATGATATTAATATTACTAATATCTGTTACGGTCCATTTGATTTTAAGTTAATAGACGAAAAACATAGGCATTTATTGCTTGTATTAAATTTTTACTATTCAATTGCGTTTTTAAAAATAATTAAAGTTTTCCTTGATTTAAAACTGTTAATTATTTAATTGTTGTTAGTTTTATCAGATAAAACTTGATTTTTACACATTTGTTGACACCAAATATATAAATATATATGGTTGAAACCAACTCTGGTAATTTTTATTCATTTTCATTCACATAAGATAACCAATAGTTGAAACATTAATATAGTTCAGTTCATACCCATAACCTAAACTATTAAGGCGATTTGATAATAAACTAATTCCTAAGCAAAACTATATTGTTTTCGATTGGCTATAATGCGTTTTTATTGATTCGTCTATTATTTATGCCATGGTTATAAAATTAAATCTTTGATGCATGATGTAAACAGTTTACATAATAAACAAGCAGCAACAAGGTCTAGCCTGAATAAGTTTCGCCTCTAGCGTGTTCACACGTTACGTTACCGTGCTTGTTCTCACTTTTATTTCCCTGTCCAGATGACGCCTCCACCGATGGAGTGTAAAACGTCGACAATTTTATTAAACCTTTCGACACGGTCTTTTCCGGTAGATGTCAATATTTCAATTACATAATAATGTCGGCAAACAAGTTATAGGTCTATTATTATAAATTTTAAATGTATTTTTATTTTAACTTTAAATAGGTTATACCTTCAGCAAGAAATTTCGGAAATCTTTTCGGATTTTTTAAAAACCCGTTAAAATAATGTAAAAAATATTTGTGAAATTAGTGAATTTTTAAGCCAAAAAGTTATAAATTTTGTCTTTTTCTGATGATTTTAAATTTGACAAATTTTGGCTCATTATTTCTTATAATATATTATAATTTTTAATCTAATTATTAGGTAAAGGTTGACTATTTTTCGATAATTAATCAAAATCATAATTAAAATTAGCACTTGAATCATCTTGAAGTGGGGTAAGTTGACTAATTCGTGTAATTGAAGTTTAGCCCACGTTTTTAAATTATTTTAATAGAATTAAAATAACATGTTGATTTAAATGTCTACTTAAGTTTTAATGTCTTTACGAGATCATCAGAACATAACTAAAAGCTAACAAAGTAAAAACGTAAAACTACCAACCAAATTACATAAATAATTTAAAAAACTTACACGAGCCACTTTAATTAAAATTAGTAGATCATAACTCACCTCAATTTTTTTGTAAATATACATATTTGGTAGACCATTATTATTATTTTTATTATTATTTTCATTTTCGTTATGTTTATTTTCCAAAGTCCTTTGTCACCAAAAGTATAAGGTGATCCAAAAGTGGTAAGTAAATAAGGTGATCCAAAAAGTATTCAGTTTAAAAAAGTTTCTATAAGAATAACAGGAAAAATTAGAAAAACTGTTCCTTTTATTATAATAATATTATTTATTTTATATTTATAAATATTATTTTAATAAAAATTTTATTTTTTAAAGCAAGTATAGTATTATGATAATCATAACGTATATAGCAAGCAGTTAAACCAATAGAAATTAAAAATAAGTTTATACTTTTAAATAAAATTCTCTTAACAATGGTAATCCACACAATAAAATTTTTAATACATATTAAAAATTGTACAAGTTAAAGGTATTATTTTTATACATCTTCTATTAATCGAATATCTTGACAATTAAAATGAATTTTATTTTCTGCACATATAAAAAACAATGCTTTAAATAAAGCATGTGTAAGAAGGAGGAAAAAGCTAATATTTCACTTCCAGTTAGTAAAATTCTGATTATTAATCCTAATTGACTTAAATTGGAAACAACTATAATATTTTTTTAATCAAATTGAAATCTAGCTCCTAAACCTGATATAAATATAGTGATTACTGATAAAAATAAAACTAATAATGACAATTGCCCTCTAAAAGAATTTTTAAATCAAATTATTAAATAGACCCCTGCAGTTACTAATGTTGATGAAGATACAGGTGTTGGAGCTGCTATAGCAGCTCCAAGTCAAGAAGAAAATAAAATTTGTGCTCTTTTTATTATATATACAATAATATATAATAAATAAATTTTCATTTTGATAAATTTAATTTGAATAAAATATAAAATTTCAGCTTCCAAAATTTAAAAATCAAGGAATTGATAATAAAAGAGCTACATCCCCAATACGATTAGTTATTGCAATTAGCATTCCTGCATTATATAATTTATTATTTAAATCATGAAAATCATGTACATAAGTTTAATTCTTCATTTCCATTTTACATAAATTTAACAAATTCAATTAAAGATTGAAATTTAATTGCTTTTAAATTTAGTTAATATGTAGTCATCTTGACAGTATTCAATTTTAAAACTTGCTAATTAGAATTATGTGTTCCAATTAAAAATAACACTGATATTTTTTATTATCATGAGACAAAATAAAAATTGAGTTGTAATATTCAGCCACTCGTAATTTTAATTTACTGCTGATTAATGTGAATTAATTTGAACATAATGTTCAAAATTATCTTAATGCATAATAATTATTTGGAAAGAATTTATGATTTATTTGATTCACATAAAATTAATTCACTTTATTATTATGACAACATAAAAAATCATTTAATTTTTCTTTCTTTAAAATTATGATCTTTTTTTTATGATTAAATAGTAAAACGGCGTGCCATAGCATTATTCCTTATTCGCATTAAGTTATGCACCTAAGTACAATTCGAATTATTATTCTGATTAAATGTCTAAAAAATTTATAATTTATACTCTAAAAGATGTGAACTACTATTCCAGATTTCACCCCAGTCAGGAAGTAGAAAACATATTTCTGGAATGAGTTGTTTTAATAACTCATTCCTTCAGCGAGTGCTTCCGTTTTATGGCAACATGTGTTACTCGAGAAAATATTGTTTTTAAGTCTAAAATATCTATCATTTTATCATTTTACCAAAAAAAAGTTGATACCCACATTATGTTTTTTATTATGGTTTCGTAACAATTGGGATTTAAAAATATTTGCGATGGCGGATGAATGAATCCGTTGACACATTTTACTAACTTTACTACCTTTAGTCACAGAACACCTTTAGTTAGACGAATTTAGTATTTACACAATAACATCCCACGCGGCTAACATTCTGAGCACTTTATTTAATTCTCAGATATGTTTACGTGTTTTGTTATTCAGGTATCACATTCCAGCCAACACAAATTACGTAATTTTTTTTTATTGACGACTAGAATTTGAAATCACCAGTGACGTTTTGAGACTATATTCAATATAGAAAGTGTGCTAATGAATTTTTTTCGGTCCAGGACAAGACATTCCTTGTGTGGCAAAGCTCTAACAGGTATTGCAAACAATGAAATGCTTAAAATTGGATAGTGTTTACAAAAAAAATGCAGCTGCATCATATTTTCTAATTAATCTTAAAAGACAGAGTAAAAGTTAATAATAAATCTCAATTAGAGTAAATTTTCACTCTGCACTCAAAGAATGTTGTCATCACCTATCAGATGGAATAATGTATCTATAAACCAGTGCATAAGTCTTTAAAAATGATAAAAAGTGAAAAAAAAATAGAATGAAATCCATTGAAAAAAAAAGAAAATATAACAAAAATAATTTACGAGACATTTGAAGTTGGGAAGTGGAAGAAGGTCAGCTTTTAAAAGCAAAAACGGTTTACGTTAATTTCCTGCAAAACTACAAGTTCTATGGATAAAAATCAAATGTCAAAGTTGTCAGTAATAGAAAGATCTACAATTTTTGGATTTACAGTTTTTTACATAACTTCAAAATTTATGTGAAAAGTTTAAAAAATTATGTTCGGGTTTTTTATTTTTATCTTTTGCATTACTTTTTTTTTTCTACAAAATTTGGTGAAAACTTTTGTTAATTTTACCTGTAATTTTTTAATTTAAAACATTAATTGTTTTATCTCATTTTAATTTGATATTGAAAAAGTACCCTAATTTTCAATCAAAAATTCTGCGTCAAAATATCTGCTTTTTTAAAGTAGATATTCGTAGTGTATCTCCTTCTTTATCGTTCAACTTTAAAAGTTTAGTATACAAACTACATGTAAAATATTAATTTCATTAAATACAGTGATTAAGTAAATTATATTAATGTAAAACTGCTATCGTAAAATATAGACATCTGACCGGGTAGTATCTCAGATTTTTTTATCTGCTGATGTTTATACGCAATGAATACGTCTCCGTTATCAATATAAGTTTTTAAGACTATAATAAATAAAATAATTATATTGATGACAGATCTTGTCAATTAATTCGAAAAAAAAAATTTTTTTAATTCTTTAAAATTGTCTGCCACAATGTTAAACGCGTGATAATGGTCTGCCATTGTTATTTTCAATTAATAATAATAATATATTTTCAAATATCAAAACGGCAGACGTGGTCAAATGCATTTAGAAATAACCAAAAATCGATACCTGTCTTACCTGCGCACTCGCCGCGCACACCACTTTGGGCTTAGTGAGTCCCCATCTCATGTACGGTAGGTATAGGGGCCTCAATGTACAAAAACCCAGGTCTGGTCAAATACATACAGGTATCCGTTCACTGGCTCTTAGACCATTACTTTAAAAACGTAAGATTTCATGTTACATTAATTTATAATATTATAAAAATTTATAATAAATAAAATCGTAAACAAAATTATATTTTGGAAATTTTGAAGTAAATAGTTGAATACATAAGTCTATTTAAAGAATTTCAAAACTAAAGAAACATAATAGGCAATAAATAAATCAGCCAGACTGGCCTCAACTGTGGACCATTACCTAAAAGCTTTGAAAAGCGTCCAATAAGAAGGTCGACGCTGGTCAATTTCTATTCGTCGTAAATCAGATTAAAAGCAAAGGGACAACTTATTCCAAGACGGTACTATAAAAAGACACATATATTCATTGTGAAAGCTCGTTTAGGTTTTCTCCTAAGCATACTGGACAAAGTTTTCAAGAACTTTAATTCTCAAAGTACAACTAAAAGAAAAATTCCAGAACTTTCTAAATTTGAGGTAAGGGAGGTTACCCAAGTAAATGGAGCTGTGGCATATGGACCAAATTTATTTGATGGTGTAGTGTAGCAAAAAAATAAGTGTCCAAGTGCAGTTTAGAGAATTAACAACAAAGTGCAATATAAAACTCGCAGGTAATAAACTGCGAGTTTTAATGTTTGTTAAAACGCCCACAATTCATGTAGAACTCTTCCGTATCAATGGTTTTGATGAGTTAAATAGTTCCAATAATTATTTCATTAGCCAGTTGACAAAATTAATTAAAATCGATGTTTAACCAAATAAGTTAATGAAGTTAATAGTCAATACAACCTTTACAATATTTTGAAAAAATTGTAGAATCTTGTTTAGATTATAAACGCAGATGCCTATTTATTGAAAAGAGAAGAACGTAGTCGTAGAATAACTTCCAGAGTTCAATAATTATCAAAATCATACAAAAATATAATTTTTGCAAAAAAATTGTTATCTAGGAAAAATTGTTATCTTGATTTTCTCGTAGAGAAAATCAAGAACAAAATATTAAAATCGTTAATGAAAAGATTACAGTCGCAAGAATTTAAACAAGTAAACAAGAAGAAGATGCTGATGCTGACATAATTAAGACCTCGATACGAATTGCTAGAGATAATAAAACTGTCATTGTTGTTGAACAAGATATTGATCTTTCGGTTCTTTTGAATTAATTAAATTGAAATGATCATGACAATTATTTTCGCAAACAAAGTTCTGCAAATGTAAAAAGCTATTTTTCACGTCAACAGTTTCAAGTAATAAGCTTTCAAAAATATTGTTGCTTTTCTGCATTGTTTTTCTGGTTGCGATACAACATTTGAACTTGCCGGAAAAGGAAAAAAAAGTTTCGTAAAAATTTGTCAAATTTGGCCATTATTTTTAATGAAAAAGATGCCGACAAAGAAGATATCAAAAAAATGGATTACAATTAATTAAATCTATATATTTAAAGAAAGTCGTGTTTGTTACAACACTTATAACTCGAGAACGGCTGGACCGATTGCCATGGTTTTTGATTTGTTAGATTTTTTTTCGGTCCCGAATAGCAGAATACATCTTAAAAACAATGAAAACTCGATATGTGTAATAAATACTTAATCATTTCAATAGATGCTGATTTGTTTATTACATGTTAAACATTTGTTGTCCAATCCTGTCAAATACTGTAACAACTATTTTTTTTTTTGGAGCTTATGGCCTGGTTGCTGAGACCTTTAAGCCACAACTTTATTTTTTTCTGAAGACATCATGTGTGCGTTCAGAAATTTATTTTTTGTAAAATGTCTACAAAGTTCAGGTGATGTTATATTTGTTTGTTTTAGATATTAATTCCCAAAAATAATACCTAAGATTTATTCTACAGTAAAAACATAAAATTATCGGAAAGGAAGGAACGGAATTTAGAGAATAAAAAATCAGTTGGTAAAGGTTATAAGATTAAGGAAAAAAAATCTACAGGTTAACAAAAGTGTAAATGTCTTTTTATAGGTTGTCTATGATTTTTTTTGATACGCTATTCATACGTAGTGGTTATATACTCTTTGAGCTATTGTCTATGTCTCAAAAGTTCAGGCACTGTTATTATATTCGGTGGTTTTATGCGAGTGCACATTTTAATAACAATGCCGCGTCCTAGATCTAATCTTTCGCAGCGAAGCCGTAATGCAATTAGGCAACGGAATATCGCGAGTCAATTTTCTGCGAGAAATTGCTCGCGTCGATACTTAAAGGAAAATTTAAAGACGAGGAAGTTCTTATCCAAGGATTCCGATGATCCCAACGGATATGTCCTTTGAGTTTAAGCGAATTCAATTCCCGATTCGTCTTGCCTTCGCCATGACGATCAACAAATCACAGGGCCAATCCTTGACTATTTGTGGCCTCAATCTAGAAAATGCATGTTTTTCTCATGGTCAATTGTACGTGGCATGCTCACGTGTCGGCAAACCATCCGCTTTATTTGTTCTTGCGCCTGACCAAAAAACAAAGAATGTTGTTTACCACAAAGTGCTTGAATGAAAATCCTATTAATGAATTAATCCGAGTATTATTTTTTTTCCAAATCTGCACAACATAGTTTTCAATCATTTTTTTCTGACATGAGTTAATACGTACTTAATTATTATTTTTTATTTTTTTTTATTTTTATTCTCATTCTGTGTGTATGTTTTCATCATCATTCATCATAATAAAATACTTTTTTGTTTCTATCTATATAAATATATTATTTTGTATCATTGTTTTACGTTCATCAAAGCCTAAATTAGTTCAGCTAAACAGTAACACGACATTCATTGACTGTTAGGCGGTACGAAGTTCGCCGGGTCCGCTAGTCTATTTATAAATGTAACAATGATAATATAACACTGAATCAATTAAGATTTCGCAAAAATCCATTTGCAAAAATTAAATCATCTTTCATATTGACAAACCTCAACCCACAGAATGATTCAAAATGCACAAATTGCCATGAATATAAAAAATGTTTCAATGAAGAAGAAAAAACCTACTTCTATTTTAATTTTCTTCTTAATTATTAGATTCAGATAAAATTGTGGGTGAAAATCCAATGCAGACCGAAAATATGGGGACAAAGATGGTGGTGGTCTTGAATTAGTGATTAGAATTCAAGATAAATAAAATGTATCTTTAAATATTGATAAATACCAAGATTTAAATACTATCTCTACTCTAATATTTAGAACTAGTATTTTCACATGTTTTTTGCAATTATAATGTTTTATAGATTTAAATTTTTTTGGTTTATCAAAGTTAACGTGGAATCTTAGTTTTTCGAGTAATTAAAGTGTAAATTTTAATAAATAACCCAAAATTGTTTAAATACATTTTTTTGGTTTATCAATGTAACGTGGAATCTTAGTTTTTCGAGTAATTAAAGTGTAAATTTTAATAAATAACTCAAAATTGTATATGTGATTAAAAGAAAATTTTGGATTTGATTTGCATTTGCTGAGAAAATTTACCATAGTTGTGTATTTTTTTACACATCATCGGAAAGTAGAAATTTCAACAAACAAAAAACTTACAAAATTTTCAAAAAATCCAAACATTCTGACACGATGATTTTATATTGAAAATTAGGGTTTTTTTTCAAAATATCATGTCAAAAAAAGGTAAAAAAATCATGTTTGGGACATAAAAAGATCAGTTATCACTAAATTTCGTAAAAAAAAATTTTGTAAATATAGAAAAGAAATATTTGAAATTTTAAAACTTTGCAATTTGACTTTTTTTTAAAGACTTTGTAGTTTTGCCGTAAATTGAAATAAACCGTGTTTTACCCTTAAAAACTCACCTTCATCTAGTTTCCGACCTCAGGCAGCTCGTAAATACAGATTTTTCATTATAAAATTTGATAAAAATTTAAAAAACAATTGTTAGAGTTTAAATAATTTATTAAATAAGAGTGTGATAGTTTATAAAACAAAGTGACAAAATCTAGAACTGTACTAATCGACGACTAACTCTCTTCTGTTAATTTATTTTATTCCAGTCCTTTTTTATAATCTTGCAAACCAGTGTGAAACGTGGAGGCTAAATCTCAATCAATGTGTAGAATCTGCTGATTAGACAGGAGATAAACGAGTAAAAGCTTGATAAATACAAATAAACAAAAAGCGACCTATCTTTAAGGCTTTATCATAAAATAATAACTACAATGAGAGTTCAATTTCTAATTTCTAACAATTATAAAAAATGTTAAATAATAAGGTCCTAACATAAATTTACATTTATAATGGCACAATATATTGTCCTATTGCACTATTGTCAAAATCTGCAAAGAGGCTCTTTGAGAACCTACAATTTTTCAATTTAGATATAACCTATTATTTGTTATCACTTTTGTATGCAGCAGTCATTAGTCTACATTAAGTTGTTGTTCCTCAAAATGCAACAATACTTACACAGTTTTAAAAAATGTAAGGTAATAGATTAGGGTTTTTCAAAAACTTCAAATATTATTGCAGTCGACTAGTCAAAGGCAGAACATGATTTATGCGAATAATGTGATTACCGCTGCAAATAGAATTACAACGAAAAAAATTATAATAAAAGTTTAATTTACTACCTGGAAATCAATGTATGACAAATCTATATAAAAAAGTTGTGTTAGTTACATTATTTATAACTCATAAACGGCTGAACCGATTTGGCTAAAAACTGGTGGGAAGGTAGCTTAGGATACTTTTTATCCCGTTCTCGTGCGATGTGACATAAAACGTGGTATAATAAAACGCAAACAAGCAAATGACAGAATAAGATGGGTAAGTATGATTGAAAATTAAAATTTTTAAGTTGACCGGTTGATGTGTTTGTTTTGAGTTTTTATTAGCTTATTGTGCCGATATTATGATTAACAATGCCCCGACCAAGACAATCGAATCTTTCCCGAGAAAGCCGTAATGCAAGTAGCATTCGAAACATAGCGACTGAAAGGACTATTAAAAAATATTAACTGAAATTAATTAAAAATATATTAAATGTATAAAATGAAAATATATAAAACATAGTCGGTTTTGTTCGAACAGTTACAACTCGAGAACAGCTGAACTAATTGTCATAATTTTTGATTTATTATATTTGTCTCCGTTTCGATTAGCAAAAAATTGTGAGACATTGAATGTTCATCCCGGTGAAATAGAATTTAAATAAAGGTTTCGAATCGACAAAATATATTCAATTCTCGGATAATGGCGTACTTTATATTTATATCCAATTCTTGGATAATAGCCTATTTTAAATTTTAAAAATGTAGAATAATGTATAATGAAAAAGGTTTGACATATATATTTTGTGTAAAAACTAAGAAAAATTATCAAGTTACTTAAATATACAACAAATGACTTAATTAAAAAAGAAACGTCAAATCGGTTGGGCTTACTGAATCATTTCAATTTATTCTGTCAATCTAGTCATACCGTTGAGTGAAAAGTTTAAATTAAAAATTTTTACTTTTCACTCAACGGTCATACTCAGTATATATGAGTATTTACGTTACAAAAGTTTTTCCTATTCGGGGACGTTTATTTATTTGTGCTGACCGAGTGTTCGGTTATTATATATATGAATATTATATAAATATTTACGTCGCAATAATGTAATTTATTCACGACAGGTAAAGCAGAATGTCTGTGATTTGTTTTAATGTGTGCAAAAAAATATTTGGCCACCTGGTAGCGCAGTCTCAGTTGCGGGTGGTAGCAAATGTGATAATATACAAACATACTACATTAACATTTCTTGATTATCCGGAATTTTGGTTTATCTGGAAAAGAGGGATTACTCTACTGTATTAAAAAGACTATTTCATAAAACTGAGTTAATTTCTTTTTGAAGTCGATTTGAATTTTTCTATGTAATCACATTTTTATATTACAGATTTACTTTTTATTTATTTGCGTATTCGCAAATAAATATGACAATGTTTACAAATGACGTTTACAAATATTTATAAATGTATGAATATTATGAACAAAAATGACAATAATAGTTATTTTGTATTAAGAACATACTTTTAAATTCCCGAGGGCCATAATCGAGACTTATGCCTGTGATACAACGATTTATTCTATTTTATAATTCTTAAAGATTCAAACAAATAGTTAGTACCTACTCCTTATAGGAAATCAACTAAAAGTTGTGTCCATGCAAATTTTAATGCTTAAGTTAGCTATTTTGATGCTGTTAAGGTTATTGCGTTTGTTTAAAAAACAATTTATTTTTCGAAATGAACGTTTATAAAACAGAAAAAAATTTGCAAGAATTTTTAGCTGCTCAGGAAAAATTGGTTCCTCATAAATCAAAGAATTTGTATGTGAAAGAATTGCCAAGTTTTGCGAGTGGCGGCGCGCGAGAAGTGTGGGCAACAGTTGCAATGAATTTTGCACAGATCTGTGCCATAAAAACCAATGTATGTTCTCATTTGGGAACGTATATAAACGATTATTGGCTAAAATAGAATAAAAGCCTTTATTATGAGTTACTCCAAAATTTTAAAAACACTATTTTATTTTGTGAAATTAAAAACGCATTTATTTATGGATTATTATATCACTTTTGCAAGAATAATCTTTAATATTTCTGATTAATGTATTCTCATAACTTTATTATTCTAAAAAAATAAGTCGAGGTGAGCACAGTGTAACATATGGTCAAAACGCAAAGCATTGCAAATGTTAACGATCGAGCTAACCAAATATAGTAACAAAGACCGAGAATAAGTCGTCGTCAGAGAGATGGTGACGGAACGAAGGCCGCCCACTATAACGAACCTGCCTCCAGCCTCCGTAGCCCGTTGGGAGAGCTACAGTAAGTAAGGTCTTTGACTATAATAGAAAACACTCTTCTGGAGTTCTAATTTTTAAGACAACCTTGACTCTCGTTTAGCTACCTGTTTTTAAGCGAGATTTAATATAAAAAAAAAATAAACTTGATTGATCGAATCATGAATAAATTACATTTTTTTATTATTCATACTGCACAGGATTTGACAACGTGTCTATTTGACGCTCTATTTAAAAGATAAATTACAAAAAATTTGTAGTAAATAAAATAAAAGAAAATGTTATCGATTTTTAATGCTTATGTACATTTTTTATCATGCTCATTCAGAAAAAGAAAATATGTATGACATAATTTGAAAAAATTATTTTTCCAATTATTTTATCTTAAAGCCAATGTTTTGCTCTATAAAACTATGAGAGGCTAGCTATATTTATCAAATTTTTAATGCTTATGCTGCCTTTTATATATAATTCCAATTCAAAAAAGAAAAATACGAATGACAAAATTTAGAGCTATTATTTTTCCAATTTGATTTTAAAGCCAAATTTTTGTTTAACAGAACTATAGCAACGCAGAAATAACACCGAATATTTTAAGTCATATACGAAATGTTAGCAGTTTTTTAATGCGTCTGCCACCCTTTCTTAATCATGCCAATTCAAACAAAACTTGAAGATATTATTTTTCCTTAAGCCAATTTTTTTGGTATGCAAAACTATCAAAACCAATCAATGCCCAAATAACACCTGAGATTTTTAGCCATATACAAAATGTTTTCAAATTCTAAATGTTTATGCTAGGTTTTATTCATCATGTTTATTCAAAAAAAAACAAATATTTAGTCTTCTAAGAGAGTCAAGTATACGTCAAACTTCAAGTACATAGTTAAGACCAATTTTATTGAAAGAAAATTTAATAAAAAGCTTAAAAGGAATAAAAATTATAAAATGTTAGCCAATACGTTGAAAAAATTTAAAAAAAAAATAAAAAATATAATTATTAATTATTAACTTGTTAAAATTTATTTTTGCAATATGTTTAAGAATAAATAAAATTAGCAATTCGTAAATATTTTCCAACTTTTATTGCTAGTTTATTTAATGTTGTGAACATTTGTTTAAATGACCTAAGTACTACATGTTTTTAGTAATATCCTGTAAGAATAGCAGATACAATGGATATTATAATATTTAGATAAGCACTCCTAATTCTGGAATTTTTCCTTCTCGGCGGTGGAGCGGTTCATATGTATTTGGGTCATTTGCTGATGTTTTTTTTTTATAAAAGTCGGTCAATATCAACTAAAAATAAATATAAAAAAATATTGTGCCAAGTTTAAGCTCAGTATTTTAGGTTTAGTTTGGATCTTATCTATCATAAATTTTAATAGAACATATTATTATGGTTTTAATAATTATATAGGCGGCTTCAGGCTATACATCTAGCATATTGACTAAATGGTTTAGCACTATTGTTTTGGCTGATCTACTATAGTATTTTCAAGTTAAAGATAACGTGGAGGTAAACAATACCACGTGCTGAAGTGTGTCTAGCAAGCCAATCAGAAACCAATAGAAACGACAATGGTTCAACCAATAGAAACGACAATAATCTCCAATTAAGTGGCCTACATGCACTCTTTCTTGTTTAAATTCACTTCGCCATTAACTTAAAATACAAAAACAATACTGTCCTACAAAAAAAAACTCGAGTCAGACTGGACATGGTGTGCAGTTCAGCAAACCAACTTTAAAATTTCAAAAAATAATTAGTCATTCGATATGAATACAGATGTTAGCTTCTATAAATACGGCATAAGACATTTCGCCTAAAGCCAGTCATATAAATTTTTAATTTACTATACCAACGTGTGCTTTGCAATTATATGAAGTGAAAATCTAGAATCTAGTGCATTTATTTTATATAATAATATTAATTCTATTATAATCTGATTACAAATCTATATATATATATATATATAAAAAAAAAAGTCGTGTAAGTTTCACTATTTATAACTCAAGAACGGCTTTACCGATATGGCTGAAAATTGGTGAGGAGGTAGCTTACAGGAGACGGACATCCAGGACCATTCAAATATTTTGAAGTAATAGTCGTATTTAAGGATAGCTTGGAATAAGTCACCGGACGGTTCAATTGAACTACCGTAAGAAATTCGACGCAACCACGAAGAAGCGTTTACATTAAAATTTATTTGGCGTGACTCAAGAAATTTTTACAAATTTAGATTTTTTGCAAAAAATCGATCCACTTCTCCACCACGGACTAAAGTCGGACCGTGCGTTTACATGTTAATAGTCTTGCATGAGACAACTTCCCATATACCAACTTTGGGTGAAAGTTTGTATGGAAAATTACAAACTGATGACTGGATTTGAATGAAAAAGATAGGATACTTTTTATTAACAAAGGGATGAAAAGGGGTGGGATAGGAATAAAAAATGACACGTATCAATATTAGTATGATTTTCAAAGATTTTGGTTTGTTTATTTTAAAAATAATATCTATGTTTAGGCGGAACAAAGTTTGCCGGGCCAGCTAGTTACATATAAATGGTTTACATAAAAATATATGCAGGCAATAAAAATACATTTTTGAATTAAATTAAAGCAATAAAATGAGTGTTTAGTAGAGATTTTAGTGTTTTTAACAAATTTTAACTTCAAAGGTAAAAATCAAACTTTATTTTATGAAACTAGAATCAATAAAATTATTAACAGTTTAATTAAAGAAGAACTAATTAAAAAAATTAAAAACTTCTCATAACAAAATAAAAACAAATATCAACAAAATGTTTTTAAACAAATTTCATTACTTTTCAAAACGCAATTGAATATAAAAATTTGATAAAAGCAATAAATTTTTATGATGTTCCTCTATTAAGTTATTTCTTTGAGGTAATCAAATAGACAGCGGCAAATATTAGTAATATTAATATTAAAATTCACTAATTTGATAAATATCATTTAAAAAATTTAATTGATTTTTAATTTCCAGGTAAAAGGTATTGTTAAATAACGAAATATCTAAATTGCAAAATTATTTTCATAATAATTATAAAACGGTAAAAATTTTTGTTAGCACAGATACGAGTTGTACACCATTGAATCTAACAGGTAAAAATATCAATAATAAATTAGATAAACAAGCTAATAATGTTTTATTTAAAATAAAAGAAAAAACAAAATGCAGTAAATGTTTAAAAAAATTAAATTAGATAAAAAAAATCAAAATTTATTTCAATAAAAATCGGTTGCAACTAGCGGAAGAGTTCCAATCAGAACAAAACATGCCTAAGCCTACTGATCTAAATTGAATAAATTGGCTTTGGCTTAATTTTTTTTATAACCAGAAACTTTTACAAAAGTTCTTTCAAAAAAGTTAATTAAACTAACCATTTGTGTGCCTCAATCATGAAGCTATAATAAGATGGAGTCAGGATTCCCCACTACAATTTGCGTTGGTTGTGATGCAGAATTACGGGGAGCAGAGTGCTTCAGCGGTTTGTGGTAGCCGACAATTAGAATCTGACTGGTGCGATAAAAGCAACAAAAGCAGTAGCGGCGCAGATGTTAAGAAAAAAGTTAAATATGTTTAAAACTACATGCACATAATGAATCTGTAACTTGTATGAAATGGATGACTGTCACAAGTTCTGGAATTAGTCCTTTGTTGTTTACGATACTTCAAGTTTGATGCTGTCCACAAACTAATACGTTTTGTAGCGGTTGTGTATAAATTAACAAAATTGCTATGAGTATTTATTGATGCAATTGATACATGCAATAATGAAAGACACTTATTAGCCTTATAGACTTCGTCAGAAAAAAATGCATAAAGCTGTAATAAAATAGAAATTTCTACGCCCCTGTTGATGTAAATGCAAAACTGATCGGCCTTGAGCAGAAAAATATTTTCATCTGTCCGCTTTTTGGATACATACACCACATCCCGAACCAATCGAACCATTGTTTTAAGACTTTTATGAACACCTCAATTATTATTTGCTAGAAAATTTTGTTGAGTTTATTCACAAAACACTAGTTTGCCCGCAGTTAAAAATGATATAAGCAGTGCCCCACAACACCAAATAGTAAACAAAAGTTGGATCGAACGTTGCCGGCTGTTGCGATTTTTTCCAAAACAACGAACTTTTATACTGCACCACGCTTTAGCCACTAATTGGCACATGTACTAAAGTGTTCTGGTTCCATCTTTTAAAAAAAATTTTTTTGAGGTAAATAATGCTGCCGCAGTCAACATAATAGATGAGGTAAAATTTTGCTATTTTCTGTAGTTCTTCCACTCGTTTTAACTGGAATAAGTATAGTGGGCTCAATTGATGAAAAACTTTCCTCAGGCAATTGTTTTTTCTTTTGCACCGCTTAATTACCTATTCAAACCAGCAATAGAGCGTTAGATATACATGAACAGTATTCGACGGCGTGCGTTGCACTGGTCCACGCAATTAATATTGGTAGCCGACAATTGAACGCGTAAGTCAATAAAACCGTAAAATAAGCCAGCCGTATATGTCTTGCATTAACAAGACTTCGGAATTTCGTAATATATAACCGTACTTTTTTATACATTATAAAAATATAATAGTTTAAACATTTTGTAACTACTATTATTTTAATCTTGTACATAATTTCCTTTTATGTTAAGATCCTTAATTCGATTATAATTTTTGACATTTGTAGAAAGTATTGTTTTTTGACATTAATGACTTGTAAATATTATAGCACGGGTTACGTTATCTTGAAAATCTATTAAGAATGATAAAACCTTGCGATCACTAATTAAGATAACGCTATCCTATTTTTTTGCTTAACCAAACCGCACACCAAATGCAAATGTTATTGACAGCCGCCCAATTTAAACAATAATCAAATTTGAATTATCAAAAAACGAAGACTATCTAGTCCAATCCATTTTTTTTTACAAATGATGCACAGAAATTTAAACAAAAATTGCCAAATTTTCCAACAAATAAACAGGAATTAAAATTCACTTTAATACCCTTTGAGCCTAAGGTAAACAATGGAGTTGATATTGCTGCTTAAACATTTAGGATTTAGGTTTATCAATCAGGAACAAAATTAAAAGATTAGTTAAAAGGTCCAAATGATACAACCCCATTTATAGAAACATCTGGAATTTATCGCATAGAGTGCAATGACTGTGGCAAAATTTGCATAGAGCAAACGCGTAGATCAATTCGGATGTGATACAAACAACACTGGGCTCACTTAAAATACGGCAGTTTAGACAAGTCAAGTATAGCCAAGCAAGTCTTTCATAACAATGTTCTTAAAATTATTCAAGCAAATAAGTCACACCACTTCGAGGTTGGTATCCCATGGTGAGGTGGTATAGATAGTAGGGGATGGAAGGACCACATAAAGGCGTAGCTTGATGGACAAGACAGGGCCTGATTTACGTACGTTTCAGTTATAGTTTGGTTTTGTTTTTAGAAACGTTATCACATGAAGCCTAACATGAAGAGCATGCACTCCTTGAAGACAACCCTATAAAAACAAACACGTCTATTTTGTTGGGAGATCAGTAAACCGCGCGTGATAGTGTTAATTTCCACTTCATCTTTAACGTGAAAATAGTACATAGACATTTAGGGGTCGCTAAATTCATTATAATCTATAAAAACAAGACAAATGCTATAAACAAAGACCACAGTCTTCTTTTCAGTTTCTTGGTCGTGTTAATCAGGAAAAATCTTACAAAATTTTTCTAAACCAGGTAAACTAACGCTTAAAAGCTCTATTTGTCAAGTTAATAATGCACCTGGAGTTAAAAAATATCAAAAATGTTAATTGGAATCATGTATTTATAGGTAGTTTTTAATCACCAGAATTTTTTTGTGTAATTCTTAATTTTTTTTTGAGTTAAGTATTATCTTAATTTATTGAACAATGTGTAATGTATTTGCCTTTGACGTTTTTAAAAATCCAAGTTTTTGTATGACAACTTTTTTTCCGGTTTGCAGTAAAATTCTAAATCCACACAGCGTTATTTCTAACATTTAAACTTGCTGGGCTCTTTTCGCTGATTTCTGCTTTCGTATCGGAACCGCCATCTTCCCGCGCATAGATATTAGTTGTCACTGCAGCTTTTTAATTTTTTATAAAAGTTCGTGTGTAAACTTTATTAAATCATCAATATTTTAATGATTTGACTAATAAATCTCTATTAAAAATTTATGATTCAATTATCTAATTGTTTTTGTTTCAACTTTTTAATATTATTTTTTTAAATTCAATTGGTCTTACAAGTTTGTACTTAAATAACGTATATCAAGAATGCTAGTGATAAGTTTAGAATGAACACAATGTTAATCAATTGACTACGACGCGAATGATTTGTTGACTTTGCGAATATGGTTTTCAAACAAATTAGTAACGTCATGTTTTGTACCATAATTTTGCTCAACGTGAAAAGGTGAAAATCGTATAATGTGCATTTTGCATAAAGTGTTTTACCGTTTAAAGATGTAAAGGCGGTTGAATAACTGGTAGCCCGCTTAAAAGCGATTCTATTCAAACTCAACCAAAGGACGTGCAAACTGGAGGTTGACATTTTAAAAGGTAGAAAGAAGATAATCCTTCCTCATATAATCTGTCAAAAGAGATAGCTGTCGGTTGTTTATAAATTTGGCCTTATACAGATATTAATTATTCTCATGCATGCAGATACGTTTATGTTTACTTGTTTTTATTAGAGAGGATGCAGATTATTTTGTCACGGATGTAATTGTTTATTATTGCTCCTTATGTGAATCGTTAAGAATAAAAACCTTGTTTTGCGCTTGAGCCGGTCTTTACTATTAATATTATTATTTATTATTTCGCTCTCGACGCCGATTAACACAAATCGTATTTTTCGGTTGAGATCTAGCTTCTCAGATTTGTCAAACGTTGAAAAAATCGTTGAAGCAAAGTCTGGTGCTGCCGCCAAAACTGATAACTTGTTGCTGAAAAGGGTTGTAGGTCGGATCTCTATTGTAGCAATAGAAGGTTGCAGTGTTTTTATCTTTCTTTCATTTTACCTTCATCGCCAGAAACACTGTAGCCAATAGCATCTAGATTCTAATATCTCTTGCTGGCTTGAGAAGGCCTTTATAACTTCTCATAGGTGCCGAAACAGACCTCTATGTAGACATTATAAAGAATCAAATGGTAATGGTAAAAGTAATGGAAAAGCAAATCGTAATGATAGAAGTGATGGAAAAGCAAATGGTAGTGGTAAAAGTCATGGAAATGGTTGAAGTCCTTAGAGTCTGGTCCATATGATACAAACAGCAAAGCCACCGTAGCAGAGCAGGTCCTCCACAAAATTGGGATAGAAAAAGATTGCTTTGCAGGCAATTATCAAGTCTCCCGTGAATTACTTGATAAGTATTATTGACAGGTACATCTTGTGTGAATGTGTTTCATGTATCGTTAATCTAATCCGTTCAATTGGTTCGAGGCGGTTTCTTAACAACGGATATAAAGGGTAGTATTTAAGTTGTATTTATATCAGAATAAAAATACGGTGAAACATCTGACAATTATTGTATTTTAAATGAAACTATTTGAAATAATAAATAAATAAATAACGAATAAATCATTACTTGTCCAAGACTGTAATGATTTTTAAATCCAGCAAATTTGCTGTGCCTCCGGGACAGGAAAAGTTGAACATAAAAATAATAATACAACTTGAAAATTATTTGCTAAAAGTGATTGAACAAAACTTTTAGGTTTGCACTTTTAAAGTACGTAATTTATTGAGTTTCGTATAAAATGGCAAATAAAAATGCAACAAAATATTTAAGAAAAACTAAGAGTAACAAAGAAACACGGTATAATAGCACAATAATAAAATGACAAAAAAAACAAGTATGGAAAAAGAGAGTAAATATAATATATATTTTGAAATGTGAATAATAGTTTTTTTCTAATGTGACACCGTTTTAAAAAAAGTAGTAAAGCAAAATTGAGTTTTGTGTAACCGTTTTTAGTGTCTTTTGCCGTGGGCTGGAATGGTTAGTAGTTGTGACGTCAATAACATTGACATTACTGTCGTCAGTTTTATGAGTGTTATGTTATGGTTGTTATGTTATACCAACCAGAGAAAAAAAGGGGTACTAGATGAATTTTTTCTATTTTCATCTTAAATTTGAATTATACATATTGATAAAAGCAAAATAATAAAAAAGCAGATTACACTCGTTTTAGAAGACATGTTTGTAGCACTTATTCTTTTATGAGACAAACTCATGTATGCTCCAAACAAATGTCTTGTGCAAACAATATACTATTGTGATGCAAATAAGTACATTATACTTATCTTGACTAATGGTTAATTTACTTGTTTTAACAAGTACAACTTAAAAATTGCATCCAAATTTAAAAATTTCTGGTAAATAATGAACAAAATTAAAATCAAATTTTTCCCCATTTTTATTTGGTACAGACTCGAAGGGACAATTTAAAATTAATTAAAGTTTGTCTAACGCTATTAGGCTAGCAGGTAAAATATTCGGTTAGGAGTTTTAAAAACTTGTAAATATTAATTGCTGACTAAAGCCATAAACGCCAAATATCAATAGCCGGAGAGTAGCAAGCAAGCGAGAAGACATCAAGGATAGGAGATTTCTTCTTACAATTATAGGCTCGGCAACGTTCTTTATTTAATTAATCTGTGGTGGAAATATTGTTATTATAAATTATAACGAATTTTTTCATTGCAGTATTGGAAAGTCAAAGGTTGAAGGAAGTTTCTTACATTAAAACTGGATTATTTTTGACACTTCTGTCAGAAAATAAATAATATTTTCATAAAGTTCATTATTTTTTTAATCAAATTTGGTGCAAGTTTTTTCAAAACAGATAACGTAAAGAACTTAATAATAGACCATTTATATAATTTACTTAAAAAAAGTTCAAGTCAATAGGTATATCAAATAGCATTGTGGTACATCAAATTTGCTTGAAAATAAGACGGGCAAAATCGCCTTAATTGTTATTCCCTCGTCCTTTAATTTGAATAATATTTACATTATGTTTAAAAAATAAACAAGAAATTTAACCTAATAATAATTGCTAATTCTGGATCTGGCGCATCGCCGGCAGAAAATAAAATGTGCGCCATCCATTTATTTAAACTGAAGTATATTTAGATTGCAATCGTATATCGTATTCAAAAGTCAGCTTTCTTCAGAAAAAGTAAGCACGGAGCGTGAATGACTAATATAAAAATGGTCAAGGATAAATTTCATTTTATTGTAAAAATTTATGCCAAGATCTCGCTCGGCTGTTTTGTTTTAATTTAATTTTAGGCAAACAGCTCAATTTATAAACGCCACAGCTTTATGCAATTTTATTAAAATGAAATAATTTATTTTGTTTTGGTTTTAGTTGACAAATATTTTTTTAGTATTTAAGTATTAATGTAAGTACCTAGGTGTTTTGGAAATAAACAGCTGAACAATCAGCACTTGAAATATTTTATAATCATGAGTGGATAGGTAAGTACTTGTGTAAGCAGTATTTGAAAAAAAATTTCTATTTCTAGACCATTATGCAATTTTTGGTTTCTTCAGTCTGTTAGATTTTCAACAAACGGTTATTTACTTTTCTTAACAACATGTTCTTCTATGGCTTTTTTACTGTTATTATTAATAATAATAATAATAAAAAAAAACAATATGTAGTTTAATTTTGATACTATTATAATAAGAGATATTTTTGCCTCAGTTTTCTAGACAGGATTGCAACTATCTTACCGATTCGTGCAGGCGTTGTCAGGTATCCTTTAGCACCACACACCACACAACACACACAAGTTTCCTAAACCGAAGACTTGTTCTGTTCGTTCATGGGCTATTCTCAGATCAACTTGGCTCTGGCCAAGTTGTTCAAATGTCAGCGCGTAGGTAATTGTGATAAGAGCGTTTGCGCGCAGGAAGCTGTGCGTAGGTGTTGAAACGGCGCTGCGACAGGTAGATGATAAAAAGTGCAGGCGAATTGAGCAAAATAGTTATTTTCAAGCGTCTTTTCACTCTTTTTCAAGGTGAAATGATTGAACATAAAGGCTTTTATCAAAATCGCTTAAAAAAATTAATTTGAAAGCTATCTATCAGATATAAATTTTATATCTCTAATATTATTTCACTCTTTTTAACATTCCAGGAACTAGGAATTTTTAAGATAATTCGGATAGTTTGGACAAAGCGAGTTGCTGTTAGCCGTATGGGAAAATTAGAAGCCATCAAGAAACTGTTTAAAACAATTGATAATCCGTGTAAGGGGTATTTTTTGACGCAAATTGCAAAGAATAATGGTGGAGGCGCCGGGATAATTAAAATAATATAATTAAATTGGCTAGTTTCTTTAAAATACAATAATTGTCAGATTGTTTCACCACATTCTTGTTCTGATTATGAATACAACTTAAATACTGCATAAATACAAGATTAACAGACTACATCATTATCAATGATCTACTACAACTCACCTCCTTTGTGGCCGCCGTTAAGAAACCGCCTCGAACGTATTGAACGAATTAGATTAACCATACATGAAACACAGTCACACAAAATGTACCTCTCACTCTCCATCCCAGTTTTGTGGAGGGCATCCTCTGCTTCGGTGGCTTCGCTGTTTCTATTATATGAAGCAAACTTCATAGACTTTGGCGTCTTCCTTCTGCTTCTCCATTCTTCAACCTAGTTTCAATTTTCGGTACCTATGTGAGAAGTTATAAAAGCCTTTTCACTCTCAAGCACCCGGGTAATTAAACTGAGAAGATGGCCATTGGCTACAGTGTTTCCAGCGAGGAGAATAAAAATAAGATTAAAGGAATAATAATTGAAAGGTATAAGAACACTGCAACCTTCCATTGCTGCAATTGGGATCACACTACAACCCTTTTGAGCAACAAGGTAGCAGCCTTAGTGGCAGCCCCAAACCCGGCTTTAAAGATCTCTCCAATCTTTTTAAGAATTCTGAGAAGCTAGATCTCAACCGAAAAACAGGAGTTATGTTAATCGGCGTCGAGAGCTAAATAATAGATAATAATAGTAGTAGTAGTAAAGACCGGCTCTAGTACAGAACAAGTTCTATCGTGTAGGTTTTTATTATTTCACATCTCACATAAAAGCAACAATAAACAAAAACAACCGTGTCAATCTTAACATAAAATAATCTGCATGCTCTCTAATAAAAACTAGTATGCCAATAAAGACATAGATGTAGCTGCGTACATAATAATAACTAATATAATGTGATAAAGTCTTACATATGTTTTTTTCCAAGATTAGAGCAAGACGTCTTAGTACTCACAAACCTAGCTGTTATGGCCAAACAAGCCGCATTATTAGAAGAAGGTAGGATTTGTCACCTAGCTAGGTTACTGAAACAGAAATGTTAAAACAGCACATAATTTCTTAATTTGCACACAATAACAACTTACATTTGTTCGAGTGTAGAAATAACTATCACTCCTGTTTTCTCGACTTGACTTGACTATGCACGAGTACCGCACTCAACACTCCTACCAGTACTACCCGCTGACCGCTGTTTTTTGCCCTTACGGCAGAATAGTTTCATCCCTCAACTAACCGCTTCACGAAATCTCTACTCAACTATCCGTCTCTCTTGCAATATTATGTTAAAGCCATTTTGACTTAAATAATTTATATTAAAAATCTTATAAAAAGTGAGCTCTTACAATTACTACTTAAATACTGCATAAATCCAAGATTAACAGACTACAACATTATCAACGATCTACTACAACTCACCACCTAAGCCACCGCCTTCAACGGATTGAACGAATTAGATTAGCCATACATGAACATAATCTACCTGTTAATAATACTTTTCAAGAAACTCACCAGAGGCTTTTTTTTCTAAAAAAATCTTTTTATATTCCAGTTTTGTGGAGGGCATACTTTGCTACGATGGGTTTGCTGTTTCTATCATAGATGATTTTGTGTACCGACAATTGCATGAGAACAGAGGAAGTAAAAAATATGACGGTTTTTAGGGTAGGGTCACATCTTGGGCACGTTTGTTAAGATTTCATATTATTATTGTCTCTCAACATATTGTTTCTAACCTCAAAATTTCAATAGTGTGGACATCACATCATCAACATGTCTCGTAGATATTTGACGCAAGTTGAGCTTGAAGAAAAAGCTTGCAATAATTGACTTGGATAACTTCGACGGAGGGAACATAGATAAGATAAGATGATGCTCTATTTGACGGCATCAATGAAGAAGAAAACAATGACGAAGATGACGACAGCGAAGCTAAAGCTATAGAACATAATAATGACGGTATTGAATCTTGTTATGGTACAAAAGGGTTTACCCAGCCTAAACGTGCAAGTAAACGACATTCTTTCAACGTAATCAAAACCAAGCCAGGTTTGACAAACGTAAGTCTGAATATTACCACTTTTGTCAACGTTTTAAATTGGTTTATTTCCAAATAGGTATTATTAACATATTAGAAAAAGAACCAAACAGAAAAGCTGGCCCATTCTTTGAAAATACTAATAAAAAAATCAATCTCAACAATCTCAACCAAAAAAGTCTTTCTGTTCCTGATGCTGAATATAGCTTTAATTCTACACCTGAATACGTAAGAAGTGGGAAGTTGTTCAATACGGTTCCCATTCCCATTTAGGCATAAAGGTTGAACTATATGCAGAACACCAAAGAATAATAGAGTATAGAGTTAGTAGATATCTACACTAGTCAACCAGAGTATTTCTAGTCTGTAATGAATGGTGAGATCTCAGAGCTTTTTTCTGTTACTAATAAAAATTGGAAAAACGTCGTCATTCTCAAAATGCGAGCATTTATTGGTCTTTTGATTCTGGGTGAATGTTGTCGAGAAAATTTGAGACATGTCGGAGTCTGATAATGCAACAAATGAAAAGATCAATTTTTCTACCAACAACACCAAAAATAGCTGAAATGAACCATACATAATATTAAACTATAATCGTGGTAAAGGAGCTGTGGATACAATAGACAAGATGGTGAAATGAATATGCTTATAACGGATGTACTAGACGATGGCTACTTGTAATGTAGTATTTGTGAACTCTGTAGATATAGCTGCTATCAATGCATAAGTTTTGTATCAACTCAAATTTCCAAACAATAAAAAATTATTAAAAAGAAAAAAGTTGCGCAAAGATTATTTCTAAAAATTTGTGATATTGTCGTTGTAGGAGAATGAGATATCGGTTGTCTACTTATTTTGATAAGTTAGGTGAAAAAGCCTCACGTGGAACAAAGAAAGTGGACTATTCAGCCATGTGACATGATTTGTTTTCTAAATATGTTAAAGAAATTGCTATATTACTTCAACTCTAAAATCTAGCTATGTACACCGGCTACTGCATTAAAAGAGATCTACATTGACCATGCTTGTAAACGCCGGTGGGAACATGTTAAACTGCAAGTGAAAAAAATATTTTTATTGCGCAAGAAATTCAGATCGGCAGGGTGTGTATGGTAAGTGCTTCTGGTACTAAAGAATCAATTAAAATGTGTACTGACTTATCTGGGAGAGCTACAGGAGATGTGGCAATCGAGATAAATTTTTTCACATCCATCTCTTTTTACTCCAAAACATTTTATTATAGAGCTTTTTAAAATAATTTGAAAAAATTAAATGTGACAATTTAACAATTGATTTGTTAAAATACAGTTGCAAAATAATGTTTGACCGTGTAAAATTTTTTATAGCAGATCCTTGAAGGGTTTGTTTATCCTGCTTAGACTGTGTCGAGCTAGAGAAGCAAACTGACATAAGTCATATACCACTAAAATCTTGTTGGTAAACTTGAGCTGAAAAAGATGTTCTAGAGACTATTTTCCTGTT
Organism: Lagria hirta; assembly: GCA_947359425.1. Taxonomy (NCBI): domain Eukaryota; kingdom Metazoa; phylum Arthropoda; class Insecta; order Coleoptera; family Tenebrionidae; genus Lagria; species Lagria hirta. The sequence continues at coordinate 8,572,707 of OX375801.1, read as the reverse complement.
TGGGATATGGAATCTAATTCTAGGAAAGAACTATACTAGGTAAGATTCACTACTCTCACATTAAAAAGTAACAAATATAATATTATGTTTTATTAAAGATTATTATACCTACCTAGCGACATAATTATGGTTGTATACAATTTATCTCGTAAAACATGTATTATACATGACACTATGAAAAAACTAATATAGTTTATGTGTTCAAGTCGCTGGACTTTGCTTTGCCAGGAAGTCTGGTAATTAGAGATTTTGTTCGAGGAATGCTCGTTAAGCTATAGGTCTGAAACAAAGAGAAATTAAAAAATTATCAATGATACAAACACTTTTAATTATCTAGGTTGATAAAATGAACGTCTTCAAAAATGTTAAATTAAACTTAAGGTGCAAGTATACATTACATTTACAGTTTTGAGGATTTGTCTGATTGTTAAATTAATAGGTATATGCTGTTTTTTTTCAAAGTGGCATCTACTTTGAGAACCTCCCTTTCTATTCTAAAACATTAGTTACTTAAAAACGGATTCAAGCAAGGATTAGCCAGGCATCGTCTTATAATGCGACAAAACATATAAGAGCTGGTAAATTTTGTACAATCCTAATACTCTATAAAGCTGTAAGCTTTTTAAGAAGTTTATGGCTGTCATGTTCGGTATACTACTTAACATCACAGCTGTCCGATCAAGCCACGGTGTTTATTCGTTCGTGCGACTAATTGTCGCCTTGCTTGGACAGCTTAATGTTGGGTGAGGTACCAAACAATACAGTCATAAACCACTATCAACTACTTTAACGAAGGACTATAAAAGAAAATTTAAGTTTTGAATAGCAGTGCCAAAAGAAAGATAGCTAGCTCATGTTATAAGAGTGTACGAAAAAAATCCTAGAATGTGGAAGTATTATTTTAGTGCCGAATTTGAAAGTGGTTTCTAGAATAGGATTTCTAGATGTTTGTTCTAGAAAGAGTTATTTTTTCAAACAATGGAGATTTCTTTTTTCTTGAAAGAGGCCTCTAGAAGACGATTAGAAACTTAAGCAAGGTTTATCAAAACTAGTGCAACCTTTTGAAAACTGGTATAGTGTCCTAAAACATCCAAGGCTATCAGTAAACATTTCCAATAAACTAGAGAGCAAGCAGCTCTTTAGAATCTCAAAATCAGACGTTGAAATGTAGTTGGCGCTTTTAGTCTGCAGGTGCTACCCAAACAATTTCGGCAAAACATTATGTAGCACCGTTAATATTTATTGATTCGAATACATCTTCAACAGTTCATTTTCAAAATTTTTTTTTAATGGTAATTTTATTGTAATATGCTAGAGCATTAATCTAAATATTTGAATTTGACATGATTGGTAATTCTTTCTAAAAATCATTAAAATCTGGAGTGGTAATGAGAAAGAAACTTGTTATAGTGCGACAACCCAAATAAGATCAAGTAAAATGCTTACGAGGCTAATGCCCTATCTAAAACAATTAACTTTATAAAAAGATTCGTAGTAATTTATGACTGTAATTTTTGGTACTTCACCGAACATTACAGCAGTCCAAGTAAGATAACAATAATTGACAAACAAATGAGCACTACAACTTGTTCGGTCAGCTGTAATGTTGAGGGATGTATCGAACATGACAGCCATAAACTCTACTTGGTTCACAGTTTTGTATAGGGTGTTGGACTTGGAAAAATTTTACTAACTGTTACTTGCTTTGTTGCACTATACCTGAGGTGATTGAACATTCAGCTACTTGGTACTTAATTAATAGTTTCTAGCTGCTTACTGCATAATTTAGGTTTTTCCAAAAGTAAAGCTTGGCAAGCACTTCTTTGTCTTAAATAAATTTCAGAATTTTTGTTTTCAGAATTTTTGGAGTTTACTCCTTAAGAATCGATTTGCATATATAAGGGGCCCGGTATGAGAAAAATGGGAGGAGTAAAATCTATCATGAATGACCTCGTTACGTTTTTGGTGCGCATCCTATGTCGCGCAACTTTCTAATTTGGTTGAAATGAATACATTCAAACACATTCTTCATTGGGAGACATATGTGCTGCGAGATGTGCTTTGCCTAACCGTAATCACATTATTGCGGTATTTTCAAGATTCGTGAACCACGTATCTACGAACGTCCATGTGTCTTATTTTAGTTACCATAAACCACTTGTCACTGTAATTAATAATGCAGACAATGTTGATTTACTTAATATTTAAAAAAATTATAATAGTCTGATAATAATAATTACATAATTTATCAACATTTCTAATGATATATTTATGCACATCTGAAATTGACTATTGTAAAAAGTTTAATGTAAAATATTTCGTCGATTAGTTATAATAAATGTATATGAAATGAATAAATATATATTTATATATGTATATTATTTTCATTAATTTGTTAACTTACCCTTTCATACAGTATCCATCTTTTTTAAGTTAAATAAACTCTTTTTGCGTCTACTATCGAACTTAAAGAGTAAACTTCAGTCGTGCGTCGGAGCTGACACACACAATTTTTTTTTTCTTAAGCAATCATTTAAAGAATGCTTATCGGTAATATAAAAATTTTAAAAATAAAAAGTATCTTTCTGTTTTTTAGATAAATAAGTTTTTCCCATCTAAAGCTGAATTTATTTGATAATTTATTGCGTAAAATGAAACAAACTATCTTTTCCAAAATTTTGCATTATTATGATTTACTGTTAGTTTTTTCAATTTTTTATAGAATAAATTACCTTTATAATTCGTTTATCACGTGTCTCCAGTACTTTAAAAGACATTTGAAAATTAAATATACTATGCAGTTTTTTTTTCACTGAAAACGTATATAGTGTCAAAAACGTAAATGTATGTTAGTAAAGCCCATTAAACTTGTTAGAGGCATTGCCAGGTCTTATGAACGGTGACGCAGAAATCAAAGCTGCTGTACTGGCCGAACTAAGAACATTCGGTACCATTTTGCCATTGTATTGTCGTCCGTTCTTGGTGATTAACCTCCACTTTCTCTGTGTTTGCTACCCTGTTTTTTATTTTTATTTCCGTCAGAGCATCCTTGAAGCCATCCCAGATGCTGGAATTTATTACAGCTATGGGGTTAGATGGGGTGCTATAAAATGAGACACACCAAGAAAAGAAAGCACAATAGAAAAATAGGTCGCAGGGCATATGACGCTCTATTTCTAATCTAATTTAGTCTACTGTAGAACAAAGCAGAAGATTTGTCCTCACGTGATCACGTGAAGAAAATTGAAATAAAATATATTAAAAAAGAATATGGTTGAAAACCTAATAATATCAATTAGACCATGTCGGGCATCCTATTCCAAACCGGTGTAGTGTCAAATTCAATTTTGACACCATCTGGAAAATTGTAGCCAAAGGCCTAATGTTTCTACGAAAATTAAGCTCCGCTTTTGCCGAAGTTATCGATCATGAGTCTTGGCAGTGCCTCTAGCAATAGTTACTTTATAACAATGCTGCAAAATAATTAAATATGATATATAATATAAAAAATTACCAATATGGTGGAATGAAGAAAGACGCAAGAAGTAAACTTCCGCTTCTTTCAAATCTTAATGCACAGGTTGTAGGTATTTACATATTTGCCTTTATTAAAGAAATAGATAGTTACCTCCAAGTTTCTTGGAGTATGATACTCTGATATATTCCTTTTAAAACCATTATTAGCGGTACTGTATCTTGTGGGTCTTATAGTAGTTGATAGAAGCAACGTATCTTGTCTATTTCTTTTACGTTCACAAAATAATGATTTAAACGTACTTCTGTACTTTTTCGATAAAATACAATACATTATAAAATTGCTTGCCGCATTTACTGCAACCAAAAAATTGCAAATGTTACCTACAACTAAAAATCCAATTAATCAACATAATATAAAATCAATTAACATTTTACTTGCCTCGATTAATTGGATCGCTGGACTCTGGATAAATGTTACTGTAAATTAAAAAAAATGCGGTTGGTGTTTGGCATACCAAAAAGAGAAAAACTACGCCAATTAGCATTACGGTTATTCGATTCTCATTGGACATGGAAACTGTTTCCTGCAAAATAAAATATATATTTGGAGTTTTAATTTAAAAGTAAGCTACAAATAAATATTCGTCAAAATAGCTATTTATGCAACGAGTTGCAAAATGGGTGACTTTATTGCACTAGACGTGAAGATTAGTAAAAACGTCGTGTGCCAAAAATCCGCCATTCTGCAATGTGTTTCATACAACATTTTTTCCAATTCAGCTAGGAAAAAGTAGAAAAAAAAAATATGTCATTCGAATTATGTTTAAATTTGCAAGTTCAATAATTTTCCGGAATAGTTCTACTATTAGGGAGTTGCTAGAAGAATACTGTCGGTTGTTTCGTAAACAATAATAGTTATTTATGATTCTAGATTGCGAAATGATAATTTTGCATTCGAGAATGAAAAAATCATTTGAGAATGCAAAAGAACTTCGCAATCGAGTGTCAAACAACTTTTTTTCGGAAACTGTAGCTTCAGTTACTGAAAATTAAGAGAAAATATTCTGATTTTTACCTGACATGATTTTAATCAACATCTTGCTGTTAAATCTAGTCTGTTCTGACCAACTAGTTATGATAGCAACTACATAGCTAGCAAGCAGCAAACACACATTACAATTTAAAATTTGGCGACGCATGTGCAAGGCTTTTATTTGAAATTTTGTAAGAAATAGTGTTTGAAGTGAAAAAAAACATGAGTTCTGAAAGTAATGAAAATTATCTGTCTCAGGATGTATTAGAAGATGCACGAAACGCGGTTTCTAGTCTTATCTCGGAAAAGTCTTCTAGACAATACAAATCTGCGTACAATGATTTCATAAAGTGGTGTGGCTCTAAAAATTTAAAAAAAATGTCTGAAAGTGTGATACTGGCATATCTGAAATACAAAGCTAAGAAGATTCGGCCGCCAACGCTATGGTCCATTTATTCCATGTTAAAAAAAACATTGAACAAGAAGCGAAATCTAGACATTGGAAAATTTTCAAAGTAAGTTCTATATTACTGTTTGTGCTTATTTAACAAAATTTTGTTTCAGGTTATTTTAATAATGGGAAATATGGGGCGTGTCAAAAAATGGAGCTGCTGAATTCAAATATTAACAACATTGAAGATAAAGGTTTAGTTGTTTTGGTAAAAATTGAAGTCGAAAACACACAGTCAAAGAACATTTGCCATTTCTAATTCGTCTCACGATATCGGAAATATCGTGGCTTACGGCCTGCACACACTACTAGTTCCAAAAATATTATTAATAATAAATAGATTCCCTCAAACTGTAATGTTTTGTTTAATTAAAAATTGCTGAACGTAAAAGTCTTTTTTGTTCTATATTGTAAAAGTCTTTTTTGGTAAGTTCCAGAAAAGTTTGATTTTGCGTTCTAAAATCAGAACAAAAATGTCAACATTTTTTAACAGTTTTCGAAAAAAAATATTTTGCGGTCAGGTTTGCACTTTCCTAAAAATACTAAAAATAAGAGATTCAGAAGGTTCTTCTGTATTTTTAGACGTTGAAGAGGCTGCAAAAAGCGCAATTTCATATTTGTTACCAGATAAATTAAAAGAATTATGAATTATACGAATCTACCTATAAAAATTTTGACAAGTGGTAAGATAAAGACGGAGCTGAAAACAATTTTTCTTGCTTATTTGGCTAACAAAGCAAAATCAAAAGCAAAGTTTTGAACTTTATACCTATCCACAAAAGAGAGGATAAAGACAATGAAAAAAACTACCGAGGAATAACTCTTCTAAATACGATGTACAAGGTGTATGCAATGTGTGTGGCTGAGAAATTGAAAAGAGAGTTAGAGAGAGTGGGAGGATTACCAGACTGGCAAGCGGGGTTTAGAGAGGGAAGAGGACCGATAGACAATGTATATATTTTGAATGCGGTAGTAGAAAGCGAAATAGAAAAAAAAGGAGGGAGGGTATGCAGAGTATTTGTAGATCTGAAAGCAGCGTTTGACAGAGTGGATAGGAATAAGCTGTGGAAATTTATGGAAAAGAAGGAAATAGAGAGAGAGGTGCTGGAGAAAGTTAAAGAAATTTATCGAGAAACAAAGTGCAAGGTGAGAGTGAATGAAAGAGAGAGCGAATGGCTGTGGACAAAGAAGGGTCTGAGACAAGGATGCCCACTGAGCCCACTTCCACTACTGTTCACAATATATATGAGCGATATGGGGAAAGAATTGGCAAAAAGGCAAAAAGTGGGGCAAGAGTGGTAGTAGGGAGAAAAAAAATTTGGTTTCCTGAACATGTTTGAATACAAATTATTGTTTTAAGTTATTTTGATTGCAATGATTTGAATTTTTAGTCGCAATTGCTGGAGGTTGTCAAAAAGTCGAATTAGTACATTAGGAAAATAAATTTATTTACAATTATGCATGATAAATTTAAAAACTATATGAAAAAAGAAAAATAATTTGTGCACACTTTCGAAGAAGATGATGAAAGTCGTAGATGTATTTTCAACAAGACAAATCTCATTCGATAGCACGAGCAACTGAATGGATAAATTTGGTGTTTTGAGAAAACTGGTTAGCTACAAATGGTTCAATTGCGTGGTCTCCAAAGTCACCCGACCTTACAATATTAGATTTTATAGAATTGTCTCAAGCAACCAGTACCCAACAATAGAGAAATACTAAAAGACAGGATAAGGAACGGCGTACAACAAATACACGTCGAGGAAATTAGGAATAGTTTCAGAGAAGTCAGGCCTCGCATAGAAAAGCGTGCAGAAAAAAGTGGCAGCTATTTTGAATAAACAACTTATTGTAGAACAATTTAATTATATTTTGTAAATTTAGTTTGTTTGTAAATTAATATAATTTATTTTCTTTAATATAAAAAAGTACGGTTCAATCAAAGTAAGTTAATCTTTCTCAAATTTTGTATAGAGCTATATTTTCTTGTTCTAAGCAACTTTTTTAATAACATTTTGCTTTACTATGAACAAAAATAGTACTTTACCTGAAATGAAAACAGTTTTCGCTTCGCTGTCAAAGCCAACCTGTTTTTCAAAAACTAAAAATATTTTTTTTACACCAAGCAGACCCTAAGCCTACAATTTCAAAACAAAATTCAAATTTTTTTTTACTTTATGACACCTCTTATAACATCAATCTTAGAACATTGTATATACCTACTTTTTTACTTTGTTTGGGCTCTCTATAGATTATTGTAGATTGTAACATAATAGTACCAAATTCTGACTTCTTTATCTGTGCTGGGTCTATACCCCAAAGAGTGAATTTTGTGCAAATTTATACTTTCTATATATTTTTTTATACTTAATATTTTCTTTGGTCAATACAGTTTTTTTTATCAATGTTGATAATATTTTTTTGCTTCTGCTTTTAGCAGTTTTGACTTTATTCCTGTTGACTGAGCCCTGACGGCTATTTAGTGAGTAGGCCGCTCATTATGTAACGGCTGCAACAAGTATCTTTTTGGCTGGCGTCATAAGCAATACCAGGCTTTTCAAATTATGCTAAAAAGAAGATTTTGACCCCTATCATTTCTACTAGCATCAAGCCTAGACGAGAACCACTTCGCTGCTGGACCGAGTGCTGCCACCAGACCACCCATAACTTTTATTTAATTTCCTCTCTCTGGCGTCTTATTACTCATCCAGTTGAGAAGGGTAATAAAATATAGAAATTCGTTTGATGCAAATGAAGGACCTGTTTTAGGGCTATATATATACTTCAGCTGGATGCGACCTAACAATCGTTTTTGATCCACATTTATTTTGTAAGAATCGATTTCGTAAATAAAGCTACCGCAACCTGATATAAGAAGAAACTTTTTTTTCATTTAGATAAAAAAATTGCTAATTTTTTGCCAGGTTAAGTTAGTGACTTATGGGGTTTCTCAACTAAACGAGATTTGTATCGACCGATTGGTTAGGTTTTGAACACGGATTTGATAATTTTTGGTACTGGTAAACGTGGGAGGATATTCAAAGAACCGAAAAATGCAATAAACCCAATTTAGAAAAAAATGTGACTTATGGGGTTTCTCAAATAAACGATTCAACTTGTATATGTAATATTTATCGTATTTTCTAAAAGACCAATTCTGCCAAATTAAAATAAATATTTCAGTCAAATATTGTTGCAAACATATATTGGATATTCCAAAAATTACACTAGTGCTATGACATTGTTACAGCAGAAACGTTATAGTTCGATTTGAAGATACTACTAAAAGAAATTGTCAAAAATGTCAGTACAGTTTTTCAATGTACCCAAAAACACTGAAAAAAGCGAAACAGTGTCGGGAGACATTTTATGTCGTTTTGCTATACGTAATAAGTACAGAAAAAATATTGGTTTTAATAATTTTACATTTTAATTTAAGAAATACTCTATACTATATTCACGTTAAAGATGAAGCTGGAATAAACAAACAACACTGCATGATCACCTCGCGTTTGGTATTCCATGGTGAGGTGGTATAGAAATTATTGGATGGAAGGACCTGATAAAGGCGTAGCTTGAGTGACGAGACAGGGCTTGAGTAAGTACTTTTAAGTTATAGTTCGGTTTTGTTGTGAGAAACGTTATCAGATGACGCATAACAAGAAGAGCATGCACTCCCTGAAGACAGCCCTGTAAGAACAGACACGCCTATTGTGGTGGGAGATCACGTAACCGGGCGTGTTGGTGTTTATTCCAGCTTCATCTTTAACGTGAATATAGAATAGCTCATTATCACTCACAATAAAAATTTAACAAAATAATTTTTATTTGAGTTTATTGCCTCATTCCACTTGTCTTTAAATTATTCACAAATTTTATAAAAATTATCAGAAAGTTTTTAACACTTGTACAGCGTGGTCAACAATGACCGTTTGAGTTGGCAACATTTTTTAGAGATTTTTTTTATTTGCCAAGTGGCAACACTGTAACGGGATACGCTTGTTTGACAAATATTTGATAAAACACTCATAAAAAAATGTAGGTTATGTCACAACGACTAAATTTTTAAATGGCATCTGTCAATGATGTTGTGAGTGTTAAAGGTGTCGCCCGTCAACAACAGAAAGTGGTTGCAGTTGTACCATTTTAAAATGAAATGTAGGATTGCCAAAACAGTCATTGTCGACCACGCTGTAGTATTATTAAACCTTCAATTATTAAATAATGTTCATAATTAAAATTAAAAACGTGAAGATGTGACCGGTTTTATGCTGAAAAACAGCTTAAAATCCATCAGTGTTAAAACGCCAACGCCAGATAAAACGTCTTGAATAATCAAGTATATTCTTTAATCTAAAAATTCTTGAAGTAATTGCTTTTTTTGAGCAAAACTCTGTACAAAAAAGCATTTCAAATTGCTCAAGCAGTAGCAATGTTCAAAAACTTTTTCTTCAATCTCTAACAAAGATCGATGTCAATCGAAACAGAGTTTATTTTCTTAAATCATTTGTTTTTCAAATTATTGTGTACAAAATACTTACTCATAAAGCTTAAAAAGTACTAAAACTATGTAGTTTTACTTACATGAGAGTTTGTCATTCTTCTTCTTCTGCCTTGAGACTTGTATACTGCGTGGACTAAGTAGCAGTTGAACGTTGCAATTAATACCAATGGAATCAATGCATAACATAAAGCAGAAAACCAAGACATAAATGTTTTGTATGCTTCATTTTTTCCTAGTTTTGTCCAATCAACGTGGACCCAAAATTTTTTTAAGCAACAGGTGTCGTTGATTTTTGGCTCATTTGAGGATACCAATTCTCTAGTTTTGGTAAAATTTGCTACATGATGTGTATTGTTTTCAACTTGATCAAGAATTACTTTAGAGCTTCTGCTAATGTGACGGTCTATAAGATAGGTTTTATTGAAGAGTGGTGAATGAAGAGGAACGTAAATAATGTGAGGATGAGATGTGCAATTTCGAGGCAGAAGCTTATGTAACACTGGCTCTAAATTGTTATAAATATCTTTAACCAATTTTCTACTAGACTCTTCTAATTTTTTATTATTGATATTTGGTGTTACTAGATCATGACCAATATGATAAAATGTAAAATTGCATTTACCCGTAGGATGACTCATTTTTCTCAACTCCTCATTGGTACAATTGCGAATACATTGTTCTTCAATAGCCAATTCGTATTCGAAAGCGGTTGAAAGAGTTGCAAGGAGACAAAAAACTCCTATCATTGCAATTATTGTTTTGGCACGATTTTCAGTGCACAGAACTTTGCCTTTTATTGGATGACAAACTGCTATATAACGTTCCAATGTAAATGAGACTGTTAGCCAAACCGATGCACTACCTAAAACATTATTTTGGTCTCAAAAATTATGAAATTATCCTGCAAACTAGCAAAAATAGTCCAACGCTCGGCTGCAAAAATGCTTAGCATTTTGTTAAGAGTAAACTATTGTTTTGAACAGATAAGGATAATTGATTATTAGATCATGTGGAAAATATAAATTTACAGTAAATTAATGCAATTGTATTCGCGAAGATACGTAATTGAATAAAATAATTATTCCGTATGGGCGTAGCTTGTCCGTGAAATTAAAACATTTTATTCAAAATAACAAATAAAAAAATTAAATTCTATTTTTTTTTTAATATTGTTATAAACAGCAGCTTGTCATCAATTTTTGTGCGATTACTTTGACTGTTTTAATATTTTAGAGAAATATATTCTTTTATTTGCTCAAGTTATCTATAGATCTAACATAACCTACAAATCGTCAAACATTTAGTTGATATCGTACATACAAGGTAAAAATTGCTGTATGCAATAACTTGGTTTTAAAATATTTTATTATTCTGGCGTATTATTTTTAGGCTTTGACGACTTTACGTTTTTTTGCTTGCTTCAGGGAGTTGTCAAATAGATATTGATTCAAATATATTCATGGCAGTGTTCTTGCCAATAGTGAAAATGGTTTACCGAAGTTTGTAATAAGAGACAAAATGTTGTTTAGCATTGTACGTTGTTCATATTTATAACAACATCAGCAGGAAATAAAACAAATCGTACTTTGACATCTTTCAGCAGTTTTTTCTTTGTCCAAAATATTCTTCTTCTTTTTTGTGACACACTACACAGGGAAGAAGAAAGGCTTTCACGGCCCGAAGTCATTGAAATATTGACATCTTTCGGAAAAGACCGTGTCGAAAAGTTAAATAAAATTGTCGACGTTTTGCACTCCATCGGTGGAAGCGTCAACAAGCCCGGTAACTCGACGTGTGAACCACGCTACAGTTGCAAAAAATAATTTGTAAGTTTGAGAAAGCAAAGTTCACCTTGTACGTACAATAGCGACAATTGACAATTTGTAGAAGAAGAAAGGCTTTTAAAATTTGACAACATAAACTACAATTGACAATTTGTAGTTTTTGTTAGATCCATAGATAGCCTAGCTAGATGAATACAAGTGTATATTTTTTCAAAAAAAAAAAATTGTAACCGTCGAGATAAGCACGCAAAAATTTATCACGAGTGGGTGTTTTTAGCGATACTTTAGCATCCTTAATAACTTATTAAGATTTGTCAAAATCTTATAAACCGTTAAAAAATTTTTGCAATCGAGCATTAACATGATGTTGGTTTCACATTGTTTTTAATAATATATAAAAAAGCTTACATGCAAGTGGATACACTTACCTAGTACTAATAGTGTTGAGCAAATTAGTTTAAATTCTAGTTTCTAAAATCTGTGAATATTATATAGTAGTTTTTTTTTAATACCAAACTGTTGTAAAACATGGCAGCATCTCTTTTTCTCTTATTTATAGCCAAGAAATCGGTTTTTGTACTTACACAAAACAATTCTTTCCATTCAGACATATGCAGAGAGGCAAAGAGAGAAAAAGATTTAGCCATTAAGTAGTTTAGCCAGAAAGCCCAACTATGTTGAACTAAAATATTAAAAAAGACAGAATAGCATCTAGTCTATTATGTCAGATAAATGATATAAGATTGTATTGCAATGTTATGTCTCCGCTCACAACGTTTTGGTAAATAAAAAGAAAACTACTATATCTTTAATTTTATACCGTAAAGTAAAATTTATGCGAAAAGATTTTATAATTTTTAGATAAATTGATGTAAGAAATGTAATTAATCCTATTTTTTGTATATAGTTTATGCTTATATTATTAGTTAAAATACTTTACTAATTGGAGACGTATGAAAAAACACACCAATGCCGGTATTCATAGTCGTATCTCAAGCTCAAGCTTGAGTTATGCCGCAATAGTTCAAGAAAAGCGAACGATCTGGACCATTATTACATTCTCCTCAAAACACAAAAGCTGCAAAAGAGAAACCAAACAGAAGCTAGCGGAGCTCAAACTGCGGGCTTTTGAGAGGGACAATTTAAGTGCAACAGTAATATATATCTTACCAAACCTTTACCCACTTTTATTGCAGGAAATGTGATGCAGAAAAGTTATCAGAGTAGTTATAGTTAGTAGTAGGAGCTATTCAAGAAGTGTGTAAAGATGAAAGTTTTCGGCTGCCGTTTTGTCTACTATGCTTCTGCAAACAATACCTTACACTTATAATGTAAACTAATAAAAATTTTAGTTTTGTGTACTTATTTTTACCAGTAGAAGGTGTTGCAAAATAAAAATACCACACACTTAATAAATATCTGTGACTTTTATTATTATTAAAACAATAATACTATTGTCAATAATAATGAACAATTTTGTGTAAATAATAATTGTCTTTCCAATAATTGGAAACCAATCCCACATTCACTACACTGTCTTTTGTGAATTTGTAACGACGCTTAAATTCAAAGTTGGAAAAAAATTTCAATGGGTTCGCAGCATCCCGCACATAACTCGTCCAACATGTCAATGTTCGTTGTTATGAAATGCAACACATAATACTCTTTTCAGTATTTTCAAACGTCAAACGATGACATAACCTGCAAATGGCGTCTTGAGTCGGACTTGAGACAAGTCGAGGCCTTGCTTGAGACCGAGCTTGAGATGGACCCAGTGCGCTTGCGCATCAAGCAACAATCGCCCTTACGCACACCGTAATTTGATATTTAGATCTTGAGATTTATCTATGAATACCGATCCGGACTTGAGATCGATCTCAAGCTCAAGATATGAATATCAGATTTCACGAGCATTGCCGAAATCCTTGCTTGAGATGGAATCAGCGATAAATCTATTTCAAAACGCATGCAAACGCTTTCCCGAGCATTGCCGGAGTCCTTGCTTGAGACCGAGCTTGACACGGACTCAACCTTGAACTTGAGATACGTCTATGAATACCGGCACAAGTGCTCCAATACTAAACTTAACTACTCTTTTTGTTTATTGACTTGGGATGCTATTCTTAGACATCCGGAAAAAAATTAAATTATTTTGTATGGGCGTAACTTGTCAGTGAAATTTTATTCCGAATAACATTTGAGACACAGATGAAAAAATTAAACTTTATTTTTTTTTAATATTGCATTAAAATATTTCCAAAAACTAAAAAAATATAAATAAACATATTTCCGTACTGAAAAAAATAATTCAAATTAACCAGTAAGTTTAGGATAGCATAACAACTGATACATAAAATTTGGTCAACGTTTGTAATTTTTTACTATGATTTATAGCAAATTTGTCAAATAAACAATTAAAATTGAGGTTCTATTTAACAAAAAAAAATGCAAGAATTATTATAAACAGTTTAAATTTTTGCAAGTTTGCATAACTTTTGTAATTTTTTACATAGTTTTTTCAAATTGTTTTTAAATTTTTTATAATTTCAATGTTCCCGTCATGAAAAAGAGTTGCAAATTTAAAATTAGAATTATTTTATTAGTGTTAACTTGTGTCTTTGTGTTAAAAGTTTTAAGACTTTTGTCATAACTTAGGCAAAATCGACTAGAAAATGCTTTAAAATGATTGATCTAATAACCATACAGCTTTAAATCATCCACAAACATCCAAACAAATAGAGTCTAATAAATATCATTAACAAAACACGAAAATAGTAGAGAACCTAAACTGGATCCTTGCTGAACCCCGCTTGTTGTGAAGTAAATGTCAGAACAAAATTTATTGAAATTAACGTTGTAAGTAAGATATTACAAGTTCAACATAATAATGGCTTTTAAAAGATTGATAGTTTTTAATTAATAAATTGTGATTTACTTTACATTATCGAAAGCTTTAGAGAAATCAACTTAAAGAGCTAAATCAGCTCTATAGATAGAGTATTAACTTGCGCTCGCTTGCCTAGATTCTTACACAAAAGTAAGTGAAAACCGCTAAGTTGCTCACAGAAGATATACAATTTATGTCACAATATTTACAGCTGCGTATGTGCGGTTGTAAACAATACTCTCACAAAAAAATTGGCAACATTATTTAAGATTGAAATGGGTCTATAATTATCAATAACATAAGCATGCTTTTGAGATTTATATGCTCGTCATATTTTGGCAGTTTTCCATAAAGTTATAAAAATTGATGATAAATAAAAAACTTAAACACTGCATAAATACAATAGACTACATGATTATCAACAATCTACTACAACTCATCCCCTTTGCGGTCATTGTTAAGAAACCGTCTTAAATGAAATGAACGGATTAGATTATCCATACAAAAATTATACTTATTAGGGTGACCCAAAATCTAAGAAATTTTGAATCTTGTACTATATCTAAGTTTACAATGTTTTAAGAAATATTTTCCAAGCAGCAAAACAAAAAAATATTTAGAGGTCTGTTCAAATTTATAAAAATAATTAAATCGTCAAAAATTGATTTTTAAAATAAAACGTTTTATTGTTTTTATCTAAATTTTTTCTACAAGAAAAACGATAAAGATCCAAAAAATCAGTTTTCAAAATTTCCAAGAGTACATCTTTTCAAGCTACTTCTGAACATGAATATCGACAAAATCACAAAATTAATAGTTAAAAAAAATTTTTTAGTGTTGTACTTGCGTTTGAAAACTTTATAAAACTTAAAAAGGACTAACAGTAACTTTAGTGACACAACTAACTCCACCGGCGTTATTGCAAGCTTACAGAGAGTTTGAAATTCTTAATTTAATCTGTTATCTAATCAATTCAGAATTAATAGTTATTTACATAAAAGTCAGGAAAATTTCACATTACTGAACAGGAAAGCTCCGAGTCAAGAGATTTTACTGACGTGTTTTGTATTAAATTTTTCCGGAAATCGTAAAAAAAGACGAAATTAGAATTTTTTTTACAAATTCCACAAAAATAAAGTTTGTCAATTTTGTTGGCAACTATAGTTACTAGAGTATCTAGAGAGGGGGATATAGCTTAGTGGTAGAGCATTCGACTGCAGATCGAGAGGTCCCCGGTGAGAACTGCAGACTCTCTGGACAGTGCGAAACTAACGCCTGCCAAAGTCAAAAACAAGTTTAGAATTTCTAGGGAAAATAAGCGTAGGGTTCTAGAACAATAGATCAAAATTGGTCGCAGTTCTGTAAGATGGAAAGCGCCAAACGACCCTTTCTCAATCTCTCTACTAGAGTATCTTTTTTATTTTGCGTCTGGTAAAGTTTTTACAGTACTAGTCCGGAAAACTCAATTTTCCTGCGCGTAAATAAGCAGGAAAATGTTGTTTCCAAGACGATTTCCGGAAAATAAAATTAACAGATTTTTCTAAGCCACATTCAAATTGAGCGACCTCATTTTTAATCATGAACCTTCTAGAACTAATACACCATCTTTTATGTTTTCAACATCATCTCACTCACTACAACTTGGGACATGTTTTAAATTCAAATTTGGACAAAACCAGTGAGGAATTATCTGAAGAAGGCAAAGCTTGTGATAAGTGATAACCGACAATTTTAAAAATAGTCAGTTGTTTTGTTTGAGAAGCTTAATGAGAATTTTACTGACAATTGACATATCAATCAAAGATCTTTAGAGTTATGCTTAAAAAGGTGCAAACAGTTAAGTAGAATTTTAATATATTCATAACTTATTTTTATTAGTTTTTTATATAAAAACCAATGTTTTTTTTATTCTATGTTATTGCCTTTTTTTAGTCTTATATCATGTTGGCATCTTGTTTTCAAAAGCGTTTTCTACTTTAGCGTAGGTCAAAACTTTATACTACGAATGTTTGTGTATAACCTAATTCACACATTATAAAACAAATAGAGTGAGTTTATTTTAACGTTAATAAATTGTTTTCAGACATGATTGATGTTTTGTAAAAAAAAATATTCAGAAAACGAATCAATTTTGCTGCCCACCGTTTTTATTATTAATGGAAACATTTGCAGTGATTGGTGTTAAATGTATATTTGTTGCTTTTAACCTTGCTTGGCTCTGTGTAAGTGCACGATAGGATTCATTGAGGAAAGTATCAAACTCTGTTTTTTGCTTCGACAAGGAAGAATCGACATGTTTCTCTCTGTGAATTATGTTTTAAACATACATATGTGAGGGCATGTTAAGGGAGTCCGCATTGTTGGGTAATTAATATAGATTTAATGCTTCTTGATGTTTATGTATTTATTGATAAGGCATCCTAAAAAGCAAACGACCTTTTTTTGGGATAGATTGCGAATACGTAGTTTTTTTAAATATTTTTTTGTTTGGTCTGTTACAGCATCTTTAAATATGTACCAGTCAATATTAGCTTTAGAGAAGTTAAAAAGTGTTAAAACTAGTTAAAAGTGAAAACAAACATATCAATAAATGGTCACAAAAAGTAAAATTTGAAATAATATGGGAGTGGACTCCATATACAAAAAGCCAATGGAAACAAAAAAATTAAAGATAAAAACTGTTAAAGATTTATATATTAATATTATTTGATTTTAGTATGATGGGTATCCAATTAGGTATAGCGTTTATTTTGAAGTGTCAAGTCCAGAACATATTATTTGAAAAGATAATCTCTATGACAAGATGGTTAATCGTCTAGAGATAATTAATTAACTATTAGTGCCTAACCGTGAGTAAGAAACTATTTTAAATCAAATAAACGTTTTTTATTGATTATTGTAAATAAAGTTGTTTTTCGTATTAAAAGTTTCTTTTTTATTTTTTTTCGACGTTTTGTAATTTGGTGTTGCGATGATTTATCTATAAAAATGCTGAAATTTTGGTTAGTTAAAACGCACATAAATGATAAGATTTTTCTGAAGGGAGAAAACGGATGTCAGATTTAAGTAGCTAGCGTTTATTTTTGAGTTTTCTAGTTGTTAGGTGGCTGATATTGTTTTCTGAGGGGAGAAAACGAGAGATCGTAGCAAACATTTTTTTGAATTTGCAAATATTAGCGCTTTTTCTAATTTCGTCAGTCTATTACGCCTACTGGAGACATCACTATAAAAAAACGCACCATTTACTGTGACTTTTAAAGATGGCGTGGAATGCAACAAGAATAAGTTGACGTGATAAATTCATGTTTACCAATAAAAATCAATTAAAATTTTCAATCAGCTTGATGGAAACATCTTTATTTATATTTTTGAATTCAGTAAACTCAAAATATTAAATCATAAAGCATACACACACAACATTGAAAATAACTGAACGAATTGTATGGTACAGTGCCAAGTCAATCTGATGAAAAAGTCAAGGATTTTAAGAAAAGCGGCTAAAAATAACCAAATTTAGCAAGTAAACATTTGTTTACAGTAAAAAGCAACAAACCGAATTTGCTCTTAAAAACAATTTTTGTTGACCTGCAAGTTTTTTGTTTGGCATAGAAAGCTTAAGACTTTGAGAACACAACACCCACTGAGCATCAATTTTGTATTTACAAAAAAATACACCTGGTCCAGCTTTTTACAGAGTCAATAGCAATAACATAATAACTGTTACCGGCCTCAATCAATTCGTATATTGTCCAAGCAAACTCATTCAAACTAGATCCCTTGACTTAGACATGTTTCGTTCTTATTGAAACTCATCAGTAAGTTGCATCATATTCAGATTTGAATGAATTTGCAGTGACAAGTTTGTGATTATATTTGAGTTTAGATTTTGTTATTTAGTTGTCTCGAAAAACTATTTTACATTAAAATTGATATATGTTCTTAGTCTTTTAAGATCATCTTAACAGTCTTCTAGCATCAGAATGTAGAAAAGTGGTTTGTCGACCTTGATGTAAGAAGCTTTTAATAGATGTCACTATTTTTACCATATTACGGAAGTAATAAAGATTTAGACAAATATAAGTCGCGAGACAGCAACAATAAAATGATTAGCAGTTGCTTAAGGTTAATAGTGGTTAATCGAATAGAAGCAGTAAAATAAGTACAATTATAAAAAATAAATCCAAAAAAGTTTTTATTTATACTCACTTGCAGAGTCACAAAGCCAATGAGTTAACCCAAAAAACTTCCAATACAATTCATATTTTCTGTCATGGATGTTTGAGTAAACCGAAAATGAAAGAAAAAGGACGAATAATAAATAAAGAATGTCAGCAACTGCTAAAGCCGATAAATATATATTTGTCGAGCATCTCATTCGTTTCCTGAAAATAAATAAATCAATATTAGTTGGGATATTAATCGTACTTTTAAAGTCTCATAATAATATCATCATTAAAGCGTGCTATTTTTACACTATTTAAATCTAAAATTAGATAAACCAATTATATGTATCTATTTTTAAATCAACTGAAATTGTGTTTACGAAATTAATAATATGTAATTGCATAATGCTGACGGAAATCAATGTTTACAATTTAATTTTTTGATTCAAAAATAAAATTATTTGAAATTACATAAATATTGTGAATCAAGCGATTGGAAGCTATCTTGCATTTTTTGAGAAAAAATTTCTACAGGTTTTGGTGCATATAAGACATGTTGTCCAATCAGTGATATACCTCTTATTTTAATTTGTATCTATCAACATTGACATCAATCATTTAGACTATAACCTATACATCCAAATGTAGACATTTTTCCTCAAAAAATGTTTTATGTAAGGTCAAATTTGTCACTGTCAAATTATTGAAATCTGAATATGTTGCGACTTGCTAAAGAGTTCCAATAAGAACGAAACATGCCCAGGTCTACGAATCTAGTTTAGTTAATTTATGTCCTTAAATCTGATAAAAAATGAAATAAAAAGATATTAACTCCTCATCAAAATATAAATTATTTAATAGTCATCACGTTTAGCTAATTGTCAAAGTATAGTTTAGAAGTGCGCCCAAAACAATAAGATTCTAAATTTGAGGTAAATACCTATATTTATTTTGAAGCAAAATAGCCAAATTTTTCTAAGTCTATTATTAAAAAAGTTATCATTTGGAGCGTGTTTCGTCTATTTTTGGTGTAGATAACCAATAACCACAATCAGTAACCTTTAAAAAAATATCTTAATAGGAAATACATTTTGTTGGTCTTGAATTTGAGTTTTTGATAAAAGATATAATCAAAATTATTAACCACAAAAAGGAATTTATTGAAATTGATATATTGCCAAGATTGTCAAGGATATCCTGTTCTTCTGCCTCATTGCATTGAAATTGAAAACTACGATGCTAAATTGACTATAGTACAATTTTGAAAAATTGTACTAGGTATACAAAAAAAAAGTACTTAGCGTTTACAAAAAAGAGTTTTGATTTAAATAAAAACATTGTTTATAGTTTATCTCCACTGTTTTCCACCTCAAATTTCTATTCAATGATCTTGCAAGATTATAATATACACTAGAAATACATTTTGCAAGACAATTCAAGCTGTCTCTCTTTTTTTTGATCAGCTAACCTAATAAATATAGATAGGTATACCGGGTGCATCAAAAGACCGGCAACGTATCAATATTTTCCCTAAGAAGTGCTTGCAAAAATAACTTGGCTTGGTTACAAGTTACGAATTCTTTGGTAACTAAACCATTCCTCACTTTCTCACCTCTTTGCAGAAGGTGAGGGTTACTTTAAAATGTTAAATAGCAGCCCCTGTTTGTTTTGACGGATTCAGATTTTTGGGGAAAAAATATCAATCTCTGGTCCGAGAAATGTTTTCAACCTAAGTTCTCTCAAAAATTAAGTCCAAAATCGCCGTTTTGCAAAATCAACGATTAGCTTATTGTCAAAAAAGAGGAGGAAGGCAGTTTGAGCATTTAGCAAGGCAATGCAAAAAATGGATTTGTAGGAAGAGAAGTTTGAGTTTTATTCATAAATACTGAGAGTGTCTTTTCTTTTTATAACTTCATCAACATACCAAAAAAATAAAAAAAAATAAATAAAAATATCGAAAATTAGATAATCCAAAATATTATAATTTTTACATTTAAAAAATCTTGAAAAGCATTATTCGTTTCCAACTTATTCTCAAAAAAAGTTTAGACTGTCATCGTGGCATATAAACGTTAACAAAAGTTCAGAATTTCAGATACAAAAAATGTTCAAACCAAAGATTGATATTTTTCTCAAAAAATCTGAATTCGTCGAGAAAAACCAAGACTGCTATTTAAAATTTCAAAGTCGTCTCTTCCAAATTTTTAGCAAAGGGGTGATAGTAAGGAATAGTTTAGTTTTCAAAAAATTCGTAACTTGTAACCAAGCAACTTTTGTATAAAACTTTTTTTTTAAATTCCTACCCGGGGAAATATTGATCCGTTGTCAGACGTTTAACGCACCCAGTATATATTTTTTTCTGTAAAGCCGATTTTGTTTTAGATTGTTTATATTAAAATGTTTTCATTCATGTTTTCTCCATAATCAAATCTGAAAATATTCTAAATTATAAAATTATTATAACATAATATAACCATCTAAATATTTGGAAAAAGCCGACTACAATCTATTTAATAAATAACTGATTTATTTAATTGATTTAAACAAACTCTTATTTTGCTAACTTTGTTTAAATTAATCAAACAGACAAATTAATAAATATTCGTATTACAGCTTATTTTCCAAATTTTCGATTTGTTAAAATTTTTTTGTTAATAGTTGTCACTGCCAAAAATTGTTGTCAAAAAAAAAGTTTTTATAAACAAATTATAAAATTCTTTTTAGATCTTAATTAAACTTATATTAGACCACAAAAGAAGCTTGAGTTTTTAAACAGAAATAAATTATTAAAATCGGATCACCACATAAAAAGTTCTGAAGTAACAAACAAAAAAATACAGTCAAATTGATAACTTTCTCCTTTTTTGACTCGATTAAAATTAAGATTAAATTGTGACACATATATAATTTTATTCATTTATTTGTAAAATTTATGCAACAGTTAGGTTGTTGCTCTATCAGCCTATAAATAATAAATCATAATACTATCAAAAACGAAAGAGTTTGATCGAGTTCACAAAGGTGCTGAACTCTAAATTATTTTTTTTGATAGAAATTCTATTAATTATGAACTTTGTGGTGACAATTTGGCCTTTATCAAGGCTAAAAACCATAAATTAAAGTTTGTTAATATGAAGTTTGAAAAATATATGAATATCTAGTCTAATAATTTAATTTACCTTGTTTAGGTAAAGTGCTTTTTAATATAATTAATAATAAAATTGAAAAGTGACAGACATAGTAGATTTTTAGTGTGGAATAATAAATTAGTAAAAGTTGATAATTTTTGTGCGTCCACATGATGAGAACAAAATATCTTGTTATTTGTAAATTTAAAGAAAAAAATCTAAGAACCTTGTTTTGAGTACTTTTTCAAAAACTGCCGTCGTTGTTAGAGAAATAAAAGACGTACGTCTTTTATTTTTCATACAATACAATAAGTTAAATAATGAAAGATCGGCACGGACATGAAAGTAAAACAAGCTTATTCAAAATATAATATATTTTTTAGCATTTTTAGATTTTCATCTTTTCGTTTACTTAAAATTTTGTTTATTTTTCTGATGTTCAAGAAATATATAACAAATATATTATAACGTCTTGTCTGAAGTTCACTCTGTTATTAATTTTTATGAACATCATTTTGTTGAGGTTGGGCTTGTAACCATTTGTTTATCTGTCCTTAAGGTTTCCTTTGCAAAGAATATTGATGTTTAACTATTCCGATGTTTACATCGGAATAGTTAAACATCAGAAATAGTACATTATATACGGTGACAAAAAAGTGTAGATTAAAACTAGAAATAAAGTTTACGTCTCGGTCAACTTCTCCATTTTTGTATACTGTTTTACCCGCCATCACTCATAAGATTGATTTTTAATTCAATATAATTATTACTGTAAGCGTGTTCAATTAAATTAAATCAACAAAAAAAGCCAGTTGCCAAATTGTCGAAATTGACAGTTATTTAAAAAAAAAATTGTTGTGCTTGATTTTAAAAACTTGAAAAAGCTTATAAATGTCTAACCGTAATTCTAGTGACACACAATTAATTCCTCAGAGTTATTGCAAGCTGCAGCAGAAGCTACAAACAGTCTAATACCGGAAAAAAGTTGCGATCGGTATGAAAAGACCTATAAGACTTACATAGACTGGGCCACACAACACAAAACAATCCGAAAATGTTTTATTGACACATTTTCATAGTCTTTCTAAATAAAAAAACTCAGCGCGTGCTGGGCTGTGTATTCAATGAGCAAATTAAGAAAATTTCTCAGAAAGATTGAAAAATATACATTTAATTTTGCATATTTTAAAAAAAAACGCGTTACGAATGTCAATGTCATTCAATTTAAAACAAAAAACTCTGTGGTGATCTATAACACCACAGACATAAACGCGCTAACAAATGTCAACGTCATTCAATTTAACTTCCCTTTCAAACATTTTGATAGGGAAGTACGAAGGCAAAGATGTTTTAATCCCACGCATCCCTATGATACCGAACGATATGCCATTCAGTTTTAAACGTTTACAGTTTCCAGTGCGGCTTGCATTTGCAATGTCAATAAATAAAGTGCAAGGGCAGTCGCTAAGTGTATGTGGCATCAACCTAGAAAAACCATGTTTTTCACATGGCCAATTATATGTCGCCTGTTCCCGTGTCGGAAAACCATCAACATTATTTATTTACGCGCCAGAACATAAAACTAAAAATATAGTTTATCAAAAAGCATTAGAATAGAGAGAAGCAGTGAAGGGTATAGAGGCTATTAGTTGCTTTCTAAAGCGCGCGTGATATTGAGCTCAGTGTTTACTTCAAAATGCCCAGTTGTTCAATAGCGATTTGTAAAAATATAAGTGAAATTATTGAACCCTAGGGAATAAACACTATTATGAAATTATATATTATGTTTTTTATTTTATAAAATTAGTAAAGTCCTTCTCAGGTATGACGAGACCAGGAAAATAGGTATTCATTTGTATATGGAGGATATTATAGATTCCAGTTCAAATTGAATAGGTACGCATACATAAGATAGGTCAGCGATACAAAATAAAGTAGTGCATCAAATTTACGATAAGGCGGTGCGAAGTTCGCCGGGTCAGCTAGTTATTGAATATTATTAAAATCGGATACTAATATATAGAATTCTAGAGAATGCGAGTTCTAGCAAATTGTTTTACGGTTACCAGATTATTTTCAAATTTAAATGGAAAGGATCTAGAATCAAAACTATTACCAACCCACTTACGCAAATTGTAAAAATTCCTAGTGTAGCAAGGATTATTCCTATTATTCTATCTAATTGTTTTAATTATTATTTTATTTTTTACCACAAAAAAAAATGATAAATAGTATGAAATCTTCAAATCGAAATTTTAATTTTTAAAGATCACTTCAAATGCTTTAAAGTTTACAAGGAAATCTCTTCGAGGTACTTCTGAGGAGGCAAATTAACAAACTGAATATTTTTTTCTTGAATTTGACAAATGGAAAAATAAAATTAAAGCACGAGAAAGAAAAAAAATTATAAATGAACATTTTTCACTATTGTAGTGTAATTGTCAAACAATCATAATGCTTCCAACTTATTTATTTTTATAAACATTTTTTATAAAAATAAACATTTTAATAAAAAATTTATAATGTTTTTATAAAATTTTTCTAAACTTTAAGCTAAACAATAGCCAATTATTATTACTTATTAGTTATAATAAAGATATTTTTAGCCAATTTATTGACAATAAGCGCGCCAGTTAAGCAAGTCTTGGAAATTGAAAAATTTGGAGCGTCTTTAAATATTAAAATTTTGACTTGAGATTTTCAGGATTTTTATCATATTTTTTTGCAGAAAAAAATAACATAATAAGAAAAACAAGTTCAAAAACAAAACAAAAAATTAAAAAATCTATTTTAACAATTTTAGCATTTTTTTAAAAATTTAAAATAACCATTAAAAATTTTTTTTTACTTGCCGTTGAGAAACAAATTTTAAAACATATTTACATATTTCAACACTACATAAAAAAAATTTTGTTTGGCCACTATAATATACATATATAAGGCAGGCACATTGTTACACTCGCTCTATTAAAACACTTTACGTTTTCGTGTTCTAAACGCACTAGTGTGATAATATAACGTCTTGATAAATGTTCTTTTCTAAATAATCTATTGCAATAGTTTCTATGCGTTTTAAGAAGAAAAAGATATATTAAAACGCTAAAGCAAGATGAGCTTATATATACTGCTTATGTAAATAAAGTGCAAATTTTGTTTTCTTCCACTATAATTTTCTTATTTGCAAATTTTTTAAAAAATAATTATTTCATATTTATAAGAGTAAAATGAATGTTTTGCCCTCGGTGTTTAGGTGATCGTTCTCTCTTCAGCCCTCGGGGTGCATCCTCGTGCTGAAAAATAAATCTCACACCTGAAACTTTAACTGAATGCAAATTTGTATCGAATACTACTGTTGTTGAACTTAATAGGTCAATAAAAAATATTTTAGAAACCTATTCTTTGTACTTTACAATAAAAATAAAAACTACTACCATTATTGTGCAATATCTATTGAAATTTGTTTCTAATCACAAAAAAATCTTACCTTGTAAGCACCACAACAGTAATAGTGTTTCCTCCAACTCCCATACATACTACAATTGGTACAAAAACTCGCTGAATCCAAAATCTTGTTGATTCCAGAAATTCTGCAGATTCAGTTTCATTCATAGCAAATCTGAAAAATAATTGCTAAGTGTAAAATTTCTTTTTAACTAAATTAAAATTTTAAAATGAAATGTATTATTAATATCTAACAGGTGCCGAGTGAAACTTGACTATTAATATTAATCCACTGTTTTATACATAAGACTGTACATCAGATTAAAAATAAAGCCTTGCAACCACCTGCTTAAATTAGGTTAACTGTAGAATTTGTTAATAAAAATACTGCAAGTGGATGACACGCTAGTCGACAAGATTGTAAATTCTAATACACCTAACATTTTGTACACAACCAACCAACAGCATTTGTGTGATAAATGTTTGTAAAAAAACTGTTAAAAGAGTTTTTGCAAAAATTATCTAAGAAGCTCAAAAAGCAAAGGAAGATATCGTTCTTTGGGCTACATGCAGATTTACATGAAACTTTGCACAAATAATTTCTTGTCAGTATCAACCTTGTTTGATTATTGACCTTGCTTATCAATCCTGTCATTAAAAGTAATTAAACCCTTTATGACAAGATATAACAGTCCCACAATTAAAAATATTCAATCAAGAGTGTGAGATTCAAACATGGCATCTCTGGCACAAGTGAATACTTTATTTATTGGTATATCCAATTTTTATCTTTTCTTCAGAAATAGGCTTATTTAAGTAACTGTATCTAAGGGTATGCAGACCTATCTTTTATTTTTTCTGTCGTTTTATATTGTGGTAGGTGACGATCTTCTATGTTAGTTATCTGGTCTACTTTTTCGGATAGTTCGGTAAATTCGGATAATTTGGTAAACTCGGATAGTTCGGTAAAGTCGGTTCTGCCAATCGCTGACTTGAGCAAACGTTGTTTTTCTTTTATTTTTCTTGTTGTTTTACAGTATTTTATAACAGTGTCCAGCCACATAATCACAGCCTCGTTACTTTGAGATCTACTTTCTTTAAGGGCTCGTTAAAGTCGGTTTTGTCCGTCTTTGTCTTCCGCAAGCATACCATTGGTAGAAAGTCCAAACCAAAAATTTTGATTTGATGCTTAAAAACCTTCACTTTTTATCTAACGGACAATAGAACGTATTTTCAGGTTAGATTCTGAGAATTTTTTAAAGAGAATTCCAATTTGCTGATAAAAACTTTTTTTAACGGAAAGGAAAACAGAATTGTGCCGAACCTACTTTGATCAAGGTTTAGAGGCTAGTTTGAGAACTAACCAGTTAGATGCCAAGATTTGATTCTTTTGGTCTCCTTTCTCCTACAAGGCATAAAATTCTATCTAAAATCATCTGACGGTATGAAGCTCTGTTTTTTATTTTTGAGAATGACAGCAAAACATCAAGAGATGCATTGATTTACGTTGAAGCAATTAGAATAACAATAATAAGCTATTCTTGATTTTATCCTCAACTTAAGTACGAGCATAGCCTGCGCTATGCTTGTACATATAAAATTGTAATCGGTTACCGCTTAGTCAATCTTACTGCTCGGAGCTATAGTGATATCTCTTAGTAAGGAGATACTCCAACACTAAAAACTTTCTTAAGGTTACAGAGATTTATTAACCATTTCTATTGAGCGTTTCAAATATCAGATCCCGAAAATTAGGCTAAAAACAGCATCAGCAAGACAAGAGATCAAATTCCTAATATTCTAATTATTTGTTAAATTTTACTAAAGGTAGAGAGTACCGGTGTAGTGTAGAGCTAAAAAACTGTAACATTATTTTTTTTTCATGCCTGGTTTTAAACTCTTTACCTAAACTAAATTTTTCTACACCTTTTACAAGTGTAACTCAAAAAATGTAACTTGCAATTTAGATTAATAAATTGTAATTCAGAAGTGTCACTTGTAATTCCGATTAGTAAAATGTAATTCACAAAGCAATTGATATTCAGATTAGTAAATTGTAATTTGTAATTTAGAAAACGTTAATTGTAATTCAGAAACCATAAAACCTATTTCAGAAATTTAAAAGCGGCCTCTTAATTTACGCTTTCTGAATTACAAGTTATACTTTCTGAATTATATTTTATGCTTTCTAAATAACATTTTTCTAATCTAAATTACAAGTTACAGTTTCTGAACCACAATTCAAATAATAAAAAAAGCATAAACAAAATAAAGTATAAAAACATCTTATACTTCTCTGAATTACATTTGAAGAATGGGGTAGAGTCATATTTTTTCTAGAGCTACTGTAGATGATTGAACAAGCATTACAATGATCTTCTGTACAAAAATTCCAATACAAAATTCTATAAATTGCCTCCAGGCGGATCTATGCGTTTTTATTGTATTTACTGGTGATAAATTCAGTATTTATTCACTAATTTTGAAAATTTTAAAAAATAGCTCTGGCATCAATTTTTACATTGATGACTCTTGTTCTCACATTACATTAGAAAACACTCTGGAGTCTTTTGTCAATGATTCCTTTAGTTTACAAGCTTTATAGCAAATTATTATTTTTTATTATTCTGATAACAATATTGCAATTGACATTTTCAATGATATAATCAAATAATCATTTCTTTATTATTCTAAAAGTGCGTTTTCTTAAACCTGTTGAAAAATAAAATAAAAAAAATAAGTTGTTGTTTAAGCTTTATTTTCAAACAAAATAACATGAAAATCGTATTTAAAGTTCGATTGATAATTGCTACTTTTGAGGCTCTTTACGATCTTAAAATGTATTATATTATATTATATTATATTATATTATATTATATTATATTATATTATATTATATTATATTATATTATATTATATTATATTATATTATATTATATTATATTATATTATATTATATTATATTATATTATATTATATTATATTATATTATATTATATTAGATTATATTATATTATTTTATTCATCTATTGTCATGATGTATCATTATTTAGTATTCAGAGTTGTTATCTGCTTGACATTTTAACATTCCTTTTATCTAAAATGCAAAAGATCCTGATTTAACAGATATTTATGTACCCTAGAGATGTAATAATATTTTTTACTAGTGGCGATGTTGTGTATGGTTGTATATTTTTCAAAGATTCACAAAAACAAAAATTGTGATAAATACATGAATATTAGTAAAACTCTATTTTTTAAAACCAGTATGTTTGATTTATTTTTGATGTTTGAAAAGCCTAATCTATCATCCAATAAGCACGTTACAAAACTACAGAGTGTACAATATTAACATGAATCAAGAGCGGCTCTGCTGTTTTGACAGCAGGTTTTAGATCGGTTCGTACTAAAATTAGATAAAGTAACAACTCAGCCTGCTTTCTTCTTGAAGATACAGAATAGTCATGTATTCCCATTATCCATTTTCTTGCTTTATTCCATTACAGAAATAACATTGATTAATTATAATTAATTATTTGCGCCGGTAAGCTAAGCCGGTATTGCACGTGTTTATTCACAACTGACATTGACACTTGAGCACAGTGGCGGCGTGAATAAATGCTGACCCACAGGTATTTGCGCCATTTTTTAAATGTAAAATAAATTTTTAATTATTTAATAAGAAAATGGGAAATTCTCAAACAAGATAAAAATATGTATTTCTTATTTTACAGCGCTCAAAAACAATGACTTAAACTAATTAAATTAATATATTCATATTCACAAGAATTGCGAGAGCGACTTTATGTTTACAGAGATTTTTACCGACTTTAACACCTGCTGCCAAAAAAGCACAGCCACTCTTGATTCATGTTAATATTATACACCCTGTATATTTTTTCGCATTTGGCGTCAATTATCCGCTAATAGAACTGAAATGCATTCATCTTACCAGACTCAATTTTTAACGTGCACGAGAGAAAACCACAACACAAAAATGACAGAATAAAATCATTTGTTATTTAACAATTTTTTCAGATTGGCTATTATTTAATAAATAGATAAATATGTAACTATAGAATCTTTCTTATTTTACCATCACACGTTGTGGTACGGCTTCTTAGCTGTACTTCTGTTATGGGCGTTTTTATTTAACCACATACCAAAAATTATTTCTAAAATAGACCGATCTCTTAAATCATATAATTAATAAACGATAAATAAAACAATATAAGGTGAAAGACAAAACGTGTTACAGAATTTTAATCAGCCTGTAAGGTCAAAGGAAATACTTAGTTTATTATTTAGCTTATCACTTATCTTCAATTAAATGATATTCGATATTTATGTAGCACATTTTACAACTACTTGTGTTGATGAATAGCATACATATTTTTTAATTATTGGCTACTTCAGAGCATAAAGGATTTCCGTTACATGTTGTGTTTAATTGTCAATTGATTTTTGAATTATTTTTGTAGATGTTTTTATTATATTTTATGGATTATAAATTATGGATAAACTAGAGAATCAATATACTATTCAATTCATACAGTTTAACTACTTTTCAAAAAGTTTGTTTATTAGATCTCGAGAGTTCTTTCGACCACCACCACGATCATCAGGAGATGAATAATGAACTATTAAATAATAATCCAGTTTAAAGAATATAAAAATAATAAGTAAATACTTAATTTTACCTGGCTTAGGAAATGTTTAGGGTTTTTCCTAATAATCCGACCAATAAGCTGAAAAAAAAACTGTTATCTTGGTTCAGAATAATTTAAGGCATTTGCCTTATTTTTATAAATTTTAATAAATTCAGCGGCTTGCAGATGTTTATAGTTATTTATTTGCTTAACTAATTTTAAGCTATTAATACGAGGCGTGTTCGGCTATACTCGACTTGTCTAATCTGTCGTATTTTAAATGAGCTTAGTACTCTTTGTATCTAGTTTGAACTGATCTACACGTTTGCTTTATATAACATTTGTCACAGTTATTACACTTTATACGATAAATTTTAGTTAACACTACATTTATTAGTATTAACAGTTCAAAATTAGTCAAGCAAATAAATAACTATAAACATCTAGACGCTGCTAAATTCATTGAAATCCATAAAAAAGGCAAATGCTCTTAACATAGAACAGTCTTCTTCATCTCCTTAGTCAGATTATTAGGAAAAATCCGTAAAAACTCTTTCAACCAGAAAAAATTAAGCAAATAGTAATTCAGTTTTATTCATCTCTTTATGATGACTACTTGGTGGTCAAGAGCTCTCAAGATCTATCAAACAAACTTGTTGGAAAGTGGTAAAGCAAAAACGGTGTCAATAGTTTATTGTGCCAAAGATTCCGACCCTATCAATTAATAGAGAGTTAATATTATTGGTTTAATTTTAATTTTTCTTTTGTATTGCAGTAATTATATAACTACCAATGTTACATAAATAACAATTGCAGTTTTTTTTGATGATTAAAATGGAATTGAATACAAAAATAGTGAAATATGTTTTAGATAGACTAAATATGTTGTCGCTGATTTAAAGCTAATTAGATGGACCGCTTTTATTTTTCTACGTTGAAAACCAAATTAATAACATTCTGTAATAGTTACTTACAATCTAGTGTAGGTATAAAGTTGGATTTTACAGGACATAATTTCAGTTTGTATTAAACGTATATACACAATACATCTTTGAAATTTGGTTAGTCGATGATCTTGAACTTGAAATGTCAATTGAAAAGTTTCATCTTTCCAAATGTTTTTTTTCGATTGAATTAAAATTCAAAATTATAATAAATGCTCTATTATTTCTATGTTTTCCCTTTTTAACAAATATTTGATAATAATAATAATAATAAACTTTATATTTTTCTGTATTTACTCGCGGAAATTCAGAAAATTATTAAGCAGCATTATTATGTCCATGTCATATTGTTCGATTGTTTTTAAATGTTAAATCAAACAATTCAAATAATATGATCGCAGATGCGTGGGTAGATAGTAATTTAGCTTGTTTTTTCAAAAAACAAACTTCTATAGTCTATTTAGTTTAAAACACAATTTGTTGTTTTTGTTTCAATTCTTAAATTGGATCTTAAACTAATTGAAAATTAAAAGTTTGTTTTGTGACGTATGTCAAAATAATCTTATTTTAATAAATTATCTAAAAAATAATAGATTGTTTTCACAGGGAGAGTTGAACATAATAAAAAAAACCAAGCCATCATGTGTGTGTGACGTAAATTTTGAAGTGCTTCACAAAAGAGTTAATTTCTCAAGACTTTTCAATAGTTTTTACTTGAGCTGGTTACTCTAAAGATTATAACTACTTTTTCTATCTGCAATCCCTAAAGGTGGCCATTATCTTTGTCATTTAAAAATGGTAAAAATGCTACATTCAGTTATTTCAAATATGGGTGTTGTACCCATATCATTAAGTAAAAATCTCAAAATTTTAGATTTGGAATTAAAAATTTTTGCGGAAAAACAGAAAACAGCATCATTATGTTCATGTCATATTTTTCGAATTTTAAATGTTATATCCGACAATTGTAATAATAAGATTGCAGATTCGTGAGGAGATAGTAATTTAGCTTGATTTTCCAAAAAACAATCTTTGGTTTAAAACACAATTTGTAATTTAATTCTTAAATTGGTTTTTAAACTAATTAAAAACTAAAAACTTGTTTTTCAAAAGTTTGTATATTATTGAAAAAAATTGTAATATATATATACTAGCTGACCCGGCAAACTTCGTACCGCCTTAGCGTAAATTTGATGCACTACTTTATTTTGTATAGCTGACCTATCTTATGTATGCGTACCTATTCAATTTGAACTGGAATCTATAATATCCTCCATATAAAAATGAATACTTATTTCCCTGGTCTCGTCATACCTGAGAAGGACTTTACTAATTTTATTAAATGAAAAACAAAATATATATTTTCATAATAGTGCTTATTCCGTAGGGTTCAATAATTTCACTTATATTTTTACAAATCGCTATTGAACAACTGGGCATTTTGAAGTACACACTGAGCTCAATATCACGCGCGCTCTAGAAAGCAACTAATAGCCTCTATACCCTTCACTGCTTTTCTCTATTCTAATGCTTTTTGATAAACTATATTTTTAGTTTTATGTTCTGGTGCGTAAATAAATAATGTTGATGGTTTTCCGACACGGGAACAGGCGACATATAATTGGCCATGTGAAAAACATGGATTTTCTAGGTTGATGCCACATACACTTAGCGACTGCCCTTGCGATTTATTTATTCACATTTCAAATGCAAGTCGCACTAGAAACTGCAAACGTTTAAAACTTAATGGCATATCGTTCGGTATCATAGGGATGCGTGGGATTAAAACATCTTCGCCTTCGTACTTCCCCTTCAAAATGTTTGAAAGGGAAGTTAAATTGAATGACGTTGACATTTGTTAGCGCGGTTATGTCTGTGGTGTCATAGATCACCACAGAGTTTTTTGTTTTAAATTGAATGACGTTGACATTCGTAACGCGCTTTTTTTAAAATATGCAAAATTAAATGTATATTTTTCAATCTTTCTGAGAGATTTTCTTAATATTTTTTTTTTGTAAGAACCTTGTACATAGTATTAGAAAACTACAAAAAAAAATCAGCCAAATCGGTCAAGCCGTTTTCATGCTATGTCGTGACAACGGAAAACGGGTTTCATTTTTATATATTATATATATATATTACAATTCATTTTAACCACTAAATCATTAAAAAATAATAAAAACAATAGCGGTCCCAAGTTAGAGCCTTGAGTGACGCCACTGGTTGCATAATAAGTGTAAAATGTAAAGCCATTATATTCAACAAATTGACTTCTGTCATTAATTAATGATCTAAATAGTTTAATCAACGCCTCACATAAACCGAACATTTTAACTTTTAAAGAAGTATACAATGATTTACAATTTACAGTATCAAACGCTTTTAATAGGTCTGTATCATTTACATCAACTTGGCGGCGGGTATCCAAACTCCAAAGCAGATGATACATAATGTGTGAACTCACATATGTCAAACAATTGGAAAAAATTAGGCAATAATGTAATAGGTCGGTAGTTTCTAATGCTTATCTTGTACCCCGATTTGAACAGTGGCACTACACGGGACTAAAAATACAGGTACATGGTCTGGACGAGAAACTAGGTGTCTCTTAATTTTTTGACCGCTTTTACTATGTCTTTTTCAGTAGTTTTAAATAAGTGTAAAACTCGTTTATTAAAGTTATATTTTGTTCTTTTACAATTTCAAGGAAATGTACTCATTTTGATGTATTTAACCCCTTTTGTTTTGGTAAATTACGTTGAGAAAATGATTAGGCGTTGTTATAAAGTGCAGCAGGCTTGTTCCTAATTTTTTTGATTAACGATTTTTGGCATTCCATTTATATATTTTATCTTTATGTCAGTTTCGTCTTAAAAGCGACGCTTTTTAAATTCCATACGGGTTTCATACGCTTTCATTCAATCGTCATCATTTTTTTCCATCAGGCTCAGCAAGTCTAGATTCCGCGAAGTTGCTAATTATAATTTGCTCTTAGTTGTCTTTCCTCAATTTCATCAAGAAGTACGATCGAAGAAAGTACGATTATTATTATCATCAGTGGGCTTATCTTGACTTTACGATAAGATTTTGAGTTCATTAATCTCCTTTTTTAGAGCCACTATTTCCGTTTGAAGAGTGTTTATTTTATCAAATATAACACAATTCTTGCAGAAGAAGTTAACGTTTCTGGTAGTACTTCGAATGCATATAACTTCCTGCCCGGATATACTGGTACAACTTGTATGTAGAACAGTCTTGCAGAGATCACAAGAAACTCCTTTATATTGATTTTTAACATTGTTTTTGCATTTCCCACACTTAATGGCACCCATTATTACTTTCACTATACTTTTATCACCTTAAAATTAGTTAAATTTAATTTGTTTCTTAGAGAGCGCTAAAGGTACGACAACCGCTCATTTTGAAGAAGTATGGAGCGGTAAACTTATTGTTTATGAATTTGTAAGAGTTCACTTTTTATAAAACTATTAAATTGAAATATTTAAGTCAAAACGACTTTAGTAGTGTAAGGGGTATTTTATTTGACGCAATTTACACAAGAATAATGTTGGAGGCGCCAGAATAATTATAATAATATAATCAAATTACCTAGTTTGATTAAAAATACAATAATTATCAGACTGTTTTACCGTATACTCTTTCTGATATGAATACATCTCAAATACTGCATAAATACAAAATTAACAAACTACATCAATATCAACAATCTACTATAACTCCGTTTTTGGCCATTGTAAAAAAACAATTTAAAATGAATTGAACAGATTAGATTAGCCATACATAAAACACATTCACACATAATGTGCTCGTCAATAAAACTTATCAAGTAACTCAAGAATGATATCAAGAAATCCATCCAAAATGCTGTCGGGTATTCAGACAGAATCATGTTGCTGCAAATAAATGC
Source organism: Lagria hirta (assembly GCA_947359425.1). NCBI lineage: Eukaryota > Metazoa > Arthropoda > Insecta > Coleoptera > Tenebrionidae > Lagria > Lagria hirta. The sequence goes on along the minus strand of OX375801.1, from coordinate 8,538,315 downwards.
CAAACTAATAAATATAGATCTAATTCAGATATATGCACCTAGAACCGATAAACAAGATAGAGAGGCAGAGAAATTTTACGAACAAGTTCAAGCAGTATTCCGATCTCTAAAACCAAAGGAACAGAGTTGACATTGTAGCATGCGCCTTCAAACTAGGCGAAAAAAACGAACGTAGAGAACTCCTTCTACAATTCTGTAGAGAAAAGATAGCAATAACACCATCGGACGTAACCAAATAGATTATATGTGAATCAATCAAAGATACCAAAATAGTATCAAAAAGATCGCTGCTTATCCTGGTGCTGACATTGGCTGACCATAACACTCTGATTGTAAACTTTCAATTTAAGCTTAAACTACTGTCAACAAAAAACAATAACAACACTGAAACATTTTAACACTGACAAACTCAGAGAACCAGAATTTAGCAACAAAATAGAATTTGAATAAACAGAGCCATGTACAATTAATAATAATAACAGTCCCGAACATAACGACCATCCGAATGACAAATAGGACAACATAAAACAAATCATTCTGATTGTTTCCGTCGCTTTTCTGACATCACCAACAACAATGAAAAATAAATCATAGATGACCGATGAGATATTCTGCGTTATAGAGGACAGAAGAATCCCAAAAAATTAAACGACAACAACAAAAGTACTCTAAAATAAATAAAACTATTAAACAACAATGTAGACAAGCTAAAGAGAGCTGGATAACTGCAGAATGTCAAGAGGCGAAACGCATGCATGCTATACATGACTCTGTAAATTTTTATAGAAAAATCAAAAAAATAACTAGCGTCACAAAAAAAACTTCAATACACTAAAACACAATGGAGAATTGATCTTAGACCCGGTAGATATATGCAATACATGGAAAATTTGTGCACAAAAACTTTTTGAAGACCAAAGAAAAGCCACACATCCTGTCAATTGGGGAAAATGTACAGAACCGGAAATTCTTGAATCTGAAGTTCAAGCATGCTCTGAAAGCAATGAAAAATCAAAAAAATTCCGGTCATAATAATGCATGTACATGCAGAAGTTTTTAAAATATTTAAGCCAAAGCATCTCACATATTGGTTCAACCGAATATACGATTCACGTAAATTACCAACTGTCCGGCAAAGATCAAATTTTGTAACAATTTCCAAAAAGACATCTCCATTAAAGGATTGTAATGACTGCAGACTTATTAGTCGTCTCATGAGTCATGCTCTAAAAGTTTTTCTCCGAGTCATACACAGTCGAATATACACGAAGTGTGAAGAAAAGAGCGAAGAGACACAGTTTGGTGTTATTAACGGTTGGGTACGAGAAAAACTTGTTTTCAATCAAACTATTGATTCAGAAGTGTTATGATCAACGGAAAGACGTCCTTGTATGTTTTATAGAATATCAGAGAGCCTTCGACACAAGGACCTCAAAATCATACAAGAACTATGTATAAATATTAAAACCAAATCGCGCAGATAAGGGTTAACTTATCAACAGATAGCTTTAACGTACGCAAAAATGTTCTTCAGGAGTGTATATTGTCACCAATACTCTTTAATACATATTAATACATACGTGGAAAAGATCTTGCAAATGGCCCTGAAAAGGGAAACTAGAGAAGCTAAGATTAACGAATTTCCAATTAACAATATATGATATGCAGACGATAGATACATAGGCATGGGCAAACGATTTAGTCTTAAAATAAACTTTACGAAGACCAAACTCGTGGTAGTAGGTCGCCAGCCTATAATCAATACTGATAATTGATGGAAAAATTATAGAGCGAGTGTCACGGCTCAAATATCTGGGTGCCACAATGAACGATCGATGGGAATAAAGAAGTTAAACTTTGAACGAATTATGCAAAAACCACATTTTTCAAACTTAAAAACATCTTATTAGACTACGGGTAATAAAGTGTCTCTTAAAGTTAGAACCTTGAACCGCATCAAGATTCAAAATGTGAACTTTCCGGAGACTCTTGCGCGTGCCATAGACCGCACATGCTACAAACGAAAAAATTTTAAGAACTGCAGGCTGCGAACGAGAATTACTTAACATCGTTAAAAATAAAAGTTTTCTATCTCGGCCATATCCTTAGAAGAGGCAAATATTACATTTATAAACTGAATCTACAAGAAAAACTAGAGAGACGTCGAGGCCCAGAAAGAAAGCAATACTTCTGGCTAAGAAACATACGGAGTTAGTGTACAATTAGTGACGCAGCCATCATACTTTAAAGAGCCGAAAACGGCGCTTTCTGCACATAGTATGAAGAGTACAGACATACGCCAAAGTGCGGTAAAGCACAAGAAGAAGAAGAAGAAGAAGAAGAAGAAGAAAAAGATGAAGAAACCTACCGGGAACTAATTTTGCTTGCTAAGAGTGAAGTAGGGAGACTCCAGGTTAATAATGAGAAAAAAAGGGAAAAAAAGTAAGAATAGAGACAGGAAAAAAAACGGTAAAGTTTGAAGATAAAATGAAAGGTAGAAGATGGTGTGAGATACTGAAAGAGTGTAGCAAAGTGATGAATAGAAAAGCAGACAAGAAAATAAAAAAGAAAGAAAGCAATACTATAAACAAAGGGTTCTAGTGTAGGAGATATTGAGAGCACATAGAGAAACAAGAAAGGAGAGAAGAAATTAGAAAGAGCAGATTAAATGGAGAATATGAGAGATTAATTACAGAAGAACTACCAAGCTATTTAAAAAGGAAAATTGAAAGCAAGCAATGCAATGTTCTTACCTTTCAATTTTTTCAACTTTCTTTGCCGAAAACACTGTAGCTAATAGTCACCTAGATTCTATTATCTGAGTGCGGGCTTTTTGAAAATGCCTTTATAACTTTTTTTATGTGCCGGAAACAAAACATATGGTAATGGTAAAAGTTATAGAGAAGCAAATGGTAATAGTAGAAATTATAAAAAAGCAGATGGAGTTGGTTCAAGCCCATAGAGTTTGGTCTATATGGTAGAAACTGCAAAGCCACCAAAGCAAAGAATGCTCTTAACAAAAAGCTGGGATGAAGAAAGATTGCCCCGCAAAGACAAGCCACCGGTAAGTTACTTGATAAGTATTATTGACAGGTACATTAGATGTGAATGTGTTTCATATTTGGCTAATCTAATCTGTTCAATTGGTTCTAAACGGTTTCTTAACGACGACCACAAAAGAGTAAATTGTAATAGATTGTTGATAATGATATAGTTTGTTAATCTTGTATTTGTGCAAAATTTAAATTGTATTTATATTAGAAGGTGAACATAGTGAAACAATCTGACAATTATTGCATTTTAAATGAAGTTAGGTATTTATAGGTAATTATCCTGGCGCCTTCACCATTATTATTATGCAAATTGCGTTAACAAAATACCGTTTATATATTTAAATAATATAGTCTACTTAAGTTATGAAATTATACATATAGAAAACTAGTTATTCTTTACAAAAGAATATCCGTTGTACTTGTTTGTATGGATGTTGCCTGTTGTCTATTTGAATAATAATTTTCTTCTTTTAGCAGTTATCACTAACTGCCAACAATGAACTTTGTTGGTGTGTTCCGAGTTACGGCTCTTAGTCACAAGTATTGTTGATGCAAGACATATACGGTTGGCGTATTTTACGGCTTTACAACAGCCCACTTCGTTTTTCTTATATCAACCACATAACTCATCACAATTTGTGTACTGACTACTCCTTCTATTGTCGGCTACCGATACTGACGTAGTAGTGGACTAGTGCAAGAAAACTGTCGTATACTGTTTAGTATATATAATGTTCCACTGTATGTTTGGATAGGTAAGTAAGTTGTATTAAAGAAAAAAAAATCGCCTCAAGGAGATCTCTTTCCGATTGAGCCTACTATACAAATCGTTCTCAGAGGTTGTTGTCTGTTGTGTAATGTAACAAATACACCATGTATTTGTTGTTGGTTCTGTCCCGAAATTAATTCCTTATCACCCACCAGTCTTACCGTCGTACACTTTTTTCACAATTCAATCTGATCAACAAATTATTGCAGCACGCGTTAATTATTAGTCTTTCTATTACAAGAATCGGGCTAATACTTTTAACATAATATGTATTGGAAAAATATTGTACACAACTTTTATAACAAATTTTTCAATTTTTGAAAATATATTATCTCAAATATGGATTAAAGTTTATTTTTTATGTTTGACTTTCAATAATACGTATTATTGTTAATTAGTAAACTTTAATAAAATTTTATGTGTTTATTTGTTTTCAAATTATTTATTTACAATGCAATTGGTCATTTCAAAATTTTGTTTTTAAAATAACAATAAATTAGCTTATGCTTTTTTGAAAAATTTAAGTGATTGAATTTTTTTTAGGATAACTATGTTTTGTACGATTGTGTTGAGTGCTTTATTTTTATTTATAAGTGATTCAAGTTTTTTAAGAAAAATGTTTGTAAATATTTTGTTTGAACTACTTACTAAAAATTTTTTTTTTTAAATTAATTTCACCGATTCTGTTCAATGTTACTTAATATTTGGGTTAATTTTTTTGTAAAGTCTGTACATAGTTTGATTATACTTTGTTTACAATAGAGAGCTTTTTATAATCTAGAGCGAAGCGTGTTCAAACATCTCTAAGAACCCATTACTAATAATAGTAATAATGATCCGCGAAGTTAAGAGCACCTTCAAGGCAATGGAAATATCCCTTTAGAAAAGATCCTAGTTATAAATTACAGATTTAGTTCATTAAAATGTTACATTTTTTAAGCTTAGCGTGCAAAAGTCGGAGCATATAAATTTATTTATAAAATGTCAAGAAGGAGTTAGTGGAAACTTAAATCCATATTTGTATAGTGCGACAAATAAGACCTACTAAAATTTTTACAAGCTTAATACCTTGTATAAAACGGTTAAACTATCCAAGTAGTTATTTGACATCACAGCTGTCAAAGCAAGCAATAGTGCTCATTTGTCCGTGCGACCAATTGTTGTCATTTTTAGATAGCTTTAATGTTGGGTGAGGTACCGAACAATACAGTCATAAACCATTAGAAATTACTTCCAAAAGTTAACAGTTTTATATAAAGTTTAGACTTGTAAAATTTTACTAGCTTTTATTTGGTTTGTTGCACTATAGAGTTACAACTTTTGTTAACCGCTATGTTGTAAAAAAAAGCGAGCAAACTTTTTACGCTAATACTTGTCTCTGTTAAAATTAAATTCTCTGCAACTAGTAGTGTGTAATTTTCTATTTTTTGACTAAAAAAATTACAAAATTGTTTTTACTAAAATACTGAACAATTTGACTAACATTTTTTTTTTGGCTTATTATAGCTTTTCTCAATCAAGCAAAATAATCAAAAATTATTTTGAAAATATTGTAATAATTTCTGTTACAAACGCCTCTTAAATTTTATTTATTTATTAGTATTTTACAGGCAAACTGGTAATAATAGTACTTTTATTGACTGCTATTTCTAGCTTACAATATTTATTATAAAATGCATACATTCAATTTTGTTTACATTTTTATCTTTCCTTTAAAAGGAGAAGAGGAATTACATAGATGGAGAAGATTTTTTCATCTATTTAAATGGTCTTGCGTTTTTATTTATTAGACCTTTTTACTCTCGTTGTGTCTTTTTCAGCTCCTTCAATAATTCTTTAAATGTTTTAATGACACTCTTTCTCTTTTCAGCACATTCTACACAATTGTTCCTAAGTGGTCTTAAGTATTCCCTTTTGTATCTTGTCCCCTCCAGTCTTGTTCTCTTTTTTTGCTTACATATATTTCTATCTCTTTCTTTTGCTTCTATCTGTACTCTTTCACTTCTACGCCTTTTATTCTCCATTTTCTCACCACTTCATCTCACAATACTTTTTTTTTAGGTTTTTTCCCCTCATTCAATCATGCAACCTGTTTTTCATACAATCATGCAATACTTTTTCTATTTTGTCTTTTTTTTTCTTCTCCATATTTCCTCACTATACATCAACACACCTTTAACAATACTCTCAAAGAGTTTAACTCTTTTTTCAAACTCTCTCTTTCAAGCAGTCTTCTCTATGCTCTAAATTTTGGTTTTCTTTTTTAGCAAGCTAATAAATGTTAATTTTTCTGTGTTTGTTTTATTAAAAACATATCTGAAATACTTATACTAATTTATCTTTTCTGTCTGATCTTTTTTTTATTATTATTTCTTTGTCTTCTCTCAGCTTCCCTCTTTACAAAATATTAGAATTTTTGGTTTGTCAGTGCTTACTTTCAGATTTTTTTTTATATTTTTTCATACACCTAATCATTCTTTTCATACCTTTCATCTTCTGTTATTATTGTCTTACTCTCCGCGTACGCCAGCCCTTATATCTTTGTCTTTTTCATTAGTGACGTATCTTCAACTAGGTACCCTGTCTTTGAAAGAAGGTAGGTCAATCCTTCTGTTAAGAATCTAGCGTCAAATTAGGGTTTATCAGAATCTTGCTTAGAAGCTCCGTAAGCCTGGTTTGATTAAGTTCAATTTTTTATACTAAAAATTTTGCATTCTATTTGGTTTGAGTGCTTTTCAGTTTGCTGCTTTAGTTAGCGTTCGTTGCAGGTCTTCGTCTGTGATAAGTTGGAGTAGCATACTTGGTGTTCTGTCAATTCTTTTGTGCTCTTGTTTTGTCCAGTTAGCAGATGTTTTGTGCCTTAGAGAATCTTGCCTAGAAGATCTTTATGTGTTCTGGCTTTGGGTATTGTTTTTGTTGATTGTTGTTAATAAGCGACGTTAACTGTCTGCAAAAGGCTCCCGGATTGCGATCAAACAGATTGTTGTCTATTCCCCTACGCTATGATACTTAGTACCTGCGTTAGAAGTTGAAAGTCTTGGATGAAGCATTACGGTTGCTATTGATTGCAGCTGAGTATATAAGATCGTATGCCAGTGAGATGATTATTACACTCGTTTATTTTTTGAGCAAGTAGATAGTTCATGGAGTTAATGATAGCCTTGGTGTCTTGGTTTGTTTAGGTATAAAAATCGACGAATATAAGTTGTTGTGAATAAAAGCAGCAACCGATGTTTTATCCGTCACAGAAACCAAAATTATTTTTAAAATAATTCTAATAAAGCTTAACTCTTTTAATTCCAAAAAATTATAGTAAAAATTCTAATAAAGCGTAAGTATGTATTTATAATAGTACCTACTCCTTTAATTTTAAAAATTTAGAGTAAAAATTCATTAAAAAACGCTTACAAATTTTAGCTTACAACTTATATCCGGAAAAAAGTAATAGAAAAGTTAATTGTTTTTATACTTACAAAACAAATATTAGTATCTTCTTATAACAATATCATTTCTCAAAATAATTCATAATACTTCAAGACTTGTTGTTTTATGAAGCATGTGGTGCCGACAGAAGTCATTGTGTATCATCTGAAAAAAAAAGTGTAATATTAAATTATTAATAGAAAACAATACAAAACATGATTGCATTTTACCTTATAAACAATTTATTTATAAGCAATCAACTCTTATAAAATAACTAAATATTAAATAATATATTATGTTTACCTGAGCTGTTTCAGTTAAGGCTACGTCAACATAAATTTTATCAAAAATAAGTCTGATTGATGAATATCACATCACAAAATTAGAATCCTGCATCTACAGGTTTCGTGCTAAGACTGGAAGCAATAAAGCAAAACATTCATACGAGTGGCTTGGACTACAGTCAGAGACAATTTAAATTTAGCCCAATGCTAAATTATTATTGGACTGACTACCTCTGGTAAGTTCCTATTCCAACTACATTATAAAGCATAAAATTGAAAAATGTTTGTGTTTCAGTGCACTTTTAAACTTTACATAAATATTTATTATTTATCCATTACTTTGGCGCACGTTTTTAATTAGTCAATTACCTAAAAACCAATTTTAAATAAATCATGTTTGTTATTATTCTACTCACTCTGTTAGTGTAATAATGAAAATTATATTACATTAAGTACTTAGATGTTTAATAAGTTGTTCAAATAAAGAGAGGTAGGAAACCTACCTACTGCTTTTAGCATTATAAAAAAAATCTTAAGTAATTTTAAAATTGATAAACATAATTGGTACTTAATGTAATAAAATTTTATGTTAATAAAATTACGATTGGTGACTACTTTTTTTCAGTAAAATATTTGCAATCAATAATAATTTAAGTCTGTTGAGTACCTTAATAATAAAAGTAGTTTCTGGTCTCGTAACAGAACTAAAACGGCTAAATGAATGATGATTAATGTGGATTCTTATGATTTTATGTTATTTTCATGTTTGGAATTATATCTATAGGGATGACATTCTATTTCGTTTTAAAGATTTTGTAATAGTCAATACATAACTTACTGTCTTGTTATGTATGCAACTTTGTGCAAAGAAAGTCAAGTAATGTATTTTTATTTGCCTAAACTTTAATTAACTTTAATTAATAAACTTTAATTAATATTGTTTAACCTGTCCTACTTGTGAAAGTTTATAGTTTTATAATAATTTATATTCATATTTAAAGTAAAATACTCCAATAAGGCGCTAAATAACTTGTACAATTGAATGACCGTGATGAGGGTCATATGGCATCTTAAATTAGAGAGGGAGAAATTAGTCTTAGCATCCCTGGAAAGGTTGAGTAGCGGTGGCAGTTAGTGAACTGAAAGGAATAAGGACGAATAGCAAAGGTCTTCGAACGGTCGGACGGGCGTTATTTATATTGTTGAACTGTGAATTGATGATAAAGAAAGAAAAATAGACAACTTTTTGTTGTTGCTGTTGTTGATAATAATGAGTTGTTTTGTGCTACAAAAACAGGAGGAATATGAATTCAGTGCTGACTCTCTGAATTTTGAGAAATAATGAGTAATATAAAATATCCACGACTGAAACTATAGTTTAATACCTAAAGTACGGTCTATGAGGCGTTGCATCTTAAACTGTTAGTTGTACTTTCTTGACGTCTGTAGGCATTTACAGATTGCTATCCTGGCTCGCTACTTTTTCAAAAAGTGACGAAAAAGTAATGAGGTAGGCTGGAGTCCGACAACTGCTATGGTTATGTTCCTCCTGTCAATGGATAATAAAGGTTGTGAATTTTTCTTTTGCTGGCATGACAAAGTATTGCGTGATGTCTTTAGGTTTTTCAAATAATAATCTTTATTTTATACCTTTTCTTATTATGCATTTTGAATAAACAAACTTTTTGGCAAGTGGTTCAATAACGCTTCTGCTCAATAAGAAATCGAACTAGTTGATTGGTCTTTCATCTATAATAAAAAACTAAATATTGATGATAAAATGGACAATTTTCTTTTTATCTACATCAATCCACAGAAACTTTCCCCCTAAAAAATCAAAATTTAACAGACACAAATCCATAAACTGGTTTACAGATAGTCTCAAAAAAATGAGAGACTCACTACATTTTTCAAATGCTCTCTTTAAACAAACAAATAACCCTCACCTTTTGACTTATATAAAAATGCTTAAAATCAAATATAGAATCGAAATAAAAAAAGCCAAACAACTAGCTCATGACAACTATGTTAAACAAGCAAAAAACAACCCACGCGTTTTATGGGATTTAGTAAACAGTCTAAATAAGAAAAGTAAACATGTCTTCAAATGTCCATTCTCAGCTGATGACTTTAACAATTTTTGCTCTACGACTGCAGCAATCTACAGCAATCTACAAAAAACGCTGCCAAATCACTCACGTAAAGAAGCTTCAGCTTCCCAGTGTCCCAAGTTTTGTTTCAATACTCTATCTTTCAATGTCGGACGTGATGTTATTTGCAGTCTCAACAACAGTGCTTCTCGTGATGTTTGTGGCCTCAAATCAAAAATCATAAAGTGCATAAAAAATTTAATTGTTATCCCTCTAACTCAACTATTCAATGAATGTATAAGCACTGGCAATTTTCCCCTGGCTCTAAAAAAATCTAAAATTCTTTCTTTTCATAAAAAAGGTGATACAGACTGTCCGACCGATATCAATTAGTTCCATTATTAGTTACTCCCAAATTTTTGAAAAGGCATTGCAAGCCCAAATTTTACAGCATTTTGAACTAAATAATCTAAATTTTTAAAAACAATTTGGTTTTAGAAAAGGAAAGTCTACGTCCCTAGCTGTTTTACAATAAATTGGTAACATTAATTAATATTTCATTTAAAAATAACCGCTATAGAGGTGCTTTGTTTTGTGAGTTGACAAAAGGTTTTGATTGCCTTTCGTTAGAGGTACTACATGAGAAAATGACTCTTTACAATTTTTCGAAAACAACGATAGATCTCTTAACATCCTACCTGACATCACGTCATCAAATGGTTTCTATAGATAAAGCTACATCTGGCTATCTATCTGTTCAATTTGGGGTTTCACAAGGGTCGGTTTTAGGACCTATTCTTTTTCCTATCTACGTCAACGACATTCAAAGCTACGTTAAAGATGAATGTGTCTTATTATATGCAGACGACACGACCTATTTCAAATCAAACAAAGACATATACACTCTTAAAATTCATCTCTCCAACATGCAATTAAACTTATTAAAGTGGTTTGAAAGCAATAACCTGATGCTAAACGAATCTAAAAGATTTATTAGCTATTTCACACTAAAGAAGTTGCCACGTGAAATAAAAAATAATGAATACGTAAACTTTCTGGGAATTAGATTTGATACTTAGCTAAACTGGCATCCACATATTGATATGGTGATGGAAAAAACAGCAAAAAATGTATTTCTTCTAAAAACTCTAAGTGCTGTTGTTTCTACTAAAATTCTATGTGCAGTTTACTTCGCCTACATTCATTCTAAGATCACATATGGTATTTTAGCCTGGGGTCACGCTCCGGTTTCCGACCGTTTATTTAAACTACAAAGGAGATCAGATCAGAGTTTTAGCTAACTTAAGCTATCAATCCGACTGTAAACCATATTTTAAGCATATAAATATCTTGACACTACCTAGCTGCTACATGTAGATTGTAGATTGTAGATTGAGAAGGGGCCGTTTGGCGCTTTCCACCTTACAGAGCTGCGACCAATTTGATCTATTGTTCTTGAACCCTACGCTCATTGTTTCCCCAGGAATTCTAGACTTTTTGTAAAGCCAAGTATATTCCTAAGTGGCTTGTTTTTGACTTCGACAGGCGTTAGTCTCGCACTGTCTAAGTAGGTCAGCCTTTGGGGCGCTAACGCATCGCAGTTAGAGAGTATGTGCTCAGCGGTTTCACTTTCCGATTCACATAGTCTGCAGTTCTCATTGTCCACCAGACCCAGCTTTTTAAGGTGATACCTTACTGAGCAGTGTCCAGTAAACAGGCCTGCAATGATTCTTATATCATTCTTCGATAGAAGAAGAAGCTTTTTTGCATTCTCTGGCGAATATTCGATGAATATTTTCGCCTGTCTTTGCTTAGGAGTATTCTTCCAGTGGCGCATTTTAGTTGCCAATTCCCACCTAAAGATCTCCGTCCGTTCATGCGATTTCGTTAGTCCACAGAACGGTTCGGGGCCTATTGGAGGAGCTTTCGAACCTGCTTTCGCTAATTCGTCGGCAATTTCGTTTCCTTCAATTCCTTCATGACTTGGTACCCAAATGAGGGCAAGCTTGTTGCCCATTGCCAAGTTTTTGAGGGACTGTCTGCATTCCCAGACCATTCGAGACTTAGTGTTATTTGCACTGACAGCTCTTATGGCCGCTTGACTGTCAGACAGAATGCAGATCTTTTTGCCTTTAATATGCCTTCGCAGACATTCTTGGGCAGTTAGATCTATAGCAAGTGTCTCAGCTTGCATAATTGAGGGTGTGCTACCTAGGGCTATTATTGCTCGGTATTTTGGACCATAGATTCCTATACCTGTCCCTTTAGTTGTTTATGATCCATCTGTGTACCAGATAGAGGAGTTCACGCCAATTTGTGCGATTCGACTTCGAGCCGCATGACGGTCAGTAATGACTGTTTCAAACGGGGTTTCGAAGTCATGCATTATTGACATGACGTCCCTTGGTTGTTCAAGAAAACCCGGCTGCAGAAGGTCAAGTATCTTGAGGTGACCTGTTCGGTCTCCTAATTTGAATTTCTTTGATTGGGCCAGCCTCAGAGATGCTTGCAAACTCTCCCTTTGCACCTGTAGGTGAAGGGGCGTTAAGTTCAGCAGCACCTCTAGAGCGGTAGTAGGAGCCGTGCACATGACTCCTGTAATGCCCAGGCACGCAAGCCGCTGCAATTTCTGCAGCTTGCTTTGTGTCGTTGTTTCTCTGGTTTTCGTCCACCATACAAGAGATGCGTATGTGACGATGGGTCTTATTACCGTAATGTACAACCAGTGTATCATTTTCGGCTTTAGACCGTACGGCATGTCTTGCCAAAGAGCTTTCGACATGCCCAAAAGCAGCCCGTTGCTTTCGCAAGAGTCTTGTCGACGTGGGTGTTCCATTTAAGTTTACTATCTAGGGTTACTCCTAGATATTTCACTTCGTTGGAAAATTGAATCGATAGTCCTTCCAGTTGCGGAGCTTTAAGGTTTAGCTTTTTACGTCTGGTAAATGAGACTATGGTGGTCTTTTTAGGGTTAACACAAAGTTCCTCCTTATCACACCATCTTTTGATTGTGTTCAGGGCGTTCTGCATTAGGCTGGAAATGACACCTTCATGCTTGCCTCTGACTAGAATTGTGAGATCATCTGCATACCCTAGTACGCAGTGACCCCTTTGCGTTAACTCACAGAGTAGATCGTTCACCACTATTGACCACAGCAAGGGCGATAAAACTCCACCTTGTGGACAGCCTTTAACCGTGGTCAGCGAAGTGTTTTCTTCTCCCAATGAGGCCGTTATTATGCGGCTTACAAGCATTGATTCAACCCAGCTTGTTACAGCTGGTTCAATGCCGTGTTTTTGGGCTGCCAGCTTTATAGATCTAAAGGAGGTGTTATCGAATGCACCCTCTATATCTATGAATATGCCAGCAACTATTTCTTTTGCCTCGATAGTTTTTTCCACTTCTCTAACAATATAGTGAAGCGCGTCTATCGTGGATTTGCCGGGTTGGTACGCAAACTGTTTGGAGTGTAACTGTGCTCCGTTGTGGAGCACGCTCCTCATGTGGTTATCCACAATTTTCTCCATTGCTTTGAGGAGAAAGGAGGATAGGCTGATTAGGCGATATGATTTGGCCTCGTCCGGAGGCCGTCTGCCCGTCTTTGGTATAAAAACCACCTTTACCTTCCTCCAGGACTGGGGAATATACACTAATGCAAAACTTGCCTTAAAAATACTAGTAAGGCAAAGGGCAATGACGTTCAGCCCTTTTTGCAGTAAGGCTGGAAATATTCCATCGCCTCCGGGCGATTTGTAGGGCTTAAAGCTGTTTATAGCTCATTTTACCTTTTCAAGGGAAAAGATTTTCCTTGCCACGTCTGCTGCCTCTATTTGAGTGTTGGTGTACAACACTCGCGAGAGCGGGGCTTGTCTGACTATTGTTGCGTGTCTCTATCGAACCCGGAAAGTGGGTCGACATCAACACCTGCAAACTTTCTCGGGTATCCTCGGCGAATTCACCATTAGGCTTCTTAATAAGCCCTATTGTATTTGAGTGGTCCTTAGACAGCACCTTTTGAAGACGCACCGCTGGGGCGAGCTCGTCGATCCCCTCGCAAAAGCGCTTCCAGGACTGCCTTTTAGACCTCCTCAATTCTTTGTTGTATCGTGTTAGGGCTTGTTTGTAGTCCTCCCAGAGTCCTAATCTCTTGGCCCTATTGAACGCTTTTCTAGCTTCGATCTTAAGCTTGGCTAGTTTGGCGTTCCACCACGGTACGTCCCTAGAAACAGTACGCTTCTTTAGAGGGCAGCTGGTTTCGTATGAGGCTATTATTTGTTGCCTCATATGTTCAGAGGCAGCTTCTAACTCCTCTACCGTGGATATTCCGTAGTGAAGGCCTTCGAATTCAGTTCGCAGTGTATCTGTGAAGAGGCACCAATCCGTTTTCTTTGGCACTCTACACTGCACTTTCACCACTTTGGTTGTTTTCAGTTCAAACGCAATAGTCGCGTGATCCGAAAACGATGGTTCATCCATCACTTGCCAGTTTTTGACAAATTGCGTCATGAACGGACTTGCCAGCGTCAGGTCTAGAACCTCTTGGCGAATTGCGTTCATAAAGGTTGGTTTGTTGCCGCGATTAATAATGTCTACATTGTTAGCACAAATAAAATCTAGCAAATCCTTACCTCTTTGATTATTGTCTGAGCTGCCCCATACTTCATGGTGCGCGTTGGCATCACAGCCCAGAATAAGTTGTTTGTTCCCTTTCCGGCACCATTCAGTGAGGCGTTGTACTTCCTCTGGTGGTGCACTGGTTCCATCACCGGGAAAGTAGGCCGAGGCTATAACTACACTCCTCTTGCCTGTCCCAATCGGCAGCTCGACTATAGCCGCCGTTAGGTCTCCCGTGATGAACTCTGGAATTGAGACAAAATTTATATCTTTTCTGAGCAATAATGCTGCTCTTGGTCTTACATGACTGAAGTCAGCTAGAAGGCTATGTGTCCCTCTTGGGAGTCCTTTGATTGCGCCGTTGTTCAGCCAGGGCTCTTGGATAAGCCCTACGCCCACTTGTTCTTTGACAAGCCTCCAGAATAAGGCACTGGAAGCTGCCTTTGAGTGCTGGAGGTTTATCTGTATACATTTGAGACCTAGGCCGTTTGGGCTTTAGTCTCACCCTTTTTGGGGTCGGTTTCTTGACGGGGCTTTAAGGCTTTTGGTTTACCTTTTGACCCTGCCTTGGCCATTGGCTTCTTGAACTGGGGCTTCAATGCAATCTTTCCCTCTTTCCGTGGTCCCGGCTTTGAAGCCGGCAACTTGGGAAGAGAGATCGATTCCACCTGCTGTCCACCAGAACCGGAGCTTTCCAGCTCCTTGGATGTTGAGCTGTGCAGCTCTTTAAAGTCAGTTTGGGCGTTAGAGATCTTTTGGCCCCTCCTCGAACGCAGCTGGATTTGTCCGAATCGGTAGCCAACCCTATTTCCCAATTTTTTTATATTTTCGGCAGATCGATGATCTACCGAAAATGCTACCTCTAAAGTTGAAGCAACCGGATTCTTCCGGAGAATTCTCCAGTTAGAGGTTTTGAGGTCCTTATTTTGGCCCTCTATTAGCTTCAGGATTTTCTCGTTGGAGTAGTCCTGACTACCTGGCAAATACCCTATAAGGATTTCTGTATGAGGCATTTCAGCCTCTTCTACAACCTTAAGGGATGCCCCTTCCCATGGCTTTAGCTCATTCTGTATGCTTTTTAGCCACTCCGCCGTCGCCGCATCAGCACACAGAAGCGCTAGCCAACCCGAGCGATTGTAGATGTGATGGAATTGAGGCTTGATAGCCTCTGACATCATGTCCACAATTTTGTCCAGTATCGCCTCCTGAGTGGCTGCAAGTTGTTCCACTGTCAGGAGCGTTTCTGGAAAGTTGGAGGGTATTATTCCAACTCTTGTGCCAGTCAAAGTTTGAGTAAAAGACGGCTTTTTAACCTTGGTAGGTTCAGCCGCTTCTTCCGCCCTCTTCTGACGTTTTTCCCCTGCTCCAGCCTTGGGAGGAGTGCTGCCATCAGTCCTCGCTCTTTTGGAGCTGCCTGTGGGTTTCTGCTCCATAGGCTTGAGGGCAAGTTTTCTGGCTTCTTCAGCCGGAATACCCTTTTGCAGAAGAAATCTATATCTTTTCCGTGCAGCTCCAGAGAGACGCACCTTGGTCGCCTTCAAGTTAAGGCGTTCCAAGGCGTTTTCAGCCTCTTCGTCGCTGCTTTCGCTGTGACTTTGGAGAAGTATATTCTCCAAGTTTTCTTCAACGGTTTGGCTTGGACCTTCGCCCAATTCCATTGACTCTATTAGGGGTGAGTCAGCCCCTAGATTAATGTTTTTTGTGTCCATAGAAAGTCCCACGAAAAGCTAGGGAAAGAAAGGTCACCTGCAGCAGAGCCCCGCATGCCACAGGAAGGCTATTTAAACCGGAGGTCGCCTGGTATCCGGAGTTCGCATATTAGTGGCTAAGATTACCCTCTTAGTCATACAGAATTCGGCATATGCTGTTCCACCTTAACTTTGGGAATTTTTTATAGAGGCTGTTCTCCTCGCGGACCGGGCGGTGAAGCCAAGCCCCCCGTGCTGCTTCAGCTGCAGCCCTCTCTGCGCCTTGTGAGGGTTTGTTGCAGCGAAAGTAACCTACGGTGTTAACCAGACAAAATGGCGCATGTTTGTCTGTGGCTCAGGTACCTCGGGTTTGCCCCACCCGTACTCAAGTTGCAAGCAACTGGAGCCCTTGAGGGTTAGCTGCTACATACTAGCCTGCTTGCTATATGTAAAAGCTAATTTAGCGAACTACACTACTCGGGGAGACTCACATATGCTTAAATTGCGTCGAAATCAACATCTCTACATTGAGTTTCACCGTTTGAGTAGAAGTCGTTGTGGTGTTTCCTACTGGGGACCTAAACTATATAACAAACTGCCATTACATCTTCGCAACTTAGACTTGGAAAGGTTTAAAGCCCAGGTAAGATCATTTCTGCTAGAAAAAACATTGTGTTAAAATTAACACGTTGTTAAAATAAGAACGGGTTTCACAACCGACTTTTAACACGTTGTTAGTTAACAACGTGTTATCTCACAAAATCGGGTAATATCGGCAATAAACTTCAATAATTTTATGTTATTCAACAAAACCACCTGTGATCTGTCAAATCAGATGCCAAATACAAAAATTCAAAGTTATTAAATTGGGGCTATTCTGTGGGGCTTTATCTTTCCTCACCGTCTTTCGTCACACTAATCTCTATTAAATTATTTGTTGTTTTTTTATTTAAATTGAATCATGATTCTTAAGATGGATAATAATTTGCAATCGGGTAAACGAGAAAGAGGGAAAATTTCACGGAGGAACAGCGTTGTGTCTTTATGAACTGTGTAGCCAGGTGGGAAAAATAATTATACTTATTACAATATTAATAGATTGGTTAAAATCATATTTCATTTTTGTAGATATTCTATTAACTGGTCTAACCTCAAATAAAAAATCAATACTCGGCAATCTGATATTTTAACGTAGGTACACTAACAAACAGGCAGATTTATATATAATGTTAATAATTTTTAATGTTAATAGAGCTGTTTAACGTTTTTCGTCGATTTTCTTTCAACTTTACTTGAAAATATTTTTGAAATGTCAATTTAACAACGGCCAGAGCTTTAATTAGTTTAACAAGGAATTTAACAACGTGTTAAATCTTAACAATGCTTTGTGAAACCGATTTTTGTTGTAACAACGGATTTAACAACGTGTTAGCTTAACTTGTGTTGAATTTGACATTAACATTAGAAACAACGTTTTATGAAACCCAAATCGATTTTAACATCGTGTTAAAATATTTAACACGATGTTAAAATTTAACAACGCTTTGTGAAACCGGCCATCAGTGTAGCAACTTATGAGTAAATTGTTTCTGTTATTCTGATTCAGACGAGTGTAAACATAAGTACTAATGTAAAATTGTACATATGAAAAACACAATATATGGTTATTATTATTATTATTCAATAGACAGCTATTTAAGCTCGCGTAGCTTATACGAAATACGACTTAGTCTACTTATACCATGAATAAATTGAACCCATAAATTTTGATCAACTTGAATTCTTTTTTCCAGACAGAGTTCATATCAAAAAAGAATCGAATAGTTAAAAATAAATAATATCAAAGATTCAGTTAAAATAATTTTGATCTTACGCATAAGAAAACTTTTACTTCAATATAACAGCTTTAAGGTGTCATAAGCGCGTTTTATAAATAGATTAAAATAATCCCGAAATCTCAAAGAGCTGTCAATTAGCAATCTTAAATTCTTAGCCGTATCAATTACTTTAAAAGGTTTATTGTTGACTTGCATAGAAATGCTTTCCAATAGTATAGTCTTATTTGCACTTTCTCAAAATATCATGCGTGAGCAAGGAAGTTCTTAAGCTTGAAAAAGGAGTAACATATTAGAGTATCATCGGCATAAAAATGATATAAGTTTACTCTCAGGAGCAGATATATATAAAGGAAACAGTATTGGATTAAAAAACGGAACCTTGAAGAGCTCCACAGTTTTAGATAAAGCTTTGTAATCTACACTAATCTACATCTACACTAATTATAAAGAGGAAAGATTTGTATGTTTGTAATGAATAGGCTCAAAAAGTACTGGGCCGATTTAAAAAATTCTTTCACCAATAGAATGCTACATTTTTCCTGTTTGACATAGGTTACATTTCATTTTGAAAAAAATTAGGGATCCTTGGTGAAATTTGAACAATGTAACCGAAGGTGTAGAAAAATGAGTCTTAAAATGTCTTTCGTCGAATGCGCTGCCGAAACTATTAGCGATAGAACAAAATAATGTACAACAATATTGAAGAACATCATAATGTCTACAAAAAACTCCGCGGTAGCATATGTCCAACTATTGTAGTTATGTCACTACAACAACTTTTTTCATTTTAAACATTAATGAAAATGCTAACCAAATTCAAACCATGCTATTTATGTGTTTATATTGATCCTTATCCAAATAAATTATTTTATGGTCAAGACCATTTAACTACCTATAAAATAGTTTTTAAATTATTTAAATTGAACTTTCCATTCAAAAGGTATTACGAATTAAAAAATTCAAACAGTAAACAAAACCGTCATAGCGCCGTGGCCGTTGTTTGCGATGCAGTCTGAAAAGCGCGCCGGGCACTGGGGGGGGGGGGGCAATATTTAATAAAATTAGTAAAGTCCTTCTCGGGTATAACGAGACCAGGGAAATAGGTATTCATTTTTATATGGAGGATATTATAGATTCCAGTTCAAATTGAATAGGTACGCATACATAAGATAGGTCAGCTATACAAAATAAAGTAGTGCATCAAATCTACGCTAAGGCGGTACGAAGTTCGCCGGGTCAGCTAGTAATATAAATTTTTAATTTTGTCAATGTGCGTTTAGCCAGAATATTTTGTATAAGCAGTTGCGCATTAAAACTGAGACTAAAAAATCCTAACATAGATATTAATACATTGTTTCATTGAATCAAAAGCTTTTGTAAAGTCTAATAATAATAATACCTAATATCTATCTAATTCTCTCATCAGTAGTCTAACTATAATTTGATATAAAGCAAGATTAACGATTTGAAAGTACTTCATTATTTTCAACATGTTTATAAAGCTGTTATCTAATCAGTTTTTCAAATATTTGTGAGACTGTTGGTTAAATGCATATGAGAAGCAAATCATTTAAGTTTTTAGGGATACTGGTTTTAAGCAAGAAAACAATAAAAAGACTGATTCCAGCTTTTTGAGTATACACTGTTTTCAATGCAAAAGTTAAAGCAATTGTGATATGTAAGGGCGCCATAACTTAAGATAGAAAAACGATAGACTGTATTGGATCATACCTACCAGTACCACACCAGAAGATATACTCTTCAGTGATTGTATTATATCATCTTCCGACACTTAGTTAAAAACGTATGTCCTCTCAAAATTGTTTTACATTATTGCTATAAAATTTAAGTAATTTATCAGCAGCATCTTTAGACGCAGCCGTAGCAAAAATATTGAGATATAAATTAAAGTTAAATAAAAGTATTTTTTAACCGTTTGGAGTAAGTTTCTTTATTTCTTCCCAACTATAAGTTTATTTTGTTAAGTTTTTTTTTTTTTGTGCGTCTTTTTTCTTTCTTTTTTTTATTTTTCTTAATTGCAACATTAGTAAAGTTGCAAAACGATTTGTAAGAGTTCCAACTTGCAAGAGTTTTTTTATTATTGTACTTCTTCCACGCTTTATCCCGGAGGTTTTGTAATAGTTTTATAGTGTCAGCAATGGATGTATACCATGATTATTAGGCTCATTACAACCTATAGGGCCATAGCCTGGCATTCTAAAGTAGAACATGTAACCAGAAAGCAAACTCTTGACAAGGTAAAAATATTAGCATGTTTATGCATTTCAGGAGCCATGAGAACTTGCTCTTCTGGGGTACTAGAAATTATAACAGATCTGATATCTGTACATCTGTGTGATGGCAAGAAGAGCAAACAAAGCAATTCTTAGTTAGGTTGACTAAAAAAAAACACCAAAAATAAAAAAATCAAATAAGCTTAGGCAACTTTGAACAATTGCATTTTATTTTCAAACTTTTGAAGAGACAAAATAGTAAGAAAATATAACTTTGGAACAAATTGAATTTAAAATAAATATTAAAAATTGATAGTGATCACTTCCACTGCGTTCCAGTAAATCACGTTAAACAAACTGAGCCAGACTAACAATATTTTCCGTGTTTGGGTATTTGACTTTTGCGAATAGAAGGGTACGAAAAAGGTGATACGCTTGCAAGAGAAGGCACCAACCTATTAGGTCCTGATTTTGTAAGACCAGAACCATTTTGTGGGTTAGGAAAGCATACCTACAGGAAAAGGTTTAAAATGAAGAAAAAGTTGAAGAAGACGGACATTCTGATTCTTATATCTAAACTTTAGAAAAAACAGACATAATACTCATAAGCCTTACCTGTTTGAAAGCTGTAAGATATGTGTAATTCACATTTTGAACATATGTTAAATTTTTTTATTAGTTCTTACGCAGATACAAGCGTCTTATGTATTATTAGATAAGCTTTGACGTTTGACGGCGCGGTCATGCGATCAAAGGCATCAAGCTAAATTTCGCAGCAGGAGTTGAGCTAAATAACTTATAAACGCACAATATAATCATATCTTTTGTCATTACTTGTAACAGATCTTAAAATACGTCAATTTTATGAATCAATTTGAACCAAAATGTAGCTTGATTTTTCAGTTTTACGTTAGTGTAGTAACAAATTGTTTAATTTTTTTATTGCATTTATAATGTATTTATTTAATTCATTAACATTTTTGAGATTAGGCAAAAATTTCAAAATTTTGATTTGACAAAGTGACAAATATTGTACATATTTGTATATTTTGTTATTCTTTTTTTATTATTGTTTCCTGTAATTGGGTGCAAACCTGTTTGGAAATAAAGCTATATTATTATATTGTATTATATTTGTAAACTATTTTATTGTTGTAATTGAAAGTTTGTTAACTTTTGTAAGCGTCCTACAGTTGTAGTCATCAAATTTTGGTCATCCACCTCCGGCCCTCAATATCTAAATAACTATTTGTAATTAGCAACAAAACAAAACAAATTCAAAAAGACCGTTGATGGTAAGACACCTATTGTGTTTTACATATTGCAAAGAATTAAATTTATAAATCGAGAATAAAATAAATTAAAATCAAAGCATTTTTGTTTTATTTTTACTAAATAAATAAATAAATAAATTACTAAATTACGTTATGTCATAGGTATTATGTTACTTATAATTTAATTTCTATTACAAAAAAAAAACTAATCAAATATTACAAAGTCTTGTAGTTTGGTAATCTATTAAAAACGACACATGTCGACTAAAAACCAATTATTATTGCCTATTTACACCTAGGCCCCTAACCTATTGTAAAGTGTCTACACTTTGTTCTGTGGTAATAGTACTTTACAATTTCCCTCCGCAACCAAAAATCACTTGAATAAATTACAACACTGTTTAAGTATATTAAAACACAATTTTAACTATTTTTCTCTGTGGTTTTCTTCAGTTTCTTGAACTTTTTTCGACGTTTCAGAAAGATTATAGATCGGCTTAAAACCGCTGAGCAGCTCGGGCTTGAAGTTCTCGATATCAAATTCACTGGTGGTAGCTAGAGGTAATGCAGTTATTTCTTCATGATCCTCGGTAGTTAATTTTGGTTTATCGCTAACAACGGACCATCCTTGAGACATTGAGTCTATATTGACACTTGCTTGGAATGGTGCTTGAAAATCTAACTGAGGAATGCTAGGAATTTCAATGTCAGCTTTGTCTTCCGCAAATTTTTGAATATCTTTGTGAATTGTTTCTCTTTGCGGGTGCGTATGCATTATTGCACTTACTGTAAACTCACTATCTGGTTTGCCTAAACTAAACTCCGTTTTAGGCACAATACCTGGCCTTATTTCTGGTATTACTGAACCAGCATAGTTAGGCATAGAATATTTATCTGGATCAAATCTGTCATGTGGCTCAGTTGGAGTATAAGCCACCGCAATGGGTTTTTCTGTATACGTTTTTAAAGTGACAGAAATTTGATTATTTTGTCTATTAATTCCATTTATTATCCTACCTTCTATGTTTTCCCCTATTGTGTTCCATTCATTAGTGGACATAATAGGCTCTGGTTCATCTAATTTGTTGTTTGATGGAGTATCCGGAACAGCTAAAATTGAGTCTGGTCTCTCTAGCGGATAAGGGAAATCAGACTTTATTGGATAGTTTTGAGGTCTAGAGTGGGGTTTTAGGACAGGTGCATCATTTCGATCCTTAGGATTTAAAATAGGATTTTGTTCATAATCAAAATTTTGATTTATTTTTGAAGGAGGCAGTGGAAGCTCGGCTCTTGTACCAATAACTACACTTTCTTTTTTATTAGTCTCAATGACGTCTAATTTAATTGGCGGAGTATTAACAGGATACACTACATATAGTGGCTTATCAGTACCACCGCTGATAAACTCACTTTTAAGCTCTTCTTTTTCAGCTTGTTTAGCTTGAATCATTTGTAAAGTTTCTACATCACCTTCAATATTTCCAATTCTTCTATTGGCTAATACAACCCTAGGAGGCGATTGATAAAAACTAAACTGATCTTGTGCAACTATTTTTGGAGGTTCACTGAAAGGTCGTGCTTGTTCCAGCCTATGTGGCGGAATTTTTCGCAACGTATGTAAGTTTTTTGGCGGCGGAGGAGGTTGCATTTTCTCAAAAAATCCAATTGGTCTATTGGAAGGTCGTTCCAAAAGTGGCTGACGATTGAGATAAAGTGGAGGAGCTTTTGGTTTCATGTTTGGCCGAAACTGTGGTAAAATATTAGGAAGTGTGTCAATTCTTTTATAAGCAATATCGGTTGGCGATGGTCTAGGTGGTCTAGCGTATTCAGGTTTGGCGTTATGAAAGTGACCAGGTCTTGAATCCCATATCGGGCGCGGTCTATTTTCTTGGCGAGTTGGATTAGAAGAAATGGTTTCCTGTTCTTTTGGAGGAGTCAAATTGCTTGGTAATTGATGGTACATAGGTTTTGAGCTCAATTGCAGAACTTCTCTATTTGGCGGTTCTCTATTTGGCGGTTGAAGCATTGGAGGTGGTAAATTATCTATATTAGATTGTTTTTCATCTGGAAAAACTATTTTGGTATTCGTTACTTTTGAATATTTAAATTGATTATTATCGATGTCTAGTTTTTCATCTACTACTTGTCCGGGTACTTGTTTGATTGTGTTTACTGGTACTCCTATAGCTAAAGAAGCTTCAGAATTCTTCAATGGTTGTATTGTTACAGAGCTTGCTGCAATTCCAGGAGAAAGATTATAAATATCTGGATTTTGAACGGTATAGCTAACTGTATGTTTACTGAATTGCGTTTCAGAGCCATATAAAGGTCTAAACGGATTACTATCATAAGGGCTTCCTTTAGATGCACTACCGACATGCTGACCATCATCCACATTTTGATGATCACTTACTACAAAAGAAACTATATCTTGATCTGGAGCAATGTGAACATTACTTGTACTTGGCGGCTGATGACTGCCAAATGGTTTTATAATTACTTTTTCACTATTCAATTGATTTCGTAGGTTTTGTGTTGCAACAATTATTGGTTGATGATTATTTAATCCTGTAATATGATG
Source organism: Lagria hirta (assembly GCA_947359425.1). Lineage (NCBI taxonomy): Eukaryota > Metazoa > Arthropoda > Insecta > Coleoptera > Tenebrionidae > Lagria > Lagria hirta. The sequence continues at coordinate 8,514,466 of OX375801.1, read as the reverse complement.
TTCTCCTAGAGGCAGAGATGTAACTTTTAACGATGGTTCTGTAGTTGCTAATGTGGAATTTACAGTAGTGTCATTTTCTTTTTCTTGATAGTCATAATCATAGTAATCATCTTTTTTTGATGACGTAGTTGGCGGCGCACGTGTTGTGTGGTTTGACAAAGTTGTTGCAATATTTGAGCTTGTAGGAAGAGTTGTAGTTAGAGTAGTTTTATTATTTACTACATCTGAGACATTGTTTACAAGCGTGTTTTTAACAGCCAGATTGTTGGTCTCCTGTTTGTCAACATAGTCATCTTCGAGTTCATAAGAGTTTAAGCCCATATTAGAACCTGTCAATACATTAGATTCAGAGTAAAAATTTGCTTTCGCTGGCTGAGTGCTTGTATACGATGGTTTTTCTGTTTTTACATCAGTTTCATATTTATGTTTTGGGTTTTTGTTGATAGGTACATTTGTAAATAAAGAAGGAAGTGGAGGGGGTGGAGGTTGAGGTCGAGCGGATGTAATTTCTTCATCTTCATATTCACCAAAAAGATGTTCAAACACACTGAGTGTGCGTTTTGTGGTCGTTACTGATGATGGGGTTGTTAGATATATACTGTTTACATTTTTTGATGTTACATATTTTGAAATAGGCTCTTCTGTCTCATCGTAATATTCTTCAAAATCTTCGTGAAAACTAGGATGATTCATATTACTACTCATTAAATTGGAGATGGCCAATGTTTCGGTTGTTGTTTTAGGAGTGGTTGTTGTAGTAGTTGTTGTTGTTTTCACAGTAGATTTTAAGCTACTAAAGTGGTCATTTTTTGGAGATGTATAATAGGCAGGACTTACTGTTGGTTTCATTGTTGTTGCTTTAATTTTATAATCCTTATGATTGTGATGTTTGTTAACGTTGCCTTGAACTTTGGTGTTAGCATAAGAGCTGGATATTAAAGGATAAACGTATTTTTCTGAATTATATTTGATCGGAAGATTTAAGAAATCGTGAAAGTTTGGTGTTAATTGATTTATATTATTAGGTTTGTGACTTCCAAGACTTCCATCCTTTCTGTTGATATTTGCTTTATCGTAAATATTTGAAGCTGGTTCGTCTTCCAGGTAATCATAAAGATCATCGTCCAGTTTTAATGAACCACTTTGACTATCAAAGTCAATTTGACCTGTAACTGGATCTTTTTCTAAATAAAATGGTTTGCCTTTATTAAAAATATTTTCTGGCAAATTGTACCCTGGAAGTACCAAAGGGGATGCATTTGGAATGTCTTCAAATTCTTCTTTTGAAAACCGATTGACTTTTTTTTCTACCATCTTCAATAAAAAATATATTAAAATATGAAGTTTGAAATAGGTAAATTATGTACTTACCGATACATTTTCTGGTTTTTTATTACTGCTTGAGTTGCTGAGCGAACTGTTGCTGTTGTCAAAATGACCTCCCATTAAGCCTGTAGCGCTCGTGATACAAGATTGGTAAAGTAGTACAGCAGGAACAGAAATCAGAATTTTGATTATTGTGAGCAGCACATCTCTCAACTCCATCGTGAAATCTTCAACAAAACAAAAACATAAAATAATTAACAAAAAGATAAAATTAACAAGTGAAGAAAACATTGTTTTTTGTATTAATACAAAAACCGTCACAATAGCCTTGACAGTTTCTGCATGACAACGTAACAGCTTTTCAGATTAACATTTTGTGTTTCATGAAAGACATTAAATTTGTTAATTGAAAAAATATTTGGGTTTCATGGAAATCTCAATAAATAAAAATTTTTTTTAGACATTAAATTGGTTAATTGAAAAATAACGGTATATTTACTTCAACAACTGTATTTATACTTTGTAACAAATTTTAGGTTTTTGATAACAATTAAAGTTAGGACCTCTTGCATCATTTACAAAGCAATAACAATTGTTGAACATTATGTAAAGATTTAATTTAGGTAGAGATGAAATTTTATAGTCTTTACCAACCTCTTTATTCAAAGCGTTTTGAACGATTTGTCGTCTTTACAATTCTTTTATTCGCTTACCAGATATCTACAAAACACACTATGTTGGACGTCCTGTTGAAGGTCAGGAAGAATTGAGGCTAAAGATTATTAGCGCGTATCAACAAGATACTCTAAATTCAATTTTAAATGCGACCTAAAGCATTTGAAAAAGAGGTTTGTCGTCTAAAAAACTTTAATGCACAGCAACTGCAACAATTTTGTAAAAACTAAATTAGCTGGTTTTCATAGAATTTGTTTTTATTTACAAAAATGAAAAAAAAATAGAAACAGTGTCTAAGACGCTACTGATTTTATATAAAAAACAATCTAAGCATTAACAATTTTATGAAAATATAATAATATGTGTGTGATAATTTTCGGTTAAAATCAGATGTGGACAAGATAGGCGTAGTCAATACCACATTATAAAGCCTTGAAACATTTTTAGAGCAGTTTAAAAAAATAACGAACAAAGGTTGCGTACTTTATTTTAAAAATTATCATTTTCTAAGCTTTTATTTTAAAAATGTAAATCCGGAAAGGAAGGTAAGTTGTTATTATTAATCAGTATTTTAATCAAGACCGTAAACGATAGAGACAATTATACACAACGCCCCTCCTAGTGATCAGTTGAGTAAATATTTTTTCCGCCTACTAGGTATAATGTGTCAAACCAAATAAGAACTAGCAAAGTTTTTCCAAGATTAATCAATACCTTTTTTACAAATGCTAACTTTTTGAAGTTATTGATAGTGGTTTATGACTGTATTGTTCGGTCTCTATTGTCAACAAGACAACAATTGTTGCCTTGTTGACAATTAATTGGTCGCACAAATGAATGAACACCAAGGCTGGCTCGAACAGCTGTAATCTTCAGCGATGTACCAAACATGACCGCTATAAACATCTTAAAAAGTTAGCAGTCTTATATAGGGTATTAAGCTTGTAGCTGTTATTTGTTTTGTCGCACTATAATTTATCTACTTTTTGTCAGTATAGCTCTAAAATGGCGACCCTCTTGTCTTTCTAATTTCTAAATTTTCTATTCGTGTATTAAACACTAAAAAACAATATTACAAGTAACAATGTTGTTGCGACAGCTCGACTTATCAAAATTTATTTATTATGACAGCAGTAACCTTCCTATATTTTAAGATTTTCGTTTTAAAAATAAAAATAGCACGACTTTTGCAGTTTTTTTTCTTTACAAAGTCAATTTGTTGTTCATTGTTGAAACCAAAAAAATAAACTCTATAAAAGATAAGTAAAAATTTCAACTTTTTTTTCCAAAACTAGAACAATTTATACTCTTATCTTACTTATCTTGTAGTATTTTTCTAATGATTTAAATAATTTTTTCTGCAATTGTTGTGATTCACACAATTTATCCATCGCAACCAAGTAGACAATATCAAAATGAACTTATCACGTGGCTTTATTTTATTTTACACACCATAGAAAAATTTTTTGTGTAAATGACCTTTTCTTGGTAAACTGGCTCTCTTTCCACACTTTCCCTACATAAATAGCTATTTAACTTTTGCTAAAAAAAGGGTGCTGTAAGTCCGTCTTGTTTATCTGTATATAGCCATGAAATAGGTAAACCAATTTTGATAAAACTGTATTTATTTGAAAGTTGGGGTCATCTAAAAGTTTCAAGTTTTAATTTATTAAAAAAAAACGATTCAACCGCTTAAAAATTATAAATTTTTTTTTATTGATAATTAATCGAACCATTTTTTACAGGCCTAACCTAGTCGAATTCAATGCGGTGTTTCTTTTATAATATTTAATAATTTATAATATTAATCTAATGTACAAGAAAACATTAGATTTTTTCAATTTTGAATAAATTTATCAGTATTTTTAAAATCGATCTATAACTGCAAAGTTATAGCTTGAAGCTTTTTTATCAGATCTACAATACACACTTTATGTAATAATATAATTATAATTAAATGCATACTTGATGCAATCGGTACAAGAGTATTGTTAGGCAATTGCTCTTTTTGCTTAATTACTTATTCAAATAAGCAATGGAACGTTGTATATACGTAAACAGTATTTGACTACGCACTGTTGCGCTGGTCGACTGAGTCAATATCTGAGGCCAATACGTGACCGAGTTAATGAGTAACCAAATTGTGATGAGTAATGTGGTCGATATGAGGTAAGCAAATTGAGCTGTTGTAAAGCCGTGAAATACGCCAACCGTATATGCCTTGGATCAACTATAAACCATTATACATATATGACATAAAATAATGAAATGTAAACTAGCAAAATACATTGAGAGTAAAAAATTAACTCGATTAACTCGATGAATGAATATTTTACTTGTTTGAATATTTTATAATAAAAATTAGTATTGCTATTTAAGCAAAAAAGTTGGTAAAAATGTTTGTTTTGTTTCACACTTATAATTTTCTTATGCTAAAATTGAATTTACTAAATATAGATTTTTAAACACAAACCGTTTGGATTTTCTCAAAAATATGATTAGGGTCTGTGTGTGTTTACATGTTTAGATATTTATTTGTGTTATTTAAAAATTTCTTCTTTTTGTAATATTGTGTTATATATGCAGAATTTTGTTGTTGTCTTTATTGTTGAAAGTATAGTTATTATATTTTAAATGTTTACCAATTTTAGATGTAATTTCAATACGTAGATGACATTTTTTGCGTGTGAGAAAGTGGCAGAATAGATTGGCTTAAATTCCATAAGAATATTAATTAGTAAATAATAATAATTAAATAATATAAAAAATAATCTTCTAAGAAAATACTATAAATACTGCTATAAGTAAATCATAAATCCTCTTCAAAAAATCAAAACAATAATAATAATAAAAAAGTATATAAACTATTTTATCAAAATTTAAAAAGTAATCATAATGAAAATAAAAACAAAAATGATCCACCAAATACTGTAGATTTAAAAAAAAATTGGGGTGAATTATTGTCTTATAATGTTATTTATCATATAAATACGTTGTCAATGTTTTTAAAAAAAGATCTATATAAAATTATAAAATATCATTTGAGATAATAAACAAAACTTTGTTAGCTACCATTAATTGGAATTCATCAAGATAAGAAAAAACTCTTGAGTTAAGAAGTTTAATATTTTTCAAAAATATTTTTTGCATCATTTTGAGTCTATAAATCATTCAAAAAATGTCTAAAAGTTTTTGCCGAAGGTTTAACCGATTTAAAGCCGAAGGAAAATGACACCAAAAATCCATTAATTAAAGACCTATAACTTGTTTGCCAACAGTATACATCAAAGATCTAATTTTCAACCATTGTATCAACAATACTATAAATATTGAACAAAAAGGTTGCATGGATGTAAAGAACAATAATTAATTATTGGATTCAGAGGTGATGGAACAAACTCGATAAATAAACGTAACATCTATACTGCTTTTATCGATTTTTAAAAAGCTCATGATTCTGCTCTTCAGTGTTGGTTAATAATTTTTTTACAGTTGTATAAGATCAATTTAAATTTAATTCAATTATTAAAATATATAATGCAATTTTGGCAAACTTCACCTTATCTTTCAATAATTAGTAACAAATCAATAACAACCTCATTATTACAAATCAAGTGCCGAATATTTAAAAAAAATGTCAAGTTCTTTATAATTTTGTTTACCAATTAAATTATTATCAAATCTCTTTAATAATTCAGGTTGTGGTTATACACTACATTGATTTTTTAACTATTAGTGATCTTATGTACAGCTGATTTCAAAAAAAACTGATACGACTCTTAAAGCACGTTTTTTAAATATTTGAGCAGTGTATTCTAGGGCACCAGTCGCCGTCACTGTCAAATTAAAAAACTTGTCAGAATTGTCGATTAGAAACAAATAACCGCGCAAAAATAATAATCTTTAAATGGCTCCGCACACGAACAAAGAGCTAAAAGCAAGAATTGTATCAGTTTTTTTTGAAATCAGCCGTACATATAGATGACATAAAAATATCTGCAATCAATGAAAATGAATTATTTATCTTAATAAAAAACATTGAGTTATTTTCAAATTGTATTGATGTTAATCACTCAAGGCACAAATAAAGGTCAAAACCAAATTTTACCTTATAAAACTGACAACAATAGAATTATTAACAGTTTAAATAAACGAGAATTGTACAAATATTTAGGTTATGATCTAAATTCAAAAATTTCTCATAACAGAATTAAAAATAATATCAACAAAATGTTTTATAAACATGCTTTATTACTTTTAAAAACGCAATTAAATAGTAAAAATTTTATACAAGCAATAAATTCTTTTGTTGTTCTTCTACAAACTTATTCCTTTGGTGTAATCAAATAGATATTAGAGATATTACTATAAAAATTCAAACATCGTTTACTAAATTTAATAAATATCAACTAAAATCCCCAGAGAAAAATAAGACAGAATTATTTTGAACATATCAGTATGGTTCAATAATCAAATATCTTAGTTGCCAAATTAGTTTCATAATTATCAAACGGATAATAAATTTGTAAAATTTATTTTTAGCACAGATACAGGTTATACATTATTAAATCTAAAAAGCAAAATTAACACAAATAAATTAGATAAACAAGATAATATTTTTTTATTATAAATTAATCAAAAGGCATTTACATGTAGATTTCTTTTAAATTGGATGGGATAGAGGAACGGCTGTCATTTTTATGGATCAAGAAAGATCAACATTTACCAAAGACAGCAGCATTATTATATTTATGTCATATTGTTCAATGGTTTTACATGTGAAATTCAACAATTCAAACAGTCCGATCGTAGATCCTTAGAAAGATTTTACTTAATTTTTCAAAAAGCAAACTTATGTTTTCTATTTGGTTTGTAGTTTTTGGTTTTAATTTAATTTTTTAATTAATTTTTAAAGTAATTGAAAATTGAAAGTTTGTTTTTCAACAATTTTTAAATTATTGAAAAAATAAAATTGTTATTTTCATTACTTGTCAAAGACTGTAATGATGTTGGAACCTAGCAAAATTGCTGTACCTCTGAGACAGAGAAGGTTGGACAAAATAATAATAACAGATTTGCTTAGAACTGTTGATAGGTGAAATAAATGACTGATTGAAAGCTAAAGATATTTAATAATATTAAAGATAATTTCCACTATTTCAAAATGAATTCAAGAAAATTGCTTGGAAAATTGTCTAGATAAATATAGCTCAATTTTTTATTTAAAAAATCACAAGATTCTTTTTTCTGGTCTCAAGATTATTACTATTAACAAATTTTTACTCATATAAGTAATCAAAATTTTCTGAAAAAAAAGGGATGTTTTGTTATATATACATAATATATTATAAATAATACAAAGTACAGTTTAGTCATTTATAAATATACTTCATTTCAAAATTTTAAGCTACAAGCATTTATTCATTTTTATTTTTAATAAGTATATATTTTTTACCGATTTTCAAAAAAAAGGAAAGGGTTCACAATTTGACTGTATTTCTTTATGTGGGTTACCTCATAACTTTTTTTGGGCAAACCGATTTTGATGATTCTTCTTTTATTTGGAAGCTGGTGCTTTATATTTGGTCCCATTTAAATTAGATCAAGATCTGCCAAGAAGTTGTTAAGTTATTTTTATCAATTTTTTTGACACATATTTTTGACACTTACAATTAATTATGAAATACAAGTGAAAAATTAAAAACATAAAAAATTGCTTTCAAAATAATTAAATATTAGTTTATAAGGAATTTAAGGAAACTAAATAAATAAAATAATAATTAAGTAATCATATTAAAGTCCGTTTGTTCTAAATATTTAATTTGTTTAATTATTTCATTTCTTATCCTGTGTGCTTTGCTATAATTAAAAAAATAAAGTAACAACTAGATGTCACTTAAAATGTCATTTAATTTATTCATTATTGTTATTTATTTAAATTATTGGAATTTCATGTTCAATGTTAGAATTGCATTTTTCTAAAATAAACAATATTTCATAGAAAACATGTTTCTATCAGAAAATATACTAAAACTCATTTTTCTATTGCAAATAAGGCCATCCGAATGTCGTTTTCAACTATAATCAACTTTCTTTAATTTTTGATTTTGTCAAAAATAAAGATATAGATAAAACAATTAGGATATACCAAATCTACCTATTCGCTCAGTGCGAAGCCATGGTGGGGAGAAACTGATTTACCGTCAGCGCTACCCGTGGCTATATCCGATACTACGGGGGGCTGTTTTTATGTTTCGAGTTAGCTAAATATACAAGTGAATTGTTATTTAAAATTAATTTAAATAAAATAACATAAAATGATTCACAAAAGTTGTAGTGTTGTAAGTTGTAAGAACACAGGTAGAAAAAGTGCTTTTCATTTTTATAAATTTCCAACAGCAAGTTGGAAAATAAATTAAAGGAAAAAATGGATAGCCGCTGTTAGGAGACAAAAGTAAGTAGAATCATAACCTTACTATCCGTAATAATAAAAATCTTGAAAGGAGTAAAACTTAAAAAAATAGTAAGTTTAGAAAATGATAGAAAATATTATTATTAATTGAAAAAAAAAAAGTTTAAACATTTTTAAATTTAGCATAATTTAGCATAATTATATATTAAAAAATAAGATTGAATTTTTTTATTATAAACTTTTCATTAATTATTTAAAATTCATTTACTCTTTGCCACTTATTATATTAAACTAAAAGATTATCCATATCAATGATCATAAATTTTAAATACATAAATATCCAAAGCTAAAAATAAAAATGATAAATTTAATCGATTAACAATTTTTCCCAGCTTTATTATTAAATTGTAATATGTTAATTTTAGTTAGCAAACATAATCTATTTTTTTTGTACTCAAAAACAATCAGCACTTTTAATTTGCAGAATTTTGAAACAATAAAATATTTTGGTAACAACATAATATATTTGAAAACAAAATTATCAAATGTTTATTCAAGTTTCCTTATAATTTTCATTTTTAAAAAATTTTTCTCTATTTTCTTTTTATTTAATTTTAGTCTGATTTCAGATAACCTATCTTTATGTGTGCTAACTTCTATGCTACTTTTTCGGTATTAACTATACTTACATTTTATTTTTTAATGCACAAGAACACTTTACATTAACAAATATTTATTATAAATATTCCCTTTAATTAAAAAAACATTTTTTTATTTATCATTCGATATTATTATTACTGACAGCCATTTAATACTTAGTAAAATATATTACAATAGCCCCCTGTAGTTCAAACGTACCATGGCGCTGAAGTCGCGCACAGAGCGAATAGATATAGATAAAGATTGAACGCAATTCATATTTTTGACAATCCTCGTTTATCACTAAAACATTGTTATATTGATGGTCGTATTTTAGTGCAGAACTTGAAAAAAACTGTTTTTGTTAATGTAATAATAAAAAAGTTGCTCATTTGTAAACAGCTTAAACGGACACATTGAATAACTTAACAAACTATTCACACAAAACCTTCTATAAAATTGACGAAAATGTGTTTATAGTTACCAAATTTATGACAACAAGTCGTAGGTATATAAGATATTGTTTTATACATGAATTTGTATATATATGTATTACTGTCAAAAACAAAACTAGTAAGTTGCAAATAAAAAATTTGAAAAAATAGTTTAGTGAAATATTACTTTCTACCTAAACTTTAAAAAAAAAAAAATTAATTGAGTCGCTGAAAAACATTTTTTGAAATTAAAGTACCATTGGCACCAATTACTTACACAGTTCCAATATTTAAATGACGCTCATGTGAAGGTGTACCTGATGACAAATCTAACGGGAGAACCTAATTTTATATTTTACATACCAACCTCCAAACACGTTAAGGAAGTTCCAGCTGCTGGGTCAAGGTTATATAACTACCTTGCTCGAGTCTATTGACCGACTTATTTTGATAAATAATTAAGAAAATATTTGTTCGAAATGCCTTCGTGATGTCTGTTATTGATGCCTATATACCTAGCGTTTAACGGATGGCAAAACAAGAAGTCTACAGATTATTATTAATATTAACGTTAATTATTAGTACCTGGTATACAATTATACGAAAATTCGACTACCTCTATTTGAACAGTTACTTGTGTCTGTTTTTTATTGATATTAAACTATGTAGTAATATTAACGTTTTCAATTTAGTAACAGTATTAAATTTTTACGTGCATAGCATAGACATATTTAGAAAATACTTTCCTATAATAGGTATGATTACTTTATTAATTAGGTACCTACTTAATTAATTTACGAATTGAGTTCATCGATTATAATGGCAGCTAATACATATTATATAATATATTTCTGATATATTTAATTAAATTAAAAGTTTTAATTAGAGAATGAGGTATTAAGATTCTAAAATAAACCGGATAGAAGGCTTTTAATTCTGCAAATAGGGTTTTTAACAGTATTCTAATTTTATTGTGTAGTGTACCATGCCTTAACCTACTCTACTAACATTTTTGTTTGAGATTGCAGATGCAAAAGCATCATGTAGGTTAGAATGGGCCAAAAAACATAAGAATTTTTTTTTTGAAAAATAAATTGAAAACATTTTTCAAAAACAAACACAAAAACAAACACAAAAAAATACTCTAAAAATTTGTTCCCTAATAATAGTAAATAGAGGTCTATCAATCGTTTTTTCTATTTTTTTTTCTGATCTTCTTTTAGCGTCATAATTGTCGTACCATTTAGCCAAAAAAATTGCCAACAAAAATTTTTCTAGAAAATCAAATTTCCCTCAAAAATGTTCTGATTGAAAGTTTTCGTCAGACTAACCGTTTCCGAGTAATCAAGTCTTAAAAAGTGATAGGTTATCTTAATTTTAACAAAAATTTTTAACTAACAAAAAATTCAATATGTAAAAAGTTACAAGAATGTTTCGTATTAAAGGAAATTTGATGTTCTATAGTAAAAGTTTGATAATACCTTTTTATAAAGTACTTCTTACAGAAGTTATTCGCGATTGAACTTACAAAAAAACCAAAATTCTTGTTTTTTCTGTATTAATTTTTTAATTTTTAATTAACTATATACTATAATGTAGTTTTACTGACTTAAATTAATTAAAAATTTACAAATATATTATTTTTCAAGTAAACATTTTTATTTACAATTCAGAAAAGCTATCACCTTTTTTTTAATAATATATGCGAAGAAATTTTTTAATGGAGGATTTAGGGTATAAAATGTAGATGTAGATTACTTTACATATAAATATAATATCTTACTCATTCATATACAGTAAATAAATGAGTATGACATTTACATATAATAATATTAATAAAAAATAATTTTGTTTGTTATTAATAGTCAAAAACCGTAATGATTTTTAAATCCAGCAAAATAACTGTACCTGCGGAACGGTTACACATAATTTGTGTGGTTTTTGTTTATAATTTAATTCTTAAATTTATTTTTAAACTAATTGAGAGCTTTTTTTTCAACAATTTTTATATTATTAAAAAAATAACATTGTCATTATAATTACATACTTGTATTTTTGAATGTAACAAAATTGCTTTGTCTCAGGAACAGAAAAGGTTAAACATGCGCCTTTATTCAGACGCAAAAAAGATGTTTACAAAAAAAACAATTTTAAATTAACGACTCTGCTGAGGCAATGATCTCAACAACTTTGTTTGTTTGCCTAACATTAACCAAGGCCTCCTTCATCTCTTTTCACTCTACTAGGGTTAGAGCTTTCATTTTTCATAGTTTTCCTACTGTCATATTACAAAAGCATATTAACATTATGCCTTTGTTCCATTTTTCAATGCCTTTTGTTGTATGTCCTGTGTATTGCCATTTTAATTTCCGTATTCTAGTTATAGCATTTTCTATTTTAGTGCGACTTCTGATAAGTTTTTTTTGTACTCTGTCTGATTTTCTTAAATTCAGCTGTCTGACAAGTTTCTAGTTTTTAGCTTTACCCTTTGGTGAAAACCCAGGTTTGGCTGTCATAGGTTAGAACTAGTAGGACGCAGGTGTTGTACTTATAAATTTTGATTTCTTTGCTCTTCATGATTTCTTTTAGCTGCCAGTAGCTGGCTCTATGTCCAATTCTAATGTCTATTTCTTTCGACAGTATATCACTATCGCCTAAGTAAGTGTACTCTTTAACATACTCAATTGGTACGCCGTCGGATTCGATACTGTTTTGGTTTTAGAGGCTTTCATCGTTAGACCTACCTTGTGGCTTTCTCTTTCTAGCATGTTTCATGAGCAAGTTTTGTAGCTGTTTTTTTGTTTCTGCAAATAAAATAATGTTGTCACCGAACCTAAAACTATTTTGCCAAATGGGTCTTGCTCAAAGCTTGTTTGAAACTGATAGAAAAAATAAGAATTGACAAACATGTTTCATTGATAAAATGTGTCTAAAAGAATAATGTTGAATACCGACACGAAAAATGTTCAATACTGGCAAAAGAACAACTTGATGAAATTTGACCACATCTTCAGATGAACCTTTTATAATACAAAAATAGAAAGTGAATTCAGTCATGTGACATTGATCTTTATTTTTAAAATTTCTAAAAAAAAATGTTACATATCTGAAACTCGAAAATTCAGCTATTTACACCGGCCACTGCATTAGGAAATCTGCAGCAATCATGCTTGTAAACGCCGATAAAAACATATTAAAACTGCAAAAGTAGAGAAAAAAAATTTAATTGCGCAGCAAAATCAGATCGAAATGGCAACTGCTTTTGGTGCTAAAGAATCAATAAAAATGTGTGGTGACTTATCTGGGAGAGCCACAGCAGATGTGGCAGTCAAGATGAATAGGAAAGATGCGTCTTTTAGTTTTCATAATTGTGAAAATCTTAAAATTAACGTTAAAAAAAAATTTTAACAAATGAAAAAAAAAACTCTTCAAAAAAAATGCACTAAAAAACATAAAATACTTGTATGTATAAATGTATAAATCGTATAAATAACTATCTACTCGCCTGCGCGCCGTTAGTTCAAATATTGTGTATACTAATATGATTGGTAGTATATCATAATATAATTATGATCAGTATGTAAATATATACTAATCATAATATACCTTATATAAACCTACCTACGCAATTATTTTATACTTTTTAGCAAATTTTTTTAAGTTGTTTTTTTTGCAATTTTTAGTGGATTCAATCACTATTATTTGTTTCAATATAGGAAGACCTACTAAACGCGCTGCTAATATGAGACAGCGCCTTTTGAATGAGAGAAACGAAAAAAGATAGAAACATTTAATTCAAAATATAAAATCTACTGTATATTTAATATTTAATTAATTGATACTATTTTATATAATATTTTTTTTATGATTGGCGCTTATATAAGTGAAATTTATCAAGAGAAGATTTTCCTTGATATTATAATGCATTATCAAACATATTAAACAACATAAATTAATAATATTCAAATTGCTTAAATTAATTAAATAAATAAACTATTATTAAATTATATTGAAATATTTTTTTTTAATTTTTCACAAACTTTTATTTTTGTGTCAAAAATATATGTCAAAAAAAGCATCAATAAGAATAACTTAAAAACTACTGATCGGATCTTGATCAAAGTTAAATGAGACCAAATGTAAAGCACCAGCTTCCAAATAAAAAAGATCATTAAAATCGGTTCTCCCAGAAAAAAGTTATAAACTACCACACATAAAAAAAATACAGTCAAATTGAGAACCTCTTTGAGGTCGGTTAAAAATGATTTTATACTATGTTAATTTTATCAGTTTTATACATGAGTAAAACAAAAACAATCAAGAACAAAAAAAAACGAGATCTTTTTAATTTTTTTATCTTCAATCGCAAATAACTTTTGAAAGAAGTACCTTATGAACAAGTACTCCCAGCTTTTTTTTTGTAAAACATTTCCTTCAAAAACATTTTCATAATTTTTTACGTATGTCGTATTTTTAAGTTCAAGGATTTTAGATAAAAAAAAAAGTCAAAAAACATATCTGTTTCTAACGCTTGATTACTTGGAAACGGTTAGTCCAACAAAACTTTTCAATGAGAATTTTATGAAAGAAATATTTATTTTTTTGAATTAAAAACATTTTCTAAATTTATTAATAAAAACATACATAAAGTGGCGCAAGTTGTTCTAAAAATTCTCTTAATTAACTTGCGATTGCAAGATCATCCAGATTGATTATGCGGCTTTAAGGTTTTTGCACCATAATAATTCTCGCAATAAGTACTTTTGAATGTTGTAACAAAAAAAAAGTCTAAAATAGTTTTTTTATAACAAAATATTATTGAATTGTAGCGAATTTAGGATTATTAACAAAATAACTGTTTTTACATTTCTTTATCCTAATTAATAAAAATCAGTATATAATAAAAATGTTTCAATTAAAATTATGTTCAAAATTCAGAATTAAAAGTACGTACATTTTGGAAATTTAAAATTAAAATTATATACATAATATTGATTCAATAATGTGTATAATAAAAATGTTAAATAAAAGATATGTATATACATAATAGAAATTCAAAACAAAAATGATGTACTTAATAAGTTTTAAATTAAAATTGTGTACATAATTTAAATGCTGGATCGAAAATATGTCTGTTGCAGAATAGAGAAGTAACAGTGTTACGTACCAACATAATAACTATTTATCATTTATTAATATGTGAAAAAATATTGTAGGTTCTCATTATTATTTTTATGATAAATAAGTTGAATTAAAATATAATTTTCTAATTATTGAAATTCGTTATTGATATTATCAATAATAATAGCAAACAATAAAAAAACCTATATTTTAACTATGTAAGTGCATGCATTTTTGTCTAATTCTTATAATTAAGTTGCACTATATATTTTTATAATAAACCATAATAAAAATTACAAATTGTATTTTTGTTTTTGTTCATATGTTATTAATTCAATTATTATTTTTAAATTGCATAATTGAATCTTTTTTTTCTGTATGATTTTTTTCTGTTGAAATAATATTAATTATTGTTTGTACACATAATTATATTTTTCTGAATATTATTATGTTACAAAATAATATAAATATTTTTTTTATAAGAAAATAAGTTTTGACAATTTATTTATGATTTATGCTACAACATGAATCAAAATAGCCGTTTTTTGTATATCCTCCCATATATAACTAGAATTTAATTTTATGCCTGGAGATAGTAGTATTATGTCAATATATAAATAAAATTTACTTAAAAAATTAGTTTTTTTTATCAAAAATTATAAAGTATTTACCATTTTATGTGTAAAACGGCGTGCTTTAACAAAGTGTATTAAATTTTACATATTACTTTCTAAAAATTAACTTAATTATTAGTAAACTTAAGTCAGGTGATCTTGCTGACCATTCCATAGCGCATTTTCCACCAATCAAATAGTTTACTTAAAAATTGCTTTACAGCAGCAGCATAATTGTTGTAAATTAGCATATTTGCTGTATCATCTTCAATTAAGATTTATTGCATTACAAATTAAGATTATGTCAAGATAGATTTATATCTTCAAAATAAATTGAAACAAGTCAGCGGAAATAAATCCAGTATAGATCTAGAATTATGTTATAAATCTTGCGTTCATAAATTAGTTAGATCAACGCCTGCTACGCAAATTAACTGTGTCTGTATAAACTGATCAAAAAATAGACATATTATTATGTTCAAAATTTCATAGCAAGAGCTGATCTAAACGTATTAATTATATTACAGAGAATCATACAACTTAAACGCCTTTGAAAACAATGTTATTGTTAAAGGTATATAATTATTTCAATTAAAAAAAATTAAGTATTTTTAACGCTCTTTGAAATGAAAGATAAAAAATGACAGTTGATCATCACGCTTGTTATTAAAAAAAATCAGTTTTGTTAGAAGTTTTTGTATATTACTCCTATATATTTTTTATTACAATTGCAAGTTTTGAACAAAAAAGCTGCCAAGATTTTTTTTTTGAAGAATGGAGCAATATTACTATTTTCAAGTTTTTGCGTTTTTTTTTTAAGTTTTATGTTTTAAGATAATACTACTGTATATATATATATATATTCTATTACAACATTAATTTTTAAACACAAAAATCGTAAAAATTTTTTAGCTGAACTCAAAAACAACGTTGCTATTGAAATTCTTAAATATTAACAATAACTCATAAATAATTTAGATCAACGCCTGCTTTTGAACATAATCTAGTAATCTTTACACACGCATTAAAGTTAGTACATACAAGTAATTTTATCTTAAAATGTAAAATAGCGTTATATTACAGTTTTTAAATATTAATAAAATCCCTTATTGAGAATAAATATCAACAAATAGTAAAACCCATAAAGGCTATTACGATTTATTAGCATGAGAATAAGTGATTATTGTAAACACAGCATTGTTGTCAAACCTCTTTATTAGATAGATTTGCAGTTATGTGAGTAATCACTTAACTCAATATCAAATACTCGTATTTGTTGGCTTTTAAACCTTCAAGTGCTACTTTTAGAATAAACAATAAAATATTACAATTGTTTTTTTTTAAATGATAACTTGTTATTTAATAGTCTTTTATTTTCATTAAACACAAAAATTTATTTCCAAGTGAGTCAACTCTATTGAGTGACTCAGTAATAGTTATATTCAATGTTGCCTCTGACGATTATTACCGTTACCGTCTAGAACACTACGCCTTTAGACAGCAATGGTTTTTGATTGTGACGTCACAGTAAAAAGGTGATTTAGAAATTTACATATTTTAAGCTTTTAGAATTTGATGAAAGCAGTAAGATTTTTGGTTAAAACGATGTATTTAGGGTTTATAATAACTGCTTCGTGTGTTAAAATGTGATTGATAACGGAAAAATCTGTCATGTAAAAATAAAGTTTGGTTCTTGTAATTACATATTATTTTAATGTAATTTTTATTCTGTGAATTAGTCAAATAACAGAAAATGTTAACTATTATATGTGTAACAAATGATTTTTTGAATTAATTGTAGATACTTAACGACTGACAATCAAAAAAATATCACTTGAGTAGTTGTTTTGGGTTAGATGTATTAAAAACGTCTTCGCAGTTTTTAATAATTCTAAAAGCCTAACAAATTTTGTGTCAAACTTAAATAATTTTATTCGTTCAATTAAACTTACTTATAAAGAGAAAATTAATAACAAATTATCTTTTTTAGATGTAAACGTAATTAAAAAACGAACAAGCGATTTAGCACTCAAATTTATAAGATGGCTCAAATCATTGTTTTCAACATAAAATAGCAAGTTTGAGTTTTTTAGTAAACTGATTATTTAACTTAAGATTATTTAAGTTAAGAATCCTTCAATAAAGATAAAACATTTATCAAAAAAGTTGCTAATATTATAGCTCATATTATTATATCTAATATTATTAGATATATTAAAAAAATAGTAAATAAAATTTTAATTAAGAAAAATTTAAAACCAATGTCAAATATTGCACAACTTTTTAAACAAAAAACAAGAACTAAAATTTATTTTAAAATTTTTAAACTTAAGATAACCAACGGATTTGAAATTGTGCTAAAAAGTGGTTTATCAGCCAGGATTAAAATTAAAAGATTTGTTAAGAGGTCCAAAAGACAAAACACCATTTGTAGTAAAGTCTGAAATTTACGGCAGAGAATTTAATAACTGTAACGAATTTTATAAAAGACAAATGCCTAGATCAATTCAAACCAGTTACAAAGAGCGCTTGGCTCACTTCAAATACGACAGATTGGACAAGTCAAATAAAGCCAAGCACGCCATTATTATCAATAATCATATTAGTGTTAACAGTTTAAAACCAATCAAACCAATTAATGAAAATAGACATCTGAACTCATTGAAATCCATAAAAATAAGGTAAATGCTCTTAACAAAAGCAGCGGTCTTTTTTTCAGCTCCTTAGTCGGTTCAAAAATTCTTTAAATCAGGTAAAACTAAGCAAATAAATCTAGGTAATCGAAAAAGCTCTCGAGATCTAATAGCTTTCACACTTTTTGGGAAGTGGTAAAACTGTGTGAATAGTTTATTGTGTCAAAGATTCCAAACCAATCAATTAATGAAGCATTTTCAGTTATTGTCCAAACGCCCACAAAGATTAAAAAAAGCAAAAATAAAAGATTTGTTCTGCATAGGTAGGTAAAAATAAAGTGCAACTTCCATGAACAGTAATTACGCTGGTCTGCTATCTACTAATATAATTTTATGCACTTGCAACCAAGCTTTTGCTTACCTCACATTTTTAAATCTTTGATAGAAATGATTAAAACACTGTATTCATTAAGACTAAAAATTAAAATGAATTTTGACGTTTAACTGACATTTCTCTCTCTCTCTATTTTATGACGTAACACGCTATTTAGTTTAAGGCATAATGTTTTAGACGGTAATGGTATTACTGTAATAACTGGTTGATGATAACTGAATATTGTTGTGTATCGGCGCGGTGTTGCGTCATGAGCTTGGTGTCTCCAGCGAGATGACGCGAGTGAACTAAAAAATGCGTCGCCACGGAATGCGGTGAGGTTGAAACATAGGGTCTAAACAGTAAACCCTAAAGTTCAACAGCTTTACTTATTTGCTGAAGCTTTTAAGCATTTTTATATTTCTGAAATAAAACTCAGTAATCCAACCACACATTTAAACGAACTGCAATATAACGATGGTTTAAACGTCAGTTTCAGTAATTAATAACCAATTTTAAAATAACAAGTTAAAAGTGCTCATTTTATTTCTGCAATAAATCGAGAGAAAAACAAACTATTTTTTTAATAATAATAATACAAAAAGTTACCGATTCATCCAAGTTGCTTTGAAGATGGTGAATAATACGTCATTGTTTAAGCTTCAGGACGTGCATTGGTTATTGTGTATTTTTGCCAAGCGACACTTAGGTAGGTAGTCAATCAGTGGTTTATAGAACTTCTGCTGCATGTGCTATGGTAGGACAAAATTGTTTACCAAATTGTTAGATGATCTATTTTCTTCTAATGCTACTGCTTGTTGCTAGGCTATTGATGTGATTATCTTGGTGCTACTGCATCCTTAACATTTAAGTATGAAGAAAAATGAAGAAAATTATGGATACTTTATTTTGTCAAAAATCAGCTGTTTGGCAAAAAAACGTCAGCTGCGATGGATGTAAAATTAATTTAAAGTTTGAAAACACTTGACATTGTCAAAAAACTTAAAACTTTGAACTTTACCTAATAAAAGAGAATCCTAAATTTACAGTTAAATTTTCATTTAAATATAAATGATAATTGGTCGGAAACCGTGATAGCGGCTTAATTAATAATCCTTGAATAACTAAAATGCTCGTTGAACTGTGGACGAAAAATGTCTATTGTTGTAGCGGTTTCATCCATTTTTTCTTTTTTGTATATTCAGTGAGTCCGCCGTAACTTTTCCTGAATTTACAAAAATTGAATAATTTTCTAAGAAATTAGTTCTTTTCCATCAATTTGTGGTATAAATTGTGATTTTCGTATAAAATCTTATTTTGTTGAAACCATAACTAAAGCAGCTACATTGGCAACACACTGCCATTAAAGCAATTATTTCGATTTCGATAAATTTTATAATAGAAAGAAAGTAATTATGCATCAGATTATATGTAAAAAGCCGTTAAATGCAATTATACCATTGCATAAGTTTTAATTACTATAGTGATGTCTTATTTTTGAAATGATACAGCAGAATATGTTCAATGTAGACTCAAATGTTTCGTAATTTGGTAGCGTCATAGTAAACCTAAGTAAGATTAAGTAAGGTATATTTAGTCAATGGTAGCGTCTAACATATAGGTGACGCAGTACCAGTTTCAGTTCGTTTAGTGAAAATGCAGTAAGTGTTTTTAAAGTGGGCACCAGGTCTGTTGACTTTGAGGCATTTTTCAGAAAGTAAGGATAGACACATTCTCTGCCATAGTATTCACATAAATATTACAGAGTGTTTATTCAATACGTCTAGTCAATAAAGAGAACATGTTGAGTCGCCTTAAAAGATTTTCTTCTGAAAAACCTTAAATTGCATTCTTGTCGTGAGTTCTACTGCGTTGTACCAGTAAATATCAGATGGTTTTTTTTTGAATATTGAAACCCGTGTCTAACAGTGATACACTGCTGTTTCCCCAAAATGACAAACCACAGCTTCGAATAGCCAAAAATACATCATTTTGGCTGTTTGAACGGATGCTATTGCAAAACAAGCTGATAATAGCTTCTGAAGGGTGTTGATGTGAGCAGTCTACTTAAGACTTTCGTCAATAAAAAAGCCTTAAAATCGTACTTAAAACGCAACAGTGTTGTGAAATAAAACAGTTGCAGTATGTCTCAATAATTCATTAAAACGGCCTTTTAGGGCTTAAACGGAGACGATTTAAATCAAGGCAAGATTTGACACCAAATAGTAAAGTCTTCTAAAACTGCAGACATTGCTCCCTGTTATATTTGTGTCGTCAGCAAAAATTTACAATTTTTAAATGTCCTTGATAAATAAAAGAAAAAGTTCAGGTCGTGGAACAGAGCCATGTAAGACACCAATATTTATTGTTTTTCCAGCTGAAAAAGTTTCACCAAACTTAACGACATGTTGTCTATTGATTGATTGATTTGTGTACATCACTTCCACATAGAAAGAGGTCCTTATCTTTTATTTATTGTATACATAAATCACCAGTTCAAAGATACACAAAGATACTACAGTTAGAATCTTTAACTCTTTAAAGACATTTCTGCAAACCTTTGTTGGCTTATTTCCTGCAATTATTCTGCGTTTTTGACCGTAATAGACGTTTTTAGAAGAACAAGAAGCTGAATCAACTTTATACTGCTAAAGAAATATTCCAATGAATTTAGTTTTGAAATAACATTAGAGAATTGATTATTAAAGTTTAAATATTTGTTTACAGCTAAGCCCAAGAACTTTACACTCCCGGAAATAATATCTACCCTTTAATTTGACATAGTCAACTTTAAAGCAGTGCTGAAATCGTATGACACAGATTTTGTCAACATTACCAAATGTTTGATTTATAGAAAACCACTTGTAACTAATCCAAAACTGTATTAAGTTTGCATTCGAGTTCACACAACTGTTTCATTCCGATAACTACGGCTATACAGTGTTGATGAGTTTTCTGGAGAATCGTTCTGATGTCGTTAATGTATAGCGTGTGGGTCCAAACCCGGACTCTGGCAGAACACCCGAATTAGTATTAATCTTGTTGTAATCAACCTGCAAGTTACACCTGTAATTGTTGGCTGGTTCCCATATATGACAATAAACGGCCTGCTCAAATTGCAAAACAGCCCAGATTGACACTCATCCAATTTTTGTAAGAATCTTCTCCATCTGGCTTATCATTGCTATCGTAGTGAAAAAGATATCGCAAAAACCCTGTTGATTTCTATTTATAATTTATTCTTTTTATTAATAAATCCCAACAAACAATTAAGAAAAGCAAGTTCAAAAATTTTTGAGTATCCAGAACTCAGAGCTACTGGCCTGTAGTTTTCCATAAGAGTTTTTCCTTTTTGTTATATGTACATTAGTAGCACCTTAGACAATTTAATTACTTCAAGAAAAGTTCTTTGAACAAAAGACTGGTTTACTAAAAATGTAAGCGGATCTAGGATGGGTGGCAATATCTTTTATATTGATGCGGTTGTCACTTCATCAAGATTACTTTTTTTAATTTTTGTTTGAACTAAAATAAATTGCAGTTTCTTGTTTAAAAATAGTTGCAAATAAAAAAATTTAGTTGTGTGCGCTCGAGTGCTTTTTATTTGAATGTTTTTTACTATATTTTTGGGCGCGTTTTCAAAAAACAAATTAAAGTCGTTAGTAATCGCTGACGGATGGCTTACAATTAAACCACCCACATAAATATATCTCTAAGCTATTACATTCATACCTGATATTTCCGGACTTTTGCAAATCATTTGAGGCAAAGATTTTGTTTTGATAATAATTCTTTTTATTATAGTTTATTAAAGGTATATGGCTAGATTTAGCAGTTACATATCATTGTGAAAGTTTTGAATAGACAGCTTTTACGTCAAAGAGATCTTTCAAATTGGCACTGGATTTCCTAACGTCATCGGTTATTTATTTTTTATTATTACTTTTGTCTATACACCGTCGTCTTTTCGGAAATAAAATATTAAAATAATTGAGAAACTTGCTGTAAAATAAAGAAAAAGCTTGATTCAAGTCGGTTAATGCATAAAGCTTGTTCCAAAATTCATTTTTCAAAATTATTAAAAACTCTGCACTTGCAGTTTCATTGAAATGTCTTTATGGAAAAAAAATATTTTCATTTTTCTTATTGGTGCCCAAAATTGCACAACTCTGTAATCTGACAAGATATTGTCTGATATATGGCAAGTTCCTCCCTGATTATTTGAGAAAAAGTCTTTAAATATTATTTAAACCATTATAAAGAAACTCTACAATTTATCTAATAAAAATTTATAATGACTGAAGTAGTAAATAGCTTTTTTTGCCACTCTTATACAGCGGAATTACTATTGCCGTTTTTAAACAAGTTGGAAAAATGCCAGCTTTAAAGTAGGCATTCATTAATGAGGTGAGAGAATTAAGAGCGTCATCTGGAATATTTAAGAATATATTAATTGATAAACCATCAGGACTTCACGATGATTGGCTTTCAATTGTAGATATTGTTTCAAAATTTTGAAATGTGATTGTAGGATTAAGATAGAAGCAATTTGAAAGAAGGAAAAAAACTTTGATCTGGAATTTGAAATAATGTTTGAAGTTAAGTTTGTAGCAACATTAAGAAATGTTTACAGAATTTGGATGAGGTTTAATATTTCGTCGTAATTGAGATTTGTTTCTCAAATCATTGACAACAGCCCCCATCTCTTTCGCAGCGTTTTTCAAATTTACGATGCCATAGTAAACAATCTTAAAATTTTTGAAAAATCAGTTTACTATGAAATTTTGAATACATGACCGAGGAAGCATTGCAGTAATGTTTCTTAGAAGAGATGCGGCTCGAAAGTTCTAAATTTAGTATTTTATTCATATATATTAAAAATTACACTATAAAGGTTGACTTTTTAAATTAAAAATAGTTTTCCACTTTAGATTATTGGCGGTAACACCTTTGTTTCTGAAGCAATTGAGACTTTTGTTTAAATGTCAAATCATTACCCTTTTTGTGTTTATACTCTAATGCAGTCTAATTATAATTTATATCAGTACATAATATAAGTGATGTATATAATTTTATCATATCAAATTAACATTATTTCTCTATAGTCTATAATATGTACATAAAATAAAAAAAAACATCAAAGAATGTGCTTTCTGATTAAAAAGGAGAAACCTAACGGCATTTAAATACAGTCCATGCAAATAAGTGAGGAGGTTGATGTGAATAGGGTTCACCTTCACGCGACGTATATTTTTGATTTGGTCACGATAGTACCGCTATATACAATGTCATGGTGAGTATGTAGTTTATTGGTTTTTATGAGATATAATTACTATTAACCAATAATAAATATATTCCAAAAGTATACCAGTTTTGAGGTTCAAGTTTTAATTTTAAAATTATTATTAATTTGTTCAAAAATAATTTGTTGAACAAAATAGTTTTTTCTATTCTGCTAGATTTATTAATAGACAAAGCCCATCAGCTAAAAACAATTTTCACTAATATTTTTATAACGATTTCGTCATCTTTTTTCCATTTAATACCTGTTTGCAAACTTTGGCTGAACAATTTTTTTTTTAATGTGTTTTTTTTTATTAAAAAATCAAATTTTGTCTCAAATTTTATTTTATTTTATAATAATAATATTAGTAATGTCTTTATTGTCTGTAAGGCTTTTACAGCAAGAGCAGAGCTCAGACTTTTCTAAGTAAGAACGCCTGCGTTTCCACTTAACCCTAAATTATTATCCAATATATAAAATTAAATTTAATATTTAAGAAAAACAGTCAAAAAAGAATTACACAAGGATAATTAACACAAAAAATTATAGAAACTCTTGTTGTAACAATCAGTGTCTGACGTGAGACTTAAACTTACGTAGTGATAAACTTTTTATAACGTGTGGTATATTATTGTACAGTAATAATATTACAGTAAGTAAAATATCGCTTGAAAGTATTTAAATTGTACTTTGGTAGAAGTATCAATCTCTTTAATGTTAAATATGTCAACATTGAAAATTATTTTGTTTTGAGAAATATTAAGGATTCTTATTGACAATGATTTGATGGAAAAAGATAAAGCGACAAGTTTGTATCGATTAGTGATATTTAACTTTAAACCTATGACTAACATGGTCATATTTACGACAACCAATAATAAAGCAAGTACAGCAATTTTGTACTTTTTGTATCAGCATCCAAACAAGGGTAAAAAACACAGATACATAAATTGAAATGAGATAATACAATACTAAATCGCAAAAATATTTTTTCAGTTGTCATCTGAGTAGTGATCTGTGGGTAACCCTCACAACTTAATGCAACTGTAACTTTTTTAGGCAGTTTGACACATGATCTTTAACACGTAACTCTTTATAAAACAGTAAACCCATATTATGAGGAGTGGTATCGTCCATTACTTTAATCTATTTGGATAGGAATATTGAGACTACTGGACCAGCGTTGTTGAGTTCACAATTTAAGTCCCATCTACGTTTGATCTCCTATATTTTAATTTATTTATTTATATTTATGTATTCTTGCTTTTGAGTAGATTTTTTAAAAAATATAACATTAGTCTCGTTACAATAAAATTTCGAGCCTTGAAAAAGGAACAAAACTGTTCCGAAACGTCGGCAAATAAATAAGTTAACAACAACCCTGGTACAGTAGTCGCAATATTAGTTAATTTGCATATCTTCAGCATAAGAGTGTATATAGTTTGGAGTGCGAAATTAACCTGTCAAAATTATTGATATATATAGAAAACAGTAAAGGTCCCAGAATAGAACCCTAAAAATCACCTTTATTGACATACGTTTTTTTCAGAAAAAAATTATTAATTTTAGCGCATTGGGTTCTGTTGCGTAGATAATTACGCATCAACTTAAATTAAATTTGAGCGAAATTCAGTGTAATGTAATATAGTCAGTAACAAATTGTGATCCAATGTATCAAATGCTTTGCTGTAGTCTAAAAGTATCAGCACAGTTATTTTGTGCTTATCACTTGCTTCCAAAATATCATCTGTAATACATATCTGTAATGACCTGGTCAGAAACCTGTTGAGTTTTCGACAAAATTTAGTAGTTTTCTAAATGTTTTCGAATTTACAAAGCCAAGATTTTTTCTATTATTTTTAACAATACGGGTAAAATGCTAAATGTCTAAGTTCTTGATAATCTGTAAGTGATTTTGTTTTGGCTATTGGTATTATTATAACTTTTTTCCACGGGACAAGAAAATAACTCCCTAAAAAACAAGAATTTAAAATATGTACCTACAATCAATTTCAAAATAAAAAAAAACAGAGTTTAATCATATTAGTACTATGATTATCTAGACCAACTGCGATGAGTTAAGAGAACATAGCGTTTCATTCACTAAATGTTCGTTAGTTAATTTAAATTCAAACATATCCCCAAAATTGCATTTAATATTATTGCTATAAAACTGTTTACTACCATGAATGGTAGCAGGAATACAGCTCTTGAAATAATTGTTAATATTGTTGAACTGTGCTAGGTTAACTGAATTAACAGGAATATTAGCTTGTGTCTTGGCGAAGATTCCTAAGTTTTTCAAATGTTTTCACAGTGTTTTTGACTTATTCGGCCTCAATATGTGACTGTTTTTTTCTTTGAGTATAGCAGAAGTTGCATAATTTGCGTAACGTTATCAAATAATTCCTGATTAGTGTTTTGAAAATTTCTATAAGCTATAAAAAAAGAATCAATCGTTCTTTTACTAAAATAAAATAAACTTAAATAAACTAAAATGAACTAAAATAAACTAAAATAAGCTAAAATAAACTTAAATACAATTTGACAAGCAAACAAGTCATAATTTGTAATATAATCAGCATTAGTGAGTTTCACAATTTTACATTAAACAAGTACAAGGACTGGCGTATTCTACGGCTTTACAACAGCCTACTTTGTTTTTTTATATCAACCACATTACTCATCACAATTCGTTTACTCACTAACTTGTTCATTGTAGGCTACTAATATTAACCGAGTTGACCAGTGCAACAGCACGCAGTCGAATGCTGTTCTAAACGTAAACAATATTCGAATCTTTTTGAATAGATTTAAGCAGTTCTAAAGAAGAAACAATCGCCTCAGGGAAGTCTCATACCGATTGAACCTACTATACATTTAGATTATAGTTTAGACAGTGCTAGATTACCAACTCCTGCGCCTTGAGTATAATATATATTGTCAAAACAAGCGCCCTTAAAAACTTATTTTTTTAAAGTCTGAACCTAAAAATGTTTGAAACATTTTTAATAAATCTATAAAAACGCTTGCTTTTCAAACGAATTGCTTTTCAAAAAAATGATAAAATTATTGAAAATAATCTAAAATTCTTATTAAAAATTGGCAAAGCAAATTTAAAAAATTTAAAAATTGTTTTAAATGTAAAATTTACTTTAGGAAACGAAGTAGGTACAAATAAAATAAAGTATAACAGTAATTGGTGCTTAATCAATTGTAGATATTTTCAGAGACAATTTTAGTAATTTCTATTTTTTCATTAATAATCAGATTAATATTTAATTTATTATTATAACAAGTTTTAAAGTTTTAACTGTTTTAAAACAAAATATAAAATTTTTAAAAATTGTTTAATTTTAATTGCAAACATTTTTAGAAGTTAAACTTTTAATAAAATTGAATTTTAAATTTACTAAACTTTATAAAATTATTTCGTCGTTTTTAAAATTTTAAAATATTTTCAAAATATCAATATCATTTCAGAACTTTTCCAATTATACTTCAATTATTAGAAAAATATTTTTAAAAATTTATAGAAAATTTTAATTGCTTTTTAAAAAATTTATAAATAACAATTTATCTTAAATTCTCAGCCAAAATTTTTAAAACAAATTTAAAAGAGTTAAAAAATATTTTAAATGTTGAACTTACTTTTACTTACAATTTTAAAATACATTTTTAAAATTTATTATAATTATCAGAAACTTATTCAATTAATTTTCAAACATTTTTTAAAAAAACTTTTTAATATTCTAAAAATTATTATAAAAAGAGTTAATTTTTTTTTAATTGTTTCAAAACAAATTTAAATAATGTTAAACAATAATGTTTAACCTTAAATTCAAGACTCATTTAATGTTTTAAAAATTTCTAGAAATTAAAGTTTATAAAAAAGTAATTTTAAATTTACTAAACTTTATAAAAACTCTTATAAATTTTAAAATATTTTCCAATTATTAACATCTTTTTATTAATTGTTTAAATAATATTAAAAACATTTAAAATTTTTTTAATTATATTCAATAATTTAAAACTTTTAGAAAAATTTTCAAAACTTTAATATTTTTTAAACATTCAATAATTTTTTCAAAAATTTTTAAAAGATTTTTAAAATGGTTTAATTTTTTTTTATAATAAATTGATGTAGATTAATTTTTTCAAAAAAAAAATTTTTTAAATTTTTGTAAAAATGTTTTCAATATTTTTAAAAACAAAAAAAATTTTAAATCTATATATTCTTGAACATATTTCATAGTTTTTTCAAAAGATTTTTAAAATTGGTTGAAATTTTTTTATAATAAATTAAATAATAAATTCTATTTTAATTTTACAAAGAAAAACTAAAAAATGTTTTCAACCATTTTTAAAAATGTTTTCAATGTTTTTAAAAAAATCGGAAAAATATAAAATATTTAAAATTTTTTTTTTTAATTTCTATATAAAACTTTCAGAATTTACTGATAATTTTTAAGTTTCTTCAAAATTATTTGTAAGAATTTCTTAATATATTTAAAAACGTTTGAAACATTTTTTAAAGATCTATGAATATTTGTAATGGTTTTTTAAAAAATTATTATTAAAAATTTTTAAATCAAATTTAAAAGATATAAAAACTATTTTAAATGTAGATAACTTTTATACAAGGACAGTATAATATAACAGTAATTGATGCTGTTTTTTTGGCTGTTAAGCAAATTTAAAGATTTTCAAAATTGTTTAACATTAAAAAGAAAAAATTTTTGATTTAAAAATTTTAATAGATTTTAATTTTGAAATTATTATTCTATGAAAAAAAAGGTAGCACTCCGGGAGTGCCGGCAGAAGTGAAAACTTCAATATTAACGTTGTGTTTAATTATAAGTATAAAAGTACTAATCATTTATGAGGTAGAATACAATGTTTATTTATTGCGCTATCGTACACAAATATGACAATTTATATGTTGTTATTTATAATATTATATCGTTATTTATATATTACATTAAATTTTATCTCTCAGAAAAATCAACTTCCATCCATAATTTCGACGACTTTTACACCATCGTTATTATCAGAATCATCATCGCAAATTTTTACAACTGATACAATTGGTTTATGATACTGAAGTAAGAAACAAACAGTTTTGATTCGAACCTATTTAAGTGTCTAATAAAGACCGCATCAATAGTAGTTTTGTATTTCGTTGTGCTAAAATTGCGATCATTTGACATAGTTAAACCAAATTCATTATTTAAAAATTCAATTAATGATTGATTTTTATCGTCTGCAAAGTTTATATTGAAATCTCCACTTAAAATCATTGGCAATTTATCAAAGCTTTTTCCAATTTTTTTTTCTTACTTACTCATTTTCTTTCACTACTTCATCATCACTTTTTTCATTAATAGATTCACTTTGTTCGATTTCCATAATTTAAACAATTCACATTTACGAATACACAACAGTGTATTTACTACACAACAGTCAAGCAATCAGCTGTCACCATCCTTGGATACGCGTGGGACGCTGTACATAAACACACACGGTCATTCGCCCTGTGCCGCCTAAACAGAGCAGCACACTCAGGCCATAGATTTAATACATTAGATATAGCTATGCATGCTGAACATACTTCGGTTCTTAAAAAACATATCAAAGAAATTGGTACATCTCTCCATTTCTTTCTATATTTAATGAAACACATTTTTTATCCTTTTCATCATATTTGTTGTATGTCGCACACGAGTCTATAGTGATTAAACAGACACGAATTTCTACGATTTTAGTCGACAATCAACGATGCAATGCTTTGCTGTCAACTTATTGACATTTGTCATACACAATCTAATAAAATACGAAAATTAGGTTAAAAATCAATTTTATTTTGGAATGAATAATTATTTATAAATAAAGGTTTTTTCATCAGTGCTAATGATTCTTAATTATTTTATCAAAAAACTCTATTCCAATTTCAAAATTTCACCAACTTTTAGTTGTGTCAGACCCATGTAAACTTTATTATCCGCTTCTTATTTTATCAGCTTACAAACCCACAACTGCATCGTGACAATCACAATAATGAAAATAAAAAACTTATCTCCTATGAATTTGTAAAATTGAAGTTAGGCTTTAAGAAAATAGAGAAACATTAGAAAGCTGGAAGAAAATAAAAGTTGAGGTTGAAATCTCAATAAATAAAATTACCTTCAAATTATTAAATATTTTTCTTGACAATAATTATTTTCAATTTTTAAGTGACTGAACTAAGTTTTCTGTTCAAATTATGTGATTAGAAAAATTTTAATAGAAACGTCAAAATAATTCTAGTGTCATGCTGACGTAGCGTACTCTGCGTCTACTGATTTCTGCTTTGCTATTGGTAGGAACCTCTCTAAAAGATAGCGCTATCGAATACTAATGCAGTTGAGAGTGAGAGCAATAGATGGTACGTCTTGGCGGACTATCGCAGTGCATGGCTGTATCTTGTTATAATAAATCTATGACTCAGGCACGGTAGAAAGAGTGGGAGATACTAGTTCCCCTCCCTTCCCCTCGATCTTACGCTTTTTCGATCAGCATCACGTGACCCTGACGCGAGTTTGAAAGTTTTTACCCATACAAAAAAAAGTGCTCAGCGCCGCTAAAGAAGTTTTCACTTCAAAAATTCTTACATAGTTGGCTGTTTATAAATTTAAAATTTTTTTTCAATTATACTCCATCATTCAAAAGTTTTAATAATTTTTTTGAAGCTTTTAAAAATCTTTTAAAAAAATTTTATGATTTTTTTAAGATTGTTCTAAGCGTAATTGAAATGTTTTGAATACATAATTTTTTCAAATATTTATATATTAATGAAAATTCTTAAAAGATATTTAAAATTGTTTGAAACATTTTTATAAATGCTTTTAATTTTTTTCAAAAAAAAATTAAAAATGTTTTGAAACATTTTAAACAATACTTTCAATTCAAGATATAATTTGATAATTTCTATTATTTCATTAATAAATCAGCTCTGTAGTATTAAAAATTAGAAATTTATCAGTGAATTAAAAAAAATCAGTTTTTCTAAAATATTTTTAAAATTAATAAAAATTATCTGAAAGTATTTTAAATTTTTATTAAACCTTTTAAAAATTATTTTCAAATTTTTTAATTTATATCAAATTCAGAAATTTTTAAATGTTTTAAAAGTTTTTAAAAATAAAAGTTTTTAATAAAATATAGTTTTAAATTTACTAAACTTTATGAAAATTTTTTTGTGAATTTTAAAATATTTTCAAATTGGTTACGTCAAATTTAATATTTCTTTGTTTCTTTATTTCTTTATTTTTTTCTTCGTTTTTAACTAAAGTTATCTTCGCGTCTTTATGGTTTTTTGTCTGATCAAAAGCAGGAGAAACTCTTGATAAGCGATTCTTTGGAAAACGTTGTCTTGTCCGGTCGTATTTCGAGTGTGCACCGGCTCAACCCTCGCTTCAATTTTTTTGTGTGCATAAGAAGACTGTGCCTTTCTGGAGACCTGCAATCGATCGAATGGGAAGAAAAAGAAGTTTTCAACTAAAGGTCAGTCATAACCACAAAGAGTTCCGCTGATTTTTTTTTATATTTACAACTAAAGTTTTAAGTTAATTGAACCAGCACCTACTTGGCTGCCTTGGTTTTTTTATTATTAAAAAACTTGGCGTAGTCATAAACCCAAATTAATAATAACTTTTTTATTAATTGTTCAAATAATTTTAAAAACATTTAAAAATTTTTTTAATTATTTTCAATAATTTAAAACTTTTAGAAAAATGGTTCAAGCTTTTTTAAAACTGTTCTAAACGTACTTAGAAAGGTTTGAACACAACCGATATTTATTTCAAAAATTTTTAAAAGATTTTTGAAATTGTTTCAAAAATTTTTATAATAAATTAAAAAAACTAAAAAAATTTATAAAAAATTTTTAAAAATGTTTTCAATATTTTTAAAAACATCAAAAAAAGCTTTAAAATATTTTTAATTTTTTTTGAATTTTTATATAAACCTAGTAAAATTTGCTAATAATATAATTTTTTTTTTTAAACAATTATTAGAATTTCTAAATATATTTAAAAGTATTTAAAGCATTTTTTAAAGAAATATGAAAATTTCTAATTGCTTTATAAAATTGTCAAATGTAATTTTTTTTTTAATATTTGCGAGCATTGTTCTAACAAAATGGAGCGCTATGGCTCACTCGCTCACTGCAAAAGACACATTGCTCATCGACATCTTTGGTGAACGAATTATTTCACGTGCAAGCGATTTTAATTGACATCCGGGTCTACCAAATTTAACCACTCCAGATTTTTCCTTTACGGTAATAACCAATTTCTTTTTAAATATAAAAAGAAACGTCTATATTAATTAGTTCTGAACCGTCCAAAAATTGAAGATCAATAAACACGACAAAATAAATATAAATAACACCTGAAATTCTGCAAAAGATTATGAGAAATGTATTGAAAAGAGCACGAATATGTAAAAATAAACAAATTTCCATAATTAAATTAAAATATATTTTCCATTAATACACTGTATTTAAAAAAATAATAATAATTATGTCTTAAATAAACAAATATAATGAACTTAAACTCCTTAGGTAGTTTTAGGCCACCTGTACGTAATAATGTTTCAAATTATTGTTTTTTCTACATTAACCTTCCTTGTTTTTGATTTTGTTTTTCTATTGGGAGATCAATATATGCAAAATATAAACAAATGTACTCTTCTAAATTTTGCATCCTAAAAATTTGCCTATTTTGAATCCTTTTTAAAATTCCGGTATTGGCTTTAGGCAGTTGTTGTAAATATATTTTCTTTATGACCGGAAAATATCTATTTCTAAACTATGAGTAGAAAAGTAATTTATTACAAAATATTATTTCTTCAGAATATCATGTGTTATCTGTTAATTTGCCATAGTACTAAAAACTAAACATAAATTCATAACTAAATTTAAACATGTATCCAATAATTTATAAAATTAGTTATTAGTTTAGTCAAAAAGTGCTTTTTAGGTCAAAACTTTTTAAGTTTTCCAAAAATTATGATTAAAATGTTATTCAATTCGTAATGACATGTAGATGTATTTTGAGAAAATTCAAGAATAAAAAAGTGTTTGGTTTTTTGCAAATATCTCAAAATGTATTTGAGACTTTTCAGGTTTCAAAAAAGATTCAAAAAAAAAGGAAAAAGTTTCAACAAGGAACAAAAACTCATTTTTTTTGTTTAATAAAATAACAAAAAAATGTTTAACAAAGCTTTATAACTTTTTACTTAAGTAAATTGTTAACAACAAAACTAAAATTAACAATTTTTAAATTTTTTAGCGGGAATCTATTCTAAAGTTTTTAAAAAATAACTTTATCAAAAAAAAATTCTTAGAAATATAATTTAACAATTATCGCACTTGCATTGTTAATGGTCGTGCTAAAAAAAATGTTAATTAACTAATGGATAACTAATTGAAAAATCCCGATAAGAATATTTAGACGGCGGATTATTGTTTATTGATCTATCCTGCAGGTGTCTGAATTTCTTCAGTTCTTAATTTTTATATTTAATAAGTTAAAATATAATTTATTCCTTAAAAATCCGAAGTAGGCAAACCGGAGTACCCGTTTTGGTGCGTTTTTTCAACCTTTCAGAAAAATTATAAATATTCAAAATCTCAAATGGTTTCTGAAACATTTGCAAAAATCAAAGTCTCTTTTTTTTCACGTCATTGTATATAACTTCTGCAATTTTTGCAAGCGGTTTTTGAATTTTCTCAAAAAAAAAACATCCCGAATCAAATGACTGACATCTCAATAATAATTTTCGGAAAATTCTAAAAAGCTTTGACCTAAAAGACATTTGGTGACTAGACTATGTACCTAAAATCAAGAAAATAAAAAATATTTGAAAACTGTAGTTTAAAAAAAGTATATTATACCAGCATTAAAGACGATGTTTTTATCCGAAATAATTATTTAAACAAAATAATTTCAATTAGGTTTATAAAAATAATTTTTCAGCTTACCTTATGTTGATCACAATTTATAAAGCATAACTATCACTATTTATTTCACTAAATTATTCAACACTGTATGTTGATAAATATATTTTTTTTCAAATAAAAGAATTTTTTAAATAATTTCGCCAAACAATTATGTTATTTCAATTTTGAAATAAGCATATTTAAAATTTCACTATTTAAATATAAATTTCCGTCTGCCTTGTATTATTATAAACATACAGGACGTGCGAAATGTATATTGACCTGTGACACTAAAATAAATAAGGAAGTGTAAACTAACGTTCACTAGTCGTCGTTCAAGAACTTCACTGAGAACGAAAACAATCCGAATGAACCAACTTTTTGCTGCAGCTACTTCTTCACTACGGCTTGCCGGTAAATACAGTGACGTAGAAGAAGAAATTTAATGAAGAAAGTGGTACCGGATTTACATTTGATTCAGAGTAAATGAAATCGTCTGAAGAAATTCTAAAAATTTAAGAAATTCACATTTCTTATCACAGGCATCTTCAACGATGCTGTCTAATAATTAATTTGTTAATTTTCCTTTAAAGGAACACATTTAAAAAAAATAGTTTCACGAAAGACATTTTATTAGTAGTTATCCGATGGCCCAGTTCTACGCCCATGGATTGGTTCTACGGTACTTGCAGTAGGTATCATGTACTGTTACTCTGCCGCAAGCTGATTTGGTGTAGGTATCATTACTGATTTGCGTCATTATTCTTTTATCAATAAAATAATAAATTTAAGCATTTATCTATTTTTAAGAATTAGTTTAGGTTCATTAGGTACTCTTCTATATGAAGATAGTCAGACATTATTAGCAGTAAACACAGAAGCCATTTTACTTTGAAAATATATTTTGTGCTACTTCCTCAAAATTGAGTATCTACATTAAGAAAGTAATATGCAGTATAATAGATACAGACTTGTTACTCATTTTTTATGAAAAAAAGATTAATTCTTTGTTGGATATGTAGGTTGAACATGTTTTTAAAAATTGTAGGAAGTGACAGAATCAGTTTCAATGCTTTTCATTTATTAGTTATTCTAATCATTCTCATGTTAAGCTTCTACTTTTCTCATTGTAATTAAAGAAAAGCTCTGATGAGTTTGTTATAGACATTTATGGTACTTGCTTCTGACAGCTGACTGTTTGTGCAAAAAAGTCTGTAGTAATAAACGTCAATTTAGTTCTGACTGTTGACTGTTTTACTGTATATAAACAGGCTATATTATTGTCTACAAAATCATTCATACATGATTTTCTATCAGTAAACTGTCATTGTTATTGCGACAACAACCAAACATATAAGGCGCTGATTGTGTAAAAATTAAAGCATTTCTTTATATTAAAGAAAAATAATATAATAATAGTTTTTCGCAAAATATTGTAAGAGGTTATTTTTGTGACGCAATTTGCATAAGAATAATGGTGAAGGCGCCGGGATAATTATAATAATATAATTAAATTAGCTAGTTTCATTAAAATACAATAATTGTCAGATTGTTTCATCATATTCTCTTTATAATATGCATACAACTTAAATACTGCATAAATAAAAAATGAACAGAGTACATTATTATCAACAATCTACTACAACTCACCTCATTTGTGGTCGTCGTTAAGAAACAACCTCAAACGAATTGAACGGATTAGATTAGCCATACATTAAACACATTCACACGTAATGTACCTGTCAATAATACTTATCAAGTAACTCACCGCGGGGTTGTATCCGCAAAGCAGTCTAACTCCATCCCTGTCTTGTATAGGACAGTCTCTGCTACGGTCGCTTTGCAGTTTCTATCTCACCGGATGCTTGTCTCCGCAAGGCAATATTCCTCCATCTCTGTCTCTCGTAGAGGAAGAGGACATCCTCTGCTACGGTGGCTTTGTTGTGCCTATCATATGGTCTTCATTGACTTCGGCCATAACCACCTGCTTCTCCATATTTCTACCTAAATGTTCTGTTTTTGACAACTAAGAAAAGAGAAGTCCTAGAGGCCTTCTAAAGCCTGCACCCAGATAATCAAATCTACATGACCATTCCAAGGCTACAATGTTTCCGGCGAAAAAAAGTTGAAATAATTGAAAGATAAAAACACTCCAACCTTTTATTTTCGCAATTGACGCCCACCAAACGGCGTCTCATACAAGCAAGTCAAACAAAATATATCATGAAACCCAAATATTGTCAAAATAATTTTTTAGTTTAACATATTCTTCTAATATTGTACGGGAGTATGCTTCCTAAAACGTGTATCCACGAAAGTAAAATCGGTTTTAATAAGACAGATCTAATTCTTAAACTGGTATTCACTTGTGTGAATGTTATTAATATACACACTCTTCTTCACACATTAATACAGAACGATTAACTTTGATCCCGACAGTTTTCGAATTAATTCTAGAATCTAGCATCTAATCCTCTTAGAAAATCACACCCCACAAGCCCTGCACGTCCACGCAAGGTCTACGTATCTCGGGTAAGTATATGCGTTCATTAGTGTAAACTCATGTACATCCAAAAATTCATTAACCACATACCTACTTTATCTGACAGAAATTAATATAAAAAAAAATTACAAAAAATCATTACAATTAGCAAAAAAAGCAATAGCATCAAAACCGTTTAACCAATTCCGATAATATTGGTAAAGAAACATGGTCAATTGTTGACAATTTAAGAAATAAATCTCAAAAGTACAATTAAGTTTTTTGGCATTTTAGCAACTACTTTGTAAACATACCAGAATCATTCAATTATAATATTGCATCTATCAAAATCTTCCAAATTTATTAAGTAGACTAAGATCAAACCCTTGCATCTTCTATCTTACCAGTTGATACAGACAAAGATTAGATACTATTAACTCGATAACAAAAAGTCATCTTGTGGTTATGACGGTCTTTCTACATAATAATTTTAAAACCTACCATCTTCAGCTTTATCCGCCGTTGTCTCACTCATTAATGAAGGCATTTTCTCGCAATGCCTCAGAACAACTTTAATAATACCTCTTCACAAGGGTGGCAATAAAGAAAACATTACAAATTATCGTCCAATGGCTCTTCTGTTACATTATCATTAACAATCTATATTCAGCTACATTGTTTTATGACTTTGTTAAAGCGTTTAATTGTGCTATTCTCAAAAAAGTAATTAATAAGTTAGATTTAAATGGAATTCATAATGTTCGTCTAAATTGGTTTCAATCATATCATCTCAATAGAGATAGAATAATAATATTCCTAAATGTTTTTTCCAATTGTAAAAACACTCAATTTAGAGTTCCTCAAGGTTTTGTACAGGGTGTTTCATCGGTTGTGGTATTACGAGTTAATGTGTCTAAATATTAAAATATCAAGATACAATCTTGGTTACTAATAAAACTCGTAAGCCGCTTAGTGCGTTTACTTTGTTACACAATTAAATTTAGACTTTTATTCGTAGAAAAAGCATTTTACCAACAGTTAAAAATACTCAGATTTTACATTAATTTCGATAATGATATTTAGGAACTAAACACATATTTTCCTAATAATTAGAATTTTTGTAAAATAATCCTCAAAAATTAAAATATTAGAAACTAACGTGCTTCTTCTGTAAAATTTATAGTACTTAACTTCTTAATTAATCTGTCCCAAGCGCAAACAGTCTGTCGGCTTTATGAGTGATACTATTAATTTATGATGTATCTTTGGGTTGTTATCGAATTTGAGCTTGAAGTTTGAGCTTCTGGTTTTTTTTTCGAAGAGCCACTGTGTTAATTTGTGAAGAAGTTTATTTTCCATATTATTAAAAGACCGTTTGCTTACTCTGTAAGCAAAATCGTAAAGTCGACATGCTTCCTATTTACGGTGAAGCTCAGCGGAATCCCGCCCTTGCCGAACAGCGTTATTCAGAGCGATTTCCAGACAGGACGCATCCCGAGCAACGAACATTAATAATCTGAGAGAAACAGGATCACTTTACCAAAATATCAAACTGTTGTGACCCATAATATGAATCAAGCAATAATTGTCTTAAATATGGTGGACAACAACCCTCATATAAGCACCAGAGAAATAAGTAAAGAAATAGGAATTAGTAAGACATTAGCATGGCAACTTTTCAAAAATGGAGCTTCATCAGGAACTTTACGGGGAAGATTTTGAAATCGTGTCACATTTTATCAGTGGGCGCTAGGAAAGCTAGAAAAAAAAATAGACCTTTCCTCAGACGAATGTTGTTTACCAATTAGTGCTCCTTTAGAAGCAGTGGACATGTCAATCGACACATTATGCATTAATGGGCACCAGTAATTCCTCAGTACATACGTGAAGAACGAATTTAGAACCGTTGGACACTCAATGATTGGAGAAGCATTATAAATACTCGTTTAATAGGCCTCTTCTGTGTGGATCAACATTTAAATGGCGCAATCTATGAGGATTTTCTTAAAAACCATTTAGATAAATTACTGAAAAATGTTCCATCAAATATTATCCAGAATATGTGGATGCAACAAGATGGAGCTCGTCCACATTACGCTGTAGTTTCTCGCAACATCCAGAACAATCGTTCTGTTAATAATTTTCTTTTGCTTATAATCCATTGAATGTGCATTTTGTTTCATTTTGGATATAATATTCAATATACAATAATTATTTAATTTATTCTTGAGATTTTCTGCTGCTTTTGGAACTCAATCCCCAGTAGCCGTTAAGAGTTTTGTCTTTTGTGTATCCTAGGTGGTTGAGTAGGGCAAATGAACCTCATCTTGCTTAAATTACAAAACCCTCGCCTTTCTGGCTGCGGAATTTGTCAGGCATTGAAAATTTGAGCAGCGAAGCAACCATGAACCAAGACCAAGCTTCAATCTATATATAAAAAAGAATGTCGTGTTTGTTACAACACTTATAACTCGAGAACGGCTGGACCGATTGCCATGGTTTTTGATTTTTTGGATTTGTTTCCGTCCCGAATAGCAGAATACATCTTAAAAACAATGAAAACTCGATAATTTAATATCTTTAATGAATACTTAATCATTTCAATAGATGCTGATTTGTTTATTACATGTCAAACTTTTGTTGTCCAATCCTGTCAAATATTGTAACAACTATTTTTTTTTTGGAGCTCATGGCCTGGTCGCTGAGACCTTTAAGCCACAACTTTATTTTTTTCTGAAGACATCATGTGTGCGTTCAGAAATTTATTTTTTGTAAAATGTCTACAAAGTTCAGGTACTGTTATGTTTGTTTTTAATTCCCGAAAATAATACCTAAGATTTATTCTACAGTAAAAACATAAAATCATCGGAAAAGAACGGAATTTAGGGAATAAAAAATCAGTTGGTAACGGTTATAAGATTAAGAACAAAAAATTTACAGGTTAAAAAAAGTGTAAATGTCTTTTTATAGGTTGTCTATGATTTTTCTTGATAAGCTATTCATACGTAGTGGTTATATACTCTTTGCGCTATAGTCTATGTCTCGAAAGTTCAGGCACTGTTATTATATTTGGTGGTTTTATGCGAGGGCACATTTTAATAACAATGCCGCGTCCTAGAAGATCTAATCTTTCCCAGCGAAGCCGTAATGCAATTAGGCAACGGAATATCGCAAGTCAATTATCTGCGAGAAATTGCACGCGTCGATACTTAAAGGAAAATTTAAAGATGAGGAAGTTCTTATTCCAAGGATTCCGATGACCCCAAGGGATATGCCCTTTGAGTTTAAACGAATTCAATTCCCGATTCGTCTTGCCTTCGTCATGACGATCAACACATCACAGGGCCAATCCTTGACTATTTGTGGCCTCAATCTAGAAAATGCATGTTTTTCTCATGGTCAATTGTACGTGGCATGCTCACGTGTCGGCAAACCATCCGCTTTATTTGTTCTTGCGCCTGACCAAAAAACAAAAAATGTCGTTTACCACAAAGTGCTTGAATAAAAATCCTATTAATGAATTGATCCGAGTTTTATTTTTTTTCCTATCTGCACAACATAGTTTTCAATCATTTTTTTCTGACATAAGTTTGAAGTACTTAATTATTATTTTAATTTTTTTTTATTTTTATTTTCATTCTGTATGTATGTTTACATCATCATTCACCATAATACAGTACTTTTTTGTTTCTATCTATATAAATATATTATTTTGTATCATTGTTTTACGTTCATCAAAGCATAAATTAGTTCAGCTAAAAAGTAACACGACATTCATTGACTGTTAGGCGGTACAAAGTTCGCCGGTCTGCTAGTTAATTAATAAAGACCCCTTAACTTAATGATACCGCTCTTAGCTGGAATAAGCTGCCAGCTAAGAAGAAACCAGGAAAGAAGCTCGAGAATAGCATGCTCTGAATTGTTGTTTGAAGTAAAATCACTTGGTTACTACAATTAAACTTGATAAAAAATGCCCAATTGATTGAGAGTTTCTAGCAAATTTGTTGACAGAAACTTACATCTATATATATATATATAAAAGAAAGTCTGTTAGTTACTCCACTTATAACTCAAGAACGGCTTTACCGATATGGTTGAAAATTGGTGAGGTGGTAGCTTAGAGCCAGGAGACAGACATAGGATACTTTTTATTCCAGAAACCACCCTCTAAAAGAGGGGTGAAAGTGAAATGCGATGTCGGAAACGTTCGGTGAGGCTCGACAAATTATCGAGAAATTTGACGCAACCACAAAGAAGCGTTTACATTAAAATTTATTTGACGTGGCTCAAGAAATTTTCCCAAACTTGGATTTTTATATCAATTATAGTTTAGAGCCAGGAGAAGGACATAGGATACTTTTCATCCCGTTCGACAGCATTCCCGTGTGACTTGACATGAAACGTCAGTCACTATAAAACGTGGATCGTGGAATAACAAAACGCAAATGACAGCTATGTAATTGACGTATAATGACAGATATGTAATGACGTATGGATGACAATTTGATATTTGTAAGAAATCAATAATAAAACTATTTCTATTAAATAAATAATTAACAATTATAATGTAATGATAGTGCCGTTGCCCATTCGTAAAAAGTGAAGTGAACTATAAAACTCGGTATGGTTGAAAATTTTAGTTTTTAGGTGAAGTGAAGTTTAATTAATAATGCCGCGAC
Source organism: Lagria hirta (assembly GCA_947359425.1). Classification (NCBI taxonomy): domain Eukaryota; kingdom Metazoa; phylum Arthropoda; class Insecta; order Coleoptera; family Tenebrionidae; genus Lagria; species Lagria hirta. The sequence continues at coordinate 8,473,812 of OX375801.1, read as the reverse complement.
CAAGACGATCGAATCTTTCCCGACAAAGCCGTGATGCAAGAAGAATACGAAATACTGCAAATGAAAGGACTGAAGAAGAACAAGAAATTGCACGTGAACAGCGCCGCGATAGTATGGCTCGACTTCGTGCTTCTCAATCACGAGAGCAAAGTGAAGCAGCCCGTGAAACAGCTCGGTTGGCAATGCAGAATCGTCGAGCGAACAACAGAGGTCTACAAATAGATAATTTGCGACGCAGAACAAGATATTTATCAAGTGCTGATTTGAATCGAGCAGCGAGTTTATTAATATTAATAAATATTTAAAGATATTAATAAAATTTTTAATTAAATATTAATAATTATTTTAATATTTAATTATTAAATATTAATATAATATTTAATTTTTAATTATTAATTAGAAAAAATTAATAAAACTAAATAATTATAAACAGCTACTTTTTATTAACAAAGGGATGAAAAGGGGAGGGATAGAGACAAAAAATGACATGTATCAATATATAATTTTCAAAGATTTTAGTTTGCTTATTTTAAAAATCATATCTATGTTTAGGCGGAACAAAGTTCGCCGGGCCAGCTAGTAGAGAATAAAAGTCAGATGGTTTTTGGAATGAGATAAATTAAAAATATTTTTTGTATAATCAATTGTTTATTACAAAAAGCTATTTAAAATATAAAACAAAGCCGCGTTTCATAATCCTGCAAAAACTTGTTCTACTAACAGATAAACAGAAATATCGGAACAATTTTTAGTCATTTTCATAAGTTTCAAGCAAATCCTTAAAGCAGGCTTAAAAACAATTATCAATTTTTATATAATTATATTAATCATGCTGTTTATCTTACATACAATACATTTTATGCAATAACATTGTAAAAAATGTTATTCATACAAAAACAATAGTACTTTTTCCAAAGAACACAATGGATATATAAAATCCACACCTACATATGTTAGAAAAAGCACTTAAGTATAATAGATAGGAGTAGATAAAAATAAATATGTTTTTTCACAAAACAATGTAACATTGGTGTAACATATGCAGTGTAATAATTATTAGTAACTATCACTGTATAAATATTATAACAATAGAAAAATACAAAAACATTGTATACATTATAAATAGTTATAACAAAAAAAATCACGTAGAGTTGTATAACAATAACTATCTTCCACTAATATTTGATTTGGTAAATGTCAATATGATCAACAATTTTACAAATTAAACTTTTGTATATCCAGCTTGACAACAATTTCTCCCGATTCCACCTGATGTAATATTAGTTTTTTTGTAATTGGACCATTGGTGTTTTGGGACTCACGTAAAATATCAATAATCTTCAATTCAGCTCTTCCAAGAAACTCTAAATTAAATTTGGTTTACTATTAAAAAAAAAACACAAATCAAACCAAAACTATAGAAAATTTATATTTTTTTCAATAATCAGTTATTGCTTCGTAAAAATAAGCAATTAAAATAATAAGATACTAATAATACTATCTTCAACGCAACTAATATAATTCTGCCTATTGGGTAGTTTCGTAAGATGCTTGCTTGAATTTACTATAGACAGAAAACTAAACAGAAGATGGTTGACATCAAATTGTGTGTTAGCGTGATTCTGTAATTACTTTTCCGTTTTATTCTAAAACAATCCCAAAAAAAAAATTAATAAAAAAAAATAAAAAAAAACAACAAAGATGATGAACAGTGCAAAAAAAACACGCGGGAAAAGAAATCATTAGATGGAATGTAAAAAAATTAAAAAAATGAATGATGACACAGCTAACAAAGGCAAAAAAAAACAAAGAAAAAAGTAATAATGTGTTATGAAAGAAACTAAAGAAGTTGAAAATACTAGTAAAAGATAAAAAAAGCAAAGCAAAAAAAAACATGAACAGAGAAGGGGGAAAAAACAAAAGAAATCGAACGATGAACAATGTGTACATTCTTGCCACACTATCATGTGCGGCGCTTGGATAGAGAGAAGTTGTGGAAATGCATGGGAACAAAAAAGACAGATGAAGGATTAATAAGAACTATAGAGAAAATCCATGAAGTGACAAAGAACAGAATAAAAATAGATGAATGTTTTTGTGCAACAAAGAGATTAAAGCAAGAATGTCGGCTGAGTCCAACACTGTTTGAGTTGTACATGGGAGATATGGATAAAGAGTTAGAGAAAGTGCAAGTAGGAGAAATACTGATAGGGAAGTAAAAGATATGAACATTGGCGTATACAGATGATATGGCGATAACAGCAGAGGATGAGGAAAGTATGAATGGTGTGATTAGGTGTATAGAGAAATATTTAAAAAAAAACTCTAGGTCAACACTGACAAGACAAAAATAATAATATTTCAGAAAGCGGGAGGCAGAGAGAAGGCGGATGAATTGAGATAGAGAGGAAAACTCTACCTTAGCTCTAGGGCGAAGGTTATTCGTCATATAACTGAATTGTTTCATAATGTTCAAGTGATATTTATGTAGACGTCTCGCCTTTATTGCAGATTTGCAAAATAAGTGTATATTGTTCTTGAAGAGGGAGAAAGAGGCAAAAAATACTTGGTTGTTAATCCAAACAATTTATTCGACTTGCAGAAGCAACCGGCGTTCCCCAGAGAACTGTGACACGTATCGCAAAAGAAGGCAACGGACAACCGGAAATAAAAAATTTACCTCCCCCAAAAAAACCATTGCAGAAGCTGCTCCAAAAAGACGTGTAGATCAGTTCGATGAAGGAATAATTTGAAAAGTAGTTTACAACTTTACCACTAGCAAAGATTAAATACCACATATATATTCAATCTTTGCCACTAATTAAAAACGAAGACTATGGAAACAATTTACGAAGGCAAAAAGGTGTCAATTTGGCTGAGAAAATGACATCACTTTGTCGTATACTGAGAAAACTTTGTTCTTATTGGCAAAAGAGTGAACGGCTATGTTCTATACAAAAAATAGCATTCAGAAAAAGAAATAACTTTGTTGAATTTTCAAAAACGAGTTGCTCAAGGACTTTTGTCTAAAAATTTTAGTCTATTGCAAAAAAAAATACGTCTAGAAATTCCAGTTCACGTAAGTCTTCGAAATAGCCCAAAACCGCTCCAAAACAAAGAAAATATAATGAAGCGTGTCCAACTCTCCAATGATATATAATGAACAATGCTCTTCAATGCAAATTGAGTCAAGGTCTGATTCTCCTTGTAGTAAATGCAAGGTTTTTTATGTGTAAATAAAATAAAAGAATTGTTTTGTTGCATATCATGACGTAGCATCTGAGTAAAACGTTTTATTACAATTTTTTTTAATCTTACAAATTCAAATTTATTCTCTCTTAGTCGTGACGGGACTCAGCCCCAACCCCTTAACGCGATTAGATAACCAAATAACAAATTTGTCATAAGACTCATAAAGAAAAACTTTGCAAAAATCCATTAAAAATATTTTATCTACCTACTAAACTTTAATTTTTCCCAGCTGTATTTAACAATCAATAAATGCTTATATTTCAGTTTATGTAAAAAGTCAACACATGCCCAATATCAAACAACATATTATGTTCAATATCAAATAAAAACAATTAAAATTTCTAGTGATAAACATCGGTCAATTTATTCAAAGATTTTTGCGTTTCCCGTAGTTCATGTCAGGTTTAGGCAAAAAAAAACATTGTTTTTGAAAGAATTCAAAAGTCTGTATTCAGCACAGTCATTATAGCCCTTGTAATTTTTGAGATTCTAATTAAACCCCATCAATGCTAAAAAATAACGCACATTCCAACATTTCAGTCCGCATCCGGTTGCAATTACATAAAAAAACCAAAAACTCCTCAAACTGTGTCTATAATTATTTTCTATAATTTTGGTTTAATATTAGCAGATCTAAGTAATACCATCTGGGCAGTACAGATTCAAACCATAAACAACAAAAGTTACAGCTTCAATCTCGAGGTTTCGCAACTGAAACTGCATGCTATAATTCCATACAAGCGTAGGAACAAGAGACGCCCCATTTTGAGGAATATTGCCATTTGTTGTATTGTCTTTTGATAAATCAGTTTGTTGTTTCTGATCACCAAGAATCACCTTACAGTATACATTATCAGTATGAGGTTTACCTGCACAAAAAAAAAACTGTAGAATGCGGGTAATCAACCTTGTTTAATACGTTTTAGTAATTTAATGAATACCTTTTTTTTTTAAACTGTTAGTTCTGTTATTTATTTTATCTCTAGTATAGACACCACTACCGCCAATAACAACTATTTTTAGCCAAATTCCATCAAAATGAACTGAAATCATGCAAAAAAATAAAAATTAAAGTAAACTCCTTACCCGATGAAACAAAACGCTTTCCTTTTTGAACAAGAACAAGAAGACGGCCGCAAGATTTCCCCAAATGCGGCTCTGTACGCACAACAAAGTGTTACAAGACATACAAATATTTTAGTTAAAATTAAATTCAAACACTTACGACTATAGTATTACATACATAGTACTATTTATGTAAAATTGAGATTATGTGACAAAACACAGCTTAGGTGCTGCAAACTATGATATTAATTAGTGTGCTAAAAAGATTTCTGTTTTTTAAAAACTTCTCTAATAAAAAACAAAAAATGCATTAAAAAACGTACTAATTAATAACAAAACTTAGAAAATCAAATTTCCAAATCCAAATTAAAACCAAAAAACGCCAAATTAGTAGAATAAAATATTAAAAAATATCTAATTTCTTATCATGACAAAAACAAAACTTTTCTTCTAATAATTAATTAAATAATAATAATAATAAAAACATAAGTCACACCAATTATAGCTTTAACTCGTTCACTTGAAGATATATGTCACTACAGATGACCCAAAATTACCGAAGAGCTTTAAATCCTTTATATATATTTTTTAACAACCAGAAACCTTGATTTAAGATCTTAAAAACATTAAAAAAAAGGCAAGACAAACAACACAAAACAATTAAAGAAAAAGCAGAAAGACAAATTACGACAAGAAAAAAAATCATAGCAAAATAAAAAGAATACTTTGAAGAACTACTTAACGTCACTACGTGAAAGAAATGAAGAAAAAAAATACCGCAAAAACAAAAATTACAACAAAAAAAATACGAAAGAAGATGAGAAAGCAGTAGGGTAGCAATAGTATTGCAGCTAAAATATAACAAAATTTAAAAGAAAGAAGAATAAACATGCTAACCGAACTGTACTGGAAAGTATGAAAAGAAGAAATAATACCTAAAGACTGGAAAGTAGGGATAATCATACTACTTTTCAAAAAAGAAAAAAGTATAGAAAAAAAAGAAATAAAAAAAACTAAGCTAAACGTTTACATATCGATTTATCGCCCAATAAACACGTATCGTTGTGAAAGTTGGGTACTCACAAATAATGACAAAAGTAAAATACAGACAAAATAAGTAACAACACCATAAGAACAATCCAAAAACAACATCTTAAATGGTTCAGACACATCTGCAGAATAGATAACAAAAAGCCAGTAAAGAAGGTTTGGTGCGCCAAAAAAAGCGACCAAAAAAAACCTAGGAAAATGCAATGGTAGAAATACTAAAAGAGAGAAAAATCACACGGAAAAAAAGGCCAACCAAGCAAGAAATAAAAAAGAATGAAGGAAGTTTGTGTGTGAAGAATAAACAATAGTGTACCCACTATTAGTACAAACAGGTTTTTGATAATTTATATATATTTTTTTTATTTCTTGTCAGTATTTTGTAAGACTTGAGGAATTTTGAATACAACAGTACACAGTTGAACAACGTATTCAAATCGTTAAACTAAACAACGGTCCGTTGTTTTAACTTAGCGTAATTATCTATTAAGTAGAGAGTTATAATGAACTCTAACCTCTTCGGTAATTTTGAGCCGCCTTGTTTATGTTCAAATAACATCAGAAACCAAATCAAACCAACACACTATAATTTATAATTTTTCTGAGTGTATACAACATCTAAGAAAGCTCGCCATTATAGTTTAGGCAAATTTGTATATTAAGAGAACCGGAACACGTGAACAAGCAATAATCTTAAGAATCAAACTCACAAAACCTAAACTTAAAATTTATTATTGTTTCAGACCAGAGAAAGCAGTTTTTTCTGTTGACGTTTGAGCTATGTCAGAATAAAAAAAATGGAAATTCTTCGAGCTATCCGAGATCACTTCTTGAGTATAAAACCCAATCTACAAAAAAATCCAGAAATGTTATAAATGTTGTTGTATATCTTCAGCTTAAAACTGCGACTAAAAGTAGTCCTCTCGATCATACGGAATAGAATGAAATGATAAAATTATTACGCACGAGCGTGGCTCGTCACTGAACTTCTTGTGACACTTAATTTTAAATAACATTTAAGACACATACAAAAAAATCTAATTAAATTCTTTTGTATTCCTAAAAATACCAACTTGAGATGAATTGTTTTGTGTCTACTTCAACTGTATCAATATTTTGAAGAAATATATTCTTTTGTTACTCTGACAATTTATTGATTTAACATAACTTATAAATCGCCATAAATTGTCACTGCCGTACGTACAAGGTGAAAGTTTAAGAAGGCTTTCAAATTATTTTTTGCAACTGCTAACGTTATTTTCACTAGGTCATTAATTACTGCACTAAGTTGTGTAGTGCAGTCATCACAAAAAAAAAGAAATAAAAAGACTTGTCAAATTAGATCTTGTAGACAAAAAAGAAGCTGCTGACAGATGTCAAAGTACTAGCTCTTTTAATTCCTGCTGATGCCGTTGTAAATATGAACAACGTACAATGCAAACAATGTTTGACTGACACGTCAAAGCCTAAATAATAATACGTAGGAATGAATAATAAAATATTTTAAGACCAAGTCATTGCATACAACAATTTTCATCTTGTGCGTACGGTAGCGACAATTTATGACGATTTGTAGGTTATGTTAGATTCATGGATAGCCCGAGCAATCAAAAGATTATATTTCTTCAAAATGCTGATACAATCAAGGTTGACACACAACAATTCATCACACGCTGATGTTTTTAGCAATATTAAAAAAAAAACAATTCATTTATTTATTTATGTCCCAAATATCATTCGGACTGGTATGTCAAAATATCACCAACAAGCCACGCCCATATGTAATAATTTCATCATTTAATTCTATTCCGTATGGTCAAGAATACCACCCTAAATGCAGCTTAGTGAATTTATGATTTCGGATTTTATCATGAAAAAATAGCAAATAATTGCACGTCGCAACAACGTTTTTTAACTACCGCGTGTATTGCTTTGGAATGCTTAGTCTAAGTCAAGATACGATGAAGTATTGATGCCGCCAGAGTTTTGTAAATCACTAACTTCCCACAGCCTACTCTAGTCTAAAACAAAAGCAAATGCATATTATTTTTTGTAAAAACAAGTGAGCAAATTATTTTCAGATGAAATAGGTCCATTTGCCATTTCCTTGTCGTGCATTAAAAAAATACATTTCAGTTATAAATAATTTTTCTTCAAAATCAATGTAAATTAATTTAAAAAAAAAAACTTGTGAGTAATTACCGTTTTAAGTTTTAATTTTTACAGGTACAAATTTTGTGGCATTTCGATTGTTTCAATGTTCCTATCAAATACATGTAAAATATTTCCAACGCCTTCTCTAATCCGAAAACTTTTTGCTCACTCGTTATATGAATTCTTTTTTACTATGGTAATGGTTAACAACACGTGTGCCGGTACTTTTTATACAGTCTGTAAATGCATGACAAATGTTAAAACAGCTTTAGAAACACATTTCTTAGCGTTCTTATAAGAAAAATTATATTAAACAGTTACCAAAAGTTAACTAATTATAATGTGCGTTCATAAATCATTTTGATCAAGTCTTGCTATTAGATGTTTAACTTATGTTCATTTTTTGATTAGTTCAACGTACGAGATTATAGACAAGCATTGACGATTGTTTGACATTTGTCGACAATCAGATTTACAAAGACAATAAAAATCTATGAAGCTAAATTACGCAGCTAGATTAAGACTAGATCCAAATAATTTATGAGCGCATGTTACAAGAACACAACATAAAAATTTACCAAGTGAAATAGAAATACGAACATCCAGTAATAATTAATATTTTTAAATAAATTTTGGTATACATTTTATTGGGCTCAAGTAATCAATTGATCAAAATTTGAAAAAAATCCTGACAAACAGTACCACAAAAAAAATAATAATAAGTCTGAGCGCCACGGTGCCTTATACACTCATTAAGATGGTAACAGGCATATCTATACCTAATGAGGTTATCAATTTCCTCCTAGAAGTCTCATCTTAAGCTCTTCATTACAAACTGCCTCCAGAGTCTGTAGAAGATCAGGCAAATTTCACACCCTTCTATCCATGATGTCTCTAAATTGGTGAAAGATCGAGAAATCTTGATGGCCCAGGCAACAAATTTACTTTGTTGCGTTCAAAACAGTCCAGATGTAATCATGCATTAGCCCGTGAAAATACTGGGGGGAGGAGAGTTCTCAGGTAAGGTAGGTACACCATGTTCTTCTACCACTTCTTGAACGTCACGCTAAGCAGTCGTGTTGCCTCTAATAAAAAGCAAAAGTGACCTAATAACGCAGGCAGTAACCCCCCCCCACTATTATTCCAACAATGCGGTGCACATGCCTTTCGACCAAACATTGGAGATCGCGTCGTCTTCTCACCCGTGTCCAGGCATCATACATGCCCAAACAGAATCGAAACTCGTCACTAAAGACACCTGTATTCCATTCTTGGTCCCATTGAAGCCGTTCTCTGCACCACTCTAAACGGTTACGCCGATGCTCAAGAGTGAGAGATAACAAAAGATGAGAAAGGTATGAAATTAACCCAAAACTCCTTATGCGATGATAAATGGTTCGCATCCTACTAGGCCTTCCATGTTGTGTAAACTGCTGATCGGCAGCGCCCTTGTGGAAGTGAAAAGGCTCGACGTGTTAGGCCTTTCTGAGTTTATGCCCGACAACAACCCGCTACAGTTGTCAGACTTGTGTTTGTCCTAGTGACAATTTCTCGAAATGATATAAACGGGCTTCCCGCATACCAACTATTCGCCCCCTATCAAACTCACTCAGTTGAAAAGTTTGGTCGTCTCCTCACTCTGGGCATAATGAACAAATCAAAAAAGTGCTTACAAGGATTCTATATGAATTTCTATTATTTACTGTATTTGCCCTACCCGGTAGCCTACTGTGTTGTTTTTAAAGAAGTGATATGACAAAAAGTACTGGATCAATACGGCTGAAATACTGATCTGAATTTACTTTCTTCGATCATGAATACTGGGTGTTCGAAATTCTGAGTCAGTTAGTATATATAAAAAGCGTTTCTTTTTATGCAAATTGTCATAAATTTTCACTTACTTGTTTTAGGTCTGATGTGTGTCAAATTATCAACATTATGAAACGCTTCTTTGCAACTTTCAATTCTCTTCACCCATAAGTTGCACTCATTAACTGTAGAAGCTAGTAAATTTAAAGAATATTTATTTTTATTGTCCTGGATTTTTAATACTCTATTTGAATCAGTTCCTTGCTCTACATGGTCTGTACTCTCTCTACTAATAATCAGTTCTTGAATTAGTATTGGCTACCAACAACAAATTAAATAACATTTAAAAAATTATGTTAGTTTCTCACTTGCTTATACATTTTATAGCTTATGTTATTTTTCTGGAATGCGAATTGAGTGCCTAAACTTTTATTAGGCTGAATTAATAAGAAGAAATCGTTAAATAAAAAACCAATCAATTCCTTTCCACTTTTGACCTAAAAATAATATTTCATAAATCCCAAAACAAACCAAAAATATTTCTACATGTTAATACAGTTAATTTAAAACAAAAAAAACGCTTCTAATAACTCAATAAGGTTCTAAACTTTACTAAACAATTATATAATATTATATTCTACACTAACTTGATATCTACCACTTTAAATTATAGAAACCCCAAAGCAATAACAAATATGTTTATTTTTTAAACAATCAATGTCATTTAAAATTTAATAATTCTTTGAATTTTTTGTCGCTCAATTTTTGATAAGTTCAGCAGTTTCAACGCAATATTAGATCTTCAACTATAAAGTGAATTATAGCCTGTTTTTCCGATCTCATGGCACGCGAGATGCGCCAAGTTGGAATCCCGTACGGGAAAATACGGTCGCAAGACCGTCCTACGAAACTCGTGCAAATCTTCTACATGCAAATCAACAAATTTATCAGTTTCATCTACATTTATGCTTATTCTAATGAAGAACAACCTATATTGTCATCTACAACTTCATCTTCACTGGAAAATTCTTCTTCACTTTCGCCTGTGCTGATTTGAACTATTAATTCTTAAACTTCGTTCACGCAAGGTTTTCTTTGTAAATACTAGTTTTTTCCACATTATCAAGACATTAGCAATTGATTCAAATATTGTCCACATTCTTTCAAGCTAGATATTTTTTAGGAAACAAATATAAATTTAAATCTGGTCTTTTGTAGGCAGCACTGCTGCAGTTAACGACGCAACCGAATGTCTTACATTTTTTCTTCACTTCCATAATAATAAAATGAATTTTTCAACAACACCAACCCAGTTTTATGTAAAATAAACCGTAACAAATAAACTAACTACGACAGATAAAAATAATTACTTCGCTGATGATTCTAGTGCCTCAAACGTTCACTATACTGTACTCATTTTCAAGAAAGAGTGGTAGTAAACAATGTGTAGGACGTGATCAGTGCGTGATCCATTGATAAAGACTGAGTGATACCGATTTCCTGAAATTTGAGCCGGGCTGGCAGCCGAAAGCACAGGGGTGCATTATGCATTTGTTTCGTTGCTGTTTCTGTGTGCTGCTACGGAGACAGAGACTGAGGTCAATTCCAGTACTCCCAGAAAAAGGGCTTAACGTAAACACTTAAATACTAGTGAAAATAATATAATTTTGAATATATTTAATCCGAATTGAAAAGAACTTGGTCTAAAATGGTATAAACGATTTTTTCTGCGGCCTGCCCTGTTTGAAAAATCGTCGACCATCTTCCACTTCATAGATATGAGCACGTGAAGCCGCATGCATTTGTTTTGATGCACTCTTTCTTGAAAATGAATACAGTATAGGTGGGTTATTCGAGCGCAAGAGTCACGTATAGAGAAGGTTTTTGAACAGACTTGTCTTGAAAAGGACAGATTTGCTTAAACAGAAACAGACAAACACAAATGAAAACTGGAGAATCTGAACACAACGAGCGGGTAAAAAGTAACTTTTTCAGTTCCGACGGTCGGTCGGGCATTATTATAAATGTTTAAACTGTTTATATTATTTATTATATTTATGAAAAGAGAAAGATAGTCAACGTTGTTATTAATAATGTGTTGTTTCGTGCCATAACTGTAAATCCAGTGCTAAGCTTCTGAATTCGACGAAATAATAAGTAAGGTATTACTGATAAGTTGTAATATACTTAGTGGCACAAATATGAAATATCTACGACAAAAACTATATTTCAATACCAAGAGTACGGTCTATGTGGCATTAAATTTCACAGTGGATTTCCCTTTTGCTGACATGACAGAGTATTGCATAATGTCTTTAGGTTCTTCATTTATTAATCCTTATTTTATACTTTTTCCTATTACGCATTACTCTTGGCCATTCTTTTCGCATAATTAGAATGAGGCCTAGCGACACCGTTCACGTTGCTCTCGAGAGTCGGTACCGAAACAGTAAAGACATCATTGAGAACACGAGGTTAAAAAAAGGGGTGAAGAGTATGGTAAATAGAAGTCAATCAGGTTCATAGAGTGGTCGTCAAAGTCCAATAAAACTAGTCATGTCTTCTACTAGAAGTTTGAAACAAATAGGATTCCGCGAGAGGAAGAAAGCCCCTTAAGAAAGGTGACTTACTTTACAGATATTATTGGCAGGTACATTATGTGTAAATATGTTTCATGTGTCGCCCAATCGATCCGTCTGACCGTTCAAGCGCTTCTACAACAATAAATACATAAGAAAGAGTTGAAGTAGATTGTTGATGATAATGTAGCTGGCGCTGCTATTTGTAAACTGTTTTTAAATGAATATTTAATGCTAGTAATCTTATAACATAGACATTCTAACACATTTATTATAGAAGAGCTAACTCATATTAATTGTTGAAATTTAGCAAAACGTTAGATTAAAATAAGTAAGTCTTACAAATGTGAGACATGTTTCTCTCTGATCAGCCATATATAGATTAATCAACCGAAAAACATACCCTAATGTATTTATGTACATTCTTTTACTAAACATCAAAAAACTTTACCTTGCTTAGAATACCAAAGTGAATTAATGTCCTCGGTCCGAGCTTGTTAGTTTCGCTATTAAAAACGATGTTCAAATCATTTTGAACACATCGCTGCAACCAATCATATCGTTCTTGATTTTCTTTCTGCCTTACATTTTCATTAATATCGTTTAAAAATCTTTCAGCCACCCGTAAAGCTTCATTGAGATGAGTATAATCTGTAATAAAATTTACATTTAAAAAAATGTTTTTTTTATTGTACCATATTGAATTCACCAGAATGATTTGAAGGGGTATTTTCGAGAATTTTACTAATAAGCAAAGGGTATCTAGTTATACGCTGCATGGGTTTAATAAGAAAAGAAGAAAGCGGCATTCCCTTCACAGAAACATTATTTTGGTATTTCTTCATTAGGTCACGAAAAGCTGTTGAAGTTTCAGTTAGTTTTTGTAGTAAAGCTGCACTATCCAATTGTTTGCGACAAAAAGTTTCATATACGGACATGTTCCTCAGCTACAATTATGTTTATAAATATATAAGATTTTTTTAAAATGTAAACATAACTTACATGTTTGCAAACAATAGGTCCTAATACATCGCTGCCAGATTCAGCCCAGAAATTCAAATCTTTTAAAAAACTCATATTACATTGTAGGATATCCTGCCAGTTCGCGAAAATCTGTTCTGCTTCTTCTCTTCCTATAACTCCACTTTTTTTCAAAGGTACTTCAAAGATTTCATGTACAATCGCCATATCATCCACATAAGCTTTTTCTGTTTGGATGAACTCTAGTATCGAATTTTGTCTCTTCTTATTCAAAGTGTTTACTACATGAAAATATTTTTGTTTGTGTAAATAAATTAAGAACAAATTAATTTTTTTTTCAAATAAAGACACTATATGAATAATATAACGTGAATATTGTGGTTAAATTATAATCAAGAACATTGCTAGTCAACGACGTGATAGCAGAGTCGCATTTGGTTTAAATCGCAAATATTTGAGTTATATTTATCGTATGGTCAAAGCAATCAATTTATTGTAAAATAAAAAAGATTTTGTTTAAATTAAATTTTAAAAAAATGACAAAAGATTTGCCATGTTTGATCGTTCTTGATTAGAGCGATAGAAGATTTTGGTGTTTCCGCACGTATTTTAAAGTTAGCAGAAAGCGTGAGGAAATGGATTTGTTGCCGAACAAGTTAAAAATTCAATACGAAAAAGAATATCGTATTTTTTGTGACAAGGAGCAGGTGCTGGAGTAACCGTTTTGCTGGCGTATTTTGCAAAACTTTCAAATGAGTATTGTCCTTCAAGCCTCAACCCGGCGCGTCTCCAGGAGGACAGAAGGGGTCTCTGACTGATTGCAAATAAAGCAAAGGTATATAGGCAAACATGGGCTCGTTGTGCGCAAAACCACAACTCGTAGCTCATTAACACGCCCGCCGTGGACTAACTTCCCCTATCCCAGCTGTAGTATGGTGGCTAAGGAATTGCACTAAAGATAATGCCAAAAAAAGCTTGCACTTTGCTGATACGCACATGGCTTTTAGCTGAATGTGGATTTGTCTCGCGGGTTAATAAGTCTTGGCTTTGCAGTCTGGATCAAGAGGAGACAACCTTATTGAAAACCTAAATCTAAGATGGGGGGCTAGGCCGAAGGATGCGTGGTTAGATATAGGACTAGCCGCTACTAGATCTTACCTTTGCAGATGTGAACTTTATTTTTCAAGCTACTCGTGGAATCAACCATGGAAAAAAGAAAATTTAGCCAAAAAAAAACACCATCTGAGGTACTTGAGGGCAAAGTGGAGCCTTTTCCTCTAGAATAAAACTTCAAGGCACTAGAGGGTAAAACCGAAGATAAAAATATAAAATTTTTTGTATCATACAGAAATAAAATGTACTCTTGAGCCATGTTAGCATTCATTTTATTTCTTAAGCGTCTGAAAAATTTGCTACATATTTTAAACTCGGCCACTGCATTAGGAAATCTGCCTGTAAACGCAGGTGGATCCATATTAGGAGTTGGGGGGATGAGACTCTAGCAAGGTTGCAAATGAGTATTTAGAAGAAAATCTAGGAAAAAAGATTTCCATATGTTATGAAGATATGGTATCAGTTCTAATAAATTATTCCAATATTTTATATCTAGATGTATTACGTGTAACTAACGTGTTATGGGATTTCTGTAATATTACGACTCATATAATCGCACAGCAATATTTGCAATTATAGAAACATAATACACAATGATACGATAAATAATTTAAACACTTATTGTATAAAAATAAGACCCACTAATCAACACACCACTGTAGACTTTATTTGGGCATGAACTATGTATTACATTTACTTTTTTATAATTAATGAGTATTTTATAAAGAAGTTTGCAAACTACATAACAGTAATAAGATAAAGAAAATACCGATAAACATGTCAAAGCTTTTCTGAGAAGCTTAAATTCGATTACAACAGAACAGACTACAACTTTATTTGATACATTCTAAGGCTCAGCAATTATAAACATGATTTTCGATTAGAGGACCGAAGAGGCCTAAACAACACATTTGCATTATTTCTTTTTTTTTAGTCCACTAAAGAATTAGAGTGTGTAGTTTAGTGGGGTGGTTGTTAAAAACATGTAGAAATAAATTTCTTATTGCTAAATAAATATATGTAAAAAATCTTACCAAATAAAACAACACCCACCCTACCAAACTGACAAAAGATATAAAAAAATAAATTACAACATTAAATTGAAAACAAAATAATAATAATAAATGAGCAATTAATCACAATTAAAAATGTTTAACAAAAAGAGCAATCACATAGTAAACACTTTTGTTTACCACATTTTAACAAGATTAATAATAATTTAAAACTTAACAACACATATTTTGTAAGCATTTGATAAAAACCGTATGTCTCATGGTTTAACTTACAAAAATCAGCATACATATCATAGACAGTAGGCAAATCTTGTTAAAATAAGGAACTTTACAAATTAAACTAGATTTACTTAAGAACATACACTGTGTGACTACTACTTATTTACTACAAGAATTACTCTATCTAGATTTCCGATAAAATCCGACTATTTCAACTTCTTTTGGGTGGGTAGGATGGGTGATGTTAGTTTCCTACAAAACATAAACATAAATAGCGACCTAATTTACATATGATTTAAATTAATTATATATATATATATATATATATATAAATTTAAAGATTTTATTAAATTAATTTAAACTTTACTAACCCAAACTTTAAACTCTAAATAATTTTTTTTTCAACAAGCATGTAGGTCGTTTTCAATTTTCCTGCGAGAATGTTTTGATGGCGACTCAGGTTCTTGTGAGCACGTGTAGTTCCCTGTCTCAACAAGCTCAACGTGGTACTTTCTCTATAGTACATTGAGTGTGTAAACTTAGTTTAGTACGTAGTAATTACCACGTTTGGTCTAGGGGACCGATGTTAGCCTATATGTAACTAATTTGCTGAAAGTACTAGATAAGTCTAATACTTATTTTTTGTGATCAAATAAGTGTTTTAACTTGTGTTTTGTGGCTGAAAAAGTGTTCTTGAGCTATACTTAGTTGAACTTTTTATTCAAGAATTATTTAATTACCATAAAAATGAGTAACTGGAGCTATGAGTAAGAGCAAAAATGACTTGAACTTCTTTAGAAATGACCAGGAAGACAAAGCAGCAGACAGTGACTTAGAAGACGCTGATTTTGAAGTGGTGTTGCACGAATCTGAGTCTGAGCAAGACATTTCAGAAAATGAGGTTTGTGAAACACACTATTAATCCGATGATGCAACGAACTCCTCTCAAATAGAATAAAGTACCAGTTTTCGACAGCCATGTTTCACAAGCAAATATGAAACACGTTATTTAGGCCAAAAACGCCACATGCGTACACGTGCTATAAATATTATTACGCAACTGCCAGAAGAAAGAGAATCTCGAGAGAAGAAAAAACCAGTTAAAATGTGAAATTTGTTCTTCACAGATGACATGTTACAAAATATTGTTTCTTATACAAACAGCTATATAAGAATTACAAAAAAGAACACAGAACAGCTAAAAAACCGAAGGATTATGCAACCAACTAATCACTAATTATTTCCTAAAAAGTTCTGTACGTTATTAATGAAGGCACATTTCACAGCCGCCCGCCTTGTTATAATTATTTATGATATCCCTGTACTACGTTTCTTTCATAATATTAGATAAACTTTGTAACCTTGGAAAAATGCTGAAACATCATCAAAAATTTGCAAAACACTAAAATCTGACACGAACCTATAGCAGACATTTTGTTTGAGCTCATTGGAATGATCTCAATCAAAATTTCTTTTAATTTTGTTTGGCAGTTATTAGTCACAAACAACACCTTAATGATAACTTTTAAACCACAAAATCATCAGCTTCAAAGAAAACATTTTTATAATTAAAGTTGTCTACCTAGAGCAAAAAGTGAGTTTTCAGAACAAACTTAACAAAACATAATATACAGTGCGTTCATAAATCATTTATATCAACTCCTGGTATGAAGTTTTGACAACATGTCCATTTTTCGATTAGTTCATACGCAGATACAGGCGAGTCGTCCATGATTGGATGAGATTTGACGTTTGACGGCGTGATCATACTATCAATAACAATAAAAATGTATCAAGCTATATAGCGCAGCAGATCTAAATAATTTATAAACGCACGTTGTTCATTAAACATCAATTTGGATCGTAACAATTTATAATGAATGCTACCGGAGGAATTAATAGATTACATAAGAATCGCTTTGAATAAAAAAATGTACTTGCAATATGCACAGATCCAAAATATAATCCTACAAAAAGTAGATTTTAAGGAATAAGACAAGTCTGTTATCAGCCTATTAGTTCTTATCTGAAGAGCAAAACATAACAGGTCTTCGATACTCAAGCACAACATATTACAAGACGTGGCCCAAACATCTCAATCTTGTTCTTTTTTTAATTTTAAAGATCTATCTTGGTTTTTTTACATGTTTTTTTTTCTTGATTTACATCACCAAAATGTGCAAATCATTCAAAAGTGCAAAACAAACTAATTTAAAATCCATTTAATATTTAATCTATAATAAAATACTTTATATAAGCAACTGGTTTTACGAAAATATCCACTTGCATGGCACAGTTGTGTTTGGTTAGTTGCATTGAACGTTGAAACGCTCACCTTGATGACTTCTCAACGATGATGATCGCTCACCTTGATGACTTCTCAACGATGATGATTTATAACTCTAAAGGTTTATAGGGACTATAGGGTCATAAGTCTTTTATTTTCATTCTTAAGGATTTTAACATCGCACTCAGATTTTGAGGCTTGTTTTGCACCATCCAAAACCTTTTGTAAACGTTTCTTCTTTAGTTTTCAACAAAATTTAGCTGAAAATAACGTATATGGAAATTTTTTTAAATATAAATAATTTGTATCAATAATTTAACAGTGTAGTGATTATTGTAGCAATTATCTTCTGTTAATTATTTACTGTATTAGCTAAGCCTTACATTTTGTGTAAATAAAATATTAAGTAACAAATGTATACTAGTCACACTGAAATAACAAGTGTCGACAAATTATCCAGATCCCGGCTAAATTTTTAAACAGACAAGTAAAATAAGATATTTGAAAAATTTGATAGCACTGTTTTTGCATTACATGATTAGTCCCTTTCTATTCATTTATTACAGTTTTTATAAATATACCGGGTGTTCCGTCAATTGTCATATCGTGCATGATACGGACAAATATGTATTAACTTAACCCAAACCTGTGCCGTTTGTTGCAAGGCTAAAAGCTGGCGATTTATGTTGTTTTTGGTAGTAATTATTGTCACTGTCATCGTATTAGCTTTTGCAACAAAAGAAGGGCTACATAAGGTTA
This sequence comes from Lagria hirta, assembly GCA_947359425.1. NCBI lineage: Eukaryota > Metazoa > Arthropoda > Insecta > Coleoptera > Tenebrionidae > Lagria > Lagria hirta. The sequence continues at coordinate 8,455,534 of OX375801.1, read as the reverse complement.
TTCCATTTGGACTACTATATGTCTGTTGCTCTGAGGACGGAAAGATTTTAAAATGCGAATAACGTTAACAAATGTCAATATTTGACGCTGTATTTATTTGAAAATTAATATCTAGATCTTTTGACTGGATAAATGGATTTTAATAATTTTCCAATTAAAAGCTGATGCCTTCTATGTGGTCCCATATCAACTTGATCAGGATCTGAATAGTAGTTTTTAAGATATTCTTATTATTGCTTTTTTTGTCATATATTTTTGACACTTTGACAATTTGTAAGATATTAAAAAAATTATTTTAATATATTTAAATAGTAGTTAATTTATTTAATTAATTCAAATTAATAATAATTATGTTTAAACAAATTAAACAAAAAGCAATTTGAATAATTTAAACAAATAAAATAATAATTAATTATATTGAAGTTCGAATTTTTTAAAATTCTTAATTTGCTTAATTATTTGTGGCTTTTGACCTCGATTTCGATTATTAGTGTTTTGAACCATCTTTTAAGCTAAAAAAAATTACAAAAATTAAAACGTTAAAAATTATATTAAAAATACTCGCGAAAATACAGAAAGCATGTTTTATTGTTAGAATTTTTCTTGCAAATTTATTATTTGGACTAAAGTTGTTAATTTGCACGGTTCCATGTTACTCGCACAGATTTTTTTATTTATATTTTAACTAAAAGTTAATTATTTGAAAAAATTGCACTTGAATTCCACTTCTAATTGCTCATGTGTGGACGGATATAGTCCAAAACTTTCTTATCGACATTCCAGGGGAAACGTAGCGGATAAGAAGAAGATAATTAATTGGACACTCATACGAATCAACCAAGAATTACGTTTAATTTTTTTTATAAATAATTACTTTGATTCAGCTGCTTATAATTTAATTCTAATACTTTTAATTTTATATTCAAATAAATCTATTGAAAAGGGAACCAAGTTTAAACATTTTTATTGTCGTTTGTGCGATATAATTATTTTTTATTTTGCTATAAATTATTATTAGTAATATAAAAAAAATTATTAAAAAAAACAATTTAAAAAAAAACCAAGTGAGAGTTTCATGATTTTAATTTTTTTTTTTAAATAAAAAAGCGTTGTTAGTTTTTTATTTAAAATTTTTTTTGAAAAAGTACTCTTATGATACTCGTCCAGTACCTGATTTATATGAACAGTTCAACTGAATAAAATCCGTTAAAAACTAAAGTTTACAAAACATTTTGGATGGTGCGAAACAAGCCATAAAATCTAAGAGCGATATTTAAATGCCTAAGAATAAAAATAAAACGTTTATCACCATTAAACCTCAGTTATAAATCATCATCGTTGAGAAGTCATCAACCAACAAAATTCTTATAGACGCCATAGACAAGAGTGTTCTTTGAGTTCACTATTGTTTACAATATACTGTGCGTTCATAAATTATTTAGATCAAGTCTTGCGATGAAACTTTGTACGCAGAAACGTACGATATTATAGACGAGCTTTGACGTTTGTTCTGTATTTGTCGGCGATCATACTATCAGACAATAAAAATCTGGCAAGCTAAATGTAAACAGATGTAAAGCGCAGTGTGAGAGAACTAGTGAAAAGAAAGAACCAAGCGGATGCAATAGTGTGGAGATGATAGAGAGAAAGTTTAGAGAAGAGTATGAAAGTCTAGTAAAAAGTGTACTGTTGTACAGTGCGGAAATTTGAGAATGAAAAAAAAATAGAAAGAGTGCAAGAGAAATGTGTGAGATAGATGTTAGGATTGAGCAAAGAGACTTTTGCAAATATGTGTAGTGAAAAATAAAGGAAAAAAATAAGAATAGAAGCGGGAAACGGAGCAGTAAAGTTTGAAGACAAAATAAATACAACGGGAAAGGTGAGAGATATTGAAAGAGAGCTGGAAGGTAGTGAGTAGAAAAGCAGATAAAGAAATAAAAGAGAGAAAGGAGTACTATGAAAAGAAACGATTTAGCGTAGAAGATATCGAAAAAAAGAAAAGCGAGACAATGAGTACATGGTAGATATAGGGACATAACAAGCAAGAAGGTAGAGGTTAAATAAATGAAAGCAGGTACAATAAAAGATACACTAGTACAATCACAGAAAAGTTGCCAAATCTTAAAAAGAGAAGAAAATGAAGAAAGAGAAAATAGATTTTAATCAGGATCAATAAAAATTAAAGAAAATGTAGGAGGTGTGGAAGAGAAAGAGCGAAAAACATTGAAGCACATGATGGAATGAACGCGGAGAGGTAAAAGAAAGCGTGTTAGAGAAAAAAAAATATAATGAGAAAAAAGAGAGAAGGAATAGAATAAATGAAAATGATAATGTGTGAGAGAGAGGAAGAAAGGCAAGAAATAAAACAGAGTGAGTGAAAAAGAAGAAATATAAAGATCAAAAAGAAAAGAGAAAAAAATGCAAGCGAAAAGAAAACGAAATCAAATTTAATTTGAGACAAGAAACTTGAACAAAATAACTTAATTAATTACGTCGCCGGACACTGTAGGTGAAGCAATAAACAATGTTATTATAAAAAAAAATTGAAAACCACAGGAAAACGCTGTAAACGTGATAACAACAAAGTAGATTTCAAAGAATAGCAGATTTAGGAAATAATAACTACACTCTTGATCATCGAGTATTAATATTACTACTAAACTTGTTCTATTCTCATTTATATAACTGTTATTCTGTTATATAAAATCGTATTTTATCAAAAAAATTACTATCTTTTTATTTCTTATAGCCCTAAGAAAGTAAATTAATTTAAACTCTTAAACTTACATTGTTGTTGTAGCGGTGCCACATAATTACTTGGAAATAGACCAAACATTTCATTCAATTCACCTCGCCACCAAGCTTCTTCATCCCGTGATGTAACACTAATAATATCATCTTTGGCAAAACTTAATTCATCGGGATTGGCAGCCGTATATGGGAATAAGGCAATAACTTTATCTAAATTATATAAATGGTTAATCAAGTTCTGTTCTCAGAAAATTCCATTACTCACCAATAATAACTTCTTGTTGTAATCTTGTGGTCGATACAGGTGTTGTTCTTCCGCTAGCTCGACCACTGCTGTTTAACACTTTAACGTAACTAGCAGGAAACCAACCAACTTGTCTTTTTCGTCCTTTTGCCTGCAATTCACCTTCCCACCAACCTGAATCGGTTTTCTTGCGAATCATGATTAACTGACCCCGCGCTAAAGATAATTGTTCGGTACTTGTCGCTTGGTACGGTGCTATGACAGAAGCAATTTCTGGTTTTTTACCTTTCAGTGTCTACAAATAAAGTATTAACGTTTTATTCAGAAATGGGAAGTACTCGGAAAAATGGAACGATCGAATAGAATAAAAATAAAACGGATTGTTGCATGTACATAAAAGATATATAGAAAAAAATATTGTTCGAACCTATTAACGCAAACAGCACATTTAAAGACGCTTTAGTACGCATTTTCTTAAGAGAATATAAACAAGACAATCCACATAAACTGTTACCATGTTTTAGATCAGGCTACATAAAACTTTTTATCATAAATTATATAGTTAAGTTTAAATAATATTATCATTAAAAATAGTAAAATGCAATCCAAAATAAAACAATCAAAGCTACAAACCTGTGCATTAGAATTAGCTGACATATCTAATGGCTTCTCATCATTTGTATTATTTTCGTTGATTTGAGAAACTTCATTGTCTACTTGTGCATTAGAATTTTCTATAGCACCATTGGATATTACTTGTGTTATATTTTCATTAATAATTGTGTTAGTACCAGAATTCTGCACAATAACACCAAAGTAAAATAAAAAAACAAACAACATCACAAACCTACCACATCAACTTTTTGAACATAATTGCTTGGAAAAATACCAACAGCATTTCCGAGTTTTCCAGTCCACCAATCTCCCTCTTTCCTAATAATTGTTATCACTTCACCTGCGTTAAATGTAAGATCTCCTTGTTCCTGGGATTGATATGGATAATTGGCTATATAATATTCGACTTCACCCGAATCTTCCGATTGAGTTGTTGCAACTGTGGTGTCCACTGCTATATTCATTGTATCGCTTATCTCAGGAACTTCAGCAATTCCTCTAGAAAATTTAAATTATTTTTCAATGTAAACAAAAACAATAAGCCACAATTAAGATTACTCTAACCGTGTTGTTTCTTCAGAAAATGTCTCCGCTTGAATCGTGTCGCGAACACTAACACCATCTACCGGCTCGACATACGACTCCGGAAACCATCCAGTATGACCTCTTATTTCACCCGCTAACCAACCCGGCTCTCCAGTTTGTTTTGTAGGCACCTAAAAAAAATGTGACACAGTTAAGACTCAGTTATCCTAACCTGTTTTGCCATTTACACAAATACAGTACAGCCACCTTAATCTAAACATGCCCTAATCCAAACCTCCAGTAGTCCGAACAGAGGGAATTGGAAGTCATAATCCGAAGAATGCCTCCTTAAACCGAACAATGCGCAATTCCTGATGTCTTATTAAAGACATCACACATAAAGAAATTGTGTTTTGCATCCGGCCAGACCGGTGACCGTGACTGAGTCAGTTCGAACTCAAACATGACGTTCAGTCACCTTATCAATAAATGAAAAAAAATTAAAGTAATTAAAAATTTTAGTCGGCTTCTACTGTGACTGCTTTGTCAACAAAATATAAAGTGAGAACATCCGCCATCTACAACATTAAAAAGAATAGGGAGAAGGTTTTATCCTATCCTATTACATCTATTTCGTTATATAATGAACGGAAAACGTTGAAAATAAGTTTGCATCCTGATGTACATCACTTGATTTATACAGGAAAGATCTAGACGAAATGTTGAAAGTTGTAAATAATTGAAAGGATATCTTTTATCGTTAATCCGAACATTTAGAAAATCCGGATCAGCTCTTGCAATTATTAGTTCGGATTAAAAAGGTTATACTGTAGTATCATAAATCAAAGAATCGAACAATCATACCAGAAACTTACTGAAAGCATGTAAAAAAACTAATTTTTGTAATTGTAGTAACTTACATTAATAAGATCGCCTGGTTGAAACGAAATCTCATCTGAATTCCTAGCAACAAATTCATATAATGCTCTATATCTAATAACATCAGCACCACTTGGGACACTTATAGATGAAGGAGTAGAGCTCCAGTTATCTACTGGCCAATTTGTACTATCTTCGTTATCATTATCTGTCCATGTAGGTGTTTTCCAATCTGAATTAAAAGCTATGTTTCTATTCGAAGTTTTTATTTCTAAAACTTTTATCTTTTTGACTTCATAATTCGAAAATAATGTTTCACAATCACTGACCAAAGTTTTTAACTGCGTTCTTAATTCTGTTAAGTGAGTATTGTTATTTTCAATATCAGACAGTTTTCCTTCTATTTGTTCTTGCATATCAGTTATTTTTTCTCTAAGATTTTTAATAGTAATTTCCTTATTCTCAAATGCAATTTTCGCTTGGTCAGCATCTTGTCCCGTTATCTGAGAGTTTAGTCTATTTTTCGCATCTAATTTAACTTTTTCTTGTGATAGTGCAAGTAATTTAGTATTTTGTTCTTTCAATTTATTCTTTAATTGTGACATTTCCTGCATTTGAGAATCACGTGTCGATCGCATTCCATCAATTGTTGTTTTAACATTTGAAACACCAAGACGAGTATCACAAATTTTTTGAGAGAGTTCTTTCACATTATCGTTCAGAGATGATAATTCTATTGTGAGACTCTGACTTTTTGCTTTTAATTTTAAGACGGTTTCTTGTTCCCTTTGCCGCTGATGTTGCAGGTCTTGTAATCTTTGTTTTTCCCATTCAAGTTGTCTTTGACGTTCCATTTCTCTAAAATATACACACAAAAATAAAAAAAAATTGTTGAATAACCCGTCAAGCGTAAGCGTTAAAATAACAGCGCGCTTTGAAATGTTAGTTTCAAATCCAACCAACTAAGTACCGAGTTAACTAATTTATGTAAACATTAAATTCGGTTACTCTAAACTCACTTTAAATATGTGTTTAGAAACATTTTGATTTTAAATTCATTTGTAATTAATTCAATTTCAGTTTAATTTACCTATTCTAATAGTTTTAAAATAATATTTAAGATTAAAAATTTATTCTGGTGTCAAAGTTTTCGAATTAATGCCTAAAATTCTTAGCGTATCCACAAATTTGGAAATTGCCGTATCAATCGGACATTTTGGTCGCTATATTGTCTAAAGACGTAAGCTTTCATTTACAAAAATTTTCAACATTTCAAACTAAATGTTACTTAAGACTCTTAAGTCTTAAGCTTTACTTTTCATTTTCGCATCAAATTCTCAGTGTCACAAAACAACTGTTAGCAACTTAGAATTGTAAGCATATAATGTTCAAACCTTCTAGCAGTTTCCCGTTGTTCAGCTTGTCTTTTTCTTTCTTCTTCTTTAAGGCGTTCCTGCTCTTGTTGATCCCTGACTTGTCTTTCTAATTCTTCTAGTCTTTTTCTTTCGGCATCCTGTCTAGCCTTTTCTCGTCTGTCCATTTCTTCACGCTCTTTTCGCTCTCTTTCTTCTGCCTCTTTTCGTTGTTGATCAGCTAAGGCTTTCCTGCGTCTGTCTAATTCTGCTTGTCCTTTTTCAAAATTTTCTTTACGTTTATCTTCAAAAGAAGCTTGAAATTCAGAAAGTTACCAGTATATAGACAAGAAAACTTATATTTACTCTGTAACAATGTTGAAGCCGGATCTTGTTCAGGTTGTATACTTCCTTGACTAGAAATCGATGCAGTCCTTGTAGTTCTTCGGAATGATGGAGGTATCAGATCTGGAGGAAGCTTTATTGGAGGTGGATGACCCAATGCAGCCTGCTCGCACAAATACATTGCCAACACAAATTCCTCGCAGCCTAATTTGCCATCTGCGTCCATATCAGAAAGACTCCTAGTTGAATGAAAAATAAACTCTCATAAAAAATTATATAACAAAAACCTACTTAAACTCACCAAACTTGAGCTAAAACATTTTGAGGTAATTTGGTTTGAACCATAATATTCCTAGCCTGAATGCCTGATAGAAAACCTGATCTCGTTCTATCATTAGTGTTAAACAACTGAGTGAACTTCAATTTTGTTTGATGAGGAACCACCCAGTCACCAAGCCTAAAATAATATTAAATTAGCAGCCTTTTTGACAACATCTCAACATGATAAAATTTTAAAGTAAATGAATAATGAAAATATATGAATTTTTGTATATTGCATGAAATGTCATATGTATGAGCATCTCATGAAACTTGCGAATCCCGAGGACAGCGTTGTTTCGTCTCTATTGGGAAACTCATCAGCAAAGACCATTGCAAAAACCACTACGCTTTCATGAGCTCAATCTTTACTATATTAACGTTTTTGACAACGAACATAATGGGTAAGTTGGTTTGCACCTTTCATGCATTATAATGTGTATTGTGAGCATTAAGAACATATTAGTAAAATCAGATGGTAACACCCACCAATCTTAATTATATTTAAGATAGTTCTCTACACTTTTTACCGGATACAGCTGGTAACATGATTCATTTGAAAGTCTGATTGTGATCAATGTCAGAATGTCGCACATAGAAGGTGCGATGTTCGAAATTTTGTATAATGCATGAAGGGTTATCATGCATTATACCGTATAGCATGGTAGAAATGCTTCAATTAACGATTCACATAAACTATTTGATCTATTTCACCTCCGTCAAAATTAGGAGGTGAAATGGCTCAACGACTACACTAAATGGGTGTAATTATAATTTTAGATTGAACTATTTATACAAACTTACGGTGACTCAATAGACGCAGCCTTCTCTAAGCTGGCAATACTTGAGCGAGGTGTACTAGTAGCTCCTGGGCCAATATCTGCCAAATCAACTACAGAGGGCTTTACAGGAGACATGTTTGAAGCAAGTACCATAGCAGCTCCTGTCGACGATACAGGTCCACTATTTGAAACAATTGATCCCAATTCTGTAGAAGACATTATGGTTCCACCAGATGGTACTGCAACCATGGGTGCTGGTGCCATCGACGTAGCAGGAACCATAGGCAAAACAGAATTCGCTGCAGCTGTAGTAGCACCTTGTGGAAGATTTGGTAGAATATTATTACTTATTGCAGGTATATTGCCTCCAAAAACAGTTGGCATAACTTGATTAACCAAAGGTTGTGTAGTTCCTATTCCAACAAGAGCGTGTTGGTGCGTAGGAAGTATAGCAGTCGGCATCGGTGGAACAATTCCTGTAGGAATTCCAACAGTAGGCATAGTTGTCATAACAGGATTTAGTCCTGCAGATGGAACTTGAGTCAATGTAGTTAAATTTGACGGCAAGGGCTGAGGTTGGTAAGCTTGTTGGTTTTGAATTAGTGCAGGTTTAGGAGGATCTGGTCGTGGTGGCGCATTAATGAGTGAAGCATTTGGAAGAGGGGGTATTGCTGGCGGAGTATTGGTTTTGAGAGAAGCTAGTAAAGACGGTGGGAGCCCTTTAGGAACTTGGTAGCCTCTCAATTTTAGATTTATTAGCTTGCATGCTATTGAAAACTCATTAACATCCATTTTTCCATCAGCGTCCGTGTCAGCCAAGGCCCTGAAAAACAGCATCTATAATAATACCACCAAAAAAAATCTTATTAACATTTCAAGTAAGAGTAATAATGCTTTTACGATCAAATTGTTCAGTGACGACTCCTGACAATGTTTTACAATTTTTGAAAAAAGAAGCAACATTTATTTATTTTGTCTAAAGGTCTTTCTTACGTTCTTTTTTGTTAAAACTTTCAAACACTTTATGATTAAAAATTGTCTATTTCCAAAACATTTTCTTAAATTTTCTTCATCGATAACACGGAATAAGCTGTCAGGTGATTAATTTTTTCCTGCTTCATGCGACGAGCTCTTCTGGCTTCGATGTCTTCCTCCAGAGGGCAAAGAACTTTTTTTCCCCAAACACCCAGAATCGAACACAGTATAGTAAGAGACAATATATTTGGAAAACAATAAAAATTAAGGTGATTACCGGTACTTAAGTGTACAATAGAGCGGTTGGATACTTGTAAATAAAATAGAAAGAATTCGAGTGGTGAAAATCTCTTAATCCTTAATGGCTATGATTACTGTGCACCTACAAGACATGCGAGATTTCATGATTTATAGCTATAATAGAAATCTCTGCCCAGACTTTATGGTTTGTCATAATGAATTCGTCACATTTTTGCCTATAATCTCGATTAACCTAACCAGCAATTATGTTCAATTTCTTAATTCGAGAAAACCGTTGTTCAAGGTATTATAAATCTTACAAGAATAAAAAATGTTTTAAACTTTTATCATTTTATAGCATTTTTACGTCTTTCTGTACTTTAAATAAAAAAATTAGAATTGTGTAATATAATATATGTACTATTATAAAACACAAAATAAAACCGTGATACAATGGCAAGGTATAAAAAGTAGTTGTAGCTTTTAACCAAAGGTAAAATTACCGAAAGGTGAATAATTTTTGGTTATATGCATGTCAGCAATAAATTATTCCAACTCCAGGATTCCGGCTTTTAGAAAAATTACCTTTTTAATGTTGCATGTAACAGATTTTAAAAAGTAAAACTAAAAGGTTGGTTAAACCGGATGTTGACAGTTGACGTATTATCTGTCAACCATTAATTGAGAGTTTTTTGCACAAGATTACCTAAATATATGCCAACAAAAACAAAAACTTTAAATTTACGTCTTTACAAAAAAAAAACAGTGCCTATAATATATTTTTTCGGCACAGGCGGATGCCGCGGCATCGTATAAAACACAACAGAGAATATAGCAACTTTGTTAAATTTCCCCGAATATTTGGTGCATTTTCAAGAATTTGCTGCCAATTTTACTGTCAATAGTATCAGTGTCAATAAATTGTTTATGTTTACATGACCTCACACAAGCACCGAAATCTCGGTATAGTGAAAAAAAATGTGAATCAGTTGCCATGAAAACCAAGCTCTGCGCTCCAAACGAAACAGGATTTGGCTGTTTCATAACAGTGTTGTGTAAACGGGACATTGCATTAACCAATAGAAACTGCAATTTTAACTGCAATTCTGAAAATGCCCGATTCGTCGTGCCAATAGCCGAAGCGTATAGTATAGTGTTGGTACAAAAGATGATTAGCAAAAGCCAAAAACTAACTTATAATAATAACAAACTTTAAAACAAATTTCCTAAATGATCAAATTTTACAAAAAAACGAGGAAGTTAAAATTTATTATTTATCCAACTACACATTATTCAGTGACTCAACTTTATTTCAGAATAACGAGCCCTTTATGATTTTACGCTAATTATGAGTAAAATTTAATTAATAATAGTTGGGTATTTCAATAGTTTTAATATAAGCCGAGTTAAATTAAATTATTAGAATACTTACTTTTGGCTTTCCACCAATAATCCTATAGTCTCCAACCTAACCAAATTTATGGCAATCTATTAACGAGTACTTAAATCTAGGGAGTAATTTCTTGCTGACATGCATATTAAGAAAAATTATCCTGCCCTGCCGCCTAAAGCGGACTAAGGCTAGCCCTGCTGAGGTCGCAAAAAACAGCTGCAAAACATTTACCGGTTTCTATAAGATCTGTAACGGTCTGAAAAAAAAGACAAAAAAGCAGTGTTCGTAGACTCAGAGCTACGAAAGCCATGCTACCGATAACTGAGTAACTAAAACTCATTAATAAATTTTTAAAAATGATTTTAAAAAGCATACTCAAAAATGTTTTAGAAACTATACTGTATTCATTTTCAAAAAAGAGTGCATCAAAACAAATGCATGCAGGCTCCACGTGGTCATATCTATGAAGTGGGAGATGGTCGACACAGGGCAGGCCGCAGAAAAAATCTTTTATTCTATTTTAGACCAAGTTGTTTTCGATTCGACTTAAATATTTTCTTAAATGTAAGTGGTTAAGTTAAGGTCTTTTTCTGGGAGAACTGGAGTTCTGGGATTAACCTCAGTCTCTGTCTCCGTAGCAGCCAAATAGAAACAGCAACGAAACAAATGTACAATGCACCCCTGTGCAAATCGGTATCACTTAGTCTTTATGAATGGATCACGCACTGATCCTACACCTTGTTTACTACGACTCCGTCTTGAATTTGAGCGGACCATAGACGGAAATGTTATCGGTCTGTGTTTTTAACCAATTGCCTGTTCCCTCTTTTAAATACCGGAACTACTTTTCCAATATTTAATTTATTACGAAAAGTTCCTCGTAAAATTAACATTTTTATTAAAAATGTCCAGGAAGCAATGAGTGATATGAAAACGTTTTTCAGAATAAAGGCAGGTGCATCATCTGGGCAAGCAGAAGACTAATTTTTTCATTAAGTTATATAGTTTTTGCTCTGCACATGGAATTAAAAAGAGTATTCTTAAGTTTTATATAAATTTAAGAGAGTTTAAAATACGTTTCAAGTCTTCGATAAAATTTGCTGAAAAAAATCGACAATCAAAAGTAGTATCTTGAAAATTGTGGTCTTTGGGAAATTCATATAGAACCTATCTATGGTCAGAATAGGTATTTTATGGTATTACCAACAGGACAACAAGGGCCAATGTTATCGAGTGTTCAAAAAATTAGACCGAGACACGTCGAAATTTCTTTGCTACTCTAGTGGGGAAATCAACAAGTGTATTTATTGATTCGTGTAAATTTTTTTACAGTATTTTATTAAAAAACCATGTTTTGACATTAATACATTTGAATACTATTAATTTGACTTACATAAAATAGAAGACTCAACTGTATTTTTTTTATTTATCTAAAAAATACAGTTGAGTCTTCTATTTTATATAAGTTAATCTAGTTAAATTAATAGTACAAAGTAAGAGAACTGGCAAATTCATATTCTAAGAATAGTGCGCGCATAGGACCGCCAGATTCGACAATACACTCTTCTGCCCGCGTGATGAAATTCATCATAACGAGGTTTAGAATTTTGTGTCATTTCTTGTGTTGTTTTCAGGTCTTCTAAATTTTTTGGTTTATTTACATACGTCCTACTTTTTAAATAACCCTAGAGAAAGAAGTCCGCAATAGTTATATCAGGAAATCTTGCAAACCATGAAAGGTGACCATTTCTAGAAATCAATCTATTGAAAAATGTTCCCTGTAAAATGTTCATACTGGTCCTCAAAATTTGTTAATTTTGTTTTGATTGCTCAACTCTTGAACCACAGCAACCTTGTATGGATGAATTTTCATTTTTCTTAACATTCTTCGTATGCTGCAATCTGTTATGCCTAACACCGCTGCATGGGAAATTACCGATCTTGTTGGTATCATTGATTGCATTTCTTACTCTTTCTTCGTTACCAAGACCGCACGCAGCTCGTGGTCTACCAATTGATTTCTTGTTTAGTATAGAGTTATAGACCTTGTTTCTCTCCACTTTTCAAGACAAGCTGGAATGATGTAAGTTACGAGATCTCTGTCTGACACCAAATCGATTAAGCACAGCAGCAATTGATTTCAGTTCAGCGAATCTTTCAACGCAGAAAACTTTGTGTTGTGTCAACCAACGCTTTATTTTTGGCAATTATGAGTTATGACATTACGAGCCAAAATTTGCCAAGCCTTGTTCATGTCCAAAAATTGCACAAAGAATTCCTCTACAGGTTATTTTTTAATCAAAGAAATCACTTAATCAGTCTTTTTTGCCAGACCTTGTTTTAAAATAGTATTAAATATGGTTTTTTCAATAAAATACTGTAATTTTTAGACAGGGTAGCTATAAGTAGCTATATTGTTAAAATATTGTACCGTTACGTACGATACTTTTCGGTGCTCTGAGTCAGAAGGTGGATATAATTGCAAAATCCATATTTTTCTTTCATTCGTACACCCTTAACGAGCATGCACCGAATTAGAAGTAAGATTTTTAGTTTTAAGTTAATAATGTAGTAACAAATGTGTTGGTTATTTTGTAGGTATTTAGTTTCGAAGATGACAATAGTATTATTGTCGAAACTAGTCGAAGAATAATAATAAAATTCTTAAATTAAGAGGGCTAGGTTCTATTAACATTTTTATTAAACTAATTTATATATCTGGTCGAAGAAAATCATATGATTACATACTAGTAGGAGATCTATATCAAGTGATTATAAATATGTTTTTATCCCCGTACCTTATAAGTTAAAGCACAAGCCTCAAAATGTGTTTCTACAAAATAATTGCTTAAATCTATAGATTTTGTATTATCAAAAGTGCTAGTCTAAATTGCAACCCCTCCACAGCGCATCGAATCTCACGTATTTTCTTTTAAGATATAACAATTATAATCCATAAGTAAAAAATTAAAAATCAATGATAATGGCAATGAGCATTGACATTTAAAGTAATTATTTTTTGACAGTCATGAATACCAACCTTACAAAAACTAGATACCTATTACCTACAAAAGTCTCCAAATTGAAAACATTAATAATTTTATAAAATACTCAAATTCGAAACCGCCTATTATACTAATATTATAAAGTATTGATGGAAACAACCGTATATACCGCAAATCTTGTAAATAGTAACTGCATTTTCGGTTGAATTAAACTATAAACTAGCATGAATATTAAAAACTGTAAAAACCTAGCTAACACTTTATCATTTTCATTTATGATTTCAACGGATATATTAATCAGATTTGAGGCATAAAAAACAATCTTACCATATTTGTGCTAAAAATAACGGATGTAATTGAGATTGAAGAAAAAATCCTTTTGCTTGATCACCTGTCACAACCCCATTATTTGGCTTCAAAGACTTGAACTGCTCTTCATATCGTGCTTTTTCCTTTGCCACAATGACCCAAGGGTCGGTGGATGGAGTCCCCGCTGTCGACATTTTATCTAGAATACAAAAAACCTATATTTCACTCGAGTTGTAATCTATAAATAAGCAAAATACTCGGTATTGTGGTAATATAAAACCCCGGGCGGTAATCATAATATGATACAATCTATTTTAATTATTTATTAATGTTGTACCTTTTGCGAATGATGTATTTATAATTAGTACTTCCAATTACTGCCTGAACTCTTAACATCAAACATATATAGTCCTTTTTAAATAAAATCCCTCAGAATAAGTATATAACACTTATATTCATCACCATTGCAGTTCACCATACCATAATCAATATTTCTAATTCTTGCTGTGTGTGAATTGTCAATTCTTGTGCCAGTTTCTGTCACTGGTACAATAACCTTCAAATATATACCTAAATGGTTGATGACATAAGTATAAAAATTGCATAAAAAGGGGCTCAACAGTTTCAAAATTTAAGACAAAGTACAAAATAGAGAAACAACATTAGAGGAACAAAGATATCTAAATTTTATTTTAATGTCAAAATTATAGAAATCTGTAATACGTCGTCCAAGAACACAGACTTCTGTGACACAGACAATCAAATTATAAGTGCCTTGCGCCTGCAAAACATAATTTTCAACGTGTCCTAATCGGCCGGCAACGGACTTTTGCCAGCCTAGGTCGAAAAATAAATACTAGGAATATTATGCCTATTAAATTTTTGCGTAGGCACCATTTACTGTCATTGTGAATTGTCAGACATTTATAAATTATAAACGACAACTAACGGTTTGTATTGTTTGTATAATATATAGCCCCCGAAGCTCCTAAGCCGTAAGCCCCACGCTCCACAGACGTGGAGCTTGGGGGGGGGGGCGTGGAATACGTTTTAAAAGTACTAAAAGAAAATTCTAAAAACTGGTTAGAAAAAATAGTCTTTAACTTTTGCCAAAGAGCGTACTATCGCAAATATTTTTTCCAACAATTTAAAAAAAAAAGATTAGAGAGTTTATTTTACATTTCAAAGCATTTAAATAATTTTTTAACAATTTTATTTTAGTTTATTTCTTCAAATTTCCAAGACCTAGAAAAATTACTTTATACCTAATAATTACCTAATAAAAATTTTTAAAATTATTTAAAAAAGTTATTTAAAAATTTTTAAACGTCAGAGTTGAAATTCTAAAAAACTCTAAAAAATTCTTAGCTATTTAAAAAATGCGTTTCTGTGCAAAAAAAATTTGGCAAAAAACGATTTCTAGTCGTTTAAAAATTATTATTGGTTTATAATAATTTATTTTCACTTTTAGTCAAAAAAAATTACAATTATCACTAAAATCAAATTTCGCGCCGTCTTCAGAAGAAGTTTTATTTGCTCAAGTCAAATCGCTTGAATATACTTATTACGACATTTTAACAATTTTGACATACAAGAGAGTCACACACCTCTTCGGGGTAAATAAAAGGCTGCGGCTTAATCGCGTCAATGATAAGATGAATCGTTGTTTTGCACTTTTCTGTTTTAAAATGGTTTAAAAAATTTAAATTAAAAAGTTTTTTTAAAAGTTGTAAACTAATCTTAAAAAATTTAATTCATATATTTTTTTACGTTTTAAATTAAAAAATTTTTAGAAATTTTAAAAATTATTAATTTTAAAACGTATTAATAAATTTTAAAATTCTTAAAATTATTTTAAAAATTTAAAAAAATCTTAAAAAATATTTTAAAAAGGTTAAATCATTTTTAAAAATATATAAAAAATTTTTAATGATATTTAAAAAGTTTTAAAAACATGGTTCTTTCGATAGTTTTTTAATTAATTGCTAAAACTACTTAAAAAATTAACGTATTAATAAATTTTAAAAACTACTGAAGCCTTACAAATCTCAAGAAAAACAAAATAAATTACTAAAAACTATTTTTAAATCGAAAATTACAAAAGTTTATGTCCTCTTTGTGAACCTAAATGAGCGAAAAATTTTGAATTTCGGCGATATTTTTTCAGCATTTTTTTTTTCAATTTGTATAATTACTATAAACTAGTTAGAAAAAATATTTGAATGTTTTGAAATGGTTTAAAATGGTTTAACGGTCCTCAATTTCTTGAAAAACCACTCCAAGCGAGTTGCTAAGTCTCTAATAAACTTGAATAAACTAAAATAAACTAATTAAGTTGTTACACTGTCGACGTCGTTTTAAAGCAAACTGTTTTTTTTTAATTTTTCAAACAATTTTAAGAATTTCTTCTAACGTCTTTAGGCTCTTAACGTTAAGAGCATTGTTAAGATTTTTTTTAAATTGCTTTAAGCTTTTTTAAAAAATTTTTAAAGTTTTTTTAATAACTTTTAAAACGTATGCCTCGGGCTGTAGACGCGTTATTAAAGTGTTTTAAGACACGCAAAAACTTTAGATTGAAAATCGTTTTCTGAAATTTCAGAATGAAGGACTAGCCTAACGAAGTGCTGTGGAACGAAAAATTTTAGGTAATTTTTAAAGATCTTTTAAAGTTTTCAAATAATTTTTTTAAATCATTTCAAAACATTCAAATATTTTTTCTAACTTCATGGGAGCTACAAATTTAGCGCACGGCAAAACTTCTTTAAGTTATTTAAAAAAATTATAAAAAACCTTAAAAATAAAACGTATTAATAAATTATGACGCCGAGGTCATAATTTTTAAAATGGCTCTTCTTCCTCGGAAAGGATTAGTTTTTTTTTCATTTTTAGTATTTAAAACGAATTATTAAATTTTAAAAATTATATATATAATGTGGTTGCCAATTTTGTCAGTAGACCCTACCGCATATTGCAAATGCAACGAAATAAGCACTTAAGTAAATTTTTTAAACCATTTCAAAACATTCAAATATTTTTAGGCTTCGTGTTGCTTGTTATGCTAAAATAAACTGAAATAAATAATAATAAACTAAAATAAACTAAAATAAACTAAAATAAACTAAAATAAACTAAAATAAACTAAAATAATCTAAAATAAACTAAAATAAACTAAAATAAACTAAAATAAACTAAAATAAACTAAAATAAACTAAAATAAACTAAAATAAACTAAAATAAACTAAAATAAACTAAAATAAACTAAAATAAACTAAAATAAACTAAAATAAACTAAAATAAACTAAAATAAACTAAAATAAACTAAAATAAACTAAAATAAACTAAAATAAACTAAAATAAACTGCATCTATTATTATCATTTGTAGTAATTTTAGAACGTATTAATATGCAGATGTGCTAAAACAATTTGATGCATTCTTCAAAAGAACCAATGAAGTCAACTCGGTGGCCGTTACGAAAATATTTTTGACAACTGTAAAGCACATCAATGCTGATGACACGTCTAGACTAACATTGGGTGCCAGCTTATTTTTTTTTATTTCAGTTTTTTTATAATTTTTAAAATTTATTCATACGTTTTAAAATAGTTTTTTTTAATTTTTAAGTCATTTTATGTTTTGAAATAGTTTAAGAAATTTTAAATTTTAAAAAACCTTAAAAATTGTTACTTCTAGCAGTTTTAAAACGAATTTCTAAATTTTAAAAATTTCTGAATACGTCTCAAAATTACTAAAAGAGATTATCCCGGTTAGAATCCTGGCTAAAAATTGTCAAAAATTATCTAAAAGTACAAAAATCAAAAAATAGAGTGTAGCAAAGATATGGCCATATAACAATATTTCACTAAGACTAGAAAAATTTTTAATTCTTTTCAGAACGCTACATTTAAAAAAATTTAAACGTCTTTAAAAAAAACCTTAAAAATAAAAAAAAAATTTTTTTACTTTATTTTTTACTTAATCACAATTTGTTTATTGTGTATTAGTTTATTTTAGCAAGTCGTTTGTCCAAAAAAAGTGATAGGGCCGAATGCAGATGCAAATCAATTTTTTTGTTAAAAAATATTAAATTTTCTGGTATCGAAGAGATTGCAAGTATCAGCTGACAGAAAACTCACAAACGATTAGCAAACGGCGTATTCTTTTTTTCCCTTTTTTTTCTCGAAAATTTTTTCCAACTAGTTTTTCAATTTTTTTTAAACCATTTAAAAACATTTTCTAAATAATTTTTAGAGTTTTTTTTAATTTTTTATAAAACTTTAAGAATTTTTTAGAAAGTTTCTTAAATACCTTTCTGGAAGTGCCTAAGTCTAATGATAATCAGTTTTTTAAATCTTCTAAAGCGTTTAGAATGTGAGATTAACTGCTCAGTCTTATACCTAGCCCATCACAATTCTTATTAAAAAAATTTTAAACTACGTTTTAAAATTGTTTGTATTTTTGAAGTTTGGTTTATACATACTAGAATGATTAACGAGAGAATCGTTTATAAAACAATGGTTTTATATAGTGAATGCTTTAAAAGTGAAGAGATCATGCGACTATAGGTCATGCCTTTAGAGCATATAAAATTATTTCAATGATTGTTTATAAAAAACTAACTTCTAAAATTTATTCTAAAAAGAAATATTGACAATATTCCTAGTCATCATTTTCTGGTTTAGACTGGCAAGACTGCGTTGCCGGCCGATTAATAGGACACGTTGAAAGTTATGTTTTGCAGGCGCAAGGCACAAAATAGTTATTTACGGGCTGTAAAATAATTAACGCACAAATAATATATTCAGCTTTTTTGCCGAAGACTCAGTTTTGTCTGTTTTTAAAATTCCTAAATTTGAATTGACATGAGGTTGACAGTTCAAGTACAATTAGTCTGTGGTTCAAAGCTCGATCAATGGCTAGCTAAGCACTACACCACAAGATGGCGCCAACAGCGTATGCTTATGCTTAAAATTTACATTAAAAATATCAAATTGTCTTTATTTTTTAAATCTATTGGTCTTATTAAGTGCGGTAAACTGTTTTGGTATAAACGAACTATATTTATGACTAAACAATATTTTTTCTGGAGGTCTCTAAAAGCAGATAATTTTCATGATACTTTACAACACGTCAGTGAGTCAAAGTGACAGATGGAACTGATGGAAGCTCTGCATGATTGTAAAAAAGTCAAGTTACCATAGAAGTTGACAAGACCTAAATATGCAGTTTACAATCGACGAGGCTAAAAATTTAAATAACTAATTGCTTAATGGTCTGTTTCAAAAAGTGCGTTCATAATTTTTCAAATTTGCTTTTTTATAAGCTTATTAATAATGTTTTTAATTGAAACTTTTTTATAGAAATGTTTTTTTAGAGATGTCAATAATGTTTTTTTTAAAGTAGTGTAGATGACTTTAAAAAAATAATTACGTGAAATGACAATGTCATCATTGATTTTTTATTTTATATTTACTTATATCTTTGAAAAAATTTTAGCAAAGAGCTTATAGTGTATTAAGTATCAAAAACGGTAAGGACATTTAAAAATCTTCAAAAACTTATGTGAGAACAAAAAGTGTAGAATTAATGAAACTATTTTGTTGGCTTATTTGGTTCGACAAAATGAAGTCCCCTGGACGTCTTTAGACTGAATATTCTATGTTAAAACTCACAATTTTTCTATATGATCGAATATCGTGTGAGAGTTTTTGATTTTATAATAATTTATAGTGATTTTTTTAAGTAAAATTAAGCCAATAAGGCGCTAGATCGCTTGTATAATTAAATGATCTCGATGAGAACCATATGGCATCTTAAGTAAAGAGGGAGAACATGGGCTTAGCATCCCTGGAAGGGTGGAGGCCAGTCAGTAAGAACTGACTCGGGCGAGAGGGAGAACGTTGAGTCAGAGCGGTCGGACGGGCAGTATTATGGATATTTAAACTGTTAATCGTTTATTGAAAGAGAAAGATAGTTAACGTGTTGATCATGTGTTGTTTTGTGGTATAATTGTGAATTCAGTGCAGACTCCCTGAATTCGGAGGAATAATGAGTAAAGTTATATTGATAAACATCAATATGTTAATATGAAATATCCACGGCAGAAACTATAGTTTAATACCTGGGGTACGGTCTATGTGTTAATTCATTTCAGACTGAGGTGGTACTCCCATGACGTCTGTAGACATTTACAGATTGCTATCCTGGTTCTCTACTTCCTCGAACAGAGGCGAAGAGGTAGAGGGGTGGGCTGGAGCCTGTTAACCGCTATGGTTATGTTCCTATCAGTGTATAAAAAGGTTGTGGATTTCCCTTTTGCTGGTATGACGGGGTAATGCGTAATGTCCTTAGGTTCTTCACTCATTAATCTTTATTTTATACCTTTTCCTATCACGTATTATTCTTGGCCAGTCTATTTCGCGTAATGTGATTGAGGCCTAGCGACACCGTCCACGTTGCTCCCGAACCAGTTACCGAAACAGTGAAGACATCATTGAGAACACGATGCTAAAGAAAAGGGGTGAAGATTGAGTCAATCGAGTCCATAAAGTGGTTGTCCAAGTCCAATGAGCCTGGTGATGTCTTCCACTATCAGTTCGAGAGGAAGAGAAGCCTGCGAGGGAGAGAAAAGCCCCCGGTGAGTTACTTTACAGGTATTATTGACAGGTACATTATGTGTAAATATGTTTCATGTATCACCCAATCGATCCGTCTGACTGCTCAAGCGTTTCTCTAACAATGAATATAGAGGGGTGAGTTGAAGTAGATTGTTGATGATAATGTAGCTGGCTGTTGCTATTCTGTACACTGTTTTCGAGTAAATAATAAAGGCTAATAACCGTAGAACATACCATCCTGACAAATTTATTATAAAGAAAGAGTTAATTAACTGTTGTTTAATTCAATTTAATTGTTAAAATTTTGCAAAACGCAAGATTAGAATAAAAAAGTCTTACACATTATTGATTCTTATAAAAATTGTTTGAAAATAATTTAAATTATTATTAGACATATTTTAAAATAATTTTAGATATATATTTTTTTAAACTATTAAAAGATCTACTATATAAAAATAAGTCGGGTTTTCCATTCTGACGCTATAACTCCAGAACGCACGAACCGATTTCCACGGTTTTGTATTCGTTGGGTAGGTCTCGGGCTCCGGGAGGTTTATATGAAAGAAAATTCAGGAAAAATTTCAAAAGAAAAGCGGGAAAACCTTTTTTCATATACAGCGCCGTCTCTGATACAATCTACAAACCAATATTTCAAACACAATTGATACTCCAACATGCAATATTTACCGATCCAGTGCAATGGGAAAATTGTTGATATCAGGCAGATGTTGCCAGTAATTCCCCGTGGAATACCTGCAGATGAATTGAATGCTTGCCTGAAGGCATCACCTTTATGGAATAACGTAAAAACATTATCGTTAACCACTAATATGAGAGTTCAACTTCAAAATGATCAAAATGCTGCAAAATTTTTCAAACAATTGTTAGCTGTTGGAAATGGAAAAGTCCCAGTTGATGCGACATCTGGATTAATTACTCTTACCAACGAATTTTGCCGATTTGTAGACTCTCAATTAGCTCTTATTTTCCACCACATAACTTGCAACTCAAAGTTGGTACAGTTATTATGATATTGCGTAATTTGAATCCACCGCGACTTTACAACGGTACTCGACTTTCGGTAAAAAGACTTATGCCGAATTTGATTGAGGCAACCATTATTAACGGAAAGTACGCAGGTGAAAATGTATGTATTCCTCGAATACCAATGATTCCGACTGATCTTCCGTTTGACTTCAAACGATTGCAATTTCTAGTTCGCCTTGCGTTCGCAATGACAATTAACAAGTCGCAAAGCCAGTCGCTAATTAGTGTTTGCGGGATAAATTTAGAAAATCACTGTTTTTCACATGGACAGTTATACGTTGCGTGTTCACGAGTTAGGAAACCATCCGCTTTGTTTGTGTTAACGTCAGACCAGAAAACAAAAAATGTGGTTTACCAAAAAGCACTTCAATGAAACGGATAATTTGCGGACAAGTATAACGCTTCGGTTCAGTATTTACGTTGGATTCATTTTCATTTACTTAGAAAAGTTCAACTAAATAACACTTCATTCATGTAATCGAAATGAATTCATTACTGTTGTGAAATGAAATAAACTCTTTCCTTTTCAAATATAAAACAAAACAAAAATTTTTCTTTATCTTTTAATCACCAAACGAAATCTATATTATATATATAAAAGAAAGTCGTGTTTGTTACAACACTTATAACTCGAGAACGGCTGGACCGATTGCCATGGTTTTTGATTTGTTAGATTTTTTTTCGGTCCCGAATAGCAGAATACATCTTAAAAACAATGAAAACTCGATATGTGTAATAAATACTTAATCATTTCAATAGATGCTGATTTGTTTATTACATGTCAAACATTTGTTGTCCAATCCTGTCAAATAGTGTAACAACTATTTTTTTTGGAGCTTATGGCCTGGTTGCTGAGACCTTTAAGCCACAACTTTTTTTTTTTTCTGAAGACATCATGTGTGCGTTTAGAAATTTATTTTTTGTAAAATGTCTACAAAGTTCAGGTACTGTTATATTTGTTTTTAATTCCCGAAAATAATAGGTACCTAAGATTTATTCTACAGTAAAAACATAAAATTATCGGAATGGAACGGAATTTAGGGAATAAAAAATCAGTTGGTAAAGGTTATAAGATTAAGGGAAAAAAATCTACAGGTTAAAAAAAGTGTAAATGTTTTTTTATAGGTTGTCTATGATTTTCTAACTATTCATACGTAGTGGTTATATACTCTTTGAGCTATTGTCTATGTCTCGAAAGTTCAGGCACTGTTATTATATTTGGTGGTTTTATGGGAGTGCACATTTTAATAACAATGCCGCGTTCTAGAAGATCTAATCTTTCCCAGCGAAGCCGTAATGCAATTAGGCAACGGAATATCGCGAGTCAATTATCTGCAAGAAATTGCACGCGTCGATACTTAAAGGAAAATTTAAAGATGAGGAAGTTCTTATTCGAAGGATTCCGATGATCCCAACAGATATGCCCTTTGAGTTTAAACGAATTCAATTCCCGATTCGTCTTGCCTTTGCCATGACGATCAACACATCACAGGGCCAATCCTTGACTATTTGTGGCCTCAATCTAGAAAATGCATGTTTTTCTCATAGTCAATTGTACGTGGCATGTTCACGTGTCGGCAAACCATCCGCTTTATTTGTTCTTGCGCCTGACCAAAAAACAAAGAATGTCGTTTACCACAAAGTGCTTGAGTGAAAATCCTATTAATGAATTAATCCGAGTTTTATTTTTTTTCCCCAATCGGCACAACATAGTTTTCAATCATTTTTTTCTGACATGAGTTTGAAGTACTTAATTATTATTTTTTATTTCTTTTTTTTTTATTTTCATTCTGTATGTATGTTTTCATCATCATTCATCATAATAAAATACTTTTTTGTTTCTATCTATATAAATATATTATTTTGTATCATTGTTTTACGTTCATCAAAGCCTAAATTAGTTCAGCTAAAAAGTAACACGACATTCATTGACTGTTAGGCGGTTCAAAGTTTGCCGGGCCAGCTAGTGTTACATAAAACGAAGCCATCTGGTGGCGAAACGGAGTTCGCCGGGTTTGCTAGTGTTTTATAAATTTTGTTAGCAGTTTTATTTAAGTATTTTTATAATTATATAAAATATACAATGATTTTAAAAACTGTTTTGTGTTTTAAAAATTTTTAAAAATTGGCATAAACATTTCTAGTTTTTTTTATTTTTATAAAAACTTTTATAAAATTTACTAATAAATTTTTTTGCAATTTGCTTTCATTTTGATACTCTATTAGACTCATTACAGAACGCAACGTCATAGGTTTCGGTGCGGTTATGAGCCAGTAGAGTACCGAGGTTTTTTTCTAAAAAATGTATAGGTTGGCAAAACATAACTCTACTTTTTACCTGTCTGTCAATAATATTGTGAATTGAAATTGCAAGTTTAGAACAGCAAAGTGAACAATTAATGGAAAGTATATTTATGTGAAATATGGCATATAATGGTGAGAATAATAAGTGCACTGGTCTGGGAAGAATAACCGATTTCAATAAAGCAAAAGTCACAGTTTATCTGTCACTTAACCTAAAAAGGTAAGTATGTATTTTACAATAATAATAATGAAATAATAATGATTATGAATAATGAAAACCAAAAAAATTCTCGCATGTATTTCGGAGGGCGTACCATGTAAAGTTTTTTTTCTTTTTCGTATTTTGTGTTTGTGACAGAACTGACAGGATTAGGATTTTTGGATAAGACGAAAGAAAAGACAACTACAATTAACTTTTAAAATCGAGATACTGCCAACTCACTCCAAAAAACTCTAAGTCGTCAAATTTAAAAAATAATGCTTATAAACAACATAAAAAAGACAAATCACAAAAAATAATATAAAAAACTCGTTTCATAAGACCTTAGAGCACATATTCATTAAAAAAACTTGTGGCTAAACTTGAATGCGTGTTTTAATACATGTCTTATAAAACTTGTTTTTTAATATACTATTAAATACTTTTAAAACAATTAAAATTCTTAAATATATTTAAAAATTTTTTAAGAAAATTTTCAAGAGATTTTAAAATA
The DNA here is from genome assembly GCA_947359425.1 of Lagria hirta. Classification (NCBI taxonomy): domain Eukaryota; kingdom Metazoa; phylum Arthropoda; class Insecta; order Coleoptera; family Tenebrionidae; genus Lagria; species Lagria hirta. Next base: position 8,431,121 of record OX375801.1, on the reverse strand, counting down.
CATACTTTTCATGTTTTTTGTATTAATGTATTTTTTTTAGTAAGTGATTAAAAAATTACTCGGAAATTCTTGAAAGACTATTTCTGAAATATTATCACACTTTTTTAAGAAATTAAACAGATGAAAAAAAGTTTTTTAAAAAGATTAAATAATTAAAAAAGTTTTTAAAGAATATTTAATTAAAATTTAAAATATATTTAGATAATTTTGAAAAGCCTTTAGAAAAAAATAAACAATGTTTTAAGAAGTATTTATTTCCTTTTTTAAAAAATGTTTTAAAGTTTTTTCAGATAGCAAAAAAAAATGTTAATAAAATTTCAAGCTTACAAAACTTTTAGAACGTTATAAATAACGTTCTTCAGTTTTAAAATTGCTTAATAAAAATTATAAAAAACTATAAAAGTTTTATATATTTTCAGATAGTTTCATGAATTTTTTTAAAAAGTTTAAAAGTTTTTTAAAAAACGTTTAAATATTCTAGAAATGTTTTTAAAAAATTGTAAGCAATTAAAAATACCTTTTTAACAAAATTTAAACAATATTAAATTTTTTCTATAAGCAATTCAAAAAATTCAAAAACATTTTTAAAAAATTTTAAAATAGTTTTGAAATTTTTTTAGATGTTAAAGAAACAAAAATTAGATATCTTAAAAAAAATCTATAAGTTTTACGAATTTTTAAAAATATAATTAAAATTTTATAAATAAATTTTAAAATAAAATTTTTATATAGCGTAAGAGTTCACTTTTTATAAAATTATTAATATAAATTATTTAAGTCAAAGCGGCATTAATATAATATTGCAAAAAGAAAGAATAGTCGAATAGAGATTTCGCAGAGCGCTTAGCTGAGGGATGAAACTATTGCCGTAAGGGCAGTAGACAGCAGTCAGCGGGTAGTACTAGTAGGAGTGTCGAGTGCGGTACTAGTGCATGGTCAAGTCAAGTCGAGAGAACGTGAGTGATAGTTATCTCTACACTCAAACGAATATAACTTGATATTCGTTCGAAACTATTGCCGTAAGGGCAGTAGACAGCAGTCAGCGGGTAGTATCAGTAGGAGTGTCTAGTGCGGTACTCGTGCATAGTCAAGTCAAGTCGAGAGAACGGGAGTGATAGTTATCTCTACACTCGAACGACTATAACTTGATATTGTGTGCAAATTAAGTACGAATGTGATGTCTTAACATTTCTGTTTCAGTAACCCAGTCAGGTGACAGATACTACCTTCTTCTAATAATGTAGCTGGTTCGGCCATGGCAGCTAAGTTTGAGTACTGAAACAACTTGCTCTAATCTTAGGAAAGAGCACATGTAAGACCTTATTACATTATTTTGATTATTATGATGCATGCAGTGCAGATACATCTATGTCATTATTGTTATACTTGTTTTTATTAAAGACCATGCAGATTATTTGTGTCAGAATTGACACGGTTGTTATTGTTTATTATTGCCCTTTATGTGAAATGATTAAGAATGATAACCTACAGCAGAGAACTAGTTCTGTTCTTGAGCCGATCTTTACTACTTCAATTATTATTAATTATTTGGCTCTCGACACCTATTAACATAATTCCTGTTTTTCTGTTGAAATCTAGCTTCTCAGATTCCTTGAAAAGATTGGAGAGATATTTGAATAAGAAGGGTGCAGTGTTCAAATACCTTTCAATTATTCCTTTAATCTTATTTTTATTCTCCTAGCCGGAAACACTGTAGCCAATGACCATCTAGGTTCAATTACCTGGGTGCAGGCTTGAGAGTGCAAAGGCTTCTATAATTTTTCACATAGTTATCAAAAACAGAAACTAGGTTGAAGAATGGAGAAGGAGAAGGAAGCCGTCGAAGTCCATGGAGTCCGGTCCATATGATAGAAACAGCGCAGCCACCGTAGCAGAGGATGCCCTTCACAAGGCTGGAATGGAGAAAGATTGCCTGGCGGGGACAAGCCCCCCGTGATTTACTTAATAAGTATTATTGACAGGTACTTTATGTGTGAATGTGTTTCATGTATGGTTAATCTAATCCGTTCAATTCGTTCGAGGCGTTTCTCAACGGCGCCCAATAAGGGGGTGAGTTGTAGTAGATCGTTGATAATGATGTAGTTTGTTATTGATGTAAATGTAGTAAATTTGTATTTATGCAGTATTTAAGTTGTACAAGAATGTGGTGAAACAATCTGACAATTATTGTATTTTAATGAAACTAGGTAATTTAATTAAATCGTTTTAATTATCCCGGCGCCTTCACTGCGTCAAAAAGAAATACCCCTTACAATAGTATTAACAAATTTTGTAATTATTTTTAAAATCAACGCTTGTTTTTATGTAAAAATTTTGGGAATACAGCCTAAATTATTTTCTGCAAGAATCTTATAATTTAATACGCTATTTATGTCAGCGCATGAATATTATTATAATTCTTTTTTGACTCACTGTTGAAATTTATATATTTCTTTATCAAATTCTTTTATTTTTATAAATATTTCAACTAATTTTATTTGGTAAAATCGACCTATATTTAAATTTAAATGTTTGACAAGAATAAAGTATGGTCCCATGTCATTGAAACAATATTGCAAATCGGTTAAAACTTAAATTATCAGACTCTTTATCTGCTTCACCACCACTCTCTCTATGACAAGGAGTTGAAAATTCTTTGAAATTTGAAAAGTTTATTTAGAATGCTTTTATTTACAGGTTTAAAAATTGATTTTTAAATTACTTTCTTATCAGTTAATTTTAATTTTTAATAAGACCACCTAACTTTTGTCGAAAACCTTGCTGTTATCTCTACATTTGGAACGCTTCGACTCAAAACCCAATTGATATGATATACACCGTTATCATATTTATGTACATAGACAATAAATTAATTATCTATTTTAAATAATATACTTACAAGCTTTTATCGTATCACTGTTTATTATGTCACTATAATTGAAAAATGTTTGTGTAAATTATATGGGTCATAATATCATAGAAATCCCATAACACGTTATTACAGTTACAGCCGGTAATTAGTTACAGCCAGATATGATTTATTGGAATAATTTATTAGAACTGATAACAAATTAATATACCTAGTATAAAATTATTTTTGAACATTAATTTCAATATTTTCACAATTATGAAAAAGACATCAATCTTGACTGCCACATCTTTTGTAGCTCTCCCAGATAAGTCAGCACAAATTTTCATTGATTCTTTAGTACCACAAGCACTTGCCATACACCTAAATTTTTTGCGCAATGAAAATCTTTTTTTCTATATTTTCTCCCAAATGCCTATTTGCAACCTTGCTAGACTCCGATTCACCTAACTCTAGCAGTAATGATTTTTAAATCTAGCAAAATAGCTGTGCTTCCGGCACAGTTAATCAACTATTATATGATCAACTAGCACTGATACGTTTGGGTTTATATCGACACCCAAGTTCCTATCAGTTTCTGGTGTATCACTGTAAATTCATTTAAATCTGAATCAGTTGCAACTTGCCGAACAGCTCCAATAAGAGTAAAACATGTTCAAGCTTACAGATGTGATTTAAATGAATTTGCATTGGACTTTGTTTCCAATTTTTATATAAATTACAATATTAAATTTTAAAAATCAAATTGTAAAGCTATATAAATGTTCAAACTATGACTGAGTATGGGAAACAGTTTATTTGTCAAAAAATTGTTATCAAACATTTTTTCTAGAGCATTTAATTTTCTTTACAAAATGTTTCCAGTCATATAGGTTTATTTTGATAGTTTGAGAGTTATAAACAAAAACTCTGTTTAATAAAAAAAAATTGATATACATATCTTTTAAACTTAATATTAAAGATATAAATTTTAAGATAAAAATAAAAAACTTTCGACCGAGGTATGAAGAAAAACACTTTTTCTTCATACCTCGGTCGAAAGTACGTACTTTCGTCCCTAATAACAGAGACGAAAGTTTAACTTTTAGTCCCTGTAAGATGAAATTCTTTCTTCCCTATAATAGCGGGAAAAAAGAATTCATCGTGTTTATTTTATACTCGTAACTATGTTATATGACCAGCAACACTCGCTTTGCTCGTGCCGCAAATGTCGCGGCAGGCATCAAAAACTATCAGCATTTAAAGTTAAAAAAATAAAATTAAAAATAAAAGTACGTACTTTCGACCGAGGTATGAAGAAAAATCGTATACACGACGCGGGACAGAAGTTGAAATCTCGGTCCTGCGCGCCATGATGCCCTCGGCTTCACCTCGGGCATTATGGCGCGCAGGGCCGAAAATTCAACTTTTGTCCCTTGTGGTGTAATATACTATTCCGCTACGGTATGTAATGTATTGTTTCTAACCTTAATTGAAACACAGCTTAGGTGCTACTACTTAGTACATGCTACGTTAGTATGTAATAGGCTGTTTTTACAAGTGTCGAAAAAGATAAATTCACAAGTTATCACAGAAAGAGTCAATTTATTAAAAACAAAATAAAATTATTTAACTGCTTTTTTTATGGACAGCCAACAAAGAAATGTTTCAGACAAAAAGCGATAATGTGATAACTTAGTTGTACTGCCAACAAACTTAACACCCATCATCAACAACTTTAACATCTTAACGGAAAAACTTGTCAGAGGCACAAAGTCTTGTTTTCACCAGCTTCAAAAAGATATCCATTCATCAATTGCCAAACGAATTGTAATTGATAGTGTTTCTATCGTTTTTCTAACCGATTTGTTTTTAAAATAATTAAAAATAAAAAAAAAACTTTTTCTACTCCCTAATGTGAATTACGAACGTCACACACCGATAAAAATGTGTAAAGCCCTATTTCAAGAATCGGTACGTGAAGTGCCATGTTTTTCTTATGGGTTTTATTTTACGCACTGCTGCCATAAGAGCCAATACAATTTCACACACCGGTCACGGTGAAATAAAAAAAAAAAAAAGAAAAAGTCAATGTACATTTTGACAATGTACATCACGAAGTATAGATACCAGGAGCCAGGAGTCCGAACGTAATGTTGAACGAATGGTCTCAATCTCAATTTAGGGGACAGACTTTTCGCCGGTAGAGCGCGCCACTTTTCAAGAAGTACTCGTTTAAATCCTTACGCGGGAAGTTTTGCTGCTATTGACAGCTCTGGCTGGCATCTAATATTTCAAACATTGTGTCAATCTTTACTGTTTTTGTCCCAACCACCATTAACACAACTTCCTCTAAGCTTTTAATTAAATTAAATAATTTTTCACTAGGATAAATCAATGCACCTTTATCCATAAGTTCTATAAATTTATCACGAGCCGTCACTACTCTTGACTGCATAGACTCTGTGCAGTCAAAGCAGACTGCACAGAGTAACCTCTTGATTACTTTTAATAACATCGTTTGGATTAAAATGTAATTCGCAAATAAATTTGGTATTTTTTAATTCTTTGCCAAGAGCAGTGCTCCATTTGCTGAGCATTTCAATATCCTTTTAGAAAAAAATATTAAACTAAAATAATTACTTCTATACTACACAAAAAAAATAAAAATATAACATTTTTTAAATATTATTATTTAAAAACTACACTAATGTAATGATCAATTATTTATTAAAATAAAATTTTAAATATTATTTTGAGGTTACTCACTTTTGGTGCTTTGAATAAAGCCACTTTTCCTAAATGCTCACTTGCCTTTCGGCCACTAAGGCAACCATCAACGGCACAGCACTTTCCCATTTTTTTATAAAAATAATTCTAATAAAATAAATTAATATTTTATATTTAATTTAATTTATTTTTTTACATTGACGAGCCAGGTTAGCCAGTCCGTATTTACGTGTAATAATAATAATAGTATCGGTACCTCCTGAACCCTCGCGCAGCGTGTGGCAAAAAAGAGAACTAGCATCTGGGTCGATTATTTGGGTACATAAATAATGTGAAAAATCCTATACCGTTCGGACTCCTGGTATATATACTTCGTGATGTACAGCTAATTTCAAAAAAAACTGATACAATTCTTGCTTTTAGCTCTTTGTTCGTGTGCGGAGCCATTTAAAGATTATTATTTTTGCGCGGTTATTTGTTTCTAATCGACAATTCTGACAAGTTTTTTAATTTGACAGTGACGGCGACTGGTGCCCTAGAATACACTGCTCAAATATTTAAAAAACGTGCTTTAAGAGTCGTATCAGTTTTTTTTGAAATTGACTGTACATAATAAAATTGTACCATTACAATTTATAATTATTACAATAAAGAGAATTAGTCAAATTTGTTCTCAATTCAATTATAAAATTTCGAAAAAATGGCAGGTCAGGTCAGGTCGTAGAAAAAGTATAGTGTGTACCACGTGCGTGAAGACTTTTTTACGCTCGTGTGGATTGTAAAACCCGCCTGCCGCTTGTTTCACTTCCACATTCGCGTAAAAAAGTCTACTTCACGCACTAGATACACAATATACTATTTCCGTTGTCATTTTATCAAAAATTAAACACACGTTTTAAGCGATTTTTTATGCTGTAGAAACTGTTGCATTCTCAAGGCTGTTTGACACGATGGAAAGTTTAGTAAAAGTTCACTAGTGTTTTATTTCTATCGTGTCATATAGGACTTTACGAAAAAGTTTACACTTCATAGAACACTAGCTGCGTCCCGCGGTCTCACCCGCACAAGCCCCGTTGCAACCTTGTGACGTCTGCTCGCGTTTGTATCGCTTTCTTAGCAATCGGCGACTTGATATTGTTCAAACGGCTTTAGAAAGAGCTACTAATTATACAAAAGTAATTATTGTTGGAATTGATATAGATCTGTTGGTTTTAGAAAATGCTACTAATTATACAAAAGTAATTATTGTTGGAAATGATATAGATCTGTTGGTTTTAGAAAGAGCTACTAATTATACAAAACTAATTATTTTAAGAAATGATATAGATCTGTTGGTTATTCTTAGTGGTATTGCTGAGCCATTTTACTCAAACGTAAATTTTTTTAAACCAAAATAGAAAAAGTCTTAAAACTTTTATATTCCTCACAAAGCTTCAAAGACAAATTAGTTGGATGACATATATTGCTGCTCCATGCATTTACCGGGTGTAATTCAACACCGACATCTTCAATCAAAAAAATAAATTCTCAAAAACTTAAAAAAAGCAAATTTACTGGGTATGGATGCTTTTTATGACGAGAATGCAGATCTTGATGATATCGATGCAGCAAGTAAGCAAATTTTTGTTGCTATCTAAAATGATCAGGCAGATAACAAACTGAATATTTTGCGCTATAACTATCGTATGGTCCAAAATTTTGCGAAAAAATTCAGACACTGAAAATTTTTATAAAAAAAATTTTATATTTGCATCAAACTTTTAAACAGTTTTTCTTAATTATCTTTATTATACAACAAAATTCAAATAACCGACAAAAGACTGTTATTTTTAATTTTCTTAAGCTTTTTTCTCTCGCGCTGCATCATCCTTTGGACGACCGCAGCGTCAATTTTTCTGATTTTTCTGAACAGAAGACGGCCCAATGGTTCATCGTTTTGTGCTTTCTAATGATTATTATAGACTTTCCGAGTCTGTCCCATAATAAAGCTAAGGGAAACCAAAAGCCCTTTGGACGATGATTTACTTCAAAACTTCTCAATTTTTTTAAATTTTAACTTGTTGATGCGCCCATGAAATAACGCTCAGTTGCTTGAGAAAGTTTGCATGCCTATCTAATATAGTGTAAAATACAAAATTTCTGAAGAACCGAGATTTAAAATTTTTGAATCTGGATTCTGTATCCTCCGTTCGAATCCGTGTAAAAGGTTCTATTGGATTGGCATGTATGTATCAGCAGTATCTACGTGTGAAATGACCATTAAAATTTCGAAAATTTTTGATTTTTTCATGATTATCTTTTTTGTCTTACACGATTCGCCTATATCACAAATAATAAATAATGGTGTTTCAATTTATTGATAAAGAGAATAGAAACCTCACACTATGCATAAAATAAAAATGACACTACAACTAATTAGTGGATAGATATACTGAGTATCAAGAGTTTTTCAATTGCTTCTATTTTTTGTTTAATATTAACAAAAGTGCGGTACACCTGAATTTATTTATAAAAATAATGTAGCAACCATAAAATCCGATAAATGTGATTATCAACACTTATCAGCCACAGGAATATAAGAATAAAAATTATTAAGAAATAGGTTGTAAACAATGTTTTAATCCCAATAATACTTATTATCAAAGATTGCACTGCACAATCTAAAAATTTCGAGAAAAAATAGTTCTTAGACAAGTAATTGAGTATATAATATTATATATCTATTAGTTTGAATTATAAAAGCATTATTCATGTGAGACTGCTTTTCAAGTTACATTATTTAAATTTTATTATAATTGATAAAGGTAAATATGTGATTACAGTATTTCTTGATCTGATACGCTCTTTTGAAACAATAGATTGAAATATTTTATTGAAGAAACTACAAAATTATGGCAGTAGAGAGGTAATGTCTTCCGATTGTTCAAATCATACTTAAGCAACAGAACGCAAAATGTTGTGATAAGAGAAGCTGTATTAGACAAATTAGAAAATAAATTAGGTGTTTTTCAAAAGAGCGTCTTAGGTTCTTTTCTCTTTCTTAATCTGTTTGCCTTAGCAAGTTATTATAAAATTTATAGTTATATTGTTAATAAATTTAAATTAAACATGGATAAAACCGAAGTCATGATTTTATCAGCAAAAAATAAACTTAAACAAGTTGATACAAAAACTATCAACAATGATATTTATTTCCAAAGATTCAAGTAGCGAAAGAAATAAAATATTTGAGACTTATATAATACTCTTACATAAATTAGCCATTTCAATCAAATTGTCAAGAAAATATTAAAAAAAAATTTTTTTCGCTAATATCCGACAATGTGTCATTTTCTACAACGATCACTATTTAAAACTTTATAATACTTGCCACAATTTAATTATTGCGCCTCTATTTTGTATTTAATTGACAAAACAAAAGTTGATGTATTGATAAATTATGAGTCATTTTAATATGTAATAGATACCCACCGGTGTAATTACATACATTAAGCTGGATATCATTGAAACAAAGACTATATTGTATGGCAATGATATTTATATATGTATAAGATAATACACAGATTTTTTTACACCAAAATATTATTTGCAAGAATTTGTTAAGTTCAATTGTCAAAAACATAATTACTCAATGAGAAGAAAAAAAAACATTACAAGGGTAAATATGAGCAAAAGTATGAAATGTATTTTTTATTAGAACATTAATGAATTTAATTAATTACCAGAACAAATGAAAGCTATATCATCTCTTAGCCTCTTTTGCCACTATTTTAAATCCAGTACTATAATACGTACTGACAGGTTAAATTGATATTTGTCACTTTCATTTCAGATCATTCTTGGTCTCTGGGACAACTTATCATAACCTAGAACGCATGCCTATATCCTAAAAAGCATACTCAAAGTTCACCTAGTTGCAGCTACAAAATTTCTACAAATTTTTACTGTGTTTTTTAGTACCAAACTATTCAATACTTTTTTTAGTACTGAATTTAGTATAGTAGCAAACAGGCCTCAGAAAAACAGAGCTACGTATAATAGTAGAGTTTAAAAACGTCGTCTAGAAACGATTTTGGCTTGCAATGTGTTGCTAAAGACTACAATTTTGACTAAAGATTCCTCATAAAAAAAGAAAAAAATTGGCTGGGTCGTGCAAAAATCGTATTGTGCATTTTTTTACATTTCTAACACGTCACCTTTATGGTCATGTAATATTATGCACACTTGTCACTAAGAAAGGCTTTTTTTAATATTCTCTCTGCAATGTTGTCTTATGAAGAATTGTAAAAAGTTTTGAAGATTCACTGTAGAATGTGCAGTTTTGCTTGTGCAATTTTTTTTCGTGTGCCGTTGCTAAAATGTACAGCATATCTATAAAGATGCGAAGAATAGCACGGCTTGGGCGAAGCTATTATTGAACTTATACCGGCGAATATCGCTTGTTTTATTAGTTTCGTCGCATTTGGTTTCCCGCCGGTGGTTGTTGAATGTTGAATCTATGTTCAAATATACCTAGTTTATTATTTAAGTGTTTTGACTCTTTTATTAATAAATATAATATGTAAAATTTTAAATGAGATTTGGCAATTAAGTGATAAGACAACGCACATTTTCTTTTAAAAAATTTTATGCTCTACAAAATAAAATTTGTATAAATTTTTGATAAAGATGAATTTAGGGGATAAATTATTTTATACATTTTCCACATAATAATTTTAATGAGATAAATAACAATGTTTGAAAATTTTTGTCCAGAAGCTAATATCTTTAAGAGGTAATAATGAGTGATAACAAGTGGAAAATTGAAGACGGAGAAAACTACACAATGTATTTTTAAAAAATATATAAATTATTTTTATGATGTAAATCGTTTTGTTGAGAATCAAGTTCAGATTGAATAATTGTAACATGTAACATAAATAAATTGGTTTGTTGTACTATATATTTCTCTACATAAAAAGCTTCATTATCATTACCTACAGCTTACGATATAAAAAAATTCTTGGCACATATTTTAAGACATTGTTATTTATGCAATGTTTTCCAGATTATCCCACTGCAGTACGCATGACAAATTATGCAATTATTATGTTGTGTGCTGTTTTCATATAAGTTTATATTTATAGAGCCTTACTAGCATGTCAAAAATGTTGTAAGTTACATAAACAGTAATATTAGTGTTATTTAACAAAATGTAAGAGGGTTGATCACAAAAATAAACGATTTTTTTATCAATATTAGTGCTGTTGATGTAGATATTGTACTACGAACTGAAACATAACTGAAAAACTCAGTGTATTGTCTTCTGAATTATTTCCAAATTTCTTTGTATTACGGTGTGACAGTTCGGCCAGGAGAGGTGGGGTGGGGTACATTACCAGTAGCTCAAGTAGAATTAATGCAGCTAGTGTTTCATTAAAGAATCAATTATTGTTGTTATCCACATACCACCCGCCCTTCCGTTGCAGAGCTACATTCAGATATTTGAATATTTAGAACATAGGTACGGTTGATTATAGCAAATCAGTATTAAAAGCTGAAGATTGTAACACTCATAAAATGTTATGAGTGTGAGAATGGTGGTAATATTATACAGCGTTACAACAACTATTGTCACTTTATGTCCCTGACTCGTTTAGCACAACATAACGTGGTCTCAAACTTCAGTCTCGAATATTAGATCTAGTCCTGTCAACTAACTCTGCAGAAATAATTGTCAGAGAGACATTTTTACCTGTCGCAAAAGACCCACATCATCCCCTCAGACCGAAAAAAGTTTAACTTTAGTAAAGCCAACTTTCCAGAATTATATCTTGCTCTGGCATCACTTGACTGTAGCTAGATTTACAACTCGTTAGAATTGACAGATTCACCGATCCAAATCTCTATTGCCAACGTCTAAAATTCAGTTTTCAAATGCAAAGATAGGCGCAGTATTACAGGATAATATGAAAAACATTGGGACCTAGTAAGTAGACGCGTGTTTATTTATCTCATTAAAATTATTATGCGTAAAATGATTATGCATGTATGAAATAATTTAATAATTTATCCGGTAAAATTATCATTATCAAGAATTTATAAAGAATTTATTTTGTAGAGAATCAAATTTCTTTAAGAAAATGTTGTGCGTCGGCTTATCATTAAACGACAACATCTCATATTAGAAATTTCACAAATTATTTTTATTAATAAATGATTACAAAACATAAATAATAAACTACAATCTAGGTATATTTGAACATAGATTTAGCGTTCAACAGCCACCGGCTTGATATAAAAGACGAAGAAACTAATGAAACAAGCAATAATCGCCCGTATTAAAGCACCATAGCCTAAGTTCTAGAATAGCTTGGCCCAAGCCGTTGTATTATAAACCTTCCTCACATTTGCCGTAAATTTTAGCAACAGCACACACACAAAATTGCACAGGCATAACGGCACATTCTACAGTAAATCTTCAAAACTTTTCACAATCTGCAATCTTATATGTGCCACGTTTATTTCAAAGAAATTTTTGATAGAGCGCCGCGCTTTCACATTATGGTGATTTTTACGATTTATGTGTTACGTATACGTTTATTCATTGAGGCACTTTAAAGGAAAGCATTACGGAGACAAGACATTCGCAAAAAGCAATGTTGTCAGGTCTAACAAGAAATTAATAAACCTAATCGGATTCAGAAAAAACAGGTTGTGTAAAGAAAATGTATTTAAGAATTGCCTTATGTTGTCACCTTTACATACATGAAGAGAAAAGTGTTTTGGAATGAAACCTGAAGTTTTCTCTGTTACAACGTGCTAAAATATTCCTAAGTTAGTTGTGGTACGTAATTTTGCCGTCTTTTGCTTGGTAGAGTCTCGGTGTCCCTAAATTGACTAGGATCTTTTAGGTCACAGAGTGACTACATAATTTATATAGGTTTCCAAAGATGTACACGACAAACGCATACTGCCAGAAATTTAGTAAATAGGAAGATCATCGTTGATTTAAAAATATGCTGCGTGCATTTTGCAAAGCAGAAAGTGTGTGTCTTACTGTAGATTGCACAGTAAGTTGTTTGGTTTTGATAGTTTTATTTAGAAACAATATTTATTTTGTATGAATAGCATTGATCTAATCCTAGAATTAGGTTTAAAGACTAATGCCGGTATTCATAGTCGTATCTCAAGCTCAAGCTTGAGTCCGTCTCAAGCAAGGACTTCGGCAATGCTCGGGGAAAAGCGTTTGCCTGCGTCAACCAGAAGGCACAAAAGTAGTAATTTTTGTGTTGTTAGGTTTGACAATTATGACGCATGGACGTCATTTTCCGTGTTTCTATAAAGTGACAGGTCGAGTAATAACTCGATGCCGCTGGGGTCATATCAAAAGTGTTTTGTGTTGTCGGGTGAGTACATGTCTACTGACAGAATACGTGTATGGTAACTTCATAAAATGTGCATCATAGACGAAAAAGCTGCGTATACAAAAACAGAAAACTCTTGTAGTCCTGCATGGAGAACTCCAATAATGAGGAAAGTAATACGACGGATGCCGCAATAGTGCAAGAAAAGCGAACGATCTGGACCATTATTACATTCTCCTCAAAACACGAAAGCTGCAAAAGTGAGACCAAACAGAAGCGGAGCTCACACTGCGCGCTTTTGAGAGAGACAATGTGAGTGCAACATTAATATAAATCTTACCAAACCTTTACCCACTTTTATTGCCGGAAATGTGATGCAGAAAAGTTATCAAAGTAGTTAGTACTAGGAGCTATTCAAGAAGTGTGTAAAGATGAAAGTTTTCGGCTGCCGTTTTGTCTACTATGCTTCTGCAAACAATACCTTACACTTATAATGTAAACTAATAAAAAATTTACTTTTTTTGTACTTATTTCTACCAGTAGAAGGTGTTACAAAATAAAAATACCACCCAATTAATAAATATCTGTGACTTTTATTATTATTAAAACAATGCTTTCATTTTTGCACAAAATGTGACAAGCCCTTTAATTTTGTGTAAGTAATAATTGTCTTTCCACTAATTTGCAAGCAATCCTACATTCACTACACTGTCTTTTGTGAAGCTGTAGCGACGTTTAAATTCAAAGTTGGAAAAAAATTCTAATGAGTTCGCAGAATCCCGCACATAACTCGTCCAACATGACAATGTTTGTTGTTATGAAATGCAACACATAATACTCTTCAGTATTTTCCAACGTCAAACGATGACATAACCTGCAAATAGCGTCTTAAGTCGGACTTGAGACAAGTCGAGGCCTTGCTTGAGACCGACTTGAGATAGACCCAGTGCGCTTGCGCATCAAGCATCAAGCGCTCTTATGAACACCGTAATTTGATATTTAGATCTTGAGATTTGTCTATGAATACCGATCCGGACTTGAGATTGATCTCAAGCTCAAGATATAGGTATCAGATTTCACGAGCATTGCCGAAGTCCTTGCTTGAAACGGAATCAGCGATAAAACTATTTCAAAACGCACGCAAACGCTTTCGCGAGCATTGCCGGAGTTCTTGCTTGAGTCCAAGCTTGAGACGGACTCAAGCTTGAACTTGAGATACGACTTTGAATACCGGTATTATAGTCTTTGAATTTAAATATGTTTGCTACTTTTGAAGCATTAAAGACTTTTAGTCTAAGAATTTAAATGTGTTTGCTTTTTTAGAGTTTAATGTTCACTCAGTGGATATTGTAAAACCAACATCGATCGAAACAGATCGAGAAAAAATATGACAGTATAGCAAAAAACAAGTAAACATAAATATGATCAAAAAGCATTTGTGGTTTTGAAAAAAAATACACTCTTGTGTTTTTCTTGCAGCAGCAAGAAGGTTTGCAACCAAAGTGTTATTGAAAGTAATCCTGACAACAATTTACTTTAAAATAAAAGATTGATTATTATTGATATAATCAATAATTTGTCAAATAGAAATGTGATAAATTTTGATTTAGGTTGAATAAAATAAATAAAAAGTTTAGAAAAGATCGGTCTTTGACATCTCTCCAAGAATTTATAGTTTTGAAATAGAGAGTTGGCTTGGCTTGCTGTACGCTGTAGTGCTTGCATATCAGCTTGGTTTGGTAGAAATCGATATTTCTCCGAGGTTTCCATGGCTTAGTTAGGCGGCTTGACACTGTCTGCTGTAGTTAAAGATGAGATTATTTAAATGTTCTGAATAACAGTTCTATTGAGCTCAAGCGGCTAGGCTACTAAAAGCTTGAGGGGTTGTTGATAAAAACAGTAGACAGTAAAATATTGATCTAACTAAGTTACATGACAAAAGTCGAATGGGTAGACTGTTAAGATCTTACTAGACCAGAAAAGCAAAACAATACAATCGTAATATACTGTGCAAACTAACCGGCGTTCTGAGCTCAAGCGGCTAGGCTGTCAAACTCGAGATTTACGTAAGCTATAAAATAGAGCTCGAGCGCCTAAGCTGCTAAGCTTGTATCAAGCAAAATACGCAAAACAACATTATGCTACGAGACGTTGCTAAGGAGCAAATAAGGTGACTAATATAGAAAGTCTTCTCCTTTTTTCTGGCCTCGTTCCTTCTATAATTTTACTTTTCGTGCCCGTTCTCATGGCGCTTCAGGTCAAACTTGGCGGTTCGATTTTTTTAATACAGAGAAGATGCAGTTGTTAGAAGATTTTACCTAAAATTTCTTTGACTTTTCAACTGAAAAGAAAACCATTAAATATAGAAATAATTTTGTGGTCCAGCTTTGTTTTAGAGGTGACAAGTTTTATCCTTAAATTTGTTTGACAGCTTACTTTGGCCCAAATAATTTTTTGAAATTTACCTCCATTTTGATACTCTAATAGACTCATTAGAGAACTCTACGTCATAGGATTTGGTGCGGTTATAAGCCATTAAAGCACCGAACTTTTTTTTCTAGAAAATATTTAGGTTGTTAAAACTTAATTAGACCTAAAAACCGGTAAAAAACCTAGCTGTCAATAATATTATGAAATAAAATATGGAATTGCAATTTGCGAACGACAAAGTAAGGTGAACAATTAATGGAAAGTATATTTATGTAAAATATGGCATATAATGGTCTAAATAATAAGTGCACTAATGTGAAAAGAACAACCAATTCCAATAAAGCAAAAGTCACAGTTTATATGTCACTTAACCTAAAAAAGTAGGTATCTTACAATAACAATAATAATAATAATAATGAAAATCAAAATAATTTTTATTTTTTCACGAATTTCGGGAAGCCTACATGTAAAGTTTTTTTCCATTTTCGTATTTTGGAGCTGAGAGGATTAGAATTTTTGGATAAAACTTTTGGATTTTAATAGTTTTTAATAAATTAAGTTTTTAATTTTAATAATCACAATATGCATAATATTACATGGGGTGTTAGAAATTGATAAAAAGCATAAAAAATTAAAAATGAGTTTTTAAAAAAAAAAAAATATCGATTACTTTTATGTATTTTAAAACTTTATTATTATTAATACTGATATTTGATGCAAAAAACTTTTTAAAAAAATTCTTAAATTAGTTATAAGCAATTAAAAATTGATAAAATTTAAATATAAATCACGTGACTATAAACGCGCTATGATTGGTCACCATGGTTGTTACGTCATAATGTTGTAGCTATTCAATAACAGTACAGCGTTGACGGCTATTACACGTGATTAGACAATAATATTGAAAATTTATTGATATAAAACCAGTTGTTAGTGGGTTCCGATTAGCTATGTGTGATAAAGGATTTATTAAAGCAAAGTCTGATAATATTCCTGATGTTGATATATTTATGATAACCAATTTTTTAAAAAATGATGTTCGGTTTAATTCTGCTGAAGTTCGAGGTGCCAAGACATCAAGGTAATTCTGTTAAAAAATAATATAATAAATGAAAATATTCAAGTATTTATTCTCCATTAGATTAAATATAATTATTTATTTCATAAATTGTAGAGCATCGCGTGAGAGTATAATAAATATAATTTTCCATGTCATCTTTCAGCTGGAAAAAAACCGAAATCATAAGAATTATTTAAATGTTATTGTAACAACAGAAAAACCATTTACGGTGTTAAGAAATACTTACATCGAAATGATTTTCACAACAAAAAAATTCGATTTTGTTTTGGGATTATCACGGTGCACTGCTTGAAACCATTTATTTCGACGTTTGTCATCTTGGGGAACATTTAAAAACATTTTGTCAGGAGTTGTTTTTGTAGTATTCGTACATAATGGTACAAAACAAGAACGATAACTTTTGAGGTTCGACATTTTCAGTATAAATTTGAATATTTAACAATGACAACAAAATTAAATAGATCAAAACACTGTCCTTTATTATTTCTATATCAATTTTAACGAGTGAAAACCAACATTATGACGTCACACGCGCTCGGTTTTGTTCGGGAGCTGTCGGCGTGTCTTCGGTGCTGGATTCAAAAATTATTTTTATTTTCAAATAAATTTTGAATTATTGCAAAAAAAAAATTAAAAAAAATTGTTTTATTATAAAACTTATATATGATCTTTCCATTTATCACAAAAAAAATTTTTTTTTAAAAACCCAATTGGTACGAGTTGTGCACAATCAAGCCAAATCTTTTCTTTTTTTTTTGATGAGGCGAATTTCTAAAAAAATGTATTCTTCAGAAGCGTAGATGTAATTGTTGAAAATAAAAATACATTTTATATTAATAAGTATACTGTATACATTTTATACTCCCTTAAATGCACAATTTTTGTTTTGTTTTGCAAAAAATATTTTTGGGTAAGAAAATGTTAAAAGAGAGCAGGAAAAATAATTTAAAAAATTCAAATGTGTTTTTTAAATTTTTTTTTGAAAAAAAATTGGTTGTTGCAAATATGCAACATTGCGCCATTTCCGATTAGTTATGAAAAACTCTGAAACAATTATTTTTCTTGCTTAGGCATGAAACTATACCGCATTTTTCGCAAATAACGTCAGTAATTTTTTTGCATCCAGGCAGTTTGCACCTATTCCGTTTTTCCGCAAAAACAGGCCAATGTCTCAATTGGTCAGTCCGTACATCTTTTGGGGGAACTTGCTGAGCATTGGCTTTGTGTTTCTTAGCATCTACCTCTTGTTGAACGTTATTACTTGGTCTTCCTCGCTTAGGGCTACCATAACAAGTCGATATACGGTTGGTCGCTGTGCAGTTCGTTTAATAGTGCTCTCCGTTTTGTGAATATGATCTTTGGTTTATTTCGCAAATTTTTCAATTTTTGGCACATCTCAGCTCTGCCATATGGCCAGAGTGTAGTTGTAGTAAGCATTCTGTGTGAGCTCATTGATGGTAGATATTTGATTTATTTTAATTTATTTGTCATTAATGCAGGCACTCTAACTTGCCAATTTTTTGCTTCTTTACCTTATCTGACTTTTTTTTTTTGTTTTGTTGCTGTTGATTATTGGTTTTTCTTGGATCTGGTTCAGAAATGACTTCTGTCTAAACATGAGCGCATGTGCAAAATGTAAATTAAACAAAAGGGATAGACTCGTAGGATGCGAAGGGTCTTGCAATAGATGGTTTCACTACAGTTGCGTGAACTTGAATGATAACGATTTTAAAGTTGTTGAAAAATGCAAGAATTTGCTGTTTTTATGTGATACTTGCAAGGGCACCTGTGATGTAGTTGATAAATCTTACTTAAAAGATATCAATGACAAATTGCAATCTCTTAGTCTAATCTTTAATGAGCTCAACAAAAAGTATGAAACCCAAACTTTGGCTAACAATTTTGTTAGCCAGCTCATGTAACAATATATCTTCCAATAATCTGATTTACGGTGGCAACAATAACATCTTAAGCATTGCAAATATTGATGTCGAGGACGTTTACAAAGCAATGAGAAAACTAAAGCCTAATTTAACAGTGGGCCGTCATTTCTAATTAAGGACTGTGCTTCTATCTTGTCGAAGCCTTTAACAACAATATTTAACTTAATATTAAAGTCATCGGTTTTCCCTGAAATATGGAAAATTTCCCGAGTCACACCAATACATAAGAAAGGTTGTATTTCCGACATTTCTAATTATCGGCCAGATACATTAATTAACAATTTTTCTAAGGTTTTGGAAATAGTGCTCCGTGACAAGATTTATCCACATGTCAAAAATCTCTTGACTCCTGAACAGCATGGATTTGTGAGGGGTAGGTCTACAACGACCAACCTAGTCATCATGAGATTTTGTTGGATAAATTAAATCACTTCGGTTTTTCAGAGTCACTGATTGAACTTTTTTCATCTTATCTGGCAGATAAAAAGCAATATGTAAATTGTCAGGGACGATCTTTATTTAATTTCCTTCAGAAATCAGGTGTACCTCAAGGCTCGGTGCTGGGTCCATTACTGTTTCATTTATTTATAAATGACATAGTTGTTGATCTTGATGTCAAATACCTACTGTACGCAGATGATCTCAAAATATTTTGCAAAATTAAAACACCAGCAGACTGTCTACAGTTACAAAAAAATTTGAATCATATTTACGCTTGGTCTATTAACAACAAACTGATATTGAACACAAGTAAATGTGTTGTAAAATTTTATACAACCAAAACGTCTTTTACTACGAAAGACTATTTGCTAAATGATGTAATATTGCAACGTCCAGAATACATTACATTTGATTCTAAGCTAAGCTTTAGAAAACACATTGAAAATATATCTGCTGCAGCGTTCAAATCTTTGGGTTTTGTTATAAGGAATTCCCAAGGTATTCAGGAAATTGATGTCATCACACTGTTATTTTTCACTTTTGTTAGATCTCGTTTGGAATATGCATGTGCAGTGTGGAATCCGATCTATCAGGTTCATAGGTTAACAATAGAGAGCATTCAGAGAAGATTCTTAAAATTCTTGGTGTATCGTTCGGATGGGGTGTATCCAACGCGTGGCGTTCCTAATGACTACCTTTTAGGACGATTTTCTTTGCAGAGTCTTACATACCGACGAGAAATGGTTTCAGTTATCATTTTACGCAATGTTTTAAGTCATAGCATAAAATGTGAAGAGTTGTTGTCTCTCTTTAAATTAAAAACGCCAAGAACCTTTCTACGATTCAATTCAATTTTTGAGACACCTTTTCCTAGAACAAACATTATGAGGTCATCACCACTTTATCAAATTTTGCAAAATTATGGTCGTGTGGAGAAAGTCGTCGACATATTTAGTTGCTCTATCTCCGATATTAGAAAATGTTTTGCTCCATAGGTTTGTGTAGTATTCAACAGCTTTTGTTATGTACTTGTGTGTATTTTTCTTTTTTTCTTACCTTTTGTGTTTATTTTTAATATATTTGTCTTTTCTAACTCTCCAATAATTGGGCCCTCGGCCTGTTGGGAGTTTTATACAATAATAATAATAATAATAATAATAATAATAATAATAACTTTCAACCTTGCATAAACAATATGCACTCTTACTTCTGAATTTTGATTGAGGTATTATTAGTTTTTCTCTTCCATGTGCAATCATAACTCATCTATATAACAGCCACGCATTTACCATTGAAAGATCGAGCAAATGATAGAAAATCCTCAAATATTACTTCTTACTTTTCAAAGTGATTTTATAACCTCCCATCAAACTATCCAACAAATCTACTCCCCCCATATGTTTATTATATTCCCTGATAATATT
Organism: Lagria hirta; assembly: GCA_947359425.1. NCBI lineage: Eukaryota > Metazoa > Arthropoda > Insecta > Coleoptera > Tenebrionidae > Lagria > Lagria hirta. The sequence continues at coordinate 8,410,878 of OX375801.1, read as the reverse complement.
TCGACATTCTATGTCTATCGTTTTTTCTTCTTTTTTGTCATAGCGATTTACATTAGTTACTGGATTTTTTCCAGCAAATGACGACAAGAAAGTGACATATTTGTTGTCTTTCCAAATTAGAGAACAAATACTCACGTTTTCAACCGTTGCAATGTATTCATCAGATGTACCACGCTTGGCTTTTTTAAATCTATTTCAGAAGGCAGTTTACAATCTGGTATTCTGTTTCTCCTCACAGTACCAAGACATATTGTATGTCTTTTTTTGCCAAGTGAATCATCCATTCAAATGATGTAATAATTGTCAAAATACACTTTATAATTCGCCATCGGGGGTATAATCCGCGCTAGGCGCAAAACAATGTTGACAGACGCGCCAAGATCGGGTTCATCGTTTAGCCTAAGGAATAAATTTTCTTGACCAGAATAAATTTTAAAACGGTTAGCACAACCAGACATTCCAACCAACACAAACAATTTAAAACCCTATTTATGAGGCTTTATAGGCATATATTGCTTCATAAAATGTAGCACTTTTGTAGCACACATTTGCTCATCAATTGAAAGCGCCGATTCCAATGAAATTGATAAAAATTTAGTATTTAGAATGTCGATAATAGGTCTTATCTTATGAAGCCTATCGTGGTCTGGATTACCTCGTGGTAAGTGCTTTGAGTTATCGTTGAAGTGCAAAAATTGACGAATTTATTCAAATTTTTTTAAAGACATAACATATCTTACAAGGTTATACTCCAATTCTTTACTCCAATATGATCTCACATTTGGCATATGAATTTGCAACATATAAAAGCAAATGCCGATAAAATTTCTAATGCCAAAAGCGGAAAATCTTGTTGAATTATTAGGATCGCGTTGCACAACATACAAGTTACTTGTTCCGCTATTGAACTAAACATTTCACCGTCAAAAAAGTATTGGAAAAAGCTGTACGGAGTTTCTAAACTCATTACAGCAGGATCAAGAGCTGTTTTGCCATTAAACGCTAATTGGTTAGTATTGTTCAGCTGAGCATTATTATTATTATGTTTCCAAATTACTTGTCTCTTTTTTAGTTTTTTTCCCCTTAGAAGTAGATGCTTCATTTTTGAAAAAATTACCTCTTCAATTTGATCTTATAGTTCTTCTTCGTCATTGACTTGATTTTCACCATTATTTTCAATATCATTGTCATCATTATCATGAATGTAATCACTCGGAATAAAATTTGGATCAGCAATACTATCCTCATGATAAAATTCAGAGTCACCATCGCTGATACCTGACCAATTTTCGGCGGTTCCTAACAATTACTTTTCCGTAAGAGGCCGTTTACTTGAGTTCATGATTGAAAAATTTTACCTCGAAGCACGCTGTTGCAAATCTGCAACAACCATTATTTATACAATTTGAACCTTGATATTATACATATGACTATTATCATTGACTCTATTACCAAAAATTATATTGATAACACATACCTTTGTTTATATATAAACCATTTTTAATTGTAATCTAGCTACAATTTGGAATGTTAAAAATAATTGACAATGATTGCGGTTTATTTTCAATTACTTATTATGAATTATGAAAGTGAAGAAAAAATGTAAGACATGTTGTTGTGTCGTTAACTGCAGCAGTGTTGCGTACAGAAGACCAGATTTAAGTTTTTATTTGTTCGCTAAAAAAAATGTCTAGGTTGTTGCCATAAAACTTAAACATGGAAGAAAAGAAAAAGTTTTTATTTGCGTGGAAATATGCATTAAAAATGGGGAAAAAGGTATAAGCTTTTATGAAAGTTTGTTCACTGCATTTTAAACCTGAAAATTTTCACCTTTCAAGTAAGTTGATAAAATTAGCTTAAATTTATTAATTTTACTGCCGGTTTTATCTATTCTATGCGGAATCTGGTCTATTCTGTGCGGATTCTGGTCTATTCTGTGGAAATAAATTAATTTCAGAAATTAGTGGTTAGTACTTTATAAGGAATTTTAATTAGTGACATTTTATTATTTCTAAATAGTTTTTTCGTTTTGCAGGTTGTAATAAAACAAGGCTTTACAAGTACAACTGAACGTTGAAAGTTGCATTTTTTTGGTTATAACCCTTTCTATCACATGTGAAGACGCTAAGGAGCTTGTCTGCAAACACAATGCGAAAATATGATGTTTTGTTTCATTTTCCTTCGCTCTTCTACACGTGATCAGATGAGAAAAATTAACGAGCCTTTCTCTTGCAAAGGAAATAATATTAATCATATTGAAAATAAAAACTGTTCTATTTTATATCCATACCACTATCGTTACAATATTTACGTTAACACATTTGCTTACCTTGGTTAAAACATCTTGACGATGGAATGGCATTTAGATACCTAAATATCTCCTGTAGTGTAAGAAACATCTTATAAACAGTTATAAAGACTTTAAAAAATCTTAAAACCAAAAAACGACACTTAAAAACACATAAAACCAAACACCGACACGTAAATTCAAATGACAATAAATGAATCAACTCTTTTGCTCCTCAGCTGATCAAACCGCCGGTGGCGCCCTCATCGGCGAAAAGAGTTGCCAATACAGTATAGAAATATTGACATCTTTCGGCAAAGACCGTGTTGAACAGTTTGATTAAATTATCGACGTTCTGCACTCCATTGGGGAAGGCGTCACTCTATCGAAATTAAAATGACAATAAGTACGGTAACTCGCTAGAAGCAAAACTTATTTTGACTAGATTTCGTTGCTGCTTGTGCTAGCATTACTCTTTGCGAAAGATCGTGTTCCTATTGTCAGAGAGTTGCTAGGTGATGATGACTTTCCTTAAATCCTAGAAGATCTGACAGAAAAATGTTTAACTTCAACATATTTTCGATTCAATAATAAATTTTATAAACAAGTTACAGGAACTCCAATGGGTTCTCCTCTGTCTTCTGTCATTGCTGATATCTGATTGGAATCCTTTGAATCCAAGGCACTTGAAACATCGGTTTTAAAACCTAAAGTCTGGCTTCGATATGTGGATAACACGTTTATCATTTGGCCTCACGGTAAAGACAGTTTGACAGCTTTTTCAAATCATCTAAATGGTTTAAATAAAAATTTTCAATTTACAATGGAAATTGAAAAGCAAAGTTCTCTTCCATTTTCTTCCTAACGGGTCTTTGGGTCATACAATATATCGAAAGCCTTCTCATACAGATCGCTATCTTTATGCGATATCACATCATCATCCTGCCCAAAAATTGTCTGTCATCAAATATTTAGTTCATCGCGCTTTTTCGGTTTGTCAAACATCAAGTCTTGAAACAGAATTAGACCGGTTAACAACTAGCCTTATGAATAATGAACATAAAAAACAGGATATTTAACGTATTATAAACCACCACAAACAAGGATTGAGAACGGTCTTCAAACTATCTACAAAAGTCTTGGAAATTTTACCATCTCCAAAACACAGATTTGATTCACTTTTGTCTAAAGATGTTAGAAAATTCCATGCTTCTGCGGCAAAGCTTACATTGGGGAAACAGGACGCTCAATTAAACTTCGAGTTTCTGCACATAAAAGGGGCATAAATTCGGGTTTATGGTCACAGTCGTTGCCAGTGATGGATTTAGGCTTAGGCCCGTGAGGCCCGGGCCTAGGGCGGCATAATTTGAAGGGCGGCAAAATTTTAGAAATGGCAAAATTTTAGAAGCGAAAAAAAGTAAAGACAATCAATTTGAAAATTGGTTGTGATTTGTTTTTAAAAAATTTTCTATAGAATATATTATAATTCAATTAAAATTTACTTCTCAATCTGTATGGGTAAGATGTTAATTTTTTAAAAGATTAATGACAGTTTTTATCGAGTAATGTTCTTTATTTTTTGTTCCTTTAGTGAGATTAATCTCACGTGTATCTAGCGTTTTGAAACTACTAAATCTGAGTAACTTCTTAATTTGTTTTTAGTGTAAAATTCCGTAGATTTGCATGTGTTGAATATCATTTTGATATCCATTCAAAAGTGTCAGAACATTTTTTGATTATAAAAAAAAGTTTTTCATGAAAAAAAATCGCGTCTTTTTCCCAACACATTTTTTTAAATCATCAAAATAATTAGTAAAAAAATAAAAATTTAAATTTTTATCTAAAATAAAAAAGAATATTCGATATTTCTCATGTTTGCAAAAATCATTAATTAATTTTTATTATTAAATTAAAAGTTTTTAAAAATTTCTTATAAATTCTTTGAAAATTCTAAAAAATTCTTAAAAATTATTAAAATTATTGTAAAAATTTAAAAAAACCTCAACATATATTTTAAAAAAGTTAAAACAAATTTTAAAGACGTTTAAATATTTTTAAATTAAAAATTATTGAAAATAATCTTTATTCCTTATTAAAAAACTTTTAAACTATTTCAAAACATTAAAATATTTTTTCTAACTAGTTTATAGTAATTTGTTTTTACTTTTAGTAATTTTAAAAAGTATTAAAAAATTTTAAAAATAAATATAAATAAAAAGTTCATTTAAATTTTTTAAATATTATTAAAAAACTCTTATAAAAAAGTTAAAACAAATTGTAAAGACGTTTAAATATTTTTAAATTGAAAATTATTAAAAATAATTCAAATTTTGTGTTGAAAATGTTTTAAACCATTTCAAAGCAATTAAATAATCTTTTTAAGCAGCTATTAGTAATTCATGTGTACTTTTAAAAAATTTTAAACGTATTATTAAATTTTAAAAATTAAATATAAAAAGTTCAATACATTTCTTTAAAAACTATTAAAAAATTCTCAAAAAGTTCTAAAAAACTTTTAAAACTTACTAAAAATATAAATTAAACCTTAAAAAATTATTAAAAATGCTTCAAACTATTTTTAAAGACATTCATCAATAAATCATCAATGAATAAAGTTACTTTTTAAATAAAAATATTGGATCAAAATCATTAAAATTCATTTTTTAAAAAGGGCGGCATATCGAATGGGGCCTAGGGCAGCAGCAAGCCTAAATCCGTCACTGGTCGTTGCTAGCTGAACATTATCTAGACACCGGTCACAAAATTTGTTTAGATAAATCTAACTTGATTTGTAAATCGGGGTTTTTTTATGACAGAAAAATCAGAGAAGCAATCGAGATTGTAGAACACCCAAACAACTTTAATTCAGATTCAGGTTATTATCTCTCAAACGTTTAGAAGTCCTTGTTCACAAACACTCCTTTGTCATCAACACGAAGGAGTGCTTTTGCTTTCTCCACAGCTTTCTTTTTCAACCCCCCCCCCCCCCTTTTTCTCTTTTTCTCTTCTACGGCTTTCTCTTCCTCGCTTACCAATATAAGCAGAAGCAGCAAAGAGGTCTGGCCAGAATATTTTCCGTATCTAGCGTGGTTTACATGCTAAGTTACCGTGCTTATTCTCAGTTTTATTTTCTGATGTCCTGATGACTTCAAGTATACAGTATAGTTACCGTTATTCTGTCCATTCAGTATATTGAAGTTATTGTTGAATGTTGTAGACTTTTGTTGTAGACTAGATTTCCTTAATAATTAAATAAATAAATAAATCTATCCATAAAATAATAAGACTAGCATTGTTAGCATTGATAAATAGAGTACATCTTAGCCAAGCAAAATTTATTGAATATTTGCACAACTTTACTGTCGTGGCTTCGTGGCTGTTTCTATACCTAATAATAACAATAATGGAAATCTAATTACAATCAAATATAGACTCTTTTTTTTTAATAATATATACAGCGTGTGTATTTAAATATTATTATTGTTTAAATATCTAATTTCCCCACCAAGAACACTTTTCGCATCTAAATCTGTGTCTAAATATTGAAATAAAAACCAAAAATCTAAAAGCGCATGATCATCAATGGTGTGATTCTAAAACAGTCCAATAGAATATTCGATAGCTTCCATAGAGGTCACTACAAATATTGTTTTGGAACACTCATATGATACGATACGAATTTAGATCGAAACGAAACGTGTATGTATAGTGTTGTGTTGTAGAGTCAGAGACGCAGAGACGTTTCGTTTGTGTGTGAAAAGTATAGTGGTGAATTGTGGTGTCTGGTCTGGCTGACGCAACGTGTGTGTTTGACTTTATTTATTGAACTGGTAAGTGGTCTCATTAATTTTAATTATTATTCAATTGATTAATACCAAATATAGCAGACTTATTGATTTTTTGGGTCGCACTGGCTGTCGGCGAATCTACACGTTGCTAGGTAACACAGCTTTGCAAAGAAGCGCTAAATTTGTTTTTTTTTATATCATTTATTTTTTCGAAATAGAAAAAAGCTAATTTAGGTCAGCTAAACCTAGTATTATTATTTAATTGATTTTGTGAAGCATTGGTGCTTACAACTCAATTGAATTTAGTATTTTGTTATGAATATGGCCCAAAACATGGTGATTTGTTCGTTTTTTAAATAAAATGTTGCAGTTTTTGAAATCAGAATAATAATAAACCTCTTTTTTAAAAAAAAGAAGACACTTTACCTTACTTACGTAGGTATTTTGAACTAAATTTAGACACATCTTTTAAGTAATTTTCTAAAATGAAATTAGGTTGTAATTTCTGTTCCAAAATTTTGACTTTTTTAGATAGATTTCAAAATTAAATTAAAAATTAGATAAGACTAAAACATGGGTGACAAATAGGCATATTTCGAAATATTAATTTACACTATGGGACGCCGTTTTACTATTTAATCACAAAAAAAATGATACCTATTAATATTAAAGAAACGAAAATTAAAGAATTTTTTATGTGGCAACATATTAGAAATAAAATGAATTAATTTTATGTCAATAATTAAATTTTATTCAAATTAATTATTATCCTATAACATAATTAAATAACCGGGAATAAAATTATGAGCTTGCCTGAGTTTTAAAACTCAATTATCATTATATAGACCTGGGTCAATAATTTTTGAAACCATAAAAAATAATAATAGGATGAAAGCCATTGGAAAAGAAAGAGAATATAAAAAAATAAAAGGAAAAATAGTTTACGAGCGATATGAGATTGGGATGTAGAAGAGCAGAATAGTGTGAATTTTTAAGGGTAAAAAACAGTTTATCTCGATTTCCGACAAAACTACAAATCCTATAGAAAAAAGTTAAATAGAAAAGTAATAGGCAATAAGATCTTCAAAGTTTAGTATTTTTATTTTTTAACAATATCTCAAAATTGAAGTGAAAAATTCAAATAACCAAGTTTTTAGTTGTTTTTATGTTTTGCAAAAAAAAATTATTTGTTATGAAATTTGGTAAAAACTGATCTTATTTATTATCTCCCAAACACATTGTAATTTTTTTTATTAAAAATATAAATTTTTTACCACATTTTGACTTGATATTCAAAAAACACTCTAATTTTCAATCAAAAATTCTCGTTTTTTGAAAAAAATTGGTGGGTTTTTGTTGGTTGATATCTCTACTTTCTGATGATGTAAAAAAAACAAAAATATCAATTTTTTTTAACAATCATGTAGCAGGTGTGCCTATAATTTTTATATCAAAAGTGGCAAAAAGAAATTGCTGGAAATTATTTTCAAGTTTCTAGATTAGCCGCCAGAGGAAGAAATTGTCAGAATCAAATAGAAAAATCTTTTTTTTTTTATAAGACTAGGAAAAGATAATCAAAATTATCTTTTTTGCAAAAACGAGACAATTTTGCACAAATTTGATCTGGCACTAAGTACTCTAATTTGTCAAATGTGGATAAGAACGGGGTGGGGGTATGCAATCCGAAAAACGTCTATACGTATTTTGGTGCGACGTCTTCCATTTCACAACATCTTTAAATTTCTATTTGATTAACAAATAGTGAATTTTTGTATTCTTTCTCCAGGGCAGTTAATTTTAAAATTTATACAGACTTGACCAAGTGCTGGCTTTATGTTACCACATCTTCACAAAAATATAATTGTACTCTTTGTTTTTAGTTGAAAACTAATTTTCTTTGTATTAAAATAATAACTTTACACAAATTAATTAGTTAAAAGGGCCAAAATTCTACTACTAGCTTTCGTAATTTAAAGTAAGTGACTGTACGTATTATTGATTTTTTAACAAAAATGTTTATGTTGGTATCTATTTTGTGTTCTTAGATTTTCGAAAATAATCTAATTTTAAACTTTTTATAATTAATTCTCTTTGAGAATGATGAATTTTCGCAAAAAAAAACGATCAAAACATTGTTAATTTTTTTATTAAAAGTAAAGTTTTTATTTTAAACTTCAATGCCATTTATTTCAAAAAAATTTCAGTTGATGGTCATACTTTTTTGACATCAGAGTTTGACGTTTTAGAATTTTACAAAAAAAATTTCAGGTTGGCTGTTTAAAAAAATGACAATGACGTCATATTTATTTCATTTATGGCGAAAAGTAAAAATTGTCTTACCTTTGGATTTTTCCCATAAATTTGGAACTGTAATGTTTACGAGGAATTATTTTCTAAATCTACATAGCTACCAAATATACAAAATGTGAGGTACAATATTCGTTTTTTACATTAAACCATTATTTTACATACTACCAAACTAGTCATTACAGGCTCTTATGAAACTCGATGAAACATGATTGTTTCAATGTTTAGTTTTGGAACTGTAATGTTTACGAGGAATTATTTTCTAAATCTACATAGCTACCAAATATACAAAATGTGAGGTACAATATTCGTTTTTTACATTAAACCATTATTTTACATACTACCAAACTAGTCATTACAGGCTCTTATGAAACTCGATGAAACATGATGTTTCATAAAAACATTAGTGTTGTTAAATTTGACAGTGTAAATCTTGAGTTTTTGTTTTTAGTCTATTTTTCAAGGCGTTTTGCGTCACTTATAAATAATGCACCACAAAATATATTTTTCATTCTTAAAGGCATATTGTTTTTTTGTTTTGTTTTTGAACATCGCTTAAATTGCAGCCAGCGCCGTTTGATCGAAATTTTTTGTGGCCACATTTGTTTTATTTGGATGGAAATTTACATCTAAGTTTTGCACACTTGATAAAATTTATTCAAAATATTAAATAGATCTGGTAAATCGGTAACAACGCAATTTTTGTAGTTAAGCTGTAAATAAAACAATGTGCCGTTTATTCAAAATTACTGTTCTTTACTTTAATGTTCTAAATGTTGTCTCAAAAGTCACATAAAGTCTCGTGTTAGCGTCTTGAGATGTTCAAATAAGTCAAAGGTTGTAAAAATTGGATTTTGCAAATACACTTGTCGACAAACTTAAGACCAGCCCAGTAAAATTAAAAAAATTGTGAGCCGTCACGGGACGCTTGGCAGATGTGAAACTTCGATATTATTGTGATAAAAGAACTGGTTCTTCTGGCAGGAACTAAATATGGCTTAATGAATAAAAAATTAAATGATACTAATTTTTCCTTGAAATGATGACTGTTTATTTGATAATCCTTTATTTTTATTAAATACAAAAATTAAAAATTCAAAAACTTATTTCTAATTTCGACAACACAATTTTTTTAATCAGTGACTTAGTAGTAGTGATATTCTATGTATTACTGTGACAATAGTCTTTTTTCGTGTTTTGTGACTCTTTTTGCGTGTATCGCATCGTGTTAAGTTCGATGGTAACTGAAGACTGAAGTAAAGCAATTTCTAAGCTCGGTGCCGCGAGCTTAGAAAAAAAAACTGTTGGGATAGATATAATAAGACATTTCACATGTCATAAATTGATTTTATTTAATAACTAGCTGATCCGGTGAACTTCGTACCGCCTTAGCGTAAATTTGATGCACTACTTTATTTTGTATAGCTGACCCGGCGAGCTTCGTACCGCCTTAGCGTAAATTTGATCCACTACTTTATTTTGTATAGCTGACCTATCTTATGTATGCGTACCTATTCCATTTGAACTGGAATCTATAATATCCTCCATATAAAAATGAATACCTATTTCCCTGGTCTCGTCATACCCGAGAAGGACTTTACTAATTTCATTAAATATTGCTCCCCCAGTGCCCCCTCCACCCCGCCCGCCGCGATGCCCGGCGCGCTTTTCAGACTGCATCGCAAACAACGGCCACGGCGCTAGGGCGGTTTTGTTTACTGTTTGAATTTTTTAATTCGTAATATCTTTTGAATGGAAAGTTCAATTCTTGACCATAAAATAATTTATTTGGATAAGGATTATTATAAACACATAAATAGCATGGTTTGAATTTGGTTAACATTTTCATTAATGTTTAAAATGAAAAAAGTTGTAGTTACATAACTACAATAGTTGGACATATGCTACCGCGGAGTTTTTTGTAGACATTATGATGTTCTTCAATATTGTTGTACATTATTTTGTTCTATCGCTAATAGTTTCGGCAGCGCATTTGACGAAAGATATTTTAAGACTCATTTTTCTACACCTTTGGTTACATTGTTCAAATTTTACCAAGGATCTCTAATTTTTTTCAAAATGAAATGTAGCCTATGTCAAATAGGAAGAATGTACAATTCTATTGGTGAAAGAATTTTTTAAATCGGCCCAGTACTTTTTGAGCCTATTCATTACAAACATACAAATCTTTCCTCTTTATAATATTAGTGTAGATAATAATAATAAGTATTTTGTGCTATGTCTAGCTTAAGTCTCTCACGCTGGCATGTAAAGAGCAAGAGATACCTATTTTGAGCTCTCCGTAATATAAACAGATTTTGGGAGTTTGCAAGAGTGTCAAAAGACAGTTTTTGGTGACAGTTGGTAAGAGATTGTGTCGTGTGCAGATTTAAGAAGGTAATTTAAACCTGTTGCATAATACACATTAAAAGGTGACAATAAAAATATTCGAATTGGATTAAGCAATCAATCGACGCTTATTAACTAAAGGCGATTTTTTTACCGCATGATAAGAGCTGGATAAATATACAGTGTGATCGTCTAAATTTTGAGATCTAAAATTACGATTTTCGAATAAGAGGTTATGGGAATTGAGTACTATACTAAAAGAACAAAATCAGAGAAAGAAAAAACAACGCATCTATGACCGAAAAGCGAAACGAGCCAGAGCACCACCAATTGATTGAAAAGAACGAAGTATTTAAAAAGAGCAAATCAACAGCGAGAACGCTCACAAAAACTGAAAAGAACTTTACAGACCGCTGAAATGGAAGAAAAAAAATTGATATGAAAAGAAAAATTAAATATGAAATAAGGGATTTAATTAGACAGATTGAAGATATAAGGAAGTACAAAGAGAAATGATGAGAAAGGAAGACAGAACGAGCTAAGAGAAAGGATCAAACAACTAGAAGATAAAGTAAAGAGAAGAGAGGAAATAAGGAAAGTAAAACATCATAGTAATTAATTAATAATACAGGGCCAATAGTAATTAGATTTACTAATAGAAAGATTCGTCAAGTCGTTTTCTCTAATAAACGTAATCTGAAAGGATCTAAATGGGTCATACAAGAGGATCTTACGAAGTTGCGTTTAGAACTACTTAAAAAAGGTGCTATTTCGTGCTCCCCACAGTGATTAATATTAGTGAACTGATTTTATTAAAGAATTATGATATTTTATGTGTCTCGGAAACATGGCTATCATCTGATATAGAAGACGTAGCTCTATAAATCATTTCTTGATAACGTGCTCATAAAATCAAAAACCTTTTTGCCTCTATAAAATCTTTTTGCCTCTATTTAGTACCAACTTACGATAAGGGCGCCTTTTTGCTTTTAATTCCATTTACAACAACTAGAAATTTACCCGCTTATAGAATTTTTTTTAAAACTTCTACGAAATGGTCTAGAGCTGGAACCGACCCGACTGATTTTTGCTTGTGCTTCCCTTATTTTTTGACTAATGTTTATTTAAATATTACTTATTTACTTCAAAATTTCCAAAATATTACTTTGTTTACGTTTTTATTTATTATAAATTTGAATCGAAATTTCCATTGCGTTACAATTGGTAGCATACGAATACTACCTGGACGGAAATCTACTAATATTGTTTCACAATATAGAGATAGGGTTATTCAGTGTCTTTTAGAAATCGATCCATACATAACTAGGGTGAAGTAATTAGCTTGAGCGTGATGTAGAGCTTGCTCTATATGATTTAATGACACCGAGGGTTTTATCTGCAGACATTCTTTTATGAATGATTTACTAACAAGATATGGTTGAATTAGACAAGTGAGACCCTTCCCACTTGTCTAAGTCAACCACCAAGAAATGACAGAAAAAAGTAAAAGTATTTATATTTATACACAACGATATGATAAAATAGGAAAGAGAGCTGCAGAGAAAACTAAGATTTAGCAGCGAAAGCAAAAAGTAAATGAAAGAATGGAAAAATAGGTTACAGAAAAATGTAGGTGGGGGGTAAATGTAAAAGTTGTAAAAGAAACTTTGAAAAAAAAAAAAATTAAGAAAGAAAAAAGAAAGCAACGATGGCAGAAAAGGACATGAGAAAAGAGAATCTATTAGGTGGGATGTAAAAAAATTGAAAAAGTAAAAGAAGAAAAACAGGTGATAGACGCAGCAAAGATAGAAACAAAGAGATAAGTATTAATGTGATCAAAAAGAAACTAGAGGAATTTAAGATATGGGTAGAGGATAAAAAAGCAGAAAACAGAGCAAAGAAAAAAGTTTGAATAATAACTAGAAAGAAGAAAAAGATCAAAAGAAATAAGGACGATGTTTTGGACCGTGGCTGGAATAAAAAACAAAGATAGAGAATTCTGGGAATATGTGGAAGAATTTGCCGTAATAGCGATGACAGAAAGCTGGATTCAAGAGAAAGAATGGAAAAGCAGAATGAGCGAAAAATAGAAATAATAACAGCAATAAAAAAAATCATTTATTAATTTCAATTTTAAAGAGTAAAATTATTAAAATAACAACTTTTGGCAATCTTTTATGCAGTTTTTTTATTACAATAATATTTTAAAGCGCGCTCAATTTGTAGCTGATTAAAAGATAAGAAGATTTACAATTTTTAACATGCAATTTGTCTATTGTTTCAGTTATAAAAATCGCACTGTATATATGATTTGCAACCAATTTAAAAATATCGTATTAGGTACTTATTTTATTAAATAACAATAATTTTATATTTTTGTTTAGATATTTTATTATGCAATAGAAAATAATATTTTTTGGCAATTGATACAAGAAAGTAGGCTTTGCGCTTGGATTTGACAACGCAAAAGTAAACTTTTCTGACAACAGACATTGTATCGTGCATCAAAAAAAATTGTTTATTTCATTCCAACAGTTAAACAAACTTTTGTCTAAACACAAACATTGTGAGTTGGGTATAAACGAAGATTTGGTAAAAATGTAACGTTTTCAATTATTAAGCTGTACGATCGTAGAAAAAATCTTGTGTTGTGTTTGATGTGAGAAATGTCAGTCGATTATAAACCCCAAATTCATCGTTCTATTAAAAAAACAACTTCGGGCTAAAAACGTTACTGCTTTAATCAATTTCTGGAGGTTTAATACAAAACGTGTACACTTCTAAATCACTCCATTACTGTGACGTCACAATAAAAAACAATTGCTGTTTTAAGGCCAGCTGTTCTAGACGGTAATGGTAATGCAACTATTGAATATAACTATTATTGAGTCACTGATTAGAACAATTGAGTTGTGGCAATTGGAAATAATGTTTGAATTTTTAATTTTCGTATTTAATGAAAATAAATAATTATTAAACAAACAGTCATTATTTTGGAGGAAAAATTAGTAATAATTTATTTTTTCCTTAAGTCATATTTAGTTTCTGTCAAAAAAATACTTTCGTTGTTTTTGATCTGCCAGGTGTTCTGTGCCGGCTCACGTTTTTTTTAAGCATCACATTTTACAATCATAATTTTTTTTATAAAAATTACTGGGATTTTTTAAAAATGCCAAACAATGTGCATGCAAAATCACAATATTTTTTTGAGGTTTTTTTTTGCTGTTTTATTCCATTGTCCATTTTATTCCATTAAACCGAATTAAGTATGAAACAGAAAATACTAATTTGCTTATACAAAAGTGTACTATTTGATTATTGATTTATTTATTGACACTTTTTATAACCACAAAGTATAGCCAAAACAAACTTTTATTTGCACACAGGATTTCTACAAGTATGTTTCGAACTTATTAATGCTCTTATCAATGAAACTCTGTATCGGTGTAAGTGCGGTGTAACAGAAAAATGATTAACTCTGTTATTTAAAGTGATGTAACCCTAGCTTATTGTCGGAGCTAATGAGTTGGAGTTTATAGATATTTCTTGTTTTGAATAAATTGGTTCTGGCAACATATTGAGGTTAATTCCATCTTTTCGTAGGCTACTGAAAAATGCACACTATGGACGTGTTTTAGTCGAGCGTATAAAAATACAGCTTTTCTGTACCATCTTGCATTTTAGAGCAAGATGGTATAGATCATCCATCTTTATTTGAGCTACTTTTTCACTATCTTGCTGCATGAATAAGAAGCAAAAAAAGCGACATTTAAACAATATCTTATTTATTTCGCATTCACGTTATTACATATACGTGTCAAGTTCAATTCGCAAATTTTACTTTAGTTTATTTTTTGTTGTTGTGGAGCGTTTATAATTATAGTAATTGGTTCATAACAACTATAATAATATTATTTTATCTTATCATAGTTATTATTGCCATCGAAACTTTTACAACAGTCTGATTATACCTGCTTTTTGTTTTAGGTTGTTCGTACAATGGGATATGACGATGTAATACCTCTAATAGGAGATTTTGGAAGATACCAAAAGCGTATTTATTTTCTGCTGTGTCTTCCTGCCATAATTTGTGCTTTTCACAAACTTGGAAATGTGTTTCTTGTTGCAGAACCTAAATACAGGTAGGTATTTAAAAATGCATTCGGTGCTCTAATGTTTTTTTTATTCAACAAGCAAATGCTGCTAGAATTATATGGCACGCCGTTTTACTATTTAATCACCAATATAAAATGATCATACTATTAAAAGGAAACAAAAAATGAAGTTTTTTTTTATGAGGCAACACAATTGAAATAATGTTGTGAATTAATTTTATATCAATATTCAAATTAGTTTTTATGCTATAACATAATTAAATGACACTGAATTAAAATTATGAGTTTAGCTTAATTATAAAACTCAAATATTATTATGTCGCAAGATGATAAAATCTGTCAGTACCTAAATTTTAATTAGCAATTTTTTTATGGTATAAATAAAATTGAAAAGTATTTATTTTGAACATGCATGTTGGCTAAATTTGAATGCAATTGAATTTCAATCTTTAATTAAATTTGAATTAAAATTATGTACATAATAGAAACTCCCAGCTAAAATTATGCACAGAATCGAACGCCCGAATTAAAATTATATTTATAATAAAAATGTTTTAATTAAAATTATGTACAAAATGAAAATTCAGAATTAAAACTATGGACATGATAATTATGTAACCGCTTACATTTTTTCCTAATTTTCATCATCACTCTTCTCATAACTGGTTTTTACTATTTATTTTTATGATAAATCTTAATAAAAATTGCAAATTGTATTTTTGTTCTCGTTCACTTGTTATTAACTCAATTATTATTATTAAGTTGCATAATTTAAATATGATTTTTTTTGATAAAATAATATTAATTATTTGCACAGATTATATTTTCCTAAATATTAATTTAAATATATTTTTTGCACCTCCTACCTATAAAACGTTTAAACTTGAATGCCTACCGACATAGTTTAATTTTGGAAATCTGATCAAAAAAAGCTGGATGATAAGGACACTCTGCTACAAACTCACTTATATCGGGAAAGTTTAGTTTGTGAGAAGCAATTTCCCTGAGCTATTATTGTGAAATTCGCTCAAACACACTTAAAAATCTTTAATTAAAGATGAGCCGTGACAGAACTGTCGTTTGAAAAAGCGCTTATTTGATCTACCACAGCGTCAAAATATACGTACTTCTATAATGTCTACATTTTACCTACTTAAATTTTCAATTAACAATCGAGTAGTTCAAATGCAACTAAATTGAATTTATATATAAAATTTAATTTCTTGCAAAAAATATCATACGTACCTTGTGCGTTAACAAAATTCATCAATTTGTGTCGAATTGCGTACCCCTCATGTGCTACCAGCTACAGCATACTCGGGTCGCAAAATCGGCACTCATATGTAAATCATCTGTTGCTGCAGTTGACACGTAAATAACTATATCATTATTTTTATGTAAGAATATCTCGCCATTAAATAGTAAGACGGCGTGCCATATAGAACTGTAGATTATAGTTTGTTTATAAATATAATGCAAAACAAATGCATAAATGCTTGGCAGGACGGTTCTTGTATTAACCATTTTTAAATTGATATATTATAGTTGTGCCATTTTTGCAAGGTTTTTATACAGAATGCACAAAAGCCCATAGATTGTGGGTCGTTAAAAAAAGCTGCAGGACAGTTAGGAGACAAGGTATTTGGATAGCAATAAAGTTAAGTAGATTGCCGCTAATAATTATAAGTTTTAAGGTTTAAAAACAGTTATAACCCACCATCTTTGTTTCGTTTCCTAACTGGACAGATAATAAAATTATTTGTCCAGATATTAAATTGAAAAAATGGTATCAAATTCTTCAAAGTTAGTATCATATAAATTTTGCCTCTACGGGTAAAAAATGAGAAATCAGTTATTGTTCCACTCACTAAATTTTTTTCAATAATAAATATGGCGTTTATTTTATATACATACATACATTGTATATAAAACCAAGTTGCGATTTATTTTTGCTTATTTCCTTAGGTAAGATAAGAATCGCGTAGATTTTTAGTACAGAAAAGTTTGTCTATATAATTTGTGAAATAGTTTTGTAAAATATTTTTTCGGAAATCGTCTTGGAAACAACATTTTGCTGCTTATTTACGCGCAGGAAAATTAAGTTTTCCGGACTAGTACTGTAAAAACTTTACAAGACGCAAAATAAAAAAGATACTCTAGTAACTATAGTTGCCAACAAAATTGACAAACTTGATTTTTGTGGAATTTGAAAAAAAAATTCAAAAACTTGTAAATTTCGTCTTTTTTTACGATTTGCGGAAAAATTTAATACAAAACACGTCAGTAAAATCTCTTACTTGACTCGGAGCTTTAAAATACTTGGCACAAAGTGCCTCGTATTTCAATTTAGCTCCTCTTCAGTAATGTGAAATTTTCCTGACTTTTATGTAAATAACTATTAACTATGACGGTGTTTTTTGAGAAAAGTATTTTTTGCTTACATGATCAACGCTGGTCAGATCTTTGATTAAATTTTTGTAATTAAATGGAAAAAAATATATAAAATAAAATCAAAATAAAAACTGATTTCAATTGAAAAAAAAAGTTGTGTGCAACTGTCAAAAAAACGTTTGATTGATGAAATAGTACATTTGTTTAAAAACAAAGCCCCGACAACGTAATAAAAGGCTTTTTTCGGGTCATGATCTTGCAGAAAATTAGCTTTTATTACAAAATTCAATTATACATTGCTACCAGAGGAAGATGCAGTAGCGAATAGTAGAGAGAGGCTCAATTAGTTTCATTTAAAATTGTTTCTTGTTCCATAATTGGAGCAAGAAAACTACTGTCTTTTTTCCTTTATGCAAATTTAACATGTTTTATTTTTTGCTCAATGGAATTTTCAATTTTTTTAGCAACTGTGCTACTCTTTCTATTTCATGTCGTTTAATTTCTGTGATTAGTGTTTCAGCATCTGCGAGAACAGTAGCAGATGATCTTCTGAACCAGTGGCGGGTATACATTTTTATGTCTAACAGCTTCAAAAATTTAGCAACAATTCTTGAAATTTTTCTAATTTTATATTAACTACCTGATTAGCATATTTTTGTCTAGTATACCTTTAAAAAACGTTGACCGTTAACAGAACGTGGAGTGTAGTATTTTCGGTGGAGTTAAATATAATCCTGACGAGTTATTGTGAATGTTCGTTCTTAATGTCTCTTAGAGTCAAGTATATGTACGACAAGTACGCATCTTCGACCTTCTGTATCTGTATCATTAACAGTCACAGTAATTACCTTTATCTGCTTTCTTGACTGCTGGTTTCGTGACTTTTTTGGTTGGTAACCTACTGATTTTTTTTTGAAAAGAAAAGTAGTTAGGGAATTTACTTATGTCGATATTGTCATTTATGTTTATCGTAGATTTCAACATGGAATATGCAGACTATGTCGTTGATGGTTTACAATTTTTGTATTTATCGTCGAAAAATGTCAAAAGCACACTTTCAGTAAGGTTTCTAACCTTTTTCTCGTCACATCGTTTTTGAATAGTCAATACGAAGCTTCGTAAATGTTTTTCGATTTTTTTAAGTAATAAATTTGAATCTACCTTTTTGGCGGCTATTCGTCACTAGTGGAGTATTAAGAAAGCAATTGTCTTCCTTTTTTAATTTTATCTAAAGATTTTGGTAATTTTTGACAATTGCAGCATACAAAATTTTGTATACCACAGGGCCGTTATCTATTTTTTTTTGTATTCGAATCATTAATAATAATTATCATTTTCATTAAAAAAGTTTTAGTTTACGGCCTTCTAACATAAATAACTATTTTTTTTTTATTTACATAGAAAAAAATATAAAAACATTATATAAAATTTCTGCTATTTAAATATTTGTAATACTAAATCAGTTAGGCGGTGTCAGAAAAGAAACAATCTACAAAATAAATTTAATCTAAAATCTAACATTGAAAAAACATGATTGAAAGTTGTATAATTGAAAAGTAATATCATAGACTAAGTAATATCTACAACAAGAAATGAGTACAGTTCATCTACCATGCTTTTCTCTTGCTGTATTTTTGTTTTTCCGCGGTGCGTGAGCCAAATACTGGAACATCATTTTGGTATGTGTATATTTTGAAAAATTGACGTCTTTTGGAGTAGACCGTGTTGAAAAATTTAATGAATGTCAATAAAATAAGCACGGTAACTTACGTGTGAGCTACGTTAGACGCAACATTTACTCTAATTGTGCAAAAGTGCTGGAACATTTTAGAAACCGTTATTTATTTCTGATTTTGTCATGATTTAATTGAGTTGATTTATATCGCACCCCGGCGAGAACAGTGACACAACTCAAAAATGTAAATTTTCAGCTTTATGTCAGTAAAAAATACATTATAATATCTCGCTTGTTGCGATATTAATTCTTCAGAATAAAATTGAATTTACTGACAAAGATAGTTATCTGTAACGTAAAAGCAGCTTAGACAATCTCAATAGAGTTTAAGAGTTTCCTGCTTTTTGCGATTTTTGAACTACTGCATGTGTTTTTGAGTTGTGTCACTGTTCTTGCCGGGGTGCGATATTTTCTTGCTAGAGCCCATTTTAACCTTTCTCCGTTTTTAGACGTTTGTTTATCTACCAAGATGTTTGGGTAAGCTGAATTAGATAGTTTCAAACCTATTTTATCTCACACAATATGATGGGTGTAAGATTTAATATGACTTTTACGAACTCTCATCATTTTACAGCAAAAACTAATTCAATTTGTATATGTCTAAGACTACCTATACTTACCTAGTTATGTTTTCAATAAAAACCTTTGATAATGCTATCTTAAACTTGTGAAAAGCCAGTTTAATGATTAATTTTTGTTGCTGAAAGTTTTTGTTTTTTTCACCGACTTCAAAAAAAGGAAAAGATTCTCAATTAGACTGTATTTTGATTTTTATGTGTGTTACCTCAGAAAGCAATCCAAATTTGATGTTTATTGATTTATGTGAAAGTTGCTTTTTATTTGGTTTTATATATATTTGATCAAGATCCGAATAGTAGTTTTTATGTTAATCTTGATAATGGATTTTAATATAGATTTTTTACACTACAATTGTTTATCAAACAAGTAACAATTTAAAAATTTGGAAAATTGACTTCAATATTTAATCATTAGTTTATTTAATAATATTAAATAATAATCCAAAACAAATTAAGCAAATGAGCAGTTTGTTTAAGTCAATTAAATAAATAACCTAATAATCAATTATTGATTATTGCATTGGTCTGTCTTTCTTTATATTCAAGTCGGTTTTTTCCAAATTTTAAATTTGTTAAATATTGAAAGTCATTTATTAGTCCAGAAATAATGTAAATGTTATTTTATTTTGCTGATGTTGCATTTTCTACTTAAATCAGTATAATATCAACGATTGAGTCAAAAAATGTGATTAGTAGCTGGGTGCAGGGTCAGCGTTATATTATGGCGTTGACGGCCAATTTCTTGATTTAATTTAAACGATCTTGTGCAGACAACATAAAGGATCACGTTGTCTAGGAATGGTTGAACAGATCTAGGAAAATTACCATTTATTAAAAGTTTATTATCCTTATCAGACATTTCGTAAATTTCTCAATACCAGAAAATGAAATAAAACTAACAAGTACAAAGTTATCTTTTTAATACCCTATTGAGTAATTTTTATAGTTATGAAGCCAAAAGTTCAAAAATTACTTAATATTCATTTATTATTATCAACATGAGTTTCCTTCTTTTATTTATCGTAACTCAGTGGTAATTATACCTCAAAGGATCAGTTTTTTGCAACTTCATTGTCTTTTTGTTCACAGAATGCTGCATTTATAACTTGTTATGATAACCATGGCAGTTTTATCTTTGACTGCAAAATATTTTTTATCCTAATTACTATTGTGAGTCACTATTAATAATTTAATTTTTATAGTTGAGCCACTTAACTCATATAGTTATTAGTGACGCGCCATTTTGGGAGAAGCTTTATGTCCGCTTCAAAATCTGATTTACATTGAACAGGGTTGCATAAATCGGCAAGACGGTAAAGATAATAGTTATATCAAAGATTGATATAATATAAGAATTGATATAATATTTTTTTACTATATCTCTTGAGCGGCCAGAATGTAGTGAAAAATCTTACAAGTTAGAAATAACAGTAAGTTGATAAAACGATAATGACTTTTGCAAGCAATTATTTCTAATCATGAGATTTAAGTATGCATACGTTTTTTGCTTATTTCGTTTTTAAAAAATTGGCTTTCTTCGGAATGCACTTATTTCGTTTTTTCAAAAACATAACCAGTTTATGAAATCCAAAAACGACGGTTGGTTAGTTAAGGGATGAACCAATAAAATACCAAATAAGTTGAAGGGCTTTCTTTATTCAAAGACAGAATTACTTGATTAACTTTATAAAAGGAGAACATCATTTTCTGTTGGAAATGCTTAAACGCAGAGGGGATCCACCTCATCATCAATAATAATGGCTTTATTTCCAACAGACGTTGGTTCACTTACAGGAAAGCTTATAGTACAATAAAAAATTAAGAGAAATCAGAATTATTTGCTATTTATAGCAGCTAAGTTTATCAAAATATTTGAAACTACACCACCAAAATGTTCGTAGTTTATGTCCGAATTCGGGCAGTGTAGGTTAAAGTGTAAACAAGCTCGTCTAAGCTAGATAGATCCGTGATTTAAGTTTTGCGTTAGTATTTCTTGTCTGAAAATTAAATGTGTTGACACTACGTGCATTTTTACGAGGTATATGAAAGTTTACTGAATTTAACAAACCAGAGCAATTGAGCCTGTTATGTAACAAATTATATAAAAATTTTATCAACGGATCCATTTATTGTAAGTGGGGTATCTTTATTTTTGGGGCACTTTTCCCAATTAAATTCCAGGCAGTCTTATTTTTATTCAGTGATTTCTTTTTTTATGATGTTTTTATAGATTTGATTCTTTTTTTTATAATCATGTATTATTTTCCCGTTGCCAGATTTTGTCAGGATAAACAATTGCTTTAGTTCGGTAGAGTATTTTCTAATTCCTTTCGTAATCTATCACTATACAATATACAAGCGGAAAACATGCATTAAAATAGTATTGTATTTTGTTATAAAAGCATTTGTATAGCATGTCCGGGTATATGTATAAAAAAAGATTGTTATAAGTTTCGGCAGCTAATTAATTTTTGAAGCTTGCGATATTTTGCCAATTTCCAGTTTGCTCAAACCAACCTCCTGTTTGTTTTTCGTGTTCTATCTCTAGATATTCTAATGATTACTGCTGAGTGATCAGACCAATCTGTTTTTAGCGGCATTTGCTAGTAACAACTTTTTTTACAATGCTGGTAACGTTAAATACTATAATTTTTTGCTACTTTGTAAAAAAGCCGCTTTATCAGGGCTGAGAGTAGGTACACGTATTTCGATTGTATGCTTTCGTCTACTTGTTAAGTGTAACAAAATCTATCCAGTTAGAAAGCATCAATAATCTTAGTGATCTAGACAGGGGTAGAATCCTTGTCTTTTGTGAAGATGGTTTGTTTTATTGCGAAATTTCCCATCGTGGTAATTGCACTGCAATAAAAGTAATGCGTATGCGCCCGGTGTAGACCGAAGAAGGTAGAGGAAAAGTTAAACAGGGCCACCACAAGCCAACTGAGGCTTACTATAGACCGTCAAGATCAGCGCTTTGACTGCAACTTTTTTGAGACTATTTACACTCGAACCTCGTGACTAATGGAGAAAAAGGCTGTAAAAGGAGGTAAAGATATGAAACGTCCATAAGACGGTCATGTAAAAAAACAACCTTGTTTTTTTTTTTAAATTAGTATCTATCTGACTCGTTAGAGGTGTAATAAACTTGACCGCAATAAATTTGATTTCGTCAAATTTGACCTGACTTGACTGATTAATTAGTTTTGTTGTACTAGTTTTTCATGAATGCAAATGTACGCACCTTCCATCAGACGTTTTTGTCTCTTTGCATCTTTTGTTGTTTTTAAATCAATCGACGTATTAAGTGTTTCTTGTTCTTGGTCTGAAAAGTACATTTCAATAGCTGCTTTAGCAAATGTGAACAAAATTGTCTCGTTTTTATGCTAAGCGGTGTTGGGTATCGATTCGTTTCTTAGCAAAAAATGTGGATATTGTTGTTGGAAGTATTCTGCAAGAAAATGTTGACTTTGACAACTTGATTTCTACAATTAAATTACAATAAATCCGTTTTGTTTGCAGTTTATATTGCTATTGCAGTTTATGTGCTATTGCTACACCTCACTAAGGATAATGTGAATTATGTTAGCGGTTTTACTAGCTTTACTACAATAACGGATTTTTTTCTGTAGGGTGAGAAAAGCCACATCTGGGCTTACAGAATGTACAGGACACAATACGAACCGTGATCCATTTTAGTAAATTTTTTTGACAAAATTAAAGCCAAAAAATTCCGCTTCACATTATTCGAATTTGCAAAAACAACCTCTAAGCATTAGTAAACATCTGAGTTTGATAATTGAGCCACTTCTACCTTGGGCATCAGACTCTCTATTATTACTTCCTGATCCCTCATAGGGACATATTCTCACCAGAACGGCAGCGCTGTTTAGCAGAATGACATAATATCGTATTCAGCGACGAATCCAGTTTCTATCTAGGCATGCATAATAGATTTAATCGTTGCTATAGTTATCATGACAAACTTTAAATATAAGGATTCTGTTGTCAAAGAAACTATATAGTACAGGAAATTGTTTTCTGGATGTAACCTCTGACCATATCATGTCTGATGACACTTAGTGACAAGTCATAGTTCATGCTTTTGATAAAAGATGAGAGTGACAAGTCATAGTTCATGCTTTTGATAAAAGATGAGCAATAAAGAAATGTGACGTAGTCTATATCTAATGAAAATAGTCTATAAAATACTACTTAGAACAACACATAGATGATTTACTTCGATTTTATACAATACATAATAGTACTGACAAGTGAGTAAGAAGTAATCACAGGTTAGAATTTTACAAAAGCCTTGAAACTTCATAAGCAGTGTAGAATTATATAATTAACAAGGTCAAATTCCACTGTAGAATCTCATAAGCAAATGAGAATTCTATAAGTAATGATCAAATTTTATAATCAAATTACAATGCTATAGTAAATTGGAATTTCACAAATAAACTGAAATTATATAATCAAATTATAATATCTTAAATAAGTTGGCATCTACTGGGTTACTTTGAATTTTACAAACAATTTGATAAACTTAGTTTTAGGAACGCATTGCAGTTGCTAGAACAAACTGCCACAACACTTAAAATTATTCTCAGTTAATTCACAATTGAAAGTCAACTGTCTCTTCTAAAAAGCACAACGTATACCCACATAACTGTAAATCACTTTGTAAAGCGATTATAATGTAAATAGCGCTCTAACGTTAATTACGCTAGTGTGTGGTACGTTTACGGACCTCTACGTTCGCATAACTATCAAACCTTTATATAACTTAGAACTTCACGAACAAACTCAAATTCTATTATCAAATTATAATTTATTTAAGTGAATTGACAGTCTAGGAATGATTTTGAACGTTAAAACAGATTAAGAGTTTATTGATTGATTTAATTTTAATATCTCAACGCAGCTGTTTCAACAAACTGCACGACATAATTAACCACCAACCTTTTGTGGGACGTGTAACAACGTCTCTTTTCGATTTTGCATATTTTCAACTGCAGGAAAGATATTAAGGGTGGGAAGTTTTTAAGTTGACACATTGAATAAGTTGACTTTTAATATTGAAACTTTTGGATATATTATGCTTAAGTATTTACTTTATTGCTGATATAGTTTTTAATCATTTGCTCCAGACTTTTACGTATCGTTGTTACCTGTACTTTTATACGTGTTTCTTTTTCCTGCAATTGGGTGACTTGTTGCAAATAAATGGATTATTTCATTATCACGTTCTGGATATTCTAGGTGTAAACTGCCAGATGAATCTGCAAATTCAACTTTCAATTCATTAACGAGTGATCAGCTAAACAATTCGTATCCTTGGGATGCTGTCAAAAAAAATTATTCATCATGTTATCTTTTTGACCAGAAAAATCATTCTGTGACATGTAACGAGTTTATTTTTGAACAAGATGTTTATGGATATACAGCAGTAACTGAAGTAAGCAGACAAGCGAGCATCAATTCTTTGCAATATTTATGTTTAATTATAACCATGAATTCGTTCTTTACAGTGGGAATTAACATGTGAAAAAGCATATATGGTTGCAACAGGAAACTCAATTTTCATGGTTGGAGTTATGCTAGGTTCTATCATATTTGGACAGCTATCAGATAAATATGGCAGGAAATTAATATTTTTTACATCGCTTATAATACAGGTAGTATTTGGATTAATTGCAGCGTTTACACCAGAATTTTGGACTTTCACAATTGCTAGAGCTGTTGTTGGAGCTACTACCTCTGGGGTTTTCCTTGTGGCTTACGTTATAGGTAAACCATTTTTTATTATAATTTATTCTATGATTTGCAGAAAGAATTACAATGTCTTTTTTTATATTATATAACTTGAAATAATAACAATAATAGTTAATGTGTGACCAATCTCGTACAACAATGTATGGAGATACTGATGTTTCTCAAGGGTCGCTTTAAAGGAATAGGAAAACATAATTATGGAAATACGAACTTAAATTATAATCATATTATCAATTTGAACGAAAAGTGGTTAGAAGAATATTAAATCTAGGGTTTGGCGTGAACATCTGAAAATAGTGTTATATTAAATTATCGGAAACCAATGCTTTTCTCAGCTGCTGCTCTTGTACAAATCTATATTTAATTATCGTCTAACCACTGTTCAAAAGTAGTCAAAACTGATAATACTATTATTAATTTATGTCTGTATTTATACAAAGTCATTCAAAACTCCGCAAAATTGATCTTAAATTGAAAGCTATTTTATGTACACGTGACGTTCATTCAAGGCTAGCAATCTTCAGTGTTATTTTTGTATTGTCTCTGTTAGTTTTATAGATAAACAAATTATACTTAATTAGATGTTAAGACAATTAATTTTTTCAAGTTTAGAAATTTTTTTTTATGGTCATGATGAAGACAAGGGTAGCAGAGGCACTATAAATTTGATAGCAGCTCTATTTAATAAAATTCTGTTGGCCCAGCTTGTTGATTTGATTGGTGTAAAAATTTTACTAACTGGCAAATGGCTTCATCTGTTTATAATCTACTTTCCGCCAGCTTTATCGCTGGAGGTATGTCGACAAGTATTTGACAGTTTACAATTGCAGAAACATCTTTACAATGTCGGTGATTTTAACATTTCCAATTTTGCGTCATTTTACAGATATTTTTTGATTTCTTAGAATTGTTTTGGCTTCTATCAATGTAACACACAATTTTGAATCACATGGACCAATAGGCTCCAATAAGCAGCTGTCTCTTGATAATTCAACAACCAATTGTTTATGTGCTATAGGTGATTATCCTTATCATCCATCGCTTGCGTTAAATATAAACTCTTCATGGCCACAAGTTCCTAAGTCGATCAAGATTTATTATTATGATATCAGATTACTTGCTGAGGTAAAATACCTTTACAGCAAATGATAAGCGATTACACGAGTCGAGTAGTTATTAGTTGACGTTTGTATTTTTAACAAAGATATTATTTTGTAATTTTCATTATTAAAGGTTGTTATAACCTTTTTTAAAGACAGAAACGGCGTGGGCTAAGACAACATTTTCTGGCAGACAATTATATCAGCTCTGTTTTGCCGATCTTGTAATTCTGACAAGTTTAAATTTTAAGACGATTCTTATTAGAATTCTGTCTTAGCGAGTATATCCATCGGGTCACTTGGTGCTGGATTCTTTCCATAAGCTTAACGTCCTTTATCAAATGCGGCCTCTACACCGAAATCGCAAATTCCAATTGTGGACGAATATACATAACGTATAATTTAGAAATCAGGTCTAAAGATGGATTGGGGAACACATGCTTCAATAATAAATAAAACATTTTTCTTGCTTTACCCACTGCTGCGACGCATTGTTCAGCCCAACTTAATCTGTTATTTACAACCACCCCTAAATTTTTGGTAGAGCATTTGGTGATTATTAATGTTCCATCAACGTGGTTTAAATATTTTGAGTTGTTAAACCCGCATTGCAAAACACAGCATTTTGCTAGATTAAAAGGAAGTCGCCAAGCTACACTCCACTGATATACTAAGTTGAGGTGATCTTGCAAATCGGAGACGAGTGGGTTAGCAAATAATTTAATATCGTCCGCATATGCTGAATAGCCGTCGAGTGAGGACAAAAGATCTCTGGTATACAACAAAAACAAGATTGGCCCAAGCACAGAACCTTGTGGGACTCCACTTTATCTATCCAAAAGAACTTTTACGTAGTAAGTTCTTTTGGATAGAAAAGCACGTATCTAATTGAGTAATGAACCTTTTAACACTATAAGCCTCTAGCTTTGCCAGTAACAGCTCATGCGGCACCTTTTCAAAAGCTTTACTAAAATCTAAGTATATTATATCTAAAGGCTGTCTTGCGTGTAGCACTTTGGTACACTCATTTGTAGAGTACTACAAATTATTAATTGCCGATCTACCAGGTAAAAAGCCGTGCTGCTGCTCCGGTATTAAATTATTCTGCTTCATGTGGTTTATAAGTTCTTTTACTATAATTTTGTTCATTACCTTACAGCAGATAGACGTAAGGCTTACTGGTCTGTAGTTATTTGGATCCAGTTTGTCACCTGACTTGTGCAGAGGCGTTATTGCCGCCTGCAACCATTTATTGGGTGAAATTCCCTGTGAAAAAGACTTAGTCATTATTTCGGCCAGTGGTTCTGATAATGGAAAAGCACACATTTTCAGCAGCTTACAAGGTATGAGATCTGTCCCAGGGTATTTAAGAATTGGGTTTAAGAGCAAGCAGCTGATTTTTTACGACATTGGCAGAAAAATTAATAGCCGTCAATACACTCGGTAAAACTGTTAAAGTAAAACTTGGAATTATTGCAGCATTATATACATTATAGTTACTAGCAAAACCTTCAGCCAGGGTGTTTGCGGTCTCCACAGGAACACAACAGGCCAGAAGTTCCTCGCACCAAAGGAACTGAAACGCGACTGGCGACATGTTTTCTGATGTGAGCAAAGAAAGCTTTAGGCTTTTCTGATGTAAGCAAAGAAATCTTTAGGCTTTTCTAATAAAGAATTTTCATAGTTTGCTTTGGCTAATGTTAAATCATTTTTCAATTGGTTAGAGAATATCCTGAAAGCCGAAAAATTGTCCTCACTAGACTGCCACTTAAACTTTTTCTATAACCTGTTTTTGTATTTTATTTTGTGAATCATGTGTTGAGTTATCCATGATTTATCTTTCCTAATACGCTTAAACAAAATTGTTGAGCTATTTTTTATGCAAACTTGTAAATAAGAATAAGTTAAACCAATAATCTTTTAGGTCTAATGAGTTTAAATTTTCCCAGTTAAAAGATGAAAGTTTTGCATTCAACTTAGAATAATCCAGAATTGATTTATTTTGAACAACTTTTTTTCATGCGTCGTATATTATAAATTGTAAATCAAATCTAACTTTAGCGTGATCCGACATACCTACCGGACTTGAAATATTGATAGAAGATATAAGATTATTGTCGGACACAATCACCACATCTAGGAGGGACGGTTGATAGACTGTTCTAATCCTCATTGGTTCGTTAACGATTTGAAATAAGTTATTCTCCCCAAGTAGATCCGAAAACTGTTTTTCGATTTGTGTGTGTCCTAGCTTATTGTCGCTATTCCAATCAATACCAAGAAAATTAAAATCACCGGTAATGATTAAGTTAGTATACTCAACAGGGCAACAGCCACAGATGGTAATGCGTTAAATAAATTTTTATCATTTTCTAGGTTATCATTAAATCCCTCTGTAGGTGGTGAATGAATTTGGGTAATTTTAACGCGTTTGGGCATTTCTTGACGTAAAAGTTTTATATAACTACGCTGTTGCGGTGTTGTCGTCACTAACTTCGATTTTGCAATATTTTCCGCTTTTTAACAGTTTTGTTTTCTTTTTAAACATATTGTCAGTTCTAAATCTTTAAAGCGCAATTTCATAATGCGTGGCTTGTTACCTATTGATTTACCAATTCTTGTAACATCTGGAACAACAACCAAAGCTGAATCAATTACTTCTAGAATATCGTTTATTCGAATATCGAATTTTGTCTGTTCTAAAGTTTAATTTTTGAAAAAAGATCTTTTTTGCGTATATCAAACACTATTAGACACCGATTGGTCATTTTTGTCAACGCAATCTGACATGCAAACTATTTCATGATCACCTTAATGTTATTTTAAGAGAACATAAATGTCGTGCTCAAGGTCACGTGATCGTTATTATCCCTGGTACTTTAAAGAAGTCATTAAACCATAAAGAAAAAATTTAGTTTTTCTAAGTACAAAAAGTCTGCTGATATTCATGACTGATTGAAACACAAAGAGTTCCGTTAAAGGCTAAAGACTTTAATTAATGAGTGTAGCTTTCTTCTGACTGCCGAACGCAGATCCCAAAATCTTTTGGAACTTCATCAGATTAGAACGTGGTGATACTGGCATAAGAACGGTTAACCTAAACCATGGTTTTGGTTAACCGTATTTTTCTTTATTTTTATCTGAAATGTTTTTCTCTTTTACCAGTTTTACGAAAGAACAAAACTACAAAGGTATGCGCCGGTTGAAAGCAAAAAGAACGGCTGGACCGGTTTAACTGCTTTTTTGTTGTTGTTATGAACTGTGCATCTGTTTTTGCATATCTTTTAGGTTTTTTGAGTTTTGTTATTTCTAATTATAATTTTTTTGAGTGCTCGAAATCTTACAAAGTGGTTCCTATTTTTGATAACGGTGACCGTTGTAGAAAAGCATACTACTGACCTATATCTATTATTAATAGTTTCGCTAAAGTGTTCGAATATTTAATATCAGATGAGTCAGATCTACTTCGCAAATTACTGATAATCAACATAGTTCATTCACGAAAGATCAACCTCTACAAATTTAATAGGTATTACGCAATATATATCAACCGCTTTAAATAATTGGGGCCCATAAGTTGACGTGATTTACACGGATATAAGCGAGGCTTTTGACTGGATAAATTACAAATTGCTCTGCTCTAAGCGATTGAGAATGAGATTTCTTGGCAATCTTATGTCTCTAATTAAAAGTTATCTTTATAATAGAAAGTTTTATGTGGAAACTGTTTCCAAACTATTTCCTAGTACTTCGAGCCGCAGGGGTCGGTTTTGGGCCCTCTGCAGTTTAATTCCTATATTAATGATATAGCAAACGGTTTCGAATCGTTTTTTCTCTCGTATGTCGATGATCTTAAAATTTTTATATCTGTAAATTGTATGATTCATTGTCTTGAACTACAAAATGATTTAGAGCTCTTATCGCCTTGGTGTCACTGAAGTTGAACTTGTCAAAATGCCAAGTAATGTCATTCTTTCTGAAGAAAGGCTTTTTCAGTTTGACGATATAATCGATTTAAAAGTTTTGACTTGATCACAAACATTTAAAGAGTAATTTTTGATTTGTGTCTGTGTTTTGCGGATCATATCAGGAAAACATGTTCTGAAGCAATGAGTGTGTTGGGTTTTGTAATCAGATCTTTAAGAGACTTCACCGACATAGGATCTTTGAAAGTTTATATAATTGCTTGGTTAAATCTGTGGAGGTGTTCTGAATGATCGAAGGGCCAGATTAAAGAATGCCGTCTTGTTGACAACAATTAGAAGAAAACAATGGCTCTTCAACAAGATTAAGGCTGGATTATGCTTTCATTGTTTAGACTTTTTTGTATTATAATCTTATTAATAATGTAGAGCATGTTCAAAAATTATTTAAAATTTTTAGTCTTTTGTGTTGACGGTAGTTATGCGATGATTGCCATAAATCAGTGTTTACTTTTACAAATATATAATTTTCTATCTATGCAGAATAAGGCTAAATTGGCAATGATTAAGTTCTTAAGAACTTGGTACACAATAAAACCACATGTACTGATATTCTTGCGCAAATTAATTGTAACGGTTATAAGATGTTCAATGTCTGCCTCAAAGCCGAATCTACTTATAGATCGGTCAATTGCTTCCATTATATATTTGATTTTTACATAGGAAGTACGCTGGGTCAGTAGATCGAGGTATAAAAAAATCAAAAATAAATCTAAAATTAACAAAAAGTTCAATATTTCAGTTACAAAGTTTGTTATAAATAATACTCAGACTACGGCTTTTACGTATTTATTTTTAGTTTGACATTAGTGTGGGAAGACCCTGTACAACTCTCTTTTAAAAGTACATAAAAGTTTACAAATATATCAAAGATAATATTAAAAAGTTGGTATTTGTACAATGAAATTGATGCTTACCAATCCCTAGAGACTAGAACATTAGTTTAACGTGCTCTTTAAGAAAATTCTCAGAGCTATTTATAACTTCTCTTAGCTGGGGAAGTAATAAGGCGCGAGATAGGAGCTTAACTTGTTATTATGTGGGTCTGGTGACTGTACTCGAACTCCAGCGGCAAGAAGTGTTCCGGCTTAGCTTGTGGAGAGCCTAGGTGTGTAAATCTTCTCTCTCTTGCGAACTTCTGGAGAATAGATATAACTTATGGCGCCAGGTCAAAAAAAGATATGTTACAGCCGCTACAGAGCTCCCTACTTACTAAATGACCATCAGAGCTCAGTCATACAGTTAGCCACCAGCTCACGAATAACGTCCAAACTGCGGAAGGCAAACGCAACAAAAAAGATACTCAAAAGTGATACAAAAAAAAATATGTTGATCAAGATAGATTATGTACAATTATGTAACAACTTGCAACGATCTTTTCAGCACACGAACACAGTGAAAAAGTATGTAAATTGAAGACACAAACTTTAGGAATACTTTTCTAACTCCTCTCTCATTCATACACATCCATCTATTCACTCTAGGAAATAGATTAGCATACCTTGGTTCGCGAAAAACAGCTAATGTTGTAATGTGGGTCTAAAAATCTCAAAACTATCGATTCGCCATTTTTTAAGCCCATTACATCCCCATCTTGGGAAAAACGTATAGCGTCGAGGATGTGTTATAGTTTTGTAAAAAGCTTCCTCAATACAGGCTTATTTGCTATTGTTCTTTAAGTAACATTGGGGTCTAAGCCTCCAATAAAAAGAACAGTCTACTGAAGCCGATTTACTCGCAATGAAGTCACTTAGGGCGTTAGGATCTCTTTCTTTATCCTACGAGCAATAATTCTTTTCTAGCCGCCAACAAGCGTACATTTGAAATACCAAAAAAAAAGGAATAGCGCTTTATGGTTTGGACCGGTTTTCTTGAAGTAGACAATAGTAATGATCTATTAGTGTTCTGCGTCGTCGCAAGTTATTTGCCCCTGTCCATATTATAATTTCTGAACAATTATAATATACAAGGTGAACTATTTTTAGCGGCGCACAAAACTTGTTATATAATATTGCTAAAATCAGTGAAGAGTTTCATGAGTAATTTGTTCAATCATATTATGAAGAGTTTAAAAAGAATTAAGATACACGTTTTTTAGTTTTTTCTACATTTTCGCTCCGACACCATACTCTCGACACCAATTTCAATAATACTAAATTTATTTAAACAAGTCATATGATGAGGTTGATAATTCTTTTTGCAAATACACTCGAATCAGCTTGAAAGGTTTGCTCTCTAAAATACTAAAATGTATTTTTTATAGTATTGTTTTTGGAACTTACAAAAAAAATATGTATGTTTTATATAATGACATCAGTTTAATTAATATAATGTCATACAAAGAATTTTATGTATAAAAGAAACTAAAAAACTCTTTACCACTTGGCCCCATCATCAAATCAGCTCTAATAGATCACAAAGTTTTATTTTACGAGTTGCAAATACTGCAAACAGCTCTAGAATAAGAACATGAATATTGTTTCAGATGACCAAGTAGCAATTCTTTGCTTTTAGAGCTCTAAATGTGGCCCAATACATTTTTTTCTGTGAAAACAAATTCAAAATGACAGAATCAAGAACATGGAAAACCTTGGAACGTGCGTTTATAAATTATCTAGATCTATTTTTGCAGTGTAATTTAGCTAGACAAATTTTTATTGCCTTTGATAGTATTATTGCTGACAAATGTCAAACAAAATCAAAGCTCGTCTAACAAATCACTATCAAATCACTAACAAATTTATACTATGATTATTCTGCCACCTCTGTTTCCGACACAGAAAGGTCTGAAAACATAGAATTTGGAAATATACAACTAGATAATGCTGAATGCACAAAACTCTTGGTATATTTTTATACTTTTTTGTGATGGTTTTTAGCTTTTATTATTATTTTTTGAAATTGGTCTGTTTTTTTCTGTGCTCATGTTTTCTTTGGTGAGAATATTACATTTTGTAATTTTTTTGATCTTGCTTTGTGTTTGTTTCTGTTTTACACAGTACAGACAATAAACTACACACATATTCTTCCATAACTTACAAAAATGGCTAACTATGTGTACACATTTTTGTCTATTACATTACTATTTGCAAAAACAAAAATATTATGTAAAATAGTATCTGTGCATATAAAGATGCGATAATAAAAGATTCCCTTTTTAAAGAGGATTCTATAAAACATGAAAACAACGATATCACTGTGTTTTGATATTTACTGCGAACTTTAGAAAGTAATCTTTACACATTTATAAATTAAGGCACATTAAGGTTTTAAGATATTAAGCATCTTAAAAATTTGCAACCCCTAACATACTCAACATGTATGAAAAAAACAAATTTAATTTTTAGCTTTGGAGATGGTGGGACCATCTAAGCGCCTTGTTGCAGGAACAGGATGTCAAATGTTTTTCTCAATTGGATATATGCTAACAGCTGCATTTGCCATCTACATTGATAACTGGAGACATCTTCAATTAGCCTTAACATTACCAGGTCTTGGATTCTTCTGCTACTGGTGGTAAGTAATTTACGATATTATGCTGCAATTATTTTTATAGAATATTTTCAACGGGATGTAAAGCCGAAAGTTTTTTAACAAAATAGTTGAAGTGTACATTTGTGCCAATGATCTTTTTAAATACTGCACTATTTTTCTATTTTTGGAATGATACGAGTTTAAAATCTCTCGTACCTACTATTAACACGGTTGTATCACTAAACTTTTCGAACCGTTTTTATTTAATTTTGATAGCCTTTTCTGACTACCATGTAGTCATCATCAGGAGATGAATATAACTAGATTACTGTTAATTAATGTGTTTTTTAGTAACAAGAAGTGGAAGGTTTTTCTACCTGACATAACGATAAATCTTTAGGTTTTTGTGTTAACATCTTAAGTAAATAGTTGAGAAGAGGTTCATTGCTCATGTTTATCGCATTTATTTCCTTTTTTTAATTCCTTTGCTTGGCAGTGCGACATGGAAATGTCGCACATCCTACATACTCTCTCTCTTTTTCTATTACTGCAATTAAGACATACACATGGTCGGCTATAAGAATTACAGAAAAAAGGAAGTTGAAAAAAAAAGAATGAAAAAAAAAAATGCAAATTGTGAGATACAAATATAGAACTTTAATCTTTAAGGTAAAATAGGATTGAAAAAAGTAGAGGAGATTGTGGTACAAAAAAACGCTAAAAATAACGAGAAACAAACGAATCGAAGAAAAAAACAAAAAAAAATAGCAAAATCAAGGTATAAAAACAAATAACAAAAACAAAACTTTAAAGATTGAAAAATATGTCAGAAGAAATAGGGAACGAGTTGAAAACCGGGATTGCGTTATGGCATTTGTCTGGATAATTTATACTTTCATTGTAGTTTTGTGCGACTTTGTACTAGGCAGTAAGAGCCAATGAAACTGTGTGGCGGGATATTTGTCTGGAAAGTATTCGTTTTACTTCTTTGGTCTGCCAAAAGAATTGATTTGTGGTGAATTCGAATTCTTCTCCACTTCTCCACGAAGATTTTAAACCGCATGACGCTCTTTTTTGTTCAAACGAGATAGAGGTCCCTATCTTATGAAGACAAAAATTATTCTAACAATTTTTATAGCACCATTATGAAATATTGAATAAACATGTGTAAGACTTATTTATTTTAATTTTACGTTTTGGTAAATTTTCACAATTAAATAGAAGTAAATAACAGTTAACTCCTTCTTTATAATAAATTTGTCAGGATGTCTATACTCTACGATTATTTGCATTAAATATTCTCTTCAAAGCAGTGTACAAAATAGCAAGAGCCAGCTACATTATCATCAACATTCTACTTCAACTCAGCTCTTTATATTCATTGTTAGAGAAACGCTCCAACAGTCAGACGGATCGATTGGGCGACACATGAAACATGTTTACACATA
Source organism: Lagria hirta (assembly GCA_947359425.1). Taxonomy (NCBI): domain Eukaryota; kingdom Metazoa; phylum Arthropoda; class Insecta; order Coleoptera; family Tenebrionidae; genus Lagria; species Lagria hirta. The sequence continues at coordinate 8,375,548 of OX375801.1, read as the reverse complement.
ATGTACCTGTCAATAATATCTGTAAAGTAACTCACCGGGGGCTTTTCACCCCCACGCATGATCCTCTTCCTTTCGAACTGCTAGTGGGAGACATCACCAGGTCCATTGGACTTTGATAACCCTTCCATAGACTTGATTGACCTAATCTTGACCCCTTTTATTTAGCCTCGTGTTCTCAATGATGTTTTCTTTGTTTCGGTATCTTTTTCGGGAGCAACGTGGACGGTGTCGCAAGGCCTCAGTCAAATTATACGAAATAGAATGGCCAGGAATAATGGGTAATAGTAAAAGGTATAAAATAAAGATTAATAAGTGAAGAACCTAATGACACTACGCAGTATTCTGTCATGCTAGCAAAAGGAAAATTCACAACCTTTTTATACACTAACAGGAACATAACCATAGCGGTTAACGGGCTCCAGCCCACCCCTCTACCTCTTCGCCTCTGTTCGAGGAAGTAGAGAGCCACAGGATAGCAATCTGTAATTAGTAATTGCGTACAGGCGTCATGAGAGTAGTTTCTGCCGTGGATATTTCATAGTAACATATTATTCAATACATATTTATGCTTATCAATAATACTTACTGATTATTCCTCCAAATTTAGGAACTCAGCACTGAATTCACAATTATAACACAAAACAACAGATAATCAACAAGATCAACACGTTAACTATCTTTCTCTTTCAATAAACAATTAACAGTTCAAAGATTCATAATACTGTCCGTCCCAGCGATTGCTTAAAGGCTTTTTTGCAGAGCCTTCTCAGTTTCACCCCGCTTAGTTTACTAACTGGACTCAACCTTTCCAGGGAGGCTAAGCCCAATTTTCCCCTCTTTAACTTAAGATGCCATATGGCCGTCATCGAGATCATTTAATTATACAAGCTATTTAGCGCCTTATTGGCATATTTAACTTTAAAAATAACTACAAATTATTATAAAATTAAAAATTCTTACACATTCATTACGCCTTATTATTTTCCTTAACTCAGGTTTGTTCCCGAGTCGACGAGATGGCTTCTTCAAAAAAACCGTTTTGTGGAAGCTAAAAATCTAATTAAGGTTGCAGCAAAGGCCAATAACAAGACAATTAGTGATGAGCAAATCGATGACTTACTGCTTTCTGAAATTAAACCTAAGAACCATGCAGATAATCAAGCAACAGTACTGGATATTTTCAAACATTCCAATTTAAGAAAACGAACTTTAATTATATTGTTTGATTGGTACAGTATAAAAAATGATTAAAATATCCTTGAACTAGTACCAACACAATGTGCAGGTTTGCCAACAACATCACATATTATGGACTTTCATGGAATACAAACAATTTAGCAGGAAATCCTTACCTAAATTTTGTCCTTTCTGGTGCTGTTGAAATACCTGCGTATATATTTTTACTACTAACGTTAAATAGATGGGGGAGAAAAATTGTGATGTGTGGATGCATGATCACAGCAGGGATCGCGTTACTGCTGACTATGGCAATCCCAGATAGTAACCTAATCTAGATCAGTATATTATAAAATCAAAGTCAAATTTACCTTGAATACATTTTGATAACAGCTTTTTTTTATATTACCATCGTTTTTTATGTCTATAATTGCAAATATTTCTGTATAATTATTATATTTATGTATCCTAATATCATAGATAACACGTTAGTTACACATAATACATTAGTTACAGCCAGATATGATTTATTGGAATAACTTATTAGAACTGATAACATATTAACATAGTAGAGAATTATTTTTGACCACTAATTTCAATATTTTAAGTATGAAAACTGAAAGACACATTTTTCTCATCCATCGACTGCCACGCTCCCATATAAGCCAGCACACATTTTCATTGATTTTTCAGTACCAGAAGACCCTTCCGATCTAACGGAACGTTACAAAACTTTTGTCATTTTTTTTCAAATCAATGTAAACAAAATTAGTGTCTCGTTATAAAATTGCTTTGATGATACGATAAAGCTGTGAATATAACTCTAATATTTGCGATTTAAGTTTAAACCGTCTATAGCAAAGGCTAGCAAAGCAATAGGTTTGATTATTATAAATCGCCAATTTTCTTTACGTTAATATTAATAGCTATAATTTTGTTAGAATTATAATAATGTTGAATGTAGTGGAATAATTATATGAATCTTATAAATGTTCAAATTTCTTATTGTGCAACTTGAATAATGTCTTTAGCATTTTATTAGCTTAAGACGATAAAAAAATCGACAGTTTTTTAATTATGGCAAAATTACTGTTTATTTCTCAAATTTAAAGTTTTGCAAAAATTTGTGCTGTTAATAATATGTATTAACATTAACAACTGTCATTTTAGATTTTATTATTTTTGGAGTTGTACAAGTTAGACTCGTTCGGTCTAATAGAGTAACTAAAACAAATTTTTGCAGGAAACTGAATACTCTATAAAAAGGTCTCATATTGATAAATTTATTTGCCTAAGTTATTCGTGTTCAAGGGTAATTTAAAATAAATTTTATGTTTTTCTTATTTACTAAATTTATCATGAAATAATGTACCAAAAATAAAAAGTTTTACAAAAAAATCTATGATTTTGAGTCTTTATAAGCAAAAGATTTATCGTTGAAGTTGAAAAAATTATATGAATTTGTCAAATAACTTTTTTGCAATACCGGCTCTGTAAGTTAGAAACACAGTCTATAATAATATTTCACTTACAGTACTATTAGTACTGTAAAATAATACTAGGTAGCTATGGTACTGCAAGTACTTTATATATTTTTAGATACTTAACCGCTTCTGCATTTTTTAAATTTTTTTATAAATATTTTTTACTTTCTTTCTTTCTTCCCAAATAACCTAAAAGATCATTGTGCATTGAATATTTTTTTCCCTTTAAAATTACGCTTGTGTATAAGCTACTTTTCTTTAAATGACTAGTAATTTAAATAGCAACTTAGTTCTTTTCTTTGAACGGTAATGTTAACATTTTTTGCAGCATAGTTTTGTTTTTTTTATATCTACCGTTTATAATTAAATGTATATCGACCTGCGTTCTTCCCTTACTTATTTTGTCACTTATTCCCATTCGTTTTTTTGTTCAAACCACTGATTTGCCCATGTGTTTATCGACTCAGTTTTAGTTTATTTTTTAGTGAATACAAATTATAGTTATTATTATAATTTTTTTTCTAGATTTTAAAAATTGCTGTTATCAATTTATTCTGGGAAGGTTGATTTAAAATTGGTTTTATATTTACTAAACAAATCAATTTATAAATTATTTTTTAGAACTTGAATGGCTAACTGTAACACTAGCAATGGTAGGAAAGTTAGCGATTACAGCGAGTTATGGTGCTGTTTATATATTTTCTACAGAACAATTTCCAACTGTGATAAGAAATGCTGGCTTAGGTGCAGGGTCCACATGCGCTCGCATTGGTTCAATAACATCACCGTATATAAATGTTTTAGTAAGTATGCTGATATTTTTGTTAAAACAATAATTATATAATTTTTAGAGTATATATTGGGGTCCATTGCCGTTAATCATTTTTGGTGCTTTTTCTCTTATTGGAGGTGTAATGTCGTTAGTTTTACCTGAAACGCTTAATAAGAAGTTACCAGAAACTATAGAAGAGGGGGAGATGTTTGGACAGTATGTTATTAGTTTACATAACAATAGTTAAACAATATTTATTAATTTTTTACAGAAAATCGAAAAAGGCGTCTAAATTCTCAGAAGAAGAACCTTTAAACTTTAATAATAGTAAAAAATGTGATATTGTTGAAAGTAACGGAAATGTATAGCCAAACATATCTTGTGATGATCAGTATTTTAAGTCTAATGCTCAATACTTTGGTTTTCTATTAGACTACTCGTATTTGTACAATATTATTGTTAAATTTGCTACATTGAAGACAAGGCTATTAATGACATCACTAGTTTCAGAATTTTTATTCTAAGACTAGTTTTGACACTCAGTAAATAAGTGCCAAAGTATCGCTCATCTGCATAGGTACACAGTTTTCAATGTCACCATTCAAATTTATTGAATTTATGACAAATTGAATTTAGTTTTCTAATTCACACATAGCAAACACTTATCATTATGTACTTTGCTTGAATAAATACAATAACTAGGTAAAAAGCTTCGGTAAAAATGTTACCAAGGATTTTTATGTGGGACACACTAAATTATGGTTGAATGAATTAATCACTTCCTTTCTTTAAATTAAAACTTATTACAGACTGAAAATTCATAAACCACATTGTATATTAATTAACAGTAACAATAGCCTAAATGATTACTTTTGAATAGAATCTTAAGTTCTATGCACTGTAAAACTGCTTGGAGATTTATTGGTGAACAAGAAGCGGTTTTATAATTTTTTTAGCCAGTTGCTTTTTACATGACTCGTCTCTTTATACTCAACCAATTCCAAATTTCGTATTTTCATACGTATTCTGTGGTATTTTAATTATGTTACGAAATGGAATCTCAAAGTGTTTAATACACATAAGTACAACATGTGTTTGAGATTTCATGCTTTTTTTTAAGTGTAGGTTTTTTGCAATTGCATTTACCATTTTGTAAAATTTAAATTTAAACTTTTAAATAAATATAAATACACTTATTATGTTCTTGCTTTTTCTAGTCACATCTATTTACCTCATAATATATTTGGATCAACTTCCTGCTTCGCAATTTAGCTTGATACATTTTTATTTTCGTTTTAAGTATCAAGCGTCAAAGCTCATGCCATAATAATAATGCCATTTAGCTTGATAAATTTTTATTTTCGTTTTAAGCATCAAGCGTCAAAGCTCATGCCATAATACGCGTATCTGTGTATGAAGTAATCATATAAATGGACATATGTTCAAAATTTTAAAGCAGAAGTTGATTTAAATAATTTCCGAACTCACCGTACAACTCGTATATTGTATCGGGTGTTTTTTTTAAATTTACGGTCTAGCAGGCTATGACTTTTTTGAAAGAAGTTCATTGAAAACATATACGTAGCTTATGCTGGGATCTTATATACCTAGACAACCAAAACTAAGACGTAGATGTTTAATGATGTACTATTGATTGTCTATGTCAAAATCTGTATTTTTTAAGACATTTTGGTTACGTTTGTAATTTTTTCAACTGCTGATTCGTCTCGAGTTAATAGAGCATGGGTGTATGAAGCCCGACCATGTCTTATGGAATTTTGTGAAAAATTCCTTGATCTACAAAAAATTGGAATATGGGTCGGCATTTCGCCAAAACGTTTAATCGGACACATTTTCTGTGAGGAATCTGTTACAGCTGAGCGGTATCAAAATATTTTGAAGGAGTTCATAAACCAACTTCATCCTGATGAGTTCCAACATGATTTTTTCTAACACCATGGAGCTACAGCTCATGCCACTTCAAGATATTTAAGAGAATTCTATTGACAATCGTTTGATAAGTACCTTTCCAGATCACATTTATCCACCTCGATCACCAGACTTGACGTCGTCAGATTATTTCTTATTTCCAACTTTAAAAAATACGATATGTATACAACGTGTACATATAATTGACGACTTTAAAGTGAAAATTAGTGATGAATACGCCAGGGTCAGACCCGAAACTCTAATCAGAGTGTTCGAGAATTTGAAAAGTTGACTGAACTGGTGCAAAAATCAACATTTTCAGCATTTGCTTTAAATTTATGTTAAAATTGTGTAGCTGTAAGTACCTATGTACTCTTTTTACGATGTTGTACAGGATTAATAATAAAATAATTCATTAATTATTAATAAAACATAACCTCACTTTTCAGTCATGTAATATTGCGTTGAAATCAGAACCAATTGCACGCTACAGCGAGAAAATCTCATAGCCGGTCATAATTTTGACATTTTATTGCCTGTAAATTATATTGTAAAGCAAATTAATTATTGTAAATTTATTGTGGTTTGACATATTAAGCTACGCCATACGTTTTTGATAAACTTGTCTTGTAAAAAAGTCATAGCCTGCTAGACCGTAAATTTAAAAAATCACCCGGTGTGTTTACAGATGGTGCTCAAGTTGCCATCTGTTCAGTAATAAGACCATGGAACGAACTATAATACAAGATGATATTCGCTAATATACATCGTGTATAGTTTTGTATAATGTTAATTACATCTTTATCATTACTGCGTCTTTATATTGCCTTTTTACATTAACTAATCACTACTGCGTCTGTATATTGGGCGCAGTAATGTTTTCTGTGTTAACCTTCAAATTTACCGCTATTTTAGAGCTTTGATTTTTATTAGTAAATTCTACAATCAAACTACTACATTTTGATTTAAGATTCATTAAAATATCTTTCTAGGATTTTTCTCAATTTTTAATTAAAAATTAAATTTTTGGACCTAGCAATGATATCAAAGTGACAGCCGTAGTGTAACGTGAAAGCAGCCTGTATATTTCAGTTGAAGCACTTTTACAATTCATTATGTCTCTTACTGTACATATTTATGAGAAAACCCGAAACACGTCAAGTTTAAATTATAAATTGACATTCTGCAACGTGAAAATGTAATCCCTACCTTTAACCCTATTCGAATAACAGATGCAACACCCAAATTTTTAAATAAGAAGTATGAGCATATGATAGATCGATTTAAAGGTCTCTATTTTCTATCCAAAGTGTTATCGGTTTCCAGTTTATTGCAGGAATAAACAAAATTAAAACGAATGATTACCGAAATTTGCTACAATACAACACTAAACGTAAATGCAACTTAAACAACTAAAGAAAAATAAAAGTCAATGAAGTAAATGTTCCAAATGCTCTCCGCAAACGTCTTGGCAACATCCCAATCTTAAATAAGAATGTCGTATTTATACCTTATGGATACCCAGTTCGGCTTTTAAGCAAAGTAGACGTGGTTTTGGTTTAGGAGATAACGTGTTCCTCTGATAAGTGATAAGTGAAAGAAGAAGAAAAACCTTTTGAGATAAGTTTGTATTTAAAATTTTTTATAAATTTATACTAATTTATAAATTAATTAAAAATAAGTTTAAAGATATTATTATTGGTTTAAACAAATATAATTCAAGAAGTCACGAGAATTGAGCATCACAGGCATTTTAAGGCACTCATTTAATTCGAAAAAAAAGAGTAAGACAGCTCATATATAGGCCAGGGTAAGAATTGAGTACTATTCTGGCACTTAAACAGTATATGAGACGCTGAAGAAACAGTGGAACATAAAAGGGGAATAAGACCTTAATGTCGGGAAAAAGAAACAAGCCGGAGCACGATGATTCAAGAGAAGAGGAGGAAGTCTTTAAAAGGAGCAAGGCAACAAATAGAACACCCCCAAACGACAAGAAAGACAACCCAAAAAGTGCTGAGATGGAAGAAATAAAGAAAATGCTAATCGGAATTAAAGAAGAAATCAAAGAGGAAATAAGGGACATGAAAAGAGAGATGAAGGAGGAGATTAGAAAAATAAGAAAAGATCTAGCAGAAATACAAAAAAAAATTATGGAGAAAGAAGTAGAATGGGGGAAAGAAAGGAAAGAGCTCGGAGAAAGAATTGAGAAGCTAGAAGAAAATGCAGAGAAAGCAGAGAAAAAAAGAAAAAAAAACAATATAGTGATTAAGGGGCTGGAAGTAAAAGAAGTATAGAATGAAAAAAGTGTAGAAAAATGGCTAGAAGAGGAAATAGGCAGGACAGTGAACGTAAAAAAGATGTATGAAATAGCCAAAGAGAAAATGATGGTGGTAGAGTTAGATAAGTGGGAGGAAAAAAAGCAATAATGGAAAACGAAAAAAAAACTGAAAGAAAAAAAAGGGGAAAACCTATTCATAGACAACGATATGACAAAAGAAGAAAGAGGAGTGAACAACAAAAAAATGAAAAAATATTAGGAGATAAAGAAGACGAGATAGAAGAGAAAGCGATAAAAGTCATTTTCTGGAATGTGGCAGGTATTAAAAGTAAGGAAAGGGACTTTTGGGAATATATAGAAGGATTTGACATAATAGAAATGATGGAGACTTGGGTAGACGCAAAGGATTAGAACAAGATAAAAGAAAAAATGTCGGAAAGGTTTAGGTGGAAGGTGCAGTATGCAGTAAAAAACAAAAGAAAAGGAAGAGCAAGAGGGGGCATAATTACAGGAGTAAAAAACAAATTAGAAGAAAAAGCCGTAGAAGAAGGGGAGATGAAAAGAACGGTAAAAATTAGGGGAGAACAATGGGAGATAAGAACAATATATAGCAGAGGCATCAAACAGTTAGAGAAAAGAGAAGAAAAAAGAGACAATACAGAAGAATACTCAAAATTAATAATAGGATCCGATTTTAATGCAAGAATAGGAGAGGAGGGAAAAAGAAGTTGGGGGGAAGAAAAAAAAGAAGATATTAGAAGGCCAACGGAAGACAAAAAGAAAAACAGGGAGGGAATAGCATTGATGAAAATGGTAGAAGAAAATGGGTGGGAAATACTAAACGGAAATAAAGAAGGAGATGAGAGAGGGAGGTGGACTTACGGAGGGACACAGTTGGAAACGGTTATAGATTATGGAATAATAAACCAAAGAGCATGGGACAAGGTACAAAAGTTTGAGATAGGAGAGAGGATAGAGGCGGATCATATGCCACTAGAGATAATGATAACAAACACAAGGAAACAAAAAGAGCGAGGAAAAAAAAGAGAGAACAAGAAAGAGAAAGAAACAAGATTACAAGAATAAAATGGGACAATAAATCCATAGAAAAATACAAAAGCAAGCTGGAAACAGAAAAATTTGTTGAAAAAGAAGTTGAAAAAATGGTAAAAGAAATAGAGATAAAAGTAAATAAAGCTATGGTAAAACATAACATATGGAAAAGTAGAAAAAAAAAGATAACAAATGGTGGGATAGAGAATGTGACGAAAAAAAAAGAGAAGTGAAAAAAAGATTGAAAGAATGGAGAAATAAGAAAAGGAAAAAAGAAGAATACATAAAGAAGAAAATAGAATACAGAGAAACATGCAAAAGAAATAAGCAAAAAAAAAGAAGAAGAAAAAAAAAGAATAAAAGAAATAAGAACGCAAAACGAAATCTGGGAATATGTAAAGTAGACCTAAGAAGAGACATAACAGTTATTCAATATAATATATGAGCGATATGGAGGAAGAATTGGCAAAAAGGCAAGAAGGGGGAGGGGTAGTGGGGAGAAAGAAAATTTGGTTGTTGGCGTATGCGGATGATATTGTGATGGTAGCGAGAGAGGAACGGGGACTGAGAGAAATGATAAAAAATGTGGAAAGATACATGAGAGAAAAGTGACTTGAGGGGAATGAAAATAAAACAAAAATATTAGTGCTCAGTAAGGGAGCAAGGAAAAAGAATGGAAACGGGGTGAGAAAGATATAGAACAGGTGAAAGAATGGAAGTATCTGGGATTTATGTTTGAGGCAAGAAATATATGTAAGGCGCAGGTAAGAGAATTAGTGAAAAAGGGAAACCAGATGAGTGCGAGAGTATGGAGTATGGCACAGAGAAAGTTTGAGGGAGAATATGGAATAGGAATGACATTATTTGACAGTCTGGTAAAAAGTGTGATGATGTATGGAGCTGAAATTTGGGGGTGGAAAGAATGGGTGGAAATAGAAATGGAAAAAGTGCAAGAAAGGTACACAATATGGATGTTGGGGCTAAGCAGAGAGACTTCAGGATATATAGTGAGAGAGGAAGGAAAAAGAGAAAAATTAAGAATAGAGGCAGGAAAAAGTGCCGTGAAGTTTGAAGATAGGATGAAAGATAGGGAAGGGTGCGAGATATTGAAAGAGAGTTGGAAAGTGATAAGTAGAAAAGCAGAAAGAGGAATGGAAAAAGAAAGAAAAAATATTACGAAAGGAATAGATTCAGCGTAGAGGAGATCGGGAAAAAAAGAGAAGCGAGACAATGGGTGCATGGAGAATTGAAAGACAGAGACAAAGACATAGACAAGCAAGAAAGGAGGGGAGAAATTAGAGAAACAAGATACAATAAAGAATACATGAAGTTGATAACAGAAGAGGGACCGGAATATGTAAAAAGAGAAAGTAAGAGAGAGCGAAAGATGATTGCAAGATTTAGATGTGGGAATGAAGAGAGACACAACACATATTGGATGGAAGACAAGGAAGGAAAATGCAGAATGTGTGGAAGAGAGAAAGAAACATTGGAGCATTTGATGAAAGAGTGCACAGAAATAAAAGAAAGTATGCTAGAGAGAAAGGATGTAATGAAAGGAAATAAAGAAGGAATAGAATGGATGAAAATGATAATGAGGGAGAGAGAAAGATTAAATCAAAAATTGAATGAAGAATGAATAAAAAAAAAGGAAGAGATGATTGAAGGGAAAGCCGGGAGACAGAAGTATGCAAAAAGAGTAAATGAAGACAGAGGAAGAGAACACAAAGAAAGAAAAGGGAAGATAGTATATAAAAAATTTGTGTAAAAATGAATAATTGGGTATTAATGGATATATTTAAGCCTGTATAGGTAATAATAAACATGTTTACTAACACATACCTATTGGATTTTTAAATTTAACATGCTACATATTGTAAGGAGTTAGCTGTTGCAACCATCAAATCTCAATTAAACGCATACAAAAAAACTCTTATCTTTATGGTTGCACGCAAGAAGAACTATATTTGAAAAAAAATCTTTTAGGATGGATAATGAAGCGGAGCAATTCTTGTCATTAAAGCATCAAGATTTAATTGTTACACCCCTGTGCGTCTACACAATTTGATTTGCAAAATAAAAATTCTAGAAAATGGAGGAAAGTCCGCCGGTCAGAAAGAACACTAAAGCAAAAAAAAAAGAATGTGTACAACATTTTTGGAAAAACGTTACAAGAGATCCGACAGGGCGTTACGTAGTCGCTCTTCCATTCAATACACTCAAACTTCAATAAGGTACATCTTATCATTTTGCACTAAAATGATCTGAAGGTATCGAACGAAGATTGAACAAAGATCCGAATCTAAAAATTCAATATAATGAAGTATTATTGATAACTGAGATCGGCAATATGCAGGTTTTACCTTCCACGATTAGACCTTTTCAGAAACACTCCAGGGAGTGTTATTGAATTTCTTTTTTCCAAATGAGCTGCAGAAGCTCGTTTACCTTACTAGAGACAAACAAATTCGAGAAAAAGTCGTTAAATTGTTTTTGGAACTGTAGGAGGTACTTCGTACAAAAACATATAACAAAGACTATGTAATTGATGATTTAGCAAAAGAAGTAGGCCATACTATTTTAGGGAAAAATTTTCTATAAACTAAATCTTTCCTGTAATAAACAAATCGAGCCGCCAAATTTAACATAAAGCTATGGGAACAAGCGCAAAAAATAAAATCATGTAAGGGAAGAGCCCGAGTCTCCGAGCGAGTAGAGACTAGAGATCAGAAGACTTTCTATCCTAGAAATCTTTGTTCATTAGCGACGTCTAGGAACATAATATTGTTTTGCGTATTTTGTTTCATACGAGCTTGGCAGCCTCGCCCCTTGAACTCAGAAATTTTGCTAATTTGCACTGTATCTATCACTTTACAGTAGTATTGTTTGGTGTATTTTGCCTTGTACGAGCTTGGCAGCCTAGCCGCTTATGTCAGTTTTTCGATTTACGTAGATCGATTTCTTCCAAAGCAAACTGATGGAACCGCTACAGCAAGCCGAGCCAACTCTTTATTTCTATACTATAAATTCTTGGAGAGATGTCAGAGACCGCTCTTTTCCTAAACCAAAACTGATAAAACCGCTACAAGTCGAACTAAAACTCACATTGTAAACGATGAAAGTCTTGAAGACAGGCTGATCTTTCTCAAAACAAAACGGATGGTACCGCTGCAAGTTAGACGATCATTTTATATATTATTTTATTTTGAAATCAAAGATATTTTTATTCTATTATATAAAAGTATTGGCATTACTAGATAATGTAACTTTTATTTTAAAGTAAATTGTTGTTGTTGATTACTTTCAATAACATGTTGAAGTAATAGCTGGAATCCTGAGAAAAATTATGAAAAGAAGGAAAAGGATGAAAGGGAAAAACAAAAGAGACTGATAGAGCCGAATGAAAATAGAATAAAGTATGGGATGGGAACGTAGTAAAGCTTTTTGTTTCAAATTTATCAGTAGCAAAATTATGAAATAGGTCCCGTAACATCCCCTCTGAAGTAATGCTTTGCGTCGGTTTCCAGGGGAGGGGCTTCGTAATCTGGAGGGATTTTTAGCCGGTAGGAAACCGGCACTATTTTACAGTACGGGCTGCAAAATGAAAAAAATGATAAAAAAAACATTTGTGCACAAACCTTCTTGCTGCTGCAGGGGAAACAGTTTAATTTAGTTTCAAAAGCACAAAAATGCTTTTTTGTCATATTTATGTATTGCTTGTGTTACAATATACTATCCTATTTTTTTCTTGACCTGTTGTTGACTCTGTTGCACCCCGATTGTGGCAAAAAAGATTAGCTAGTTCCTGCAGAGAGTGCTATGGACAAATTTCGATCGTTGCTGGTTTTACAATATCTACTGAGTGGACTTTAAACTTGCTATAAAAGTAACAAAAACCTATTTAAATTTTAAGACTAAAAGTCGTTTAACTTGCTCTGAAAGCAGCAATCATATTTAAACTTTAAGACTAAATGTTTTTTAATCTAATTCTAGGATTTGATCTATGCTATTTATTTGTTTAACATCCAAATGTTGTTTCTAAATGAAACTTTCAAAACCAAACAACTTACTGTAAAATTTACAGTAAAACACACACTGTGGAAGTGCATTTATATTATGTTTACGCGCAAGACCCACAGTTTCTAGAATAAATAATGCCGAAAGAGTTAAAATTTTTGGTTTAATAAAATAGTATCGGCAATGCCTTCTATTACTAAGTCCAAAAGTATAGCGTAACGCTCTTTTTTGTAGTTTGAAGATTGTTTGAAATTGGGATGATGTACAATTACCCCAGGAAAGTAAGCCATATCGAAGATGAGCTTCGAAAAGAGCAAAGTATGTTTTTCTAGATATTAAAGTATCAAGCTCTGTAGAGACCGATCTTAGGGCGTAACAAGAAGCAGCTAATTTGTCATCAACATATCAATACACTGTTAGAAGGATTTTTTTGTATTTAATAAGACTTGTTAATAGTTAATAAATTATTTGTTAGAGGATATGTATTTAACAAATATTTATTAACAGTTAATAAATCATTTATTAGCGCCTATTTTTTTGTGCCAACCAAATACTTATTACTAGTTAATAATCGATTTATTAACATGTAGAAAATTATGCGCACGCACACAAGAGTATTCTATTATATATGTATATATGCAACTACGCGTGAAGTATAACCATCTAGACAATGACCGCGAACCAAATATTTGTTAACTATTAACAAATCTTATTTGGTGGAATTAAATATTTTTTTCAATGCTTTAAAGCTTTTTAGAGGTTAATAAAATTTGGTTTTAATAAAAACAGGTTTAGTAAATACTAACAAATATTGTTAATAGTAAAAAAATATTTTTTCCACCCAAAAAAATATCTGAAAAAGTTTTTAATAAATTGATTTATTAAATACAAAAAAATCCTTCTATCAGTGTATAAAAAGCCTATTCCAGCGAATTATCAATACGTAGACCCAAAAATTTAACAGATTGCATCGCTTTAATTTCACTGTTGTGTAAAATATTGGTTGCAGATTACCTCTAAAAGAAAGAGAAACTGTTTTTTGAGTATTAAAACTAAGGAGGTTAGAGTCGCACCATGTTTTTATTAATGCAAGATCAGCAGCCATAACCTGATGAAGAAATATATATATAATAAAGATATATTAACAAAGTGATTATTTAAGTCATTTGCACTTAGACCCACTTGGAAGGAAAAGATAGGCTTGTTTTGAAATTTGTTAACTATAGACAACGTCTCTTTAGATTTATTTTTAACCGATTCAATGCGTTTTCCATAGTAGGTTGTTTTAGCAAATTTAATAAGTTTTAGATAAATTTTTCTGTAGGTAGCAATATAATTAGACGTAGTTGTTTTCAGTAAATTTTTCAGTGAACGCATATTTTTAGCAGACATTTTTAAGCCATTAGAGATCCAAGACTTAACATGTTTAATTTTTATTTTACTAAGTGGAAAGGCAGTGTGAAATGCACGGGTAATAGTATTAATAAAGTTAATAAAGCCACATTCAAAATCAGATTCTACCAAATCCCAGTTTGCCAATGTAGTAAATTCTCAAAATTTTTGGGAGAAAAAGTCTACCCAATTTTGGAGATTTATTATCTATATTGTAAGACTCTTTTATTCTAATCTTACGTTTTGCCAAATTTTAACAATTAAATTGAATTAAATAACAGTTAACTCTTTCTCCATAATTAATTTGTCAGGATGTCTATGTTCTACGATTATTAGCCTTAATTATTCACTCGAAAACAGTGTACAGAATAGCAACAGCCAGCCACATTATCATCAACAATCTACTTCAACTCACCCCTCTATATTCATTGTTAGAGAAACGCTTGAGCAGTCAGACGGATCGATTGGGCGACACATGAAACATATTTACACATAATGTACCTGTCAATAATACCTGTAAAGTAACTCACCGGGGGCTTTTCTCCCCCTCGCAGGATTCTCTTCCTCTCGAACTGATAGTGGACGACATCACCAGGCTCATTGGACTTGGACCACCACTCTATGGACTCGATTGACTCAATCTTCACCCCTTTTCTTTAGCATCGTGTTCTCAATGATGTCTTCACTGTTTCGGTACCTGGTTCGGGAGCAACGTGGACGGTGTCGCTAGGCCTCAATCACATTACGCGAAATAGACTGGCCAAGAATAATACGTAATAGGAAAAGGTATAAAATAAAGATTAATGAGTGAAGAACCTAAGGACATTACGCATTACTCCGTCATACCAGCAAAAGGGAAATCCACAACCTTTTTATACACTGATAGGAACATAACCATAGCGGTTAACAGGCTCCAGCCCACCCCTCTACCTCTTCGCCTCTGTTCGAGGAAGTAGAGAACCAGGATAGCAATCTGTAAATGTCTACAGACGTCATGGGAGTACCACCTCAGTCTGAAATGAATTAACACATAGACCGTACCCCAGGTATTAAACTATAGTTTCTGCCGTGGATATTTCATATTAACATATTGATGTTTATCAATATAACTTTACTCATTATTCCTCCGAATTCAGGGAGACAGCACTGAATTCACAATTATACCACAAAACAACACATGATCAACAAGATCAACAGGTTAACTATCTTTCTCTTTCAATAAACAATTAACAGTTTAAATATCCATAATACCGCCCGTCCGACTGCTCTGACGCCCGGCTCAGCTTTTTTTTACTGACTGGCCTCCACCCTTCCAGGGATGCTAAGCCCATGTTCTCCCTCTTTACTTAAGATGCCATATGGTTCTCATCGAGATCATTTAATTATACAAGCGATTTAGCGCCTTATTGGCTTAATTTTACTTAAAAAAATAACTATAAATTATTATAAAATCAAAAACTCTCACAATATATATAAAAGAAAGTCGTCTTTCATGTTACTGCACTTATAACTCAAGAACGGCTTTACCGATATGGTTGAAAATTGGTGAGGTGGTAGCTTAGAGCCAGGAGACGGACATAGGATACTTTTTATTCCAGAAACCACCCTCTAAAAGAAAGGTTAAATCAAAATTAGAATTGCGATGTCGGAAACGTTCGGTGAGGCTCGGCAAATTACCGTTCCAAATAAATCGATCCACTCCCCCACCACCAACCAAAGTCGGACCGTGCGTTTACATGTAAAGCCGGCCACTGACGATCCAACCAACGCCGCAGTACGACTGCGGCGTTGGATCGTCAGTGGCCGTCTTTAATCGTCTTCCATGAGACAACTTCCCATATAACAACTTTGGGTGAAAGTTTGTATGGAAAATTATGATGACTAGATTTGAATGAAAAGAATAGAATACTTTTTATTAACAAAGAGATAAAAAGAGGTGGGATAGAAATAAAAAATGACAAGTACCAATATTAGTATGATTTTCAAAAATTTTGGATTGTTTATTTTAAAAATAATATCTATGTTCAAATCCGAAATTTTAGAAGTAAAATATTATCATTCCTTGATAGGGCGGAAAGAGGGCAAAATGTCTTAAGATTGATGTTGTTTTCATAATTTTTCCCATCATTTTTATAGTTTTTGGGGTCATTTATTTAAAAATCTATATCTATTTATGACCGATTTGGCTGAAAATTGGTGGAGTGGTTGTTTAGAACCAGTAGCCTAACAAAGAATATTTTTTATCCCATTCCGTGTGACGTGACATACAATATAAAACGTAAACGCATCTGACATATAATAACAAAACAAATGACAAAAAAAATAAAAATAAAAAATAAAATAACAAAACTAAGGCGGAACAAAGTTCGCCGGGCCAGCTAGTATCTCAATAAATAAAAGAGGCAATTTGTTCCCAGACCATCAATTTCAATACTGAGTAGAATCAATAAGATAAACCCACAATATAACAATGAAGCTAGCTATGCACAAACTTACACGTTTTTCTTTCATTGATAACCGATACAAGGAAGAAGAAATTCACTGACAAGGCACATGAAAACCACATATGGGAGAGAAAAGTGAACCAATAAGAAATGAAGAACATGACATCACGACAAATGAAATGAAGAAAAATTCTACCCAAAGAATCTAGGGAGAAGAAAGGGAAGCTTTAAAAACCAAGAGAGCGGATAGAAAAGAGGACTGGTAAAAGCGACTCGGGAAAAAGCCTGACCTGACTTGACCACCGCTGAGCGTAGGTCAGGTTTAATCATTATCAGAACCATAGACTATCAGAACCAACTATCTCAGGATCAGTTGGACTAATCCTGAGATAGTTAGCGACAATGAGTACTGCGAGTCAATGTTCATTGTTCAAATAATAGCAGAAATTCAGGACTGGACAAAAAGTGTGTTGAATAAATATGTAAATAAATAAAAAACAAATGTTTATACCTGATATAACAAAAACGTTTAATTTAATTTTTTTTCAATTTTCTGTAAAAGATTGCGCGAGAGTAACAGAATAGCAAAAAAATGTGGAAAGATAAACATTGCTCTAATGAAACAAAATAAAATAGTTTTTTTTTTAAATTAAATTTTTAAAAAAATATATGTAAAGAAGATATATATAAATAATAAAATTAAATTTATTAAGCTAAATTTTTAGATATAAAATATATTTTTCAACATTTAGAAATTAATTTTTTTTTTTATTATTTAGATACCCCATTATTAAAAGCGTAATAAAAATTTTAGGCTATTAAAATTCAAACTTTAATAATCTAAAGTTTTGGTAGTTTTTTAATCTTGTGAGAAGTACCTGTTTTATAATTAATTATCCACAAAGGAAATAACTTCAATTTTTAATTTATATATCGTTGTTAAAAAAATTTTAAAAGATATATTTTTTTAAATTTAAAGCTAAATTAACTTCAAATCAAGATACAGTCTATATTTAAGACTTAATGGATTACAATATATTTGTATCTAGAAATAAAATTAAAAAAATTATTGAAAATGGATTTGAAAGTAATTTTTATAATATGATAAAAAATTTTACAAAATGAATTAGCTCTAAAATATATACATAATGCCCGTAGCTTTTTCTTTAAAGAAAAATAAGTCTTAACAAAGTAGATTTACCGAAAAGTGAATTTAGAATGATTAAATTAAAACTTTGTTTACTTGTGCATTTTATTTACATTAAAAAGCTTGAATAAATTGATTTCAATTCAATTTGAATTAACCAATTAATTTATTTTAAATTTATAAATTTAAAAAATAATATAATATATTTTACTAATTTTAACGAAAAATATCAGGGTTAATTAAAATTAAAGTTTCCCGAATTTAAATGATTTAATTAAAAATTATTTTAATGTAAAATAATTACTTAAAATTTTCAATTAGAAATAAAATGTTAATCAAATTTAAATATATCTGGTTTTCAAAGAAACTTACTAATTCAATTAGATTTTAAACTAATAATTTTTTATATTTTTATTTTAATATTAACTTATTTTTATATTTTACGGAATGCGCTGCTATTTATTAATTAAAATTTTTATAAAGTTTAATAAAATTAAAATATTTTATAATTTATTGTTATAAAATATAGTTTTTATTAATTTTAAATTTTATATTTAAATTTTAATTAAAACTTCTAGTATTAACATTATTAGAACAAAAAAAAATAAATATCTAAAAGACTTCTTCCAAAAAATTTTTTTTTGTAAAATTGTTCAAAATGATCAAGTTTTCAAAAAAAAACAGAAAGACGTTTAAAAAATGTGAGGAAACAGCCTATTTACAAACATTTTTCTTTCGTTTTTACTCTTATTTTACTGGACTATTACTGCCATAATTAATTTTGCTACAATAGAGTTAAAAAAATAAATAAAATTGTAACGTGTTCAAAAAATAGTTTAATTTGTAAAAATGTGCAAAATTGTTAATTTTTTTCAAAAACAGCACAAAGGCTTTAAAAACATGCGAGAAATCATTTATTTTTTTTTCATTATTGCTCTATTTTGACTCTACCATTACTGCCATAATTTATGTTAGTAGTAATATTGGAAAAAAATATAAATAAATTTAAATATGATATAAAACTCTTGGGAAAAGACCAAGTTAGTTAGACTTTGTCTCACTTAATGTCAGAACAAAAGCATAATTGATACACATATAGGAAAACAAAAAATATTTTTGACTAACTATATTAGAAGTCTTGAAAAAGATGCGGATTTCACCCATCGAAACGTTGACCGATTAATATAGCAATTTAAAAAAAAAATATCTTCAATATCCCTTTCCCAAGAGTTTTATATCATATACAAACAGGGATAAGACCTAATTATTAAAATAAATTTAAATTTAAAATAAATATTAAAATTTTTTTTTTTGTAAAAATGTGAGCATATAGCATATCAACTAACGTTTCTAAACTATATAACTTTTTTTTTTCGTTTTTTGGTCCATTTTGATTCCACTATTACTCCCATAATTTATTTTAATATGTATAAATAATAAAAAAAAAATTAAAATTAATTAAAATTGAAAAAAGCTTCCAAAAAAAAAAGTTTAATTTTTTTAAAATATTCATAATTGTTAGTTTTTTTTTGTAAAATACTTTTTTAAAAAAGACGCAAAAGCGTTTAAAAAATGTGAGGAAACAGCATATTAATAACATTTTCGTTTAATTTTGCTCTATTTTGACTCTACTATTATTGCCATTATCTATTTTGATACTAACATTAAAATAAAATTTTATAAATTGTAAAAAGTTCCCAAAAAATAGTTTAATTTAAAAAAATGTTCAAAATCGATAATTTTTTTTTATAAAAATTAAATTAACTTAAATTTTATTTTTTCTGAAATTTTTTTCCATGTAAGGTGTCAAAATTTTTAAACAAAATTTTACTACAGTATTTTGATCTACAACAGTAGATCAAAGGAATAACTAGAATTTTAATTAAGTAAATCATTTTTTTTTTATCTTCATAATATAGTTAGGTATTATTATTATTATTATTACCATCAAAAGTAATATTCAAATAAAATACTGTCGGTAGGAATATTAAAATACCACAATTCCAATAACTTAGCCAATTTTGATAACTCATTACCTATTCATTCTAGGTCCAAATGTTGACCAAATAGTTATTTACCTAACGAGTTTGGAAAGTGAAACTTCCGACATGAGCACTTTGTTTGCAGCACGACTAAAGGAGTCCTTCATTAGTGCGAATGAAAGAAATTTCTTTCCGAAAATGTTAGATACAATATTTTTTTGCAACGATTAAGTTTAATTTTTTAATAATAAATAACTTTATCTGATTTTTATATTAAAAATGGTGTCATTGTTTGGTTGCTATAGTTTAGTTATAGTTTTTACCGCGGTGCGGGAAAAACGTTTATCGATGAATTGGAAACGACCGAAAACTGCCGAGTTTTGAGCGATTGAGTTATACAGAGTTTTCTAAAAGTGATGAAGTACCTTTAACAAGTACCGAGGACCAACAACCTTGTCCCTCGGCTGCTCGGAACAGCGTCTAGGCACCATGCGACAATTTTTGGCTTGGACATCAAAGATAATTGAAAAAAACCAGTAATTTTAACAAGTCCTCCTTTTTCAATTAAAGATTTTACTTGTACCAATTTTGCAGCAAAGCGTTTATTACTCACTCTATGTTGAACCTATATATTTGTACTTTGTACTCAAGAAGAACTTTTGACTAAAGAAAAGCCTTATCTCTGCAGCGAGTCCAGAAAAGCATTTACGCAAAAAATAGTTTTAGATTACATTCAGGAGAAAGACTTTTGAAGTGCAAATGAGTCTGTTAGAACACTTCTAGGGAAAACACGGCTGAACGCTTATAAATGTCAAGGGTATGGAGCTCGAATACTTAAAAAATTACACCTGAGTCATCCTTTGATGTGCTTGACTCCCGATAACTCCTGATAACGATAATCTTACGTCAATGGGTAAAGCTCACTTGTGCCGACGCTAAGTTACACAGACGCTTTTATCTCCCGCTGTACCCCTGCGCATCTAATGTAAGTAATAAGCTGTCCCCATCTAAAAGAAATCGTACTCTAAGAAATAATAATAAGTGGAACGGTTTGTTGTTATATGCCGTGATACAACTTTTTTAACAGATTTATGGGTAAAAATCTTGTTTTATAGTGTTTAATAAACAACTTGAATATCTATATATCCTGATCTTACGACTTTTTCGACTAAGTCTCACGACTAAGTCGAAGTGTTTCGACTTATTTCATAATAGTTGTGAAATTGGCTTTAAGAGTTATTTTATTAAGTGTTATAAGTGTTTTATAATTCCATACTTTTTGCTTCTTTATTGTATAATAAACTTTTTTTTCTAATATGAATATTTCTAGAATTTTTTTAATAAAAAATTAATTTAATTTCTATTAGATTTATCTTCTGATGAAGAGTTGCCGCAAGAATCCACAGAATGGGTTGCGGTATTGTAAAGGGTAAAAAGAACCAGAAGCATTACAACAGCAACAAAAAGCGAAAAAGATTTATCTGTAACATTAAAAAAAAGTTGACAAACAAAGAAAAAGGCTGAAAATCAGTGCTGCTAGTGACTTTAAGTCACAATGTTCTAATCCACCTTGTGAAACTATAAAGTCACGAAAAAAGATTTTGCATTGGGATATGTAGTTGGAATATTTATCCTCGGACACTAGAGATATTCCAACCCAAAATAAGTACACTTTATTACACGATTTAGAGGAAAATGATCCCAATGAACGTAAGATTTTTTAAATATCGAGATTTATACTTATATAAAATATAAAACGCTTGATAAATCAACAAAAAAGAGCCTAATACTTTTACTTCTTGTACTCTATGAGACATTATAAAAAATGTGGTGAAAGAAGATTTTGATGCCACACTTGAAAAGATGTGATCTATTGAGATGTCCACAACCCTGCTCTATCATGTATCTAAACGATCTATCAAATTTTTTATGGCGCTACTGAGAAATAACTAATGCCAAAGAGACAGTCGCAATTGTGATTTTGATTACGCTACAAAATGACAAACTATTTGTGACCAAACTTTATTCTCAATAGCGACAAAACGGCGAAATGTTATAAAGTCGAAAAACAATGAAATCTGACAGTTTGGCTAGGACGCTATTATAGTGAAATTTCATCATCTAGGAGGTTGTGGACAATATATCATTAAAATAATTTTATTATTACAAATATATCTGTAACATCTTTTACAAATACACCTTTTACAGCTTAATCAGATTGAAGAAAAGAAATACAGCAATATTTATTAGATGTTTCATTAGTATAATTTAAATAATTTTTTTTGCAGCACTCTTTGATTGTGCCCCTATACCAAATAGAGTTAAGGGGTCTAAGGCACTTATTTCTCTAAAGCCAAGAGATGAAAACAGTCTGTTATATCAGATTTTATATTAATCAAAAGAAACTGAAGTAAGTATAATTTTATGTTCTTTAATTGCATGTTTCTCCTACAATCATCGAATAAAATTTTTGTTTATGACTATGCCAAGACTTTAATAAAAAAAAACATAGACAGCCGTAGGTTGATGGTTCATTTAATTTGAAACTAAATTGTGGAATAAAATAAATTAACGGGACTCTTTGTGGTTAATAATGACTGACCTTGAGTTGAAAACTTTGAAAAGTTGAAAACTATTTCCTCCCATGCAATCAACCGCAGGATCTCTCCAGAATCCAAGGCATAGTCTTGTTATGCACACAAAACCCAAAAAGATTGTTGAGCCGGTGCACACTCGAACACGACCAGACGAGCGAGAGTTTTCGAAAAGAATCCTTTTTATCGAGAGTTTTTTTTGTTTCAATTATCAGTCACAAAAAAAATGCAAAAGTGCGAACATAAGCATTAGTTAAAAACAAAAAATAAATAAAGAAATCAAAAAAAATATATTTAAATTTAGCGTAACCAGTTCTAAATAACATTTAACAAATGAATCAACTTTGAATTTGAGATATATTAAATAAGTATTTTACCAAATTATCCAAACAATCAGCATGAAAAAACATTCATAATGTGTTCCTTAACAATTGAATATGGAAACTTTATTCACTTCTCAATGAGGTGAATTTGAATTATTTTTGAATTCATACGAATTATTTAATTAAGAATAATAGAAAAATGTTTAAAAGTACATTTAACGTTCTGTACAAAGTACAGAACGGAAAGAAGAAAGAAAGTGAGAAAGGAAGACAAATAATGAACCGAAACAATAATAAGATTTTAAGACGCCGAGAGGATAGAATCAGAGTACATGCAAATAGAAGTATGGATAAAAAACATAAAAAATTGAGGACAGGCAGAAGAGGGAGAAATAAGCGTATCAGGAAAAAGCTTAAGCTATTTAGAAACGGGTTAGATAAACAGCTGACTTCACCTGACCTGACCTGACCAGAAGAGGGAGAAATAAGCGTATCAGAAAAAAGCTTAAGCTATTTAGAAACGGGTTAGATGAACAGCTGACTTCACCTGGCCTGACCTGACCTGATTAATACTTAGAACAAGAATTAAAGAAAATGATGAAATAACTTAAACATAAATTAATAATTTTTTTTTATTTATTTTGAATCTATCTGAAAATAGCTGATGTTCTGTTACTATGCTTATTAAGATTTTTTTAATTAAAATGTATTCATAAACATGAATACATTTTTTTAAATAATTATTAATTATGGTTACATTTTAGTAATTTGAATTCTCAAATTAATTAACCCAAACAACTTTAATAGAGATTCAGGTTATCATCTCTCAAAGGTTGGAAGTCCTTGTTCACAAACACTCCATCGTTATCTACACAAAGCGCTTTTGCTTTCTCCACAGCTCTGTCTTCCGAGCCCCCCGCCAGTTTCTCTTCTGCTCCTTCCACCACTTTCTCTTCCTCGCTTACCAATAAAAGCCCAAGCAGCAACGAGGTCTCGCCAAAATAAGTTTCGTCGCTAGCGTGGTTTACACATCGAGTTACCGTGCTTGTTCTCACTTTTATTTCCCTGTCCTGATGACGTCTCCACCGATGGAGTGCAAGACCTCGACAATTTCATTAAACTTTTCAACACAGTCTTTTCCGAAAGATGTCAATATTTCAATCTCAAATTAGTATTTAGTTTAGGCCATCTTTTATTTGTATAATATTTTTCAGCTGTTAAGCTTCAAACACCTTCCGTTGATTTGTGGAAGCAAATTACTGCTGAAAATCAAGCTTCTTCATCTCTTTCTAGTAGTAGTTTAACAAAAACCAATACCAATGCAATCAAAATGATTCAAGATTCAATTGATTTTCTGTTTTTGATTTATCGAAGAAATTGGTTTGTTTTTATTTTTCCTTTTTTGAATCATTTTGAGAAAAAAACGCGTTTCTATGGGACACGTGCGCCAATATCCGGTATAAAACGTGTTGATCACGCTGTTTTTTCAGGATTAGCGTCTTTTTTTGTTTTAGATAAAAAAAATAATAGTTTTAAACTCTGAGATTGATACTAACGGTTACTAACAGCAACATCTTCAAATCCAGTTTACAACTTTTGTTTGGCATAGTTTGTTTAATGTTTAACCAATTATTAATATAATAAGAAAAAACAGCAACAATTCTAAATTTAACAAAGTCCTTTGTGAAAGCCACTTTGTCTTCTAATTTCATTTAATGACTTTTCAAACTACTCTCGGTATGTGTTAGCCCTATTTCCCGAAATCAGGTCAGTCGAGGAAAGGTGATGTCATTTTACCATCAACAGAAAAATAAAAGGGGCTTCCTGTTAAAGACATGACATCATAGCTCTCGGCTTTCGTTGAGGAAAAACAGCCAAGGTGTGGTCATCCCAAATTCAAACGAGGACCTTCAATAAAAAGTCAGCGTCGCATTTCTTTAATTATTATTGTGAATACGACGTCTGTTCAAATTATATTTTTACTGTTTATGAAATTATTATTAATATATCGTTTATAAATTTGAGAGCTTTTAAGTGTGTTTTTATTATTTTGATTGTTTTTGAGCTTTTATCAGTTACAGTAGCATTTTTACTAAAAAAGAATATTCACATATGGCTTTGTATAATTATTATGTCATTGTAATTAATGAGTTTTTTTTGTTTTCCTGTCTTTAACTCAAATGTGTCAGGTATTGTTAAAGATGAACTCTGGCAACACCGCCTCTACTCTCTGAATGAACCTACTCTTTGTAGGTATCACCATAGATAGAATGTTAGGTTAGAGTAATAGTAGCATAGATAGAGATGTAGTAACATGACAAAGCATGTAAGTAATAATAAAGTGTTTTCCTTAATTATAAACGAAAAGTGCATCAATCCCTTATCCATCTTATGAAGTAATAAAAGGTTATGGGCCCAGGGTACTCTGAAAAAGAAAATTTTTAAAATTAAAAGAAATTATTTTGAAAATGGCGTCAGGAAATAATTCAATAAATCTACCACAACTTGGTACAGGTTCCTTCAGCAACTGGTGGTTCCGTGTTAAGACAATCCTGGATAGTAAACGCTGCGTGGAAGTTTTAAACCAAAAATATGAAGAATTGCAAACCGCAAAAGAAAAGGAAGACTTTCAAAAGAACGACAGTTTAGCGAAACATGTGTTAGTCCAATGTATTACAGACAAGCATTTGGATTTGGTGAAAGATGCCAAATATGCTAGCGATATGGTAAATCTCCTAAAGAATGTATTTGAAAGGAAAAGTGTAACGTCCAAACTAGTTTTGAGAAGGAAATTGCTTACGTTAAAACATAACAGACGAGACAAGTTGGATGATCATTTTCTCGTTTTTGATTCGCTGATTCGTGAACTTGAAGATATAGGTGACACAAAAATCAATGAAGAAGATAAAATTTGCTATTTGTTAATGTCTATGAATGAAGAATTTGAAAACGTTATTACTGCAATCGAAACCATAAATACTGGGTTGACTATGGATTTTGTTAAACGAAGATTATTGGACGAAGAATTGAAATTGAAAACTAAAAGCTATAATGGAAATGAAGCGCCATACAATGATGAAAGATCGTTTGGAGCATTTACGAACTTAAAATGTTTTGCATGTGGTGAAAATGGACATATATCTAAATATTGCCAAAAACAAAACGCGACGAACTATGGTCATGGAAATGGAATGCATCGCGGAATTAATATAAATCATGGAAGAACAAATCGAGGCTTTTCGCGTCGTGGTCAAAAACATTTTAAACGTGAATTCGCTCCAAGTTTTTGTGGTAATGGAAGAGGAAATAATAATTCAAATGAAGGAGGAGCTATGAATGCAAACGAAATAAATACAAATAGAGCAACATTTGTGGCATTAAGTGCAAAAACATCGTATATGGATGAATATTTTATTCTCGATTCTGGTGCTACTGAAAATCTAGTTAAAGAAAATTTGGAGACAAACATGGTGAACGTAAAAACATTGGAAGAAAGCGTAAAAATTAAAGTGGCAAATGGCGAAATTCTGGAAGCCAAAAAACGAGGAACTTACCAAGGAAAATGTGGTAATGTAAATATCAATATGAATGCATTAATTGTTCCAGGTATTTCGTGCAATCTGGTTTCTGTCAAAAGACTAATGGATGCTGACTTTAACGTAAATTTTAACAAAGTTAACACTCGTATTTACAAGAAAGGTTGTGAAATGAATGCCCAATTAGAAGGAAATTTATATGTGATGAAAATTAAACCCAATGAAGCCAAAGCAAACTTGACTGTAAAACAAAATATCTGGCATCAAAGATTAGGTCATTTAAATAGAAAAGGATTGAGAAAAATGAAACTACCTTGCAATGGTGATGTTTGTGGTGCCTGTATGGAAGGAAAATCAACAAGATTACCCTTCCCCAGTCAAAGATTACCAAGAACGAAAAATATTGGTGATTTAATACACAGCGATGTAGCTGGTCCTTTTAGTACGGCTACAATAAATGGAGAAGTCTATTATCAAACAATAGTCGATGATTATAGTCATTTTTGTATGGTTAATTTACTGAAAAATAAATCAGAAGTTGCTCAAAATTTAATAGATTACATAAAAACTATAGAAAACGGAAAACAACTTACAGTAAAACGAATAAGATGCGATGGAGGTGGAGAATATAGGTCAAATGAATTAAAACGATTCTGTCAGCAAAAGGGAATTAAAATGGAACATACATTGCCCTACTCACCGTCAGCAAACGGAGTAGCTGAACGAATTAACAGAAGTTTACAAGATAAAATGCGTACAATGATGTTGGAAACGAAGTTGCCTAAATTTCTATGGGGCGAAGCGGTGCTGTGTGCAGCATATCAATTGAACCGTTGTCCTTCGAATGCAATTTTCGGTAATATTCCAGCAAGAAGATTCTATGGAACGTTAGATTTAACAAAGTTGAAGGTATTTGGTTCAAAAACTTGGTCGGTAATATTGCCTAAATTATCGAAACTTGACAAACGAGCACAAGAAGGAAGATTTGTTGGATATGGCCAAACAGGATACAAAATATGGAATCCCGAAACGAATGAAATTAAATCAACTCGAGACGTACGATTTGATGAAAGTGATTTTGTATTCATTGAAAAAGAAATGTCAAGCAAAAATGGAAAACCAAAACATTGTGAGGAAAACCTAATAGATAATAAAGAAGAGATGAAAAACGAAGACCCGGAACAAGATCTGGAAGAAAATTCTTCAGAAAGTGAGAATATAGAGGAACATAGAACAAGATATGGACGCAAGGTACAACTTCCTAGCTGTTACGACGATTATGAAATAACAAACTTGGCAATAGAATACTGTTTATGTACAGACTACGACCCACAAAGTTACAACGAAGCAATATCGAACGGTGAAGATTGGAAGACAGCGATTAAAAAGGAAATGGAAGCCCACAAAGAAATGAAGACGTGGACTGAAACTGCATTACCAAATGGAAAGAAAGCTATAGATGTAAAATGGGTGTTTAAAACAAAAGATGATGGTCTGAAGAAAGCAAGATTAGTCGCAAAAGGCTTTCAGTTAAACGGCGAAGAGAACTTTATGAATTACGCTCCTGTTGCTCGAATATCAACAGTAAGAATATTTATTGCATACGCTCTACAACATTCAATGAAGATTCGACAACTAGACATTCCTACAGCTTTTCTACACGGAAAATTAAATTCTGAAGTTTATGTAAAAATTCCAGAAGGATATAAATCGCATAAAAGGAATATGGTATTGAAACTAAATCGTGGTTTATATGGTTTGAAAGAAAGTCCAAGATGTTGGAATGAAAGATTTAATTTATTTGCTGAAAAGAACGGTTTTATAAGATCGGAACATGATTTTTGTCTGTATCAAAAGGAAAATGTCTTAATGCTAATATTTGTAGATGATATTTTACTAACTGGTTTAGATGAAAATGTTGGACAGGTCATTGAAAAATTGAAGAAGGAATTTAAGGCAAAGGATTTGGGAAATATTAAAGAATTTTTGGGAATGGAAATTAATTATGACGAGAAAGAAGCAGTTGTGACAATAAAACAAACGAAACACATTTTAAGAATTTTGAATAAATTTGGCTTATCTGAGAGCAAGATCTCAAAAACCCCAATGGAGAAGAACTTTCAAGTAAATCTAGACGAACCAATTATCAATGTGCCTTATAGACAGTTGATAGGGAGTTTAATGTTTTTATCGGTAACCTCAAGACCGGATATTACGTATGCCACATCATATTTAAGTAGATTCTTGGATCGACCAACCCAAAGCTTATGGCAACAAGGAAAAAGAGTTCTAAGATATTTACATGGAACCGTAAATGTTGGATTGAAATTCAAAATAAACCATAATATGAACTTAACTGCATATTCCGACGCGGATTGGGCGCGAAGTGTCGAAGACAGAAAAAGCGTAAGTGGATGTGTAGTGTTTTACCACGGATGTGCTGTTTCGTGGTTTGCTCGGAAACAAAGTTCGGTAGCGTTGTCAACCGCGGAATCAGAATATGTTGCAGCTGCAAATTGTGCCGCCGAGCTAATATATTTGTCGGGCATTTTAGAGGACTTTCATGAAAATACCAAAGCAATCTTAAAAATGGACAATAAAAGTGCAATTTCTTTGGTTAATTCATATGTGAACAGTGGAGGTGCCAAACATTTTGACATTAAAAATCACTTCATAAGAGACTTAGTCAAACGTGGTAAAATTATCATTGAATATGTTGAAACAAACGAAAATTGTGCTGACTTGTTTACTAAGCCGTTAGAGTCTCAAAAACATGAGTATTTCGTTGGAAAAATTGGTTTAAGCAATTTGTAAAATTTTATATTTTGAGAGTCTAAATTTAGCAAATTGAGGGGGAGTGTTAAAGATGAACTCTGGCAACACCGCCTCTACTCTCTGAATGAACCTACTCTTTGTAGGTATCACCATAGATAGAATGTTAGGTTAGAGTAATAGTAGCATAGATAGAGATGTAGTAACATGACAAAGCATGTAAGTAATAATAAAGTGTTTTCCTTAATTATAAACGAAAAGTGCATCAATCCCTTATCCATCTTATGAAGTAATAAAAGGTATGTTATGTTAACAATTGTTAGGGGTATATTTTTAATAATACATATAATAATAAGTGATTATAACATAAAATAAGTAAGATCTTCATTCGACCTCGCGCTGTCGCTACTACATGAATGAATCCCCTTCAGCTCCACCGTCTTGCTCGTCCGTGCGCTTATCAACATTCCAAGCTTATATAAATAAACAAGACTAATGAATCTCTTCGATAACATTCGGCCATCCTGTCAACCTTATTCTGTCCCAGAATGACAATCTGAAACAATCAAAGTTTATTTAACATAGACAAGAGGTAAGATGATTAATTCACAAACTTCCCTGCCAAGAATGTGAACCGAAATTAGGGTTATTGCTAACTATTGGCCATTGCCAATCATAGTTGTGTTATTGCTAACTATTGGCCATTGCCAACCATAGTTGTGTTATTGCTAACTATTGGCCATTGCCAACCATAAATTGTGTTATTGCTAATTATTGGCCATTGCCAACCATAAATGTGTTATTGCTAACTATTGGCCATTGCCAACCATAATTGTGTTATTGCTAACTATTGGCCATTGCCAACCATAATTGTGTTATTGCTAACTATTGGCCATTGCCAACCATAATTGTGTTATTGCTAACTATTGGCCATTGCCAACCATAATTGTGTTATTGCTAACTATTGGCCATTGCCAACCATAATTGTGTTATTGCTAACTATTGGCCATTGCCAACCATAAATTGTGTTATTGCTAACTATTGGCTCACAAGCTAAACCTATTTTTACCTGATAAGACCACCCAAGGTTTCATATGCTCGACTGCCATTACAGTTGTAACATGAGAACGTCCTTCTCTTAGGTCTTGGACAGCATATCTATCATTAGGCAAAACTTTCTTAATACGAAAAGATCCTTTGAACTTAGGCTCTAACTTTCGACTCACCCCAGTACTTTGTACTGCATTAGCTACCATCACCAACTGCCCTTCGGCATATCGTATAGCTTTCGCTCTCTTTTTATCATAGCGTTCCTTCTGAGCTTTTTGATCTTTGGTAATATGGTTCTTAATTTGGTTTCTCAATTTAGGTAAGTCTATTCCTTCCACATTTTCTTGAGCAAGTCCACTAAGAATTGTTGCATCAGCTACATGACGTGGCTTATACCCAGCCAATGCCTCCATTGGAGTCACTCCAATGCCCTTGTTAAGTGTAAAGTTTAGTGCACTTTGGATTGGCTTTACAAAATTATCCCATTCGTCTTCTGCATGCCCAGCAGACGTAGTTGCCAAAGCATTCAATATTGTACGATTATATCTTTCGCATTGCTCATTGGCACGTGGAGTTGCTACTGCATTTAGAATGTGTTTTATCCCATAAACATCGCAAAAGATTTTAAAACTTTGAGATGTAAACGCTGTGCCTCTGTCAGTAATGACCCTTGTAGGTACCCCAAATAAATGAAAAACGTCTAACATAATTTTAGTAACAGAGCGAGTTTTCGTGTTTTTAACAGGTTCAATAATTACCAATTTAGTAAATCCATCAACTAAAACCAGTAAAAACTTGTTTCCTTTTTGACTTGTCACAAAAGGGCCTACATGGTCCAAATGTACTGTATGAAATGGTATCGAAACTTTTTCAATAGGATTGAGTGCCCCTTGTTTTTTTGCAGAGTTATGTTTATAATATTGACATTTTAAACACGACTGAACATATTTTTTGATGAATTTGCGCATACCGGCAAACCAATAATTTTCTTGAATTTTCTCAACAGTTTTTTCTAAACCAAAATGGCCCATGTCGTCATGACAAAGTCTACAAATCTGCCAACGCACATTGCGTGGCACCAACCATGCAAGCTTATTACCATCATGTAATTTTTTGTACACTAAGCCTTTTTTTAACTGATAATCATTGAAATATTGTTTTGTTTGAGAGTTTTTGATATTATCTTGCAAAATTTCACGTATAATTGTTACCTGCTCATCTTCTAATTGAACAGCCTGTAACCACTCAGCTTCTGTAATATCTACTTGTGCAATACACTTTACGTCTGCTACAAGGTCTCTAGAAAGAGCATCTACATGCTTCATTTGAGCACCAGGTTTATGTTCTATAGAAAAGTCAAAATCCTGGACTTCCAGCCACCATCGTGCTACACGAGGAACTAAGTCCTTTTTACTAAATGCCGATTTCAGCGCACTGCAGTCAGTTACGACTTTAAACTTGAGCCCTAATAAATATGCTCTAAAATGTCGCAAAGAAAGGACAACTGCCAAAGTTTCAAGTTCGTAAGAATGAAATTTGCGCTGTTCTAGAGATGTTTGCTTACTGTAATATTCCACGACTACTCGTTGTCCTTCGTCATTAATTTGTATTAATATAGCTCCAAATCCTAGAGCACTTGCATCAGTGTGCAATTCTGTCATTAGTGCACTATTGAAAAATGCTAAAATAGTTTTAGTTGTTAAAACAGATTTTATTTTATTGATTGCGTCACTTTGTTCTTTATTCCACAACCAACGCATAGACTTTTTAGTTAATCGAGTTAATGGTTCTACTATTCGTGCATAATTTTTAATAAATTTTCTAAAGTATCCAGACAACCCGACAAACTGTCGAATCTCTTTAACGTTTGTAGGATCTTTCATTTGTAGAACTGCTTCTATTTTGCGACTTCCGGGTCTAACACCATCAGCACTTATTTCTCTTCCTAAATAATCAATTTTTCTTTGAAAAAATACGCACTTGCTAAGTTTTAGAGTCAGATGATGTTCTCGCAATTTATCTAATACAGCTTTAAGACGACTTAATCCTTCTTCAATAGAAAGACATGGTATGATAATATCGTCAATATAAGGAAATGCTACTTTATTTTTCAAGTTCTCTAGAACATTGTTATTTTTTGGAAGATACTGGGTGCATTTGACAAGCCAAAAGGCATTCTTAAAAACTCATAATGCGAATCAGGAGTTACAAACGCGGTTTTCTCAATTGCCTCAGGAGCCATAGGTACTTGATAAAAGCCCGAGACTAAGTCAAGTGTAATGAAAAATCTATTTCCGCCTCCTAGACTATCTATTTGTTCCTCAATTAAAGGAAGAGGATACTTGTCTTTGATTGTTATTGCATTTAGTCGTCGATAATCGACACACATCCGGTAATCACCCGTTTTTTTACGCACAAGTAAAATAGGACTGGCGTAAGGTGAGCTTGACTCTCTAATTATATCGTTATCTAATAATTCTTGAATAATTTCTGATAATATCTTCTTCTCATAAACTGCCATACGATAAGGTCGATAAACTACAGGCTCATCAGTAGTGCATTTAATTTGCATTTGTATAGTATTTGTTTTACCTAAATCATCAAACGAAAACGAAATACAATCTCTGTAATTATTTAACAACTTAAAAATTGCCTTTTTATAACCTTCCGACAAGTCATCCGCAAGGTTCAACGAGTTCAACTCAAAGTTGGATGAGCGATTTTCATCATAAATATCTATCATATTTATAGTTAATGGTGGTAACATTCTTAAAAACAATTCATTTTCTGTTTTTTGAATTATTAAATTTTTATTTGTTAGATAGTCCCGTCCGATGATTAAATTATGACTCAAATTCTTATCGTCTAATACGATTGCTGTAATTTGAAGAGCCGCTTGTTGAATTTTTATTTTTAGTTCACACGTCTTATTGGTGGTGATTAAATTACCCATGAAACACTTAAGAGACATATTTTTATAGTTTTCGCGCGTTGCCTTGCATTCGGTTTGTAGCCAGTTTCAGTACCGTTTCTTGTGACCAGCTATAATGCACGACTAAGTCATCAATTTTGCGAATCCACTCATTTATATTTTGTGGGTCCGCTGCCGTTGGATCAAATATGGGGATGATAGACTCATCCAAATGAGTAACAAGAGCACGTGTACTCACAATTTTTTGTAGCTCCCTCAACTCCTTTTTCAGGTCCTCTACAGTTTCCTGGGAAACTGCATCCTCTCGTGTTTGTTGCATCGGAGTCAGCTCCAAGATACTAGTTGATCGTCGACTCCTCACTACACTTCGACGATGATGGGGATGTGGCGGTGTCGACCCTTTCGTCGACGAATGCCGGTCATGTCGGGATCGGCCCATGATCAAAATGAACCCACTAATCGAAAAGTCTGATCACCTAACACTTTCACACACCGGGTACACGATCACTTTTATCAGCCACGGCCGCTTTATAAATTTCTGTCTATATTAATTCAGATTGCTAAAAGTTCTTATTGTCTTTATCTTGGGGTATATCCCACTTCTGACACTGTTAGGGGTATATTTTTAATAATACATATAATAATAAGTGATTATAACATAAAATAAGTAAGATCTTCATTCGACCTCGCGCTGTCGCTACTACATGAATGAATCCCCTTCAGCTCCACCGTCTTGCTCGTCCGTGCGCTTATCAACATTCCAAGCTTATATAAATAAACAAGACTAATGGATCTCTTCGATAACACAATTGACGATTAAAACGTAGAAGAATTTCATTCCGGCACGATTATCATAAATTGAAGCTAGACGACTCAAGTGTGATGACGGATATAGTCCAGACTTTTTCCTTATCGACATTCCAGAGGAGGCAAAGGGGATGAGGATGAGAGGAGACCATTGGGACACTTCGTTCGAATCAACCGTGACTTGTAGACGTCTTACATTTACAAATGTTGAACCATTTTAGCTTTGTTCTATTTTATATTTTATTAAAATAGTGTTATAATTGAATAGACAATTCTTTCACCGTGTTAAAGTTTACATCAGAAGTGGGATCTAACCTATGTGCTAAATAAATAAATAAATAAATAAATAAATAAACAATAATAACCGAAAGATAACGTTTAAAACGCACTGATGATTGCATCCAAATCAAGAGCAGCCGCCCTTCAGAATTCAGATGAACCATCAACCGGAAACCCAAACCGCTCGAGATACTGAGAATGAGATGCTCCCGAGAAGCCATCGCAACCATGGGCTTTGTCTTCCTTTTGTTAATCGAAAAAATCGGAGCCCTAAAGATCTTCATTGGAAACGTCTAACCGTCTACTTGGACTCTGGATTCTTGACCTATGGACATCTGATCTGTCGCTAAACAAAAGTCAAATGAGGGGTTGCGGATGGAATTTATTGCTACAAAGTAGTCCAAAAGGAAAAAAGGATTTAGTCGCCTTTTGTTCTCATTTATTTTTACACCCGAAACGTGAGCAAAGCCATGAGGGGGGTGAGTGATAATGTCTCTTGATTATGTTTTCTATTAGTCACTAAAAGTTAAAAAAAAAAAAGAAAAAAACTGCAGAATCAACAAAATCAAAAAGTACAGTAATTATCAATTTCATCACATTCTATTATTTTATAACAATTCACTAAGAGTAGCAATTCTATAACATTACATATTTCTCAATAAAATAATGTCTTAAAAAAAAAAACAATATTTCTTATGTCTATGTGAAAAACTTTAGATAGGTCAAATAAATATTCAAATTTAATATATAAAAATAATTAATAATAATAATAAGTATCATGTGAATGTTAACTACTAATAGTTTTTCTTAATTCATCTAAGTGCTACAGCTTTTAAACCAACTTTAAAAAAAAATTGTATTAAACAATCAAATCCATTGTTTAATAATATTAAGTTAAAATAAATGTTAATTCTTTTGAAATTTGTAATATTGTCAAAAATATTGAACGATCTCGTGTTTAGCAATTTATGCATAAAGGTATTTAGTTACTGTCCGTCCTTTGGACGCCAGTTTGGAAATACCCGTTTTATAGTTTTTCCCTTCTTTCTCCCAAGGTTTGGTCTCTCTTTATACATCAAAGCTGGCCGAATAGTACCTTTTTAAAGGGTTTTTCTCCGGTTTGCAGAGTTGTAGCAAAACTGCATAGCAACACTTGTGCCCTTCGGTTTTTGGGCCAAGAGGACAAGAGTAGACCATCAGTTGAATTGAAATCAGAAATCACTGGAAATCAGTACATTGTTGAGATAAGATCGTCTCGGAAAGATTATCAAACCGATATTTCGTCCTTACCGTTGATGCCATTCCGGTATTCAAATCGTTTCATTTTCTTGACATTCACAATATTAATTCCTTTTTATCGTTTATATCAATTGTTTTATAATTAGAATATTAAGTGTTAGATTCATCGTATAAATAAATTCTATTAGTGGACACTAGAGGATTTATTAAACTATTAATTCGACATTAGTTTGTCTTATTAAATTTATTGCGTTAATTAAATAACTATTAGAAACTTAATTCAATAAAAAAAAAAAAAACACCTATCATAAATTATTATATAAAATATTTTCATGTCGGGGATCGTTTTATTATTTAATATTATTATTTATTATTTATTAAATAAAGCGTGAGGTTGCAATCAATCAACTAAAAGAAAAATTTATTACATAGGTATATTAAAATAGAACGCATTCTTATTTTTGTGATTAATATTGGGGAAAAGTACTGAGGTGGGTTATCCACTGGTAATAAAAATGAGATATTTGATATAATTTCTTCTGGCACGTATATTGTGCTAGAAGTGAGCAAATATAAGTGCGCTATAGTCGGTCGTCTGATGATATTTTGCGTATTTTACTTCGACTCTACTAAATTAATTACTCAAGTACTAATACCGACCAAATGTTTATGTTCGTTTTGAGGTCTATTTATTATCATAAAAATGCACCCTAATGCATTTTTCGACAAGTAGGTGTCTCTTATTAGTGTGAAAAATAATTATTCGTTCTGTGGTACACGTACCAAAGACCTGGCAGGTGGCAGGTAAAGTGTTTTATTGCGGTTGGGTGTTGAACAATTAGAAAATTGTACAATGCTAATTGTTGACTAGGGCCATGATTGCCATATATCGATAGCTGGACTCAATTCTTTAATTATTTTCGTATTTATTATAATTGGTTGTAATTAATGTAAAGCAATGGAAAAAAAATCTTTTTATACTTTTTAATTAGTCCGATTCAATCAACGTATACAAAATGAGCAGTTATTAATTTTAAACACAGGCAAATTTAATTAAGCTAAAATGGTAATAAAAAAAATATATATTGAAATAAGGCCTTTTCGAAAGGGTTGTTATAGAATGTGTAATTGTTTCGTAATTTCATGATTTGTGGTTCTAATGTTTGGAAATCTTGACAATACAAAAAAAAAATTTATATTTTAATTTTCAAGTACCTTGCTACCTACCTTTTACGATTTTCATTAAAATAGATGTGACCCATGACCTTAATTAAATTTTATTTTCCACAATCGTAGGCATGTTTCTGTTAAGAACGAATGCTACATAATATAATACATTATTTTCCTATAAAATTTCATTGCCTTGCAACGTTAAAGTTACTAATTAATAATTACCTAATGAAAACACACATCTATTATATTAATTGCGTGTCCTGCTCTATTTTAAAATCTTCAGATTTCTCTAAAACTCTTTTATCTTTTTATTCAAACTGATCATTATCTTGTGAAAACTATAATTCATAACGTCTCAATTAACACTCAATATTAATTTACAATATTAATCCAAGTATAATATAATAATTTAAAAGATCCAACACTTTTTGCTTTACTACTACTTCTTGAAA
This sequence comes from Lagria hirta, assembly GCA_947359425.1. Taxonomy (NCBI): domain Eukaryota; kingdom Metazoa; phylum Arthropoda; class Insecta; order Coleoptera; family Tenebrionidae; genus Lagria; species Lagria hirta. Next base: position 8,338,714 of record OX375801.1, on the reverse strand, counting down.
AAAAAAAGAACTAAAAGATCAATCTTTTCTCTAATTTCCAAATATTACTTAGATCATTTTATTAAATGTTACTGTGATTATGAAGGACTATTGAAGCGGTGGAAAAGCAAAGTAATTTCAACAACATTTTGATTTAAATTACCTGATGACACATTATCTACATTTTCTTTGCATAACAAAGCCAGTGCGACGGGATGATCTTCCTAGAGTTTTAAGTAGTTTTGGCGTAAATTTTGCCTACGTAAAAATATATACGGAAGATAACAGTTAAATTCGACAGTTATATGCGGCGTAACCAAAAAGTAAAACATTCTTTTAATAATTCCAGGATTTCTGTCATATAATTCCATGATAATTTATGTTATTAGCTATTTTAGGTATTATTTAACTATTATAGGTATTAATTTACTCGTAACCGTCTTGGATGCTTAATACACATAAATATTGAATTGTCAAGTATAATAGGCCTAATCGGTTGGGGCCTTCTCTGAGGTGATTGTTTTGCAGGTTTTGCATTGCATGTTTGGAGAAGTGCACCTCCAGATAGGCAATGGAACATTGCATATACATGAACAGTATTTGACTTTGTAATGTTGCACTGGTCGACTCAGTCAAACATCGAAGGCCGAAAATTGAACGAGTTAGTCAGTAAACAAATTGTGATGAGTAATGTGGTCGAAAAAACAAACAAAAATAAATTGGGCTGTTGTAAAGCCGAAAAATACACCATCCGTAAATATTTGGCATCAAGTATACGGATGGCGAAAATTCAGTTACTACTTACTTGTTGGATAGACATATACTACAATTTATGAGCGTATATACAATTTAGATTCAGTCTTGTTGCCTATCACATAGTGGCCTTTAATGAAAATTTATATTCATCTGCATAAAAAAAAGGTATTATTTAACACTTTTTTTGTTATTTAGCGGAAAACAAAATTTTAGTGACTAGTAGACATAACTCACCACCTCAAGGGCTAGAAAACTGCTCGAAAGAGAAAAAAAAAGTTCAAGAAACGTTTGGGTTTGTATAAGTAAGGTAAATGTGCAGACCGGTGACCCTTAAGGTCTGTGTCTGGCATTTAGGTCGCTGTTTTGTGTCTTTCGGGACTGTAGCGACAAAGACCGGTGACCTGCGACGTCTAGATCAATTGAAAGATAACCCTTCAGGTATCTATCAGTTGATTTGAGACCTCTATGGTCTGTGTCATTCCTCCTGGACCGGTGACCCTTCAGGTCTGTGTCAATCAAGGTATTGGTATCACTAGCTGGTGTCCTGCGGGACTTGTTAGTGTGACGCCCGGTGACCGGTGTCCTACATTTGTATATAACTTTTTTCTTTCTGTTTTTTTTTGTTTTTGTTTAATAATAATAGTAAAAGAAAAAAAAAATGTTTTTTTTCACGGTAATTAATGAATTCAGTAGATAAATTTTGGACTGTGTCTGTGGCGAACAATATCTAGCCAGCGGCAGTTGTCTGTGCAGAAATGCCGGTGACTCTGCTAGCAAGGAAATATCCTTCCTTTACCTTTTCACAATGATCGATCGATACCCCCAAATTTCACTCTCATTAATGTGTACTGTTTGTTAATTTTGTTGTACTCGCTAAGTCTGCGTTGAGGGGACGCTTTTAACAAAGACTAACACGAGTCAAGAAAAAAAAGTTATATAACTTAATTTTGTTCTTTATTTTTGTCAGTGTTTGTACGTAAACCCAGTGCGAGGACGCTACTAGATGTCAGGAAAGGCCGTGTTAACAATTGACGATTAAAACGTAGAAGAATTTCATTCCGGCACGATTATCATAAATTGAAGCTAGACGACTCAAGTGTGATGACGGATATAGTCCAGACTTTTTCCTTATCGACATTCCAGAGGAGGCAAAGGGGATGAGGATGAGAGGAGACCATTGGGACACTTCGTTCGAATCAACCGTGACTTGTAGACGTCTTACATTTACAAATGTTGAACCATTTTATCTTTGTTCTATTTTATATTTTATTAAAATAGTGTTATAATTGAATAGACAATTCTTTCACCGTGTTAAAGTTTACAGTTAAATTTACAAAATGACAAATGAGGTAATTTACAGGAAAAGTAGCCTACACTTCATATAAAAAATGTATGTGTTTAAAAAAACGGGCAAAATTACTAATTCAAAAATGTATATTTTATTCTTTTAGTTGTTTTAATGAATATAATAATAAATGAATTCAATTCTTGTGAGAATAAAAGTTTTATAAGTAATGTAAAAGGTATTTTTTTGACACAATTTGCATAAGAATAATGGTGAAGGCGCCGGAATAATTAAATTCATATAATTAAATTACCTAGTTTCATTAAAATACAATAATTGTCAGATTGTTTCACCACATTCTTTTTCTGATTATGAATACAACTTAAATACTGCATAAATACAATATTAACAGACTACATCATTATCAACGATCTACTACAACTCAGCCCCTTTGTGGCCGCCATTAAGAAACCGCCTCGAACGGACAAGGTACCATCAGTCTTGACGGCAACATCAAACCCGGCTTCAAAGATCTCCCCAATCTTTTTAAGAAATCTGAGAAGCTAGATCTCAACCGAAAAACAGGAATTATGTTAATCGGCGTCGAGAGCCAAATAATAAATAATAATTGTAGTAGTAAAGACCGGCTCAAGAACAAAACAAGTTCTCTGCTGTAGATTTTCATTCTTAATCATTTCACACAAAGAGCAACAATAAACAATAACAACCGTGTCAATTCTGACACAAACAATCTGCATGCTCTCTAATAAAACAAGTATACCAATAATGACATATATGTATCTGCCATGCATTATAATAATCAATATAATGTAATAAGGTCTTACATGTGCTCTTTCCTAAGATTAGAGCAAGTCGTATCAGTACTCAAACCTAGCTGACATGGCCAAACCAGCCACATTGTTAGAAGAAGGTAGGATCTGTCACCTGGCTAGGTTACTAGAACAGAAATGTTGAGACACCACATTCGCCCTTAATTTGCACACAATAACAAATTATATTCGTTCGAGTATAAAGATAACTATCACTCTCGTGCTCTCGACTTGACTTGACTATGCACGAGTATCGCACTCGACACTCCTACAAGTACTACTAGACTGCTGTCTACTGCCCTTACGGCAATAGTATCATCCCTCACCTAAGCGCTCTGCTCAATCTCCACTCAGCTATCCCTTTTTTTTGCAATATTATATTAAAGCCGTTTTGACTTAAATAATTTATATTAATAAGTTTATAAAAAGTAAATTCTCACAATTGCAAATAAGGTTTTAAGAACGCTTAACAATAGCAAAATAATTTTTATCAGCTCAAACTTCTCCTTAAATATGCTCGCATTATCCCTCGCGTAAGGTAAATGATTTTTGTTTGTTCCTCACTTGTAAACATGCACTTATCAAGTGACTATATTCACAGTGAAAACATCTCATAACTGGCTAGCTAGTTATAGATGTCATTTAACAGGCTAGCCAGTTATGAACGTCACTTTTATCAACAATAAAACACAATAATGAACTTTCAGCGATTATTTATTGTCATTAACATTTAAAAATGATTTATCTTTATCATACACATTAAATATCATCGTACAATTGTGAATTCCACTAAAACTTAGGGTTCCAGGTGTTGACATTTCACTTTACCAAAGTGACACATTATTTCGTGAATTTTAGAAATTCCGGATTATTTCATTATTCAAAAATTGAATTGTCTTTTACAAGTGAGGAACAAACAAAACATTCAACGTAAACACGCCATGTAACAGGTTTTTACTGGCTCAAGAAGGTGATAGACTCGCCTTTGGCTCGTCAATCATCAACCTTCTATCGCCAGTAAAAACCCTTATACCTGGCTAGTAACGTTAAATACTATATATAGGGTATATTATTATCGATTATCAAATAGCTAATTAAACTAACATTTTTATATTTATTTTAATGAATCGCGATAGCCTTTCTAAATTAACACCGATTAGGTACTCTGCCGATAAGGCACCGAGTAAGAAGAAATAACGCCTAGAAAATTCGGCAGGACCTTTGTTTAAGTGTAAATAGTTACTATAATTATTAATAATAATTAAGATCAAATAGCATAAGAAAATATAGAAAAACCTAAATTGTTACGTCCGATGTGGGCCCTTTGAAAGCTGGGATATGAGTGGCTGGCTAAGCAAGGGTGCGATAGCTTTTATAATGCCGCAGCCCCTAAAACCAATTTATCACATTAAATTGGGTCACATCGCTCGGAGCAACTTAAGAATAATATTAAAAGATATTTTTTAGCGCATCCAACCATGTAAAAACTATAGCTATATTATTTAATTACATTAAAAAAATCGAAAACCCGTTCTGTCTAGACAAAGTCTATTGTTGAGACGTGGTTTTCTCAAAATATTGTAATATAAACCGAGGATCCAGCGAGATGCTGGCAGTTGTTTTCAAGATTTTAATTCGTACTTGTAGTCGCAATCTTCCAAAAATGACTCAGCTTCTTCCAAGAAGGAAACTGATAAGGAAAAGTGAGATCATCGCGGAGACGTGCAGGGAGGATTCTGGCCCAGAAGCGGGAATGATTATTATTTGGTTGGCGATTTGGTAGAAGAGACGCGCTCGCTACTTGACTCAGTATAATATAATATTTTTAATAAGAGAGAAAGAGAGAGAGAGAGAGAAATATTAACCTGACGAAAAAAAAGATGAAATTTGTCAATAAATTGTAATATACTCGTAATAATAAAGTGAATTTGTTGTAATTTAACCCCGAAATTATTTTACTTGTTATAGAATACTTTTTAATTAACAAAGTTGTAAGGAAAACGGGGAATCCCTCAGCGGCTTGGCCTTGACCGAGCACGGGTGTGACCTGCTTCGAGTGTATTCGACAGCATCTGCGGATGGTTGGCGATTGGAGAACGAGACCCGAGGATGGCAATTACAAATGCGGCGTGAGGAGATACGCAAATTGATTGTTGTACAGCGACTAAATAAATTTATGTGGTCTGAAATTGTTGTTTCTATGGATATTATTTAAGTTGTGTTTATAAAGTATAAGTGAATTTAAATCAATTGACTTTACATAATTTATTTACAAGTGTCTGAACATATAAACAAAACTTATAGTGATCATCTTCTGCCGGTATTCATAGTCGTAGCTCAAGATCAAGCTTAAGCTTAAACTCAAGCAAGGACTTCGGCAATGCTCGGGAAAGCGTTTGGAAACAGATTTATCGCTGATTCCCTCTCAAGCAAGGACTTTGGCAATGCTCGTGAAATCTGATATTCAAATCTTGAGATTGAAGTGGAGCTCAAGACCGGACGGTATTCATAGACAAATCTCAAGATTTAAATATCAAATTACGGTGTGAATAAGGACGATTTTTGCTTGATGAGCAAGCGCACTGGGTCCGTCTCAAATCGGACTTGAGCAAGGCCTCGACTTGTCTTGAGTCCGACTGCAACGCCATTCGCCGGTTATGGCATCGTTTGACGTTGGGAAATACTGAAGAGTATTATGTGTTGCAGTTCATAACAACGAACATTGACATGCTGGACGACCTATGTACGGGGTGCTGCGAACCCATTGGAATTTTTTCCATCTTTGAATGTAAGCGTCGCTACAGCTTCACAAAAGACAGTGTAGTGAATGTATTGTTTGCAAATTAGTGGAAAGACAATTATTACTTACAGAAAATTAAAGGGGTTGCCACATTTTGTGCAAAAATGAAAGCATTGAATAATAATAAAAGTCACAGATATTTATTAATTGGGTAGTATTTTTATTTTGTAACACCTTCTACTGGTAAAAATAAGTACAAAAAAACAAAAATTTTTATTAGTTTACATTATAAGTGTAAGGTATTGTTTGCAGAAGCATAGTAGACAAAACGGCAGCCGAAAACTTTCATCTTTACACACTTCTAGAACAGCTCCTACTACTAACTGATAACTTTTCTGCATCACATTTCCTGCAATAAAAATGAGAAAGGTTTGGTAAGCTTTATATTATTAATGTTGCACTTACATTGTCGCGCAGTGTGAGCTAGCTTCTGTTTGGTCTCACTTTTGCAGCTTTCGTGTTTTGCGGAGAATGTAATAATGGTCCAGATCGGTTATTATTGCGGCATCCGTTGTATTACTTTCCACATTATTGGAGTTGTCCATACGGGACTACAAGGGTTTTGCTTTTTCGTCTATAATGCACATTTTATGAAGTTACCATACACGTATTCTGTCAGTATGTACTCACCCGACATGTACTCACCCGACAACACAAAACACTTTCGATATGACCCTTGCGGCATCGAGTTATTACTTGACCTGTCACTTTAAAGTAAATATAAACACGCAGAATGACGTTCATGCGTCACAATTGTCAAACCTAACAGCACAAAAATTACTACTTCTGGATGACGCAGGCAAACGCCTTCTCCCGAGCATTGCCGAAGTCCTTGCTTGAGACGGACTCGAGCTTGAACTTAAGCTTGAGCTTGAGATACGACTATGAATACCAGCATTTAGAAACCTTTTTATAAGATAAAGTACAGTGATCACATTCAGTATATTATACAAATCACATTGACCACACTCACACCGCAATTATTATTGCAAATTGTTATAGACAAAGACCAGTCAATTGTTGATTTTTATAAAGTAATATAAACAATTAAAGTGTAGCTAACAGCCTGGGAAGGAACCAGGTAAACTAATTAATTATTCAATCAAATAATAATTAAATAACCTGTCCTATATCACATTGGCGCCCAACACGGGTAAATTAGCATTGCTGCTTATAAACCTATATATTATATATATATGATATAGAAAATTGAAATTATATAGGATTGAAATTTCAGCCGTATATGATATTTATTGTTAATATTGTTTTTCAAGGTTATTAACGGCGCAAAAAAAGAAGCTAAATTGTGGACTCTTTATTTCTGACGACGACGTTTCGGTTTGTATCCAAACCTTCTAGAATTGCTGAGATTATATATAGATTAACATCTATGAATTTATCATGTTATTATAATGCTAGGTAGTCCATTTCTTCAACTTACAAACAAGACAATAATATACTAATTAAAATATAAAAATTAAAAATTCTTAAAAATCTATTTAATTTTTTTAGATGTGTACTGAAGACACTATTTTCAAAATTCTCAAACCGAATATATATACAATAACAAAAAGAACAAAAATAGAGTTATCTGACAAAAAATCATAAATTATGGAGGATTCAACAGTTGAAGAAGGAAACACAAGCGCAAGTGAAGCAAAAATCATATATGTGAGGGCACAACCCAACACTGTAACATCCCCGATTTTTTGCTCTAAAGAGTACCTACCAGTATTTACCGGAGTAGATGAAGATCCAGAAGATTTCATTTGAGACGTTGAAAATTCTTTCGAAAAGCAGCAATGGAATATTGGAGACAGAGAACTGTATCATCGCCAGCTAAGAGGAGCAGCATCGAAAGCCAACTTTTGTTACATGAGTAAAGACAGAAGTCCAGCAGAGTTATACAGCTGATTTATCAGCACTTTCGGCCCTTAAGCAATTTTTAATGAGCTTCGAACAAAGCTCGATAATACCATCTTTAATAGGCCACCAGAAGGAGGAAGACTAGAGATATTTATTGACTGCACTTCAGCCGACTGCACAAGCGGTCTCCGTGATGACATATTGCTTGGTTATGCGATGGAAAACCATGGATTACTTTAACAAATGCATTCATCACGGAAAAACTCAACGAACTACAACTTACTGGACTCATAGAAATGTGCCAAAAGTGTAACGACACCAACAAATGAATTTAATGCAAGTTTAAAAGAACAGTTTGCAAAACTAGTAAACGAGTTTGCCAAAACAATAGACGTAAATATGGGGGTGGCAACAGTAAGCGCATTCAAACACACAATTAATCTAAAAAAAGGCGAACTATTCAGAATTAAGCCTTATCCATTATAAATGCATAAATGAAATGCTTAGTGCGGGTGTGATAGAACGCTCTGACAGCGACTATTGTTTCCCAGCAGTGTTCGTGCAAAAGAAAGACGGTTCTGCGCGTTTTTGCACCGATTACAGAAGGTTGAACTTACTAAAGATGAAGTCGCTCCTCTCTCACGAATCCACAAAACTTTGGAAGAGGAAAGATTTTGGAAAAGCAGTTATTCAACGCTACTACATTAACGAGCGAGAATGTTTAGCAGTCGTATGAGGAATTAAAAAATATAGGGCATATTTAGAGAATTATCAATTTTTGTTAAAAACTGACAATAAATCTTTGCTATGGTTAAACTCATCTAAAGATTCTAACGCCAAACTCACTAGGTAGTCCCTGCTCCTGCAAGAGTTCAATATTTAAGTAGAGCATTGCGCCGGAAAGACTAATGAACTACCTGACTTACTCTCAAGAGATTCAGACCAGTTGATAGATGATGGTAATTTTGAATCTTTAGATAGAATGCTCGTTCCTCGACCACCACCTCAAGAAGGACAATTCGAAGTATTAATGGCCTTAAACATTCCTACTAGAGGAATATAAAACCGCACACAAAGCAGACCCAGATTACCGCGGAATTGTCAATCGAATGAACCGGACCCAGAGAACAAGACGATGCCGCACTACAACGGGCAATGGGCATATCGCTTAATCGACGGGTAGCTTTACAAAAGAGGGGAGATTCCCTTCTAATTATGGGTGCTTGAACAAGGGCGCTTTAGAATAATCCAAGAATACTACGACTAGCCTAACGCCTACCCACATCAAGCAATGCCTTATTTGTGCTACCGCAAAAAGAGAAATACGCCAACCGAGAGCGCCATTAAGAACGTACGTTCCACGTAAACCGTGGCAAACCAGCGCCATTGACAACATGGTATTGTTATTATTTTGTTAATAATAAATAGAGTATTAATAGTTAATAATTAATTATTTTATATCCAATAATGTAGACCTTAGTTTATTCTTTGAAAATTTTTGAACTTATTATTGAATTTTAAAAATTAAATATACAAAGTTTAATGAAATTTTTTAAAAGTTATTGAAAAATTTTGGAAAAACTTTAAAAAATATAAATTAAACCTTAAAAAATTATTAAAAATGCTTAAAACTATTTTTAAAGATGTTTAAATATTTTTAAATTGAAAATTATTGAAAATAATTCAAATTTTATGTTAAAAATGTTTTAAATCATTTCAAAGCATTTAAATAATCTTTATTTTTTAGTGACATGATATTGTCGATTTTCGTTATGGATACGATATATGAAACGTATCTCATATCTCCCTTGGGACTTTGTAAAGTTTTTCACCCTCAAACACATGGTTACCATGCATTTGCAGCAATTATACATTCATGCATTCTCGGATGTTGTTATTTTTCATATAATTTTATTAAGAAAGCAGTAATGAAATCCTAAAAAATATAGTATATTACACCACAAGGGACAAAAGTTGAATTTTCGGCCCTGCGCGCCATAATGCCCGAGGTGAAGCCGAGGGCATCATGACGCGCAGGACCGAGATTTCAACTTCTGTCCCGCGTCGTGTATACGATTTTTCTTCATACCTCGGTCGAAAGTACGTACTTTTATTTTTAATTTTATTTTTTTAACTTTAAATGCTGATAGTTTTTGATGCCTGCCGCGACATTTGCGGCACGAGCGAAGCGAGTGTTGCTGGTCATATAACATAGTTACGATTATAAATAAACACGATGAATTCTTTCTTTCCTATTATAGGGAAGAAAGAATTTCATCTTACAGGGACTAAAAGTTAAACTTTCGTCTCTGTTATTAGGGACGAAAGTACGTACTTTCGACCGAGGTATGAAGAAAAAATATTTAATGCACTACGGGAGATATTCTGTTTTTCACCCTCGGTAGACTTACAGACCGCGGGCCTCCGGCCCTTGGTCTGTAACACGTCAACCTCGGAGAAAAAACATTCATATCTCCCTTAATGCATAAATATCTATTTTAAGCACTTTTCAGTAATTCATTATTTGTACTTTTAAAAATTTTTGAACGTATTAATGAGTTTTAAAAAGTAAATATAAAAAGTTTAATGGAATTTTTTAAAAGTTATTGAAAAATTCTTAAAAAATTTGAAAAAGCCATTGAAACTTATTAAAAATATAAATTAAACTTTAAAAAATTATTAAAAATGCTTAAAACTTTAGGACGTTTCAATATTTTTAAATTGATAATTATTGAAAATAATTCAAATTTTGTGTTGAAAATTCTTTAAATTATTTCAAAGCATTTAAATAATCTTTTTAAGCACTTTTAAGTAATTCATTTGTACTTTTAAAAATTTTTGAACGTATTATTGAATTCTAAAAATTAAATATAAAAAGTTTAATAAAATTTTTTAAAAGTTATTGAAAATTTCTTAAAAAATTTTAAAAAGCTTTTAAAACTTATTAAAAATATAAATTGAACCTTAAAAAATTATTAAAAATGCTTAAAAAATTTTTTTAAAACGTTTAAATATTTTTAAATTGTTAATTATTAAAAGTAAATCAAATTTTGTGTTAAAAAATTTTTAAATCATTTCAAAGCATTTAAATAATTTTTATTTTTTAGTGACATGATATTGTTGATTTTCGTCATGGATACGATATATGAAACGTATCTCATATCTCCCTTGGGACTTTGTAAAGTTTTTCACCCTCAAACACATGGTTATCATGCATTTGCAGCAATTACACATTCACGCATTCTCGGATGTTGTTATTTTTCATAAAATTTTATTAAGAAAGCAGTAATGAAATACTAAAAAATAAAATATTTAATGCACTACGGGAGATATTCTGTTTTTCACCCTCGGTAGACTTACAGACCGCGGGCCTCCGGCCCTTGGTCTGTAACACGTCAACCTCGGAGAAAAAACATTCATATCTCCCTTAATGCATAAATATCTATTTTAAGCACTTTTAAGTAATTCATTTGTACTTTTGAAAATTTGTGAACGTATTATTAAATTTTAAAAATCTATATATATAAAAGAAAGTCTGTTAGTTACTCCACTTATAACTCAAGAACGGCTTTACCGATATGGTTGAAAATTGGTGAGGTGGTAGTTTAGAGCCAGGAGAATGCTATAGGATACTTTTTATTCCAGAAACCACCCTCTAAAAGAAGGGTTAAATCAAAATTAGAATTGCGATGTCGGAAACGTTCGCTGAGGCTCGGCAAATTACCGTTCCAAATAAATCGATCCACTCCCCCACCACCAATCAAAGTCGGACCGTGCGTTTACATGTAAAGCCAAGCCGGCCACTGACGATCCAACGCGCCAACGCCGCAGTACGACTGTGGCGTTGGATCTTGGATCGTCAGTGGCCGTCTTTAATCGTCTTCCATGAGACAACTTCCCATATAACAACTTTGGGTGAAAGTTTGTATGGAAAATTATGATGACTGGATTTGAATGAAAAGAATAGAATACTTTTTATTAACAAAGAGATAAAAAGAGGTGGGATAGGAACAAAAAATGACAAGTACCAATATTAGTATGATTTTCAAAAATTTTGGATTGTTTATTTTAAAAATAATATCTATGTTTAAATCCGAAATTTTAGAAGTAAAATATTATCATTCCTTGATAGGGCGGAAAGAGGGCAAAATGTCTAAAGATTGATGTCGTTTTCATAATTTTTCCCATAAATTGCCTAAGTTCTCAAAAAAAAAAAATAGGTATGTTGCCTGCTTTCTAAAAAATTACTCTTAGGAGGATGAAAAGAGAGTGTTCTAGGGATAAAAATGTAAGAAAACGATATGGGTATTTTCGAGGAATTTCAGGTCGTTGATTTTGAAAATGATATTTAAGTTAAAGAGGGTTGTAAAATGAATGTGATAAAGGTAATAAATGTGAATAATTAATTTGGGTATCATTTTTATAGTTTTTGGGGTCGTTTATTTTAAAAATCTATATCTATTTATGACCGATTTGGCTGAAAATTGGTGGAGTGGTTGTTTAGAACCAGTAGCCTAACAAAGAATATTTTTTATCCCATTCCGTGTGACGTGGACATACAATATTAAACGTAAACGCATCTGACATATAATAACAAAACAAATGACAAAAAAAATAAAAAATAAAATAACAAAACTAAGGCGGAACAAGGTTCGCCGGGCCAGCTAGTTAAATATAAAAAGTTTAATGAAGTTTTTTGAAAGTTATTGAAAAATTGTTAAAAATTTTTTAAAAACTTTTAAAACTTATTAAAAATATAAATTAAACCTTAAAAAATTATCAAAAATGCTTAAAACTATTTTTAAAGACGTTTAAATATTTTTAAATTGATATAATATATTGAAAATAATTCAAATTTTGTGTTGAAAATGTTTTGAATCGTTTCAAAGCATTTAAATAATCTTTTTAAGCACTTTTGAGTAATTCATTCGTAGTTTTGAAAATTTTTGAACATACATTATTGATTTTTAAAAATTAAATATAAAAAGTTTCATGAAATTTTTCAAAATAAATTGAAAAATTATTAAAAAATTTTAAAAAGCTTTTAAAACTTATTAAAAATATAAATTAAACCTTGAAAAATTATTTAAAATGCTTGAAACATTATTTTAAGACGTTTAAATATTTTTAAATTGAAAATTATTGAAAATAATTCAAATTTTGTGTTAAAAATGTTTTAAATCGTTTCAAAGCATTTAAATAATCTTTTTAAGCACTTTTAAGTAATTCATTTGTACTTTTAAAAATTTTTGACCGTATTATTGAATTTTAAAAATTAAATATAAAAAAGTTTAATAAAATTTTTTAAAATATTTTAAGATTCTTTCAATAACTTTAAAAAAATTTTATTAAACTTTTTATATTTAATTTTTAGAATTCAATAATACGTTCAAAAATTTTTAAAAGTACAAATGAATTACTTAAAAATGCTTAAAAAGATTATTTAAATGCTTTGAAATAATTTAAAGAATTTTCAACACAAAATTTGAATTATTTTCAATAATTATCAATTTAAAAATATTGAAACGTCTTAAAGTTTTAAGCATTTTTAATAATTTTTTAAAGTTTAATTTATATTTTTAATAAGTTTCAATGGCTTTTTAAAATTTTTTAAGAATTTTTTAATAACTTTTAAAAAATTCCATTAATCTTTTTTTATATTTACTTTTTAAAACTCATTAATACGTTCAAAAATTTTTAAAAGTACAAATGAATTACTTAAAAGTGCTTAAAAAGATTATTTAAATGCTTTGAAATGATTTAAAACATTTTTAACATAAAATTTGAATTATTTTCAATAATTTTCAATTTAATAGTATATTAAAATACAAGTTCGAGAAAGCATCGATTCAAGCACGCGTTTGAAATTCCAACACGAGCCGCGTAGCGGCGAGTGGAGGAACAAACAAGTGCTGGAAAAGCTTTCTGAACGAGTGTTTTATACTATTTTTTCTATTTTGCGCCTTTTAATTCCTTTTTACATAAAAGAAATAAAAATTTGAAATTTAGGAAATTTTGGTAAGGTTGGGTACAATGATTTAGTATTATTTAAGAAGGCTGTGGAAAATTCAATTTGAATTGTCATAATTTTTTCTTGAAAATGAGTTCTGAAGATTTTTCATGTACTCCGCCCGAAATTCGAGCAAGTGCGGCCAATGTTGTTATCAATTTACTGCCAGAGAAGTCCAGATTGCAATATGAAAAACAGTTTCATCAATTTTTAGAATGGTGCAATAGAAAAAATGTTGGAAACATATCAGAGAATGTGTTACTGGCCTATTTTGATGAGCAAAGTAAAAAATATAAACCATCCACTTTGTGGAGCACCTATTCAAAACTTAAATCGTGCCTTAATATATACAGGAATGTTGACATATCAAAATATGTTAAACTGCAAGCGTTTTTGAAACGAATGTCTACAGGTTACGAGCCAAAAAAATCAAAAATATTGGAAGAGAGCGACATTAACAAATTCATTAAAGAAGCAGATAATAAATTGTACCTGGCGATGAAAGTAGATGTAAATTTTATTTATTTTGTAACTGTATACAAACTTAATATAATTTTAGGTTATATTAATAATGGGTTATAGTGGTGCGTGTAGGCGCGAAGAATTGACAAACATGTCCATCGATGACGTTGAATATAGACCTCACTCAGTTACTGTAGCAGTTCCTAAAACAAAAAACAATGTACCGAGACAATTTATGATAACCAACCCAGATTGGATTAATTTAATTGCAAAATATGTGGCCTTGAGACCAAAAATTGTTACACATAAACGTTTCTTCTTAACATATCGTGGTGGTCACTGTGTTAATAGTCCCATTGGGATTACTATTGGGAAAGTTTCAAGAAACATTGCTGAATTTCTTCATTTACCAAATCCAGACCTTTTCACGGGGCATTGTTTCAGAAGATCAAGTGCAACACAGTTGGCTAACCAAGGCGGTGATTTACTAACTGTAAAACTACATGGAGGGTGGAAATCGTCTGCCGTTGCAGAGGGTTATATTGACACATCTTTGAAGAAAAAGTTTGAAGTTGCACAAATCCTTGGTCGTCAAACTGTATTGCACTTACCTGATTCTTCTAACCATGACACAGTAGACAATCTTAATTTGGAATTACCTGGATGTTCTCACCATACGGATGACACTGAAAATAATATTACTGTATCAGATAGTAGTTCTTTCTGTCGTAATATTGTGTCAAACCAAAATTTACCTGGTATTACTTTAACGTCACATGACACTTCCAATGTTTCAATTAATGTTTATAACAATTGTGTTTTTCACGGTAATAAAAATTGAAGTTATACCCTTTTTCGTTTATTGCAGTTTGACAAACAAGTAGCAAGGTAGAGGATAGCCTGATCGCTATTTTTATATTCTTCATACTGCCTTCTGGTGTCTAACACTTTCACGGTACTTTCCGTTGTGACAATTCTGTTAACGTTGATAATAATTCTTCATGACAATCGAAGTTGATTTATTAAACACATTTTGTTCCCATTCACGATTTGACATTTGACGTATTTGGATGAACGGCAATGCCGCCAACACCAGAAAGATAAAATACACTAGCCTAGTAAAGCATCCAAAATTCTCAGTAACGAACTATACTTCGTGAACGAACCCAAACCGGTGCTTTACTAGTTCTAGTAACGACGCAAAATAGAAAAAAATATTTAAACGTCTTAAAAAAATGTTTTAAGCATTTTTACTAATTTTAATTTATATTTTTAATAAGTTTCAAAAGCTTTTTGAAATTTTTTAAGAATTTTTCAATAACTTTTAAAAAATTTCATTAAACTTTTTATATTTAATTTTTAACCTTATAAATCCCATTTTTATAAGAACGTCGTCATACTCGTGATGCTTGTTTTAATCCATATAAAGCGCGATTTAAAAAACATACTTTTTTAGGATGTTTTTTGTTAACCACAATCTTCTGGTTGTTCCATAAATACGGTTTCGCGTAATTACCCATTTAAAAATGCAATTTCCACGTCAATGTGGTCAACAATCATACTTAACCTAACATCACATGCAATTAACAACCTAAAAGTACTAAATCTAATGACAGGCGAAGAAGTCTTCTGATAATCTAAGCCATACTGTTGGGTAAAACATTTTGCTACCAACCTAGCTTTATACTTAAGATTTGAATCAGCATCGTGCTTAATGTTAAATACCCATTTATTCTTTACAACTCTTGTGTCTCTTGGTACGATCAACTAGCGTCCAAGTGTTATTTAATCTTAAACTTTCAAGCTCACAATTAATTACCTCCTCCCATTTATCTGCATCAGCTAACTTTCTAGCCGCATTTATATTACTAGGTTCTAAATTAGCATAAACAGAAACATGAAAATTTATCTCAAAATCATTTACGGTACCAGTAATATCACCTAAGTTTTCATGTTTTTAAACTGTTGCAAAAAGGTTCACGGCAGCTTCATCGAGATTAGTCACATCATGTATCAACATAGGTTGTGATTTTTCTTTAAAACTTACAACTTTCTCTTCTTTTTCTAGAACTTGACTTGT
Organism: Lagria hirta; assembly: GCA_947359425.1. Lineage (NCBI taxonomy): Eukaryota > Metazoa > Arthropoda > Insecta > Coleoptera > Tenebrionidae > Lagria > Lagria hirta. The sequence goes on along the minus strand of OX375801.1, from coordinate 8,322,646 downwards.
TCTGAATCTTCATGAAAATGACATCGCGACTTTTAACGATCTTATTCTTTTCAGAAATCCACACTCAAAAACCGTCTTTTTCGTCACAGTAACCTACAAAAGTAGCCTTTGGAACTTTTCTTGTCCCACTTTCTTGTGTTTTCTTTTGGAACGTGAACATAACATTCTGTTCTAAAAAATTCTAAAATGACTAATGCTTGTATCTTTCCTGACCATAATTCGGTTAAAGATTTATTCTTTGTTTCAGTTGGACCTGTTCGGTTTAACACAAAAGCAGCAATGTTAACAACTTCTGCCCATAGACGAATAGGCAACTTCTTGGTGTGTATTAACGATCTTCCACTTTCTATCAACGTTCTGTTCTCTCGTTTGGCAGGATTTTGCTGTGGAGTATGAGTCATTGTTACACGTAGATTAATAACGTGTTCGCCTAACAAATGTTTTACATATTTGTTATCAAACTCGTCGCCACCATCTTTAAGTAAACATTTGATGCGTATCCCTGTTGCTTCAGCTTCTTGAATAAATATTTTAAGGCATTAAACTGCTTCAACTTTTTCAAGGAGTAAAAGCACACGACAAAATTAAAAAAAAAACGTTTTTTATGCACAGAAAATACTTTGAATTACCAATTAATTTTACTTACATTGGGCCACATAGATCTGCACTTATCAATTTCGTCGATTGCACAGGTGAACGCTGGCACCAGAATCAGCCAGCCAGACCTCTGACTCCGGTCTGTCAGATACGGCTACAAACGCTTTACCTTGGGGGGTATTTGAATCACCTTTTAGGTCTTTTTGCGCTTTCTTGTTTTTGACTTGGCTTCAGGGTACAGTCTTTACTAGAATGTCCCGGTTTATGGCATCTCAAACATTTATATGTAGTTTTCTTACTAACTAACTCGTTATCCAAATTGTTTGACTTTTTGGCAACAATTAAGACTGTCTCCTCGTCATGTTTGTTTGAAAGTCTCATCTCGATCAGTTGCAGACGCTCAAGAGCTGTGCTCAAGAAGTAGATTTATTGTTCTGTCTTCTATTTTGATCGACATGTTCAGTTCATGAAAAGTCTTTTGCAGCTTTGATATGTGCATTGCAATGTTTTCACAAGAGTCCTTTGTTTCTTTGAAAAACTCTTCCATGAAAGCCTGTCCATCTTCTGTCCAGAACCTTGTTCATATACACTCAGCAACTTTACCCATATTTCATCTGTACTTCTGCAGGTAGCCGTTAATTCTACATTATTGTCGTCCAACGAGTTTACTAGGATTAGTTCTGCTAAATTATCTACCTTTTTAAAGTCTCGCTGTTTCTTGATAAAGGCTTTGTCATCAGCGGACTCTCCGGCTTCCAGCCTTGAGACAGCCTTCGTACCAATCACGTGCTCATCTACATCTTAATGTACTAGCAGCACTTCAACCTGCTGCTTTTATTTGTTCCAATTTTTGCCACCTTCCAGATTTCTAATTTGGTGTTTGAACTCCATGTGGTTAACCTCTAAAACACCTTAACTACAAATCCGCGAGAAAATTATTTATTTATTATCTTTTATTCTGCGTTTACTGGCTACATAACCTATTGTAATTATTTTGTTGATAATAAATAGTACCATTATTGTGGATCTTGGTTTATTCTCCAGTTCAAAAATACACAACCGTCTCGTTCCAAGACTACATTGAGAGAGGTCTGGCTGATGGAGAACCACAGACTTAACTATATTACACAAAAAAACATTGTTGCCTAACTTAAAACTAAGTATAACAATACATTGGATCGTACAAAATAACCCTGGATGGAAATCGATTTGTCCTTGTTGTTGCTGATACGTTCAGTAAATGGACAAAAACTTTTGCTTGCCGAAATGCCAGTTCTAGAAAGACCATTAACTTGTAAGAAGACCAAGTGTTTAGCTTTGGGGGATACCCACAGGCGATTATATCGGACAAGAGTTTACAATTTGTAGACTATATATTCCAGACAGCTTGGTCGATGGAAAGCACGACACTGGCGTACAGCGATATACCATCCGCAAGCAAACCCCGCTGAACGTCGAAATCAAGAAATAAAAAAATTATTAAGGATATTGGGAGAAATAAATGAGCGACTACCCTGGGATAAAAGCCTACATAAAATAAAGTCTTGTTCCAAAAGCTTTATTCCACTTCAATAAGAGACAAAAAGCAGCTACCTTCAAGTCAGCTTGTGTTGGGTTACGAGCTTCTAACTCCAGGACACTGGGAACATCAAGAGAATGATGCACCAATCCAAGAGGTAGCAGAGAGGATAAGGCAAGCTGACGAACACCAGCAACAGTATAGAAAAATTTACGACCGAGCTCACGAAGTTGCGCTTGTTTCATTTGAAATAAATGACAAGGTACTTACTAGACGACGACCTAGAGCAGGTCTACGAACAAAATGGATTGAACCTGGTAAGATTACCGGAGTGCTAGACGATAACTACTACCTTGTGGAAAATTTTGGAGGAGTCACGAGGGAGCAAATTAACAGCCTCCGCCCTGCACTTGCACCACTAAGAAGAAGACCTTGGAATAACGAGATAGAACAGCCCATAGAAGACGCTCCTAACTACGTCGTGGTAGGACACCTCGAAGATAACCTATTGGATTACGAGGACAGAGATCTTCACAGAATCTGTAACCGCCAAATTGCTCGACGGAAGAGCGACAGAGGAGGATGCAGAATCAAGAGATTAACAACCCAGAACCTTTTGAAGATGAAGATTCGGAAACCTAGGAGTCGGTGTCCGATAATTCAATTGAAGAAATAACCATCGATAATGAGTTCGGTGATGATATGTAAATGTAGAATAAGTTAGTTTAGGACAGTCAACCGCGATTCTCTAGGAGGGGGGCGTGTGTTATCGAATAATTAATTAAGCTAATTAATTAAATTCGAATTTTTATATTTATTATAAATGAATTGCGATAGCCTCTCTAATGCCGGTATTCATAGTCGTATCTCAAGCTCAAGCTTGAGTTCAAGCTTGAGTCCGTCTCAAGCAAAGACTTCGGCAATGCTCGGGGGAAAGCGTTTGCCTGCGTCATCCAGAAGGCACAAAAGTAGTAATTTTTGTGTTATTAGGTTTGACAATTGTGACGCATGAACGTCATTCTGCGTGTTTATATTTACTTTAAAGTAACAGGTCGAGTAATAACTCGATGCCGCAGGGGTCATATCGAACGAAAGTGTTTTGTGTTGTCGGGTGAGTACATGTCTACTGACAGAATACGTGTATGGTAACTTCATAAAATGTGCATTATAGACGAAAAAGCTGCGTATACAAAAACAGCAAAACATTTGTAGTTCCGCATGAACACCCCCAATAATGTGGAAAGTAATACGACGGATGCCGCAATAGTGCCAGAAAAGCGAACGATCTGGACCATTATTACATTCTCCTCAAAACACGAAAGCTGCAAAAGTGAGACCAAACAGAAGCTAGAGGAGCTCACACTGCGCGCTTTTGAGAAGGCCAATCTAAGTGCAACATTACTATAAATCTTACCAAACCTTTACCCACTTTTATTGCAGGAAATGTAACGCAGAAAAGTTATCAGAGTAGTTAGTAGTAGAAGCTATTCAAGAAGTGTGTAAAGATGAAAGAAAGTTTTCGGCAGCCGTTTTGTCTACTATGCTTCTGCAAACAATACCCTACACTTATAATGTAAACTAATAAAAATTTTACTTTTTTTGTACTTATTTTTACCAGAAGAAGGTGTTACAAAATAAAAATATTACCCAATTAATAAATATCTGTGACTTTTATTATTATTAAAACAATGCTTTCCTTTTTGCACAAAATGTGGCAAGCCCTTTAATTTTGTGTAAGTATTAATTGTCTTTCCACTAATTTGCAAGCAATTCTACATTCACTACATTGTCTTTTGTGAAGCTGTAGCGACGCCTAAATTCAAAGTTGGAAAAAAATTCCAATGGGCTCGCAGCATCCCGCACATAACTCGTTCCACATGGCAATGTTCGTTGTTATGAAATGCAACACATAATACTCTTCAGTGTTTTCTAACGTCAAATGATGACATAACCTGCAAATGGCGTCTTAAGTCGGACTTGAGACAAGTCGAGGCCTTGCTTGAGACCGACTTGAGGAGATAGACCCAGTGCGCTTGCGCATTAAGCAAAAAGCGCCATTATTCACACCGTAATTTGATATTTAAATCTTGAGATTTGTCTATAAATACCGATCCGGACTTGAGATCAAGCTCAAGATATGAATATCAGATTTCACGAGCATTGCCGAAGTCCTTGCTTGAGATGGAGTCAGCGATAAATCTATTTCAAAACGCATGCAAACGCTTTCCCAAGCATTGCCGGTGTCCTTGTTTGAGTCCGAGCTTGAGACGGACTCAAGCTTGAACTTGAGATACGACTATAAATACCGGCATAAATTAACACCGTTTACGGATAAGGCAGAGAGGCACCGAATATAAGAGAAAATAACTCCTAGAAAATTTGGCGGGGCCTTAGTTCAAGTGTAAATAGTTACTATAATTATTAATAATAATAATTTAATTAAGAACAGATAGCATAAGAAAATATAAAAAAACATAAATTGTTACGTTCTATGTGGGCTCTTTGAAAGCTGGGATATGAGTGGCTGGCTAAGCAAGGGTGCGATAGGTCAACTCTTGCTGTGCAATTTAATTTTACATATTTTTGTTGCCTTTGCATGTATGATTGCCGACAAATTTCTGCCTATGAACTAATCAAAAAATGAACATGGGTTCAAATAACATTGCAAGAATAAATCTAAATAGATTATGAACGTGTTTTATAAATTTCGAAATTTGAATTGACTTGAGGTTGACAGTTTAAGTGCAATTTACGTTATTATTGCGGTAAGTTTCATTTTACAGTGCAAGATTCTAATTTTGAAGCACGACGCTTTGTGGAGTGCTTTAATAAATCCGCGGGCTGTAAAATAATTAACGCACGAATCCTGTATTCAACTTTTTAGCCGAGGACTTAATTTTGTCTGTTTTAAAAACTCCGAAATTTGAATTGACTTGAGGTTGACAGCTCAAGTGACTAAGCGCCTTAAATTTTGCACTAAAAATATTAAATCGTCTATATTTTTGATATCTATAGGTTTTATTAGGTTGTCTTGGTATTAACGAACTATATGTTTGACTAAACAACACTTTTTTGTAGAGGTTTCTAAAAGCAGATAATTTTTATAATATTTTACAGCCCGCCAGTGAGTCAAAGTAAAAGATGGAAGCTTTGCCTGTGGAAACATTTATATACCATAATAGTTGACGAGACGTAAATATGCGATTTACAATCGACGAGGCTAAAAATGAATTTGTTCCAACCCACGCGTCCTTACTGTATACAAAAATGAATCTTGTGTACGTAATCGTTGGAATGTTGTTTTTATAACTTTATAAATTTATAGAGATAAATTTATACGACAAAAAATAGTCTAAATAAATAATAGCTTTACCTTCAAAGATGTAACAACTAGAGTAAAGTTATTTTGCTTCTAATAACTATTCAGACAATATTTAACAAAAAAAAACGACTTCATAAACGGAACGTCTTCTGTGGAGGAAACTGAAAAGTAAACGCAAACACTATTATCATAACGAAACTAATCGCCACTACAATTTTTGATGATTTCTCTCGATTTATCCATGATGCCATTATCACATCTTCATGGTACTACCTACCTTTGAGATATCATCTTTCTAACAAAAAAAGAATTATCAAAATCGGTTTATAAATAACAAGCTTATCCAGGAACACACATAAAAAACATATATACCAATTGAAAAACTTTCTCTTTTTTTAAAGTTGGTTAAAAACAAATTTATTCACTGTTGCTGTTGGACTAATAGCTTGTCTTTTCTGTTTCAGTGAATAAAACAATAGAATCACTTTTATTAATTGACATTAATAAAAGTGATTTTTTGTTTGACATTGTGAATCTTGTTTGACAACAAGATTCGCATTCACAAAGTGACAAAGCGCCAAAAACAGGCTAAAAATGTCGATAGATGCACGGTTCTTTAGAATAAGCTGAATAATGTAAATTTTTCTAAAAATTTTGTGCGTTTTTAACATTTTATCAATTTTTTATTGTTAAAGGTATATTTTAAAAAATTTTAATTGTTCAACCGTAAAAATGGCCACTACTGCTTTTGCTTTATTTTGCTGTCAACATTATTTCTTTCTACTTTTACTAAAATTTCTGGTATTGTTACTTAACTAACCTAATATAATTAATAATCAATCAAGGTCAATCCCATCAAAGACAGGCAGTAGATGACCTTTGCCTAACCAAGATTTGGTTAAAGGACATAGGTATATTAGATTGGAAACTTTTTTCGCCAAATAAAAAAAATGCTGCCAAGTTATGCAAAATCCTTTGGGAAAAAAGTTTTTTCAACAAAAGTAAGTTGAATTGAGTTTATATTATTTTCCAGAATTGGTGCACCGAGAGTTTCAAACTTGATTTTATTACCACCAAATGGCCAAATTAGCATTTATTCGATTTATAAATGTATAAAAACAGTTTCTGCATCATACCAACTTTAATGTTTATCTCGTTTTTTTTTCCAGAAAGCTTGGGGGCTCATTGGGACACAGAAGGCCAATTATGCATCGGAGGCTTCTTTTGAGACAAAAGTGATTATTATATAACCACATTTAGTCATCATCAATAACCCATTTCCATTGCAGCCATTTCTTCTTCACAAACTAGACGAAGGACCTTCTACAAATGTCAGTATTACCAGGGAAGATGCTTTAAATTATTATACACAAATGCACACTATTCGCCGGATGGAGACCAGTGCCGGAAATTTGTATAAAGAGAAAATCATTAGAGGTTTTTGCCATTTATATTCCGGACAAGAAGCCGTAGCTGTTGGAATGAAAGCAGCATTACGCCCACATGATGCGGTAATCACAGCTTACAGAGCTCATGGTTGGACCTACTTGATGGGGGCTACACCTTTAGCTGTTCTTTCAGAATTAACTGGTAGACAAACTGGCTGTGCTAGGGGAAAAGGAGGTTCTATGCATATGTACACTCCTAATTTCTATGGTGGAAATGGAATTGTTGGAGCACAGGTAATTACATTCAAACCTAATTACTAAGATTAATCCAAAACAAGAATCATTTAACTGAACAAAAAAAATCTCAATAACAATAGTTTGCTAATACTAACGTTGTTCATGCCTGAGTTTGTGTGAGCGGATCATAATTTTTAAAACAATTCCTTCAAATGTGAAAATAATTACAAAATTTCTTAATTTCTTTATTTTTTAATTTAAAATTGTTTTCTCACAAGAACAGAACATTTTTTGTGGTAGAATCTTTTTTTCCTAACGACCACCGAGTTGATGGTGAATAGCAATACTCAATTCAAGCTTGTTTTCAAGAATTCCGCTAAAAATTTCCTAATGCAGTGTTGACATCCAACACTTTTCACCATAATGTAACGCGTTATATTCAACTCTTTCGTGAAACTGGCTCGTGTGATAGTAAAAAGAGTGGTCCCTCTAAAACGAGAACAGAGCGAGTTATTAAAAATATAAGACAAATAATGGAATAGACGCCACGAACATCTCTACGTCGACTTTCAGAACAAGCTCAATTATCAACCACCACTTGTCACAACATTAAAAAAAAGGATATTCACTTGTATCCCTATGGTCTGCAAGAAGTACATCAACTGCTTCCTGTTGGTTATCCTGTACGTGTCAAATACTGTCGTTTGCTTATTAACACTTTTAATGGAAATATGTTAAACTTGAATTTACTTTATGGATGAGGCTTGATTTTATTGAGATAGTTTTGTTAACTCACAAAATATGGCTATATTATAATTCACAATAAGTGGCATGGCGGTAGGCGTTGTAAATTCAAATTTACGTTGGCAGAAAAGACCCTTGCTAATAATACCCTAGTTTCGACTCTGTTGGTATCCTCCGTTGTTAAATGGCTTGATTTTGACATTGACGGAGTCGTGTTATCTCTGCTGTGGGGCTAAACCACGTCACATGTGACGTATAACCTCAAAATAAAGTGATGACGGTTTCGCATTTTTGGTAACTTTTTCGACATAACATAATGCTCAATTTGGATAATCAACTCCTACCGCAACGCCACTTATTGTGAATTCAACTATATGTGGAGTGCAGAAAAACTTGATTTTATTGAAGAGGAAAGGCACCACTGCCCCTCAAAAAGCAGGAGTGGGGGTCGCTATTTAAAGGCTCAGAATTATTAGATCAATTTTTTCAATAGAACATTGGCTGCTTCAAGAAACCGAAAGAAGATTTTACCGTATTCTTTGCACAGCTTCTTGACGATGAAATTGTGAAGTGTACTTTCAGCGAGGCGATGCCACTCTAATACCACTTACAATACCTTGAATATGATCAATTGATGATACAAAATTTTATGATCGTCGAGTTATCAGCCTAAAGACAGCCATAACTTTTCAAGATCTTGCGACCTCACTCAACGTGACTTTTTTTTATTGCCTTATTTAAACAACTCGATTTTCCAGCAACGCTTAAATAACCTCGATGAGTTGCGTCAGGAAATAGTTGCCAAAATTGATGATATTAATAATAATCCTCAAATGTTTGCAAATGTTGTCAACGCAACGGTTGAAAGAGTCCGCAAATGCCTTGAAGTCGATTTTTGATTATTTGTTATAAAGCTTATTTGTTATAACACTACAAATGCTTTTAATTTAATCTCATCAACGTGTTGAACTAAGATTCATTAAATTAAAACTGGGGTTAGATAAGGTTTAGATGTCAAGTTAATAACTGTCATTTCGATTCGATGGTAAAGATACGTTCACAACAAGCTCAATTGTCAACCACCAGTTCCCACAACATTTAAAAAAAGGATATTCACTCGTATCCCTATCGTCTGCAAGCAGTGCGTAACTAAAAAGTTAAACATTTATGATAAGCTTCGACGCCAAATTTAAAAAACCACCCGTTGTATTGGCTTTAATACTATACTATATGCTTCGGCTATTAGCAAGAGGAATCGGGCATCTTCGGAAATTTTTAAATCGCATTTAAAATGTATGTAAACACCCTTTATATTGGTAAAAATCAATGTCTTGTTTACACAACACAATTTTTGAGAACAGCGGTGTCAGCAGGACTTATCAATTCATTCTACCTTCTCTTTCGCCTGTCAAACAGGGTTTTTCCTTATCGGCGTGCAAATACGGTTTAGTTTGGAACACAAAGCTATATAACACGGCACGCCCAAGCAAACATTAGCCCAGGAGAAAATGCAAGCTCAATGAGCAAATTCAGAAATAAATTCAAATTAACCAATCGGAAGCTCAAAAAAGATGAGGTGCGGTGTGTACATGAAAGCTAAAGCGCCTTCAGGCCATGCCTCTCCAAAGCTCCTGTTTGCTTGGATAGACAGTGGCTTAATTTGTTTTTTTTTTGCATTACGTGAGTAACAAATATCCAACCTTCTATTGTCAAAATATTTTTTCTGCCTTTGAACAAATCACATCAAGGCAGTATCCTTGGTCTGTTTACGTTTATTCTTCATATCTTTGGTATTTATTTGGAATTTAAATATTCAAGAATATGCTAATGATACGCATGTTTATCAATTATTTCAGCAAAGTAATGTTTCCAGGCTAAATTTAAAGTTAAATCTCAATTTACAGTCTGCCTATTATTGTCATTTAAGGCATAATACAGAGTTAACTTGGGTAGCAAAGGCAACTTTACAGTATTTTCTGGAAAAAGACTGAAAGAGGTTCATCTAAAAAATATAAGTAATATTGTAAATTGAGTCAATTTTAAAGAAATGACATGCAAAAATTTTGATAAATTCAAATACTTTTACTTTTTTAGGTACCATTGGGTGTGGGTATAGCTTTTGCAGCTAAATATAAGGGCACTGATGGAGTGTGTGTAGCCCTATATGGCGATGGTGCTGCAAACCAAGGACAAGTTTTCGAAGTTTACAATATGGCCAAATTATGGGATATTCCCTGCATTTTTGTTTGTGAAAATAATGGTTATGGCATGGGCACCAGCTCGGCAAGAGCGTCGGCCAATACTGCGTACTATACAAGGGGCGATGCAATTCCTGGAATATGGGTTGATGGTATGGATGTTTTAGCAGTCCGCGAAGCTACAAGATACGCAGTAGAACATTGTAAAACAAAAGGGCCAATTGTTCTAGAAGCAGCCACTTACAGGTATATAATAAATATTTTAATAATACATAGATAACAAAAAATAAAATAAAAATATTTTACTAGGTACTCAGGTCATTCAATGTCAGATCCAGGAACAAGTTATAGAACACGCGATGAGATTCAAGAAGTTCGTCAAACTAGAGATCCAATCACATCATTTAAAGAGAAAATTATTTCCACGAATCTTGTGACAGCAGATGAATTAAAGGTAAGATCAATTTTTTCTGCTAACACGTTGTACAAACATGCTTTTAGACTATCGACACTGATATTAGAACTACTGTTGACGATGCAACAAAGAAAGCAAAAGCTGAAAAAGAAATTCCACTTGAAGAAGCAACAGCTGATATTTACGCCGTTGATTTAGAGAAGCAAATTCGTAATATCGGACCTTTCAATCCATTGTCCCACAAAAGAATTGGAGAAGCTGTTAATCTAAAATAAATTAGATAAGTAAGCACTTATCTCATTTAATTTTATTTATCTGTAAATAAAAAAAGTTATGTACGAATTATAAATTTCTAATTATTTACAATTAGAACAAAAACCGACTGAAAAACGCAAACCAGGTACATATATATAATTTAGTTGAAAATTTCTAGTGGGATAAAAATCATGTGGGATATTTTTGGCAGAGGCGGATAAAATAACTTAGCAAACTTTGCTGTCATGTTTTTAATGTTAAGCTAGCTTAATTTCAAGTCAAATACAGCACACGTAAAGCTGCATAAACATTGAGCACCCTCCCCTTCTTGTACCATGCGCATCTAACAATTAAAAGTATTCGTACTCTACTCCATGGTGAAACCAGGGTAACATGGATGGAGTAAAACGGACTTGCCTTAGCACCGGGGAAAAGCAAAAGTGTGCGACTGGTAGAAAGGAAAAAATTGTAGAAGCTTGAGATTCACAATGTGCAAACCTCCGAAAGTGTGTTATCTATGAGTGCGGCTACAACCAAAGCTGTGAGTTGCCGTTCAAGTAGATGGCATAAAAAAGAAGAGCGAGGACAGTAACCTGCCTTTTAGCAGAATTTTACCAAGAGACAGGAGGCCAAAGGGGTCTCTTAGAAAGATTTTGTTTATTCTTGTGCAATTCATAATGTTGTATTAAGTGCAAACGAGTGAGAATGTATCTGGAAAGATGGTATAAGATGGTCCCAATAGACCTACTGACAAAAGAAACAATTAGAATTTGGGAGAAGACAGTAACAGGGGTATAGGAAAATACGGCAATTGAAAGACAGAAACGCTTCGTCTCTAGCAACAGAGATGATAAAAATACGCATGGACAATGATAGGTAATGTTTAGAGAGTAAGGGAGGCATGAGCATAGGAAAGTTGACTATTTTCTTACACAAATGATTACGCAGCACGGATGTTTTAGTGAGTACCTCAAGTGGATTGACAACGTAACGGGTAAATTATAAAAAAAAAGATAACAGAAAAGACCTAGCGAAATAAAGTCCCTCTTGTTCCTACTTCATCAGAGGCAGGAGTTCGGAGGAATAGATCATCGGCTTAGGGTCCCCAAGAGTCAGGTAAAGCAAAGATCGGCAGGTAGAGTGGAGTGCAAGCTTTCCCTTCGATAGAATTTAATCCCTCCGAAGTAATTCTTTGTGGTAGTTGCCGTAGTATTTCATATGAGCCTGAGTGGCACAACCAAGCAGTATGGGCTGCGTAGTGTTTGAAAATATCTTTGATGTTAGACGATAGCAGTTATTGTAATTTTGAATAAGAGGCACACGATTTTTTCTATTATAAGCCTGCCTCAATGATACATACTTTCTGAGAGTGTAAAATGAACAATAATTTTCGTCTATAAATATGGCAATACTTTCTTTAATAATGTCATATATTTACCACCCGCTCGGGAGACCGAGCTCGTATACTTCAGTCGTTTGGTTATCATCGACTAATTGACGGTCAGAGCCAACATTGAATAAAACTATCACTGAGTCATTGATTAAAACAATTGAGTTGTTGCAATTGCAAATACATTTTTAATATTTGTATTTAATGAAAATATGTTTATTAAATAAACGGTCATTATTTTCAGGGAAAAATTAGTAATATTTTATTTTTTCATAACCAGTTTTTTTATTAATATCACGTGTACAAAATAATTTCGATGTTTCATATCTGCCAGGTGTCCCGTGAAGGCTCACATTTTTTTCTTATAGCAATTTTCTAGTATAGTTCTGAGTCAGTTCTGGCGGTAAATAAATATGAAATGCAACATCTTTGACTTTAATAATAAACCTTTACAAACTTCTGAATCATTTTTTTTTCAGCCTATTTAAACATAAATAGACACTTCGCTTAATTACAACGGGCGTTTTTTCTAAAAAAAAAAGAAAAAATAATAGGAACGATATTTGTTCTATTGTATCAATTCTTACCACTTATCAAACTTTTGAACCACAAGCGAATTTCTTCTAGGTAATTAGGTTCAGACTTTGAATTGAACCGGTTGCATAAATTACCTATTAAAATAATTGTTGTAGCTTTTACATTTTCTATTGGAAGGTCATTTAAAATAATTGGTTTTAAATGCTCTTCAATTTTTCCATACACCCACTTTTCTGGTTGATTTTTGCAGTATAAAAGTAACGCAAAATCAGAAGATCTGCTTGGGTTTTCCAAAAGCATGTTACCTGAAAAAAAAATTTTTTTTAATAGTTTAAACATTGTTAATTTAATAATAGTTGTACCTAAAAATGCATTAAGCAAGTCTTCAAAGAAAATGTTGACGTCCCATCTTTCTACAGGGTATCCATAAAATTTGACAAGCAGATCGCGTAGTGGAAGAAAGTTATAGCCAGGCTTACTGCAACTGCTTGTTAAAATAGTTTGTACCATCACTTTGGCCAATGGCATTTCTAAAAGTGGATCCAATGTAAATTTACTTCAAATGTGTAACTAATTAGTTCGAAAAAGTTCACGTATTATTATGTCGACAATTTCTTTGTGATTTTATGAAAAAATATGTATACTTCCTATTACCCAGATTCAAGATTAACAGATGATATTACACTGCGACCTTTTGTTCTATGGTGCTCCCTACATCTCCAAACACCCATAGCCAGGCGAAAGACATCTTCCTTCGTTAGCTATCTGATTACCGAGAGCTTAATACCTAACAGATCCAAGATGTTTTTGAAAGACAAAAAAATGTTTATGTCTTTAATACCATAAAATTATATTCCGTCTTTTTCAGCAAAAAAAGAAGAATTCAAATTTCTACACTTTCTAACATATTAATAAGTAATGAACTTCAAAACCAAATCCAACTTTTACGATCTTTGAAAGCAACTTTAGTGAAATTACGTTCTATCGGAAATTTTGCACTTGCTACGCACGATTTACACTAGTCGAATTTAATTTAAAACGAAAAATAATGTATTAATAGAAATAGTAAAACTAAAATACAAAATAAACTAACATCATAAAATATACAATTTTTAAATAAATTCCATCTTTACACGCAATTCAACTTTTTTTTTTGAACTCCCAAATGTTAAAGATATAGATCGAATAATTGAAAGTTGTACAGTGCGATTAAAAAGTCCTTCAATCAAGTAGGCGTTGAAACAAAGAACGTATGTCGAAGATAAACTGGCGGAAAATATTTATATGTTACTAGCAGCCCGGTCACGCGTTGCTGTTAAAAAAATGTTGTAATCGTTAAAAAAATTTAATTTAAATCTGGAATAATTTAGTAAAACTTTTGTTTCCTTCGATTAGCTTCTTAAAAATTTGAGTTTTAGAACAAAAAAAACAGTTTTTCGGTTTTCCTCACTAAAAGATGATAGAATTGCATTGAATTGAACACGGCGACGTTGTCGCTTTGTGCTAGATGCCAATCTAGCTACCTTGATTTTTTTAATATACAGCCAGCAGCATGAGCGCCACTAAAAGAATTACAGCGAATCTAAAATGCATAGGAATATACAAATAGTTACCACTATTTAAATGCCACTATTTTAATGCTTTAAAGACTAAGTTATGATATCAGCTGGCAATCTTTAAAATTTTATGAGGGTGACAAATTGGCAACCGTCTATCAGAGGCTAGTTCGTCGCAAATGCCAATTTTCTCGCGCGATTTACATAGGAAGACATACTCAACTCAGGATATACTCTTTGTATATATAAAATATATACTAATTACACACGGAGGTCCATGTACAATGTACATATATATATACACACTATACAATTATGCATATAGCTCATAAACAGCGTTCTGTGACAATGACGCGAGTTCCAAGATTTTTGTTCACCCAAAAAGAGCTCAACGCGCCTAAAGTAGTTTTCACTTTAATGTGAATTGAATACATAAAAATTATTACAACTTGTAACTACTTAGCCTTGTAAACTTATTGTCAACTAGCTTCTATTTATACTTACTATCGCAATTTATGGCTTGAGGTAGAACTTCCGTCCATGACGTCAATACAGTAAAGAAAAACGGTAGAGCTAAATCACCACAAAAGTAAAAAATATCACAGCACAATTTACGCAGCCTAAAAAGGTTTTTCTGCATCCGACATACAGCTAAATATAGTCTAGTAATCGGTATCATAACTTGAACACTATCACAAGTTAGTAGTTTTTGTTCAGCCAGAAACAAAAACTTGTCAAGAATACCATTTGCGGTAATTTTTTCTAATTTTACCATAAATCCAAGCATAGTTCTTTGAACATCAGTCAGCAATGGAGCACGGCAAGGTTCTGATGTGGTTTTGTCATAGAAATCCACTGATATCCGTTGTAATATGGCCCTATAAGTAAAAAATGCATTGCAGAATAATAGAAAAAACTATATGCAGCATGAAGGGTGTAGCAATTTTGTTGCATCCAGCCGTCTAATAAGCATATTTATGTTTATTAGATGTATCAGAATGAACTGACTATTTTTTAAGAAACCTCTTAAAAATATTTCTTTAAATAATATAGGGTTAATCTTTATTCATAGATTCAAACTAAAATAAAAATTTGGTTCATGATATAAGCATGTCACTTTAATATTAGAACAATATAACTGGCAATACAGTCACAAGAAAATGCCAAACGCACTGACAGAAAAAAAAATTTGAAAAAATTGCCAGTATCTCTCCAAATATTTTAAATGATTATTTGCAAAATTATGCTCAACGTATATTCATTATTGCCAAAAAGCCAATAGATATTATTTTGAACATCTTTTGAAGTATCAAGGCTCGGAGCGCAAATCATGATTCAAAATCTGGAAATATAGACTAAATATTTGAAAAATAAAGACCAAAATATTGACTTTTTAAGTAAAAAAGTTTGCAACAAATGTAATGACATAAATTTGTTTATTAAACTCAGTTTTAGTTCAACAAAAAAAAACAAATTCTGAAAAAACTAACCAAAAAATAAATATGTATACATATATTAATAAATATTAATAAAAAAACATTTCGAAAACAAAACAAAATCAATTATTATTTTTAGGTACTTCAGTAGAAAATTATATTTGAAAATATAAGCTACATTACTTTTTTGGATTAGAGTTAATTGCCACGGTCCCATGTTACTCGTACAGATAACTAAATTTTAAATAATAGTGAATTTTAATTAGTTGAAAAAATGGCACTTGAATTTCACTTTCGACTTTTTCACTCAGTTCATTGTAAGCACGATATCACGATTAATAAAGCAGCTGGACTATTGCAAAAAATACAAAATTGACAAAATCATAAATGGGAAAATTCGTTCTTCGTATTTCTAACATTTATGAACATACATACAACCAAAAGATCTCCTAAATATAAAATTATAGACTTTTATGGACTGATGTTAAAAATATAGACATTTAATAAAATAATGACTGATTCCAAGCCTTGAAGTATAGAATTTATGTATTATATAAAAAAAGGCTCTGAAGTTGTTTCCATTAAAATGTATTTTTAGTTAAAAGCGTTATTTAAAGAAGTATTATTTACTTTAACTTATTTTTTGGTCAAAGTACAAGAAGCAAAGAGTTAACAATAAATATTGGAGCTTTGAATTCTTAGCTAAATAAAATAATAGGATAATCAATGGTTATCATGTAACAGAACAGTCTGCTAACAGAAGATTATCAGCACGATTGTATACTAGTCTCAGTGAAATAACGCTATAAAGCCCTTCTAAAATTCTGCTTTTTATAATCTTCTACTACTGCACGAATGCATGCACGAATTGATCACTCAAAACAATATTGTAAATATCTTTCGCATAGGTAGCAACAGATTAACCAGAACCGTACGGGATTTGTGAGTAAAATGAGAGGTTTATAAAATTTTTTTTTTCCGAAAGATAAAAATGTTATTTCATCGTTGGTACATAATTACTTCCTTTTTTTTTCGTTTATTACAAATATTTACAGTTATTATAAATTTAACGGGTGTTCTATGAATCTTCTTACCTGAAAGGATACCGACAAATATTAAAGCCAAACTTGTTGGTAGTGGTCATTGCTGGGCCACTGACTTTGGCAACAACGGAAGGATCATGTCACGTTATTCCATTTGGAGTAGTATAAATACGGAGCATATTACAAAATAGACAGTTTCAATGAAAAATACCAAAAAAAAAGCTTACTCAGAAACGTATCCAGGCTCTTGTGTTCTGAATTGGTTTGCAACATCATTCAATACTTCCTCTTCTTTCGAAAACACAATTAGTTTTTTAAATAATGCCTCAATTTTGCTTGTTGCCATTTTCTTAGAAGTTAATGCTGTTTTTTTTTCAATGTCTGTGTTTAAGGATTGTGGTTCCGTTTCTTCAAATTCTAATCTTGGAACAGTGCTGTTGGTTTGTATTACAGGTTGATTTGTAGAATTTCTTGCAGATGAATTTAGGTTTGGGGAAAGTGAATTGTCATCAAATGCTTTTTGTTCATGTAATTTTTTCGACTCGTATATCCTTACAGATCTTCTAATAAAGCACATTGGTTTTTTGAATTTCGTTTCAGAACAGGATGTTAATCCTGTTAACATAAAGCAAAAATGCATGTTAGAAAACATTTTTAACTAAGACTGCATTTCAATAGCATCTTTTTTTTATTTAAATCTATACGTATACGAATATTATAAAGAGAAAAAAATTATATTTTTTATGTAAAGAATAAACATAAAACTACTCGACCGATTTCAAACATTTTTCTGCCATCAGGAAGCTACATTATCACTGATTAACATAAGTTATATTTATTACTAGAAAAAACTAGAGACCCTTAGAAATCCCTCATAAAGCCAACCCAAGGTGTCTATAAAATGTCTTTTCTCGCATATGATAGAACAAAAAAATTTTCAACAATATTATATATTTCAATATCTACAAAAAATCTTTGCAAGGCCATATGTCCAACTATTCCTATAACTACTGTTTTAGATTTCAAAAATTGATAGAAATGCCAATTAAAATAATTAATTATAATTAATCAATGTGAATATGGCAAGAAAATGAAGAATGGGAATATTCGATTAATCTGTGTCTTCTAGAAATGCAGGCTGAGTAGATCAGTGTTGTATTCAACTTATTTTACCTAATTTTAGTACGAACCAATCTAAGACCTACTGCCACAAAGGCACTGCCGCCCTTAATTCATGTTAATATTATACACCCTGTATATAAAAAAATTGTTTTGACTTGTAATATTAAATTTAACATGTAACCGGAACTGGATTAAGCTTATAGAAGAAATAAACTTAATTGTTAATTTTAGAAGAAATACGCGCTTCTAATAATTTATCTTCTGAAAACAGTAAGTTTGTCATATTCAATTCTGACATGAAATGTACGTTTGACGATACTACCGCTATATGATTTTAATTTAATTTTAAAAATTACTGTTTACATTAGGTAAGTTATACAATAAATAAAAAATTGACATATCGTTTCTTTGTAAGTTTATATATATTTTTAGTCTTAAAATGGCCTGAATAAAAGGCGAATGTTGAAGTGTTGTTTTAATTAAAATTGTCCCTACAATTAGATGAAAACCTAATAATCAATCTAATAGATAGCAAAGTCATTTTATTCGAAATTTATAAGCTTAACCCCAAATGTAAAGCTGTCGCTTGTGATGTTTCTACGAGATAGAAACATTAAAAGTTAAGCTCTTAAAACAAATAAGTTTCGAATACAGTGACTTTGCATTCTATATACGACTATGTTATTACATTATCTATATTGTTAGCTCGATCCAATGACACACTATACAATTGTTATTTCATCTATCTTTAAATAATCTTTCTACATTTTTTTTCAAAATTTAAAACCTAAAAGACACAAAGTTACACAATCGAAAAGAATGTGTATTCAAAAATATTAAATAATTGCTCTATAATGTGTTTACACTCTGTCGTCATAAAATATTAGAGGTTTCACTGTTGAACTGTCGCCATTAAAAATTCTTATTACAAGGCTCAGAACACTTATAGTTTCAATAAACCAAATATAGACCTGCAATTTCCTTAATATTAGCATAATAATATTTGCCATTCAAAGAGTTAAACAAACTACAGTAATTCTGTTTCTGTTTTTAGATAGAGATACGTTAAACATCTTTATCTTAAATTTGAGTACCTTTATTTTAATAGTTTAAAAGGAAAAGTATTCCAATTGATTAGCATGAAAACAATCAAAACTTGTTATCAAATTAACAATCCTTATTAATTTTTCCATCTCTTGTTATAATTAAAATACTAAATGCTAGTTACCTGATGCCTCTACTGGCCCAAGACCAGTTGGTAAGTTAGAATCATTTTTACATGGAAGACGCTTATTTATAGTTGATGTAGATCCACTTTCACTACAAAAACTCAAACCACATTCTTCTTCTTCTTCTTGTGCTATTCTTTGATTATCAGAAGTTTCAAAATCAGTTTCTTTTTCAATATCTTTTACAATCATACCAGACATGCTTGTTCCTAATTTAATGTTATTAGTACATGCTACACTAAGATTTTTAGATATATTATGCATGACTTTTTCTCCAGCATTATTAACAGGTAAAACGTCTACATTCTCAATCCGTTTTTGAATATGTTCAGCATTTTCTTCGTTATTCTTACATAATTTTGGTGTTAGGTCTTGTACTAACGGCAGGAACTCCGAAGATAATAAGTTTTTCCTTCTAGAATTCTTTAAACGATCAGTTTTATTATTTCTAGACAGTCTTCCAGTTGGTATTTTAGCACGTTTAAACGGCACAGTTTCCACACATTTATCATCTGAAAACAAAAATAATGCTTTCATATATATATATAAAGAAATAAAAAATAATGAGTAAAAGATTCGCCACCCCGCCACTACATAAATTCTAACTTGTGTTTATCCAATTACAGAGAAAAATATAAAAATATAAAACAACAACTGCTTCAGTCGACCAGTTTCGCTAATACTTTATTTTAGCATCTTCAGGACTACAAAAATTATTTTAGATTGATTGGGTACAAATTACTGTAAGCTTACCTAGAAACACTAGATTACCATGAATTGATAATAAAGTTTGGGGACCAACATACCAGATTGAAAGTCACTCGAGTTTTAACTTTATTATTGGTATATCAGCTTATCTTTGAGAAAAATTATAAAAACGTACCTTTATCTTTCCTTTTTCATTCTTTTATTTCTTTTGTTGTGATGTACAGTGTATTGTACTCAATCAATCCGAACAATTTGTTGCTATACATAATGTGACCAAAATGCAACAAGCGAACCAACATTAATAAAATAAGTAATTTAAAAACATATATGAACATTAAAAGATTAAAATTTTAAAAATTTAAAAAAAAAACCCATTTTTTACAAACACGTCAAAATTATAAAATATAAAATTAACCAAGATTTATTCAAGTCAAACATCAAAAATTGAAAACATCAATACTATAGGAAAAACAAAAATTGTTGTCACCTTAGAAGATTTCGATATATGGTACTCAATTTTTGGATATCTGTTCTATTATTGCATGATCCCTTTTCTTTAAATATATAAAACATTTCTGCTAAAAGTCTTTTCTCCAAGTACGGTTCCCAATGCAGAATCTCAACTGTTTGGTAATTGAATTTGTGCCCAGTGTTATTCGCATGTGCCGCTAAAGCTGTTTTATTTTTTGGTAAATTGTGTAACTGACAGTCATTTTGATGATTTTTAATTCTGTTCTTTAGTTTTTGAGATGTTTGGCCAATATACGTGATATTGCAATGAAGACAGTTAATTTTGTAGACTACATTTGATTGTTCAAAAGCTGGTGTGGGATCTTTTAATTTTGTATATAACTTGTTAAGTACCTTTTGATGATAGAACGCTAATCTAATATTGAACTGTTTAAATAATTTTACAAATTGGTTGTTTAACCCAGCAATGTTAATCATTTTGAAAAATTTAGTTTCTATTTTGTTGGTTTCCGATAGTGTAGAATGAGTCGATGGTGTGTTTGATGTTAAAATCTAATTTATTATGTGCAATGGATAATCATTTGCAATAGCAATGTTTTTTAGAATAATGAGGTTTTGATTATGAAACGACTCATCACTTAGCCTAAGTATTCTAAGTTTCAGAGACTTCAAAATTCCTATTTTTTGTTGAAAGGAATGTTCTGAATTATAATTAAGAATTCTATCTGAAGCTAACTGTTTTTTATAATAATTGATAAGTAATACATTGTCTTGGGTTCTAATAAGTTTCATATCTAAAAAAGGTATTGAAGATTCTATTTCTGTTTCTATCGTAAATTGAATTTTACTGTTGTATGAATTGAAAATGTTGAGGATGGTTGTACTTTGTCCTACTGGAATAGCTGTGATAATATCATCTACATAACAAATTAAGAAACGGTAATTTAAATGGTAATAATGGGATGCAATGCTTAAGTAAACTGTCCATCACAAGATTGGCCAAAATTGGGGAAGCCAGATTTCCCATCGCACTTCCAAAAATTTGTTTGTAAAATGTTGATTGAAACACGAAGTAACTAGATTGGAACAAAAATTCAATTACAGGATAAGTGAGAAAACTCTATAAGTGAGAGTAATAGCCAGGCCCCGTCATTTTAAGCTCCTAAAACCTCTATTAGTGAGAAACCGAAACCTCTGTAAGAGAGAGTCGTTTTTCCCTCATAGACCTCCGTAAGTGAGACTGCTACTTATCTATACCTCTATAAGCGACAGTCGAGCTTTATTTACAAATTTAACATGTGCTATTTTATGAATCATTCTTAACTTTCGTGGAACTTCCTACTATTGTTTTTGTATTCTCGTCAATATTGTACCTATTCTATTTCGTGGAACTAAATAATGTTGTATCATATTTTTTCCAAATGGACACCTGTGCCCTGACATTAACGTACTTCTAGCTATGAAATTTGCTAGAAAAGTATGGTACTTAGTCAGCGACGTTACTGTCAAAAACTTTTTGTTTTGTTTTCGTAAGCATTTAAAAATATATACATATGTACATAATATATATTGTGCATATCATGCACATAATTTTATCATATTACATATTTACTACATTCGTACTTGCTGTGACTTGTTATTGCTGCGTACCCCTATAAGAGAGAAACGCTACCCATGTACCTGCATTAGCGAGAAACTCGGGTTAGTGAGAAACCTCTATAAGCGAGAATGAGATTGTGCTCCCCTGAACTCTTGCTTATCCAGGTTTGACTTATAAGAATAAGACAATTTTTGTCTAAAGTTGTAAAGTCTCTTATTATTGGCCAATAGGATTTTATTGATTGGATTACAAGGTCTTGAGATATATTAGTGAATAGTGAAAGTACATCCAGTGAAACTATGCAATAATTGTCAGGCAGTTGAAATTGATTGTATTTATCAAAGTATTCATAAGAATTTTTGGTGTTATATTTAAAGTAAGGGATCAGGTTGTTAAGTATTGTGACAACAAATTTTGATAAGTCGTAAGTTGGAGATCCAACACAAGAAACGATTGGGCGGAGCGGGTGCTCTTGTTTGTGTATTTTTACCAAGCCATATATTTTAGGCGGTACAGCTGTACTGGTTTTAATTTTATAAAATTCTGAAATTGATATGTGATCATCGTTAAGTAACATATTGGCAAAAACATTATTTCTTTTTGCAATATTATCTGTTGGATTTTCATTGATAACTTTGTATACTGTTTTATCATGTAGTAGATCTAACATTTTATTAATATATTGTGTTTTATTCAAAATTACCGTTTTGTTTCCTTTATCTGATGTTGTGACCATTATGTCTGAATGACTATTGATAAACCTAGATGTTTTATTGTACATGTTATTTAATAGATTATTATGAGGACATTTAATTATATTGTTAGTTATAATATTAGTGCAAGCAAGTCTTAAACGGTCTTTATCAAAATGAGGAATTGTATCATCATTTTCTAATCTTCCAATTATATACTCAATATCCTTGAGTAAGGGCAAAAGTGGAAAATCTTTTTTAGTGTATTTGATCGATATTTTTGGGCCTAAAGCAAGAAAGTTGAGTATATCATCGGTAATATTTGTGTTAGTAGAAAGATTAATCACCCAATCGGTTTTGTTGGTAATAAAGTTTTTCTTTTGGTTGCACAGCTTCATGCGGCACATGCGAATAACACTGGGCACAAATTCAATTACCAAACAGTTGAGATTCTGCATTGGGAACCGTACTTGGAGAAAAAACTTTAAAGAAAAGGGATCATGCAATAATAGAACAGATATCCAAAAATTGAGTACCATATATCGAAATCTTCTAAGGTGACAACAATTTCTGTTTTTCCTATAGTATTGATGTTTTCAATTTTTGATGTTTGACTTGAATTAATCTTGATTAATTTTATATTTTATAATGTTGACGTGTTTGTAAAAAAATGGGTTTTTCTTTTAAATTTTTAAAATTTTAATCTTTTAATGCTTAAATTCTTTTAATGTTCATATATGTTTTTAAATTACTTATTTTATTAATGTTGGTTCGCTTGTTGCATTTTGGTCACATTATGTATAGTAACAAATTGTTCGGATTGAT
The DNA here is from genome assembly GCA_947359425.1 of Lagria hirta. Lineage (NCBI taxonomy): Eukaryota > Metazoa > Arthropoda > Insecta > Coleoptera > Tenebrionidae > Lagria > Lagria hirta. Next base: position 8,299,362 of record OX375801.1, on the reverse strand, counting down.
TGAGTACAATACACTGTACATCACAACAAAAGAAATAAAAGAATGAAAAAAGAAAGATAAAGGTACGTTTTTATAATTTTTCTCAAAGATAAGCTGACATACCAATAATAAAGTTAAAACTCGAGTGACTTTCAATCTGGTATGTTGGTCCCCAAACTTTATTATCCATTCATGGTAATCTATTGTTTCTAGGTAAGCTTACAGTAATTTGTACCCAATCAATCTAAAATAATTTTTGTAGTCCTGAAGATGCTAAAATAAAGTATTAGCGAAACTGGTCGACTGAAGCAGTTGTTGTTTTATATTTTTATATTTTTCTCTGTAATTGGATAAACACAATTTTAATCAAAAACAAGAGAATTATCAGCTACACTTTATATAAATTCTAACCAATTCTAGAGCGATAAGTTTCAGCTATCATTAAAGCTGAGACTCTTATTCACAGAGTAAGTTGCCAATATATAATTTTCGTAAACATTTGAGAAAAGCTCTTTAAGCTGAACCAAACGACTCTAGATTCACGTGATTTAATCTAATCACCGAGAACATGTCTAAGAGATTATACCGGGATTTTCATATTATGGCATTCATAAAAATATAGACTAAATATTATTATTATTCTTGTAATAATTACTTTATATACATTAGTTCATTTTAAGAAATCCAAAATTATAGACAATAAATAAATCAACCAGTCTAGCCACTCAACTGTGGGTCATTTCCTAAAGGTTTTTAGAAGTGTTCAATCAGGGTCGCCGCTTAGATCAAATCTGTTGTAAAACAGAATAAAATAAAAGTAGCAAACTTATTCAAAGACTATAAAAGCAAAAAGATATTCAATGCAGAACCACGTTTACGGTTTGGGCAATAAACCTGAGAAAATTTCCAAACTTCAATTCTAAAAAAATTCAACAGTTTTAGCTGAATACTGTCAGAGAAAGAAATAACTAACAAATATAGCTTTTACATATGAACCGAGTTCATTTGGTGTATGTTAATAAAAAATAAGTGTCCAAGTAGAGTTTTAAAATTAACAACAAAGCGCAATCAAGAAAATAAACCGGTCAGTTATCATTCTCACAGATTTTAATGTCTTTATCTAGTTTGTAGTAATTGTTTTGATGAGTTACTAATTGAATAGTTCTAATAATTATTTCATTAGCCGGTTGATAAAATTAATAAATATTTATTAATTAATTAAATAATTCAAAAGGATGAAAACCAAATCTTTAATCACCATATATATATATATTAAAATAATGCAATTTAATATCAAGCAATTGAAACAAAATATATTCTTTCAATCTCATCAAAATTATTTAAATTATGAATTAAAATATTACCACCAAATTTGTATAAGATAGTTTTCTTATTATGTTATTTTCTCTATTTACTCGCAACGTCAGTTGAGGTTGTTTTTCAAGTAATTGACAATTCAGAAATTAAAATATTTAATTAAAATTTAAAATTTGTAATTAACGTAATTAACCATTCTACATTATTATTGTAGAAAAATCTAAAATCAATCTAAAAATGCTCTAACTTTCTTAATTAGCGTATAGCTCAAAAGAGTAAATTGTTGTAAGTTTAACTTAAAGCAAATGATTAATAATTCAATTAATAAGTAATATCTCACAATATTGTCAAACCGATATCGTAGATAAATTAATATATCAATCAAATCACTTTGAATCTTGAAAGTTAATATTTTAGTAAATATTTCAGAAAGTTAATTTTACTTATTATCAGGCTTTTAAGTTTATTTATTAAATCAGATCAAATTATTTCAATGAGACTATAGCCTCAAATTGGTACAGACAAACATTGTTGTTATTAATCAGCTCAAACACAATATATAAATTATTTCAATTAAATTACTAATTAAATAACAAAATATTAGATTTTTTTTAAATTCATTAGTTAGATTATTAACAAATGGAAAAGAGATAAAGTTGATGAAAGAGGTATAGAAGAAAAGGGAAACAAGGACGGAGGGTAGAGAACACAAAAGAAGAACAGGAAGGATAGGATAGACAAAATGTATAATTGTGTAATAATAATGTAGATATTTTAAGCCTGTATAGGCAAAAATAAATAGATTATTAACGTTAATAAACGTTTAGTCAAATAATTTTAAAGCCTACGAAAAATACCTGTACGTTGTTCCCTTGGTGTGTTAGAGCAGAACAAGTTTCCTATAGAGTCTTTTCTTACAGCAGAATACACACCTATTCATATGTAGATAGATCCTCATATCCTAGACATATACGCACTAATGCCTCCCTCCCTCATTGTGTTACAACAAAATAAGGTTACTTTACTCTAGTGTTAAGGTCTTATATATAGCGTTATATAAAAGTAACAAGGCCCCTGCCTTTCATGATTCAATAATCAGGCAAAACGTGAGAAGTGCGTCTAACTACAGCGCACCAGCGTTACAGTTAATTACATTATATTGCTTTGCAAGATGTACAGCTACCCTTGTTACATGTCCGGAGTTTCTTTCAAATAACGGTTGACTTTTTAATTGTGATTAATATCACGTGTCGTGTAGTCTGTGACAGCAGCTGTGGTAGGTTATTGAAATTAAGTTTTACCAGTAAACTTTGTTTTCCAAGTTCAAAGTCATTCATAAAATGTCAATTCACTTAAAAAAATTCTATTCTGATTGTAGAATTTTAGTTTGTATGTAAAGTGCTAAGTTACAGAAATTATCAAGTTTCTTCTTTTTGATGACTTGATATTCATGCAAATGTAAAGGTGCGTTCACGTACTAGACACTAGCGTAATTAGCTATACAGCGCTATTTACATTATGATTGCTTTAGAAGATGATTGATAGCTATCTTAATATTCATTTTGCTTTTTAGAAAAGCTAGTTCACTTTTAGAATCTGTGAATTAACTGAGATGTTCAATTCAAAGTCATTGAGTGAATATCATTTCATTTAAAAAATTTCAATTTGATTATAGAATATGAGTTTGTTTGTAAAGTTTACACTTAATCATTAAAAGTCCAATTTACTTACAGCATTCTAATTGGAATTTGCTATGTACTTATAGAATTCTTATGAGCTTATGAGATTCTAATTAGACAATGGAATTTGACTTTGTTATATAATCCTACACTGCTTATGAAGTATCCATGCTGTTATAAAACTCCAATCTGTGATTAATTCTTAGGCACTTGTCAGTATTATTATGTATTGTATAAAATTACAAAGTAAAACACCTATTTTTTAATAGTATTTACAACTAGAATATCAGCATTTGACTTGCAACTGAACAAATATTATATCAGGCAGAGCTAATCGTTTATTAAATTCAGTTAATGTTCAAAAGTAATATTTCATTCACTATTATCTGCGAATTAACTTTCGAATTCAAAACATTTATAAATAATCTAAAATTCTTATTAAAATGTTTTATAACCATTTGTTTTAAAAACCGTTCATTCTGGTTAAATATTTTTTTTATTTTTTCTTTATTTTTGAAAAACCGCTAAAAACTTTCCGAAAGCATCAAAAATTATTTAAAACTTTTCTAAATTATTTTGAAAAATTTTTCAAGCTACTTCGTAGTTTTTAAAAATCATAAATATTTCAAAATTGTTAAGGCTTATAATTTTTTTTAAGAAATTTATAAAAATTATCTGAAAATATTTTAGTTCCATCATACATTTTTAAAAAAACTTTAATTTTTTTTTTAATTATCATAACAAGTTTCAAAGTTTAAACAATTGTTCAATTTCAATAATCTTTCAGTGTTTTTTTAAGCTATTTAAGCTTTTAAACTTAAATATAAAGTTTTAATATAATAAAATCATTTTTTTTTCTTTAATTTAACATTTTATTTCGGCTTATTATTGATAAACCTGTTCTTAGGCAAAAATTAATTAAAATTTTTATTTATATTTTAAAAATCTTTCAAAATTTTACTTGAAAATTTTTAGAAATTCTTAAAACATTGTAAAATTTTTTCTACTATTTAAACACATATTTAAAATATTACATAAAAATATATTTTAACACATTTTAAATTTTTTAAATTTTATAAAAAATTTTTTCATAAACTTTTAACATTTTTAAAAATTATTTATTCTTTTAATTCTATAAAATTATCTATACTTTTACTTGAGATTATCTAAACTCTTTTACAATACTTTATCTAAAATTATTTGATAATAATTAAATTCTTCTAGTCTTTTAAAAATTATTTAAAAATTGTTATAAACTTTTTTATTATTTGTTCAAATAATTATAAAAAATTTTAAAATTATTCTAAACGCCTCGTCGATTGTAAACGGCATATTTACGTCTTGTCAACTTCTATGGTAACTAGATTTTTTTACATGCAGAGCTTCCATCTGTCACTTTGACTCACTGGCGTGTTGTGAAATACCATGAAAATTATCTGTTTAGTTGTTATGTTGTTTAGTCATAAATATAGTTTGTTTATACCAGAACAATTTACCGCACTTAATAAGACCTATAGATTTCAAAAATAACAAAAATTTAATGTTTTTGGTGCCAAATTTAATCTTGTGGTGTGATACTTGGCTAACCATCGATCAAGCTGTAAACCACATACTAATTGCACTTGACCTGTCAACCTCAAATCAATTCAAAATTCGGAATTTTTAAAACAGACAAAACTGAGTCCTCGGCTAAAAAGATGAATACATTAGTTGTGTGTTAATCATTTTACAGCCCGCGGTTTTATTAAAGCACTCCGCAGAGTGTCGTGCTTAAAAATTAAAACCTTGCGCTGTAAAATGAAACTTACCGCACTAATAACGTAAATTGCACTTGTCACACAACTGTCAACCTAAGTCAACTTAACCTGTCAACTTTTCAGTCATTAAAAAAAAATTATTAAAGAAAAATTTTAAAAATTGCTTAAATATTTTTGAATAATTTCAGAAATATTGAAAAAAAATAGTGATTTAATTTTTTTTCAATTTTTTCAATATTTTTGTATAAATTTAAAAATGGGCTTCAATTATGTAATAATAAATTTTTGCATAACAAGTTTATTAATTTTTAATTGTCTATTTAACTTTTTTTAAAGATTAAAAGCTAATAACTAAAAAAAACGAACAAATTTTATAAAGTTAAGTAAATTTAAATAAATACTATTAAAAACTTAAAACATTTGAAACGCTAAAAGATTTTTTGAAATTAAAATTGAACGATTATAAAAAACTTAAATTTGTTTTAAAACAGTTAAAAAAACCTGAGACTTGCAATCATGATTTCAAAAAAATTAAAGTTTTCTTAAAAATTGTTAAATAAATTTTGAAACATTTTCAGATAACTTTTATAAAATTTTAAAAAGTTTAATTTGATTGATATTTGTTGACCATCAGTTCACACTCCACTTCAGGAATTTTTTTATTAAGTACGATCTAAGGTCGTCGGAAGTGGTACGAACTGCGATTCGTTTTACGTACAAAAAGGCTTTCTCGAGGATGACTTTCAAACTATTGGAATTTGTACCAATGATAACAGTTTGTTTGCTTAAGTTTTTTTAGACCTCAGATTTGAGTGGTTCGTAGACGACTTTCGACAGATCAGTAGATTTTTTAATATTGAGCTTCGTTGTTGATTGTGGAACTTTGATTTTTCGATTTCGTCTAGAGTTCCTCCTTTTTCAAAGATTCATCAGTTGCAGCAGCGCTGCGAGACTGCTGCGATATTCTTGAAGTTTGAGTCGGATCGAGGGTTTGTTCATTGGGTAAATTTATGTCAGTTGAATTATCCTGTTTGCATTGAGTACTAGCGATAAAACCTTTTTTGTGATCATTTTTATATTCTTTTTTTTCTGAAGCTTATGGATGTAGACTTGCAATATTAAGATTTTATCTCTGAATTCTTCAATTAAGACATCTATCTGCTTGAAACTATATTGGAAGATGTTCGTATCTATAAACTTATCGCAGGCATCCCAAACAAAATCGTCGTCTTGGACGCTGATGGTTGTCTTTATCGTCGCAACAGACGTCACTATTGCACTTCCACCCTTGTTTTTTCATATGAAAACCTCAGAGTTCAATGTTACCGCACTTGGCGTAAAAATTAATTTTGTTTGTTCCTCACTTGTAAACATGCACTTATCAAGTGACTATATTCACATTGAAAACATGTCATAACTGGCTAACCAGTTAAAGATGTCATTTAACAGGCTAGCCAGTTATGGACGTCACTTTTATCAACAATAAAACACAATAATGAACTTTTAGCGATTATTTATTGTCATTAACATTTAAAAATGATTTATCTTTATCATACACATTAAATATCATTGTACAATTGTGAATACCACTGAAACTTATTAGAGTTCCAGGTGTTGACATTTCACTTTACCAAAGTGACACATTAAAGCATACTCGATTTCGTGAATTTTAGAATTCTCGGATTATTCCATTATTCAAAAATTGAATTGTCTTTTACAAGTGAGGAACAAACAAAACATTCAACGTAAACACGCCAGGTAACAGGTTTTTACTGGCTCAAGAAGGTGATGGACTCGCCTTTGGCTCGTCAATCATCAACCTTCTATCGCCAGTAAAAACCCTTATACCTGGCTAGTAACGTTAAATACTATTGCAAACGGTACATAAACTGTAACTTTAGCGTCTTCATTATTTGAATTACACAGAGCACACAAACATGTGGTCTGTTAAAAATTGTCAAAAATTTGACGTTTTGAAAATTTCTAAAGATTTTCAACTAACTAAAATCTTAAAAAATTTTTAATTCATTTTCGCACAATAATTAGTTTATTAAGCTAGAATGAAATACAAAAAAGAAAAAATTTCCAGTCTTTTTGGAATTTTTAAAAGCTTAAATGACTAAAAAGACAAAATAATTTTATAAATTTTGGTGAATTTAAAATTGAGTTTCATTAAAAACCTTAATTTCTAAAAAATTGTAACACTAAGATTTTTGAAATTAATAAAAAAACACTTTTGAATTTGTTTCAAAACAATTAAAAAAAAATTTTAAACTGGTTATTTGAGTTTTTAAAAAATGTTGAATCAAATTTTCCAATATATTTAAATGATTTTCAATTTTGAGAAGGCTTTAAAAAAATTAAAACAATGTTTTAAAAAAAATTCAATATATGTATTTTAAAAATTGAAAAAAAAATTTTAAATTAAAAAAAAATTATAATCCTAAAATAATGATAAATAATTTTAAAAAATATAGACTAACAGTTTCTGTAGAGTATACAGACACAAAACTGAAAGATTTGTCAGCAAGCCCAAAAGATGAAACACCATTTCTAGAAAAGTATGAAATTCACCGCATGGGTGTAATACCTGTGACAAATTTGATAAAAGACATATGCGCAGATCAATTAAAATCAAATCCAGCGTGATCAAATAGAACTGTTTGAGTTGGCAATCCTACATTTCATTTTGAAATCGTACAACTGCAACCACTTTCTGTTGTTGACGGGTGACAGCTTTGACACTTACAACATCATTGACAGATGCCAATTAAAAAGTTAGTCGCTGTGACTAAAGCTACAATTTTTTGTATGAATGTTATGTCAAATATTTGTCAAACAAGCGTATCCGGTTACAGTGATGCAACTCGACAAATAAAAAAAGTCTCTAAAAAAGTATTGCCAACTCAAACAGTCATTCTTGATCACGCTGTACAAAGAACACTTGGCTTCCTTAAAATACGGCAAAAAATAAAAAAATAAATGTCCGCAATCTTTCGTAACCATGTTAACAGCAATTTTTCTTCTTACTTTTACTATACGATTAATAATATTTTCTGTAATAAAAAAGTTTCTCTTTTTTGATCACCCGGGCCAATGCAAAATAAAGTAGAATTATAAAATAAACCTTCGCATTCACATTCTAGAATGGCAAGTCAATTGTCAAAAAGAGTAGTTCTGTTCTATTAAGTTTTAAAACACGCGCTGTATGAAGCTACTCTTAAACAAACTAAGAGTAGTAAGTGACTTGAATCAAAAGCAGAATGAATATTATCAAGGAACAAGCTGTACGTTGCAGTGGTATAGTTTTTTTATACTTGCTATGAGATTTTGAACATATGTCCGTTTTTTTTTTTAGTTCATACGCAGATACAAGCGTGGAGTTGATCTAAATAATTTATGAGCGCACGTTATAATTTGACCATGAAAAGCAGTGTCTACCTACCTGATAACTTGCTTTTTTCTTCGACCAATTTTCTTTTAAAACCTAAACATCTGTCTATTGTTTTTTGCTGTGTTTCAAAGGATAGTGTTTGAAGTTGATGAAAAGATGACTCTTCCTGGTGATTTTTCACTTCGTCTTTGATTTCGACAAAACCTAACAAATTTGATTCATTTTCCTTCTTCATTATCATTCTAGCCATAACAGATTTGCAATTCGGTAAAGAACACTTCAATTCCTCATATTTAGTATATTCTTCAAGTTTCTTCTCATGTGAGTTATTTAAGCTCACACAAGGTCTTCTTGAAATACGAACATACGGATCATTATATCTTATGAATGATTCATTACTAATATGACAATTTATTTTAGCTCTTTTTAATTGTAGCAACATTTTATATAAATCCAAACTATTATGTTTTGGTCTACGTTTTTTTTTATTACGGCAAAGTCGTTCTGTTAATGCTCGCCTCATCAAATCTGACTTCGTATCATTAGATTGAGTTGATTCTTCTGTTTGAGTTTCGCATTCCATGAATCTGTCAGAACTATTGGTCATACTCTCCTGGATACAACTTGCTTGAGTTTCGGCACTGTTATCTGCAAGAAAAAATCTTTATTGTTTAACTAACAGTACATAAAATTGTCAAATGAAAATAAATTGCTTTTTGTTAAGCCATCTGTCAGCAAGTTTTAGAAACAAATACCGTGCGATCAAAGTCTTTCTATCAAGTAGGCGTTGAAATAAAAAACGTATGTCGATGATAAACTGTCGGAAAATATTTGTTATGTTAAAAAAAATGCAAATCAATTTTTAATTAAATTTCAAAGTATTTTAGTCCGAAAGTATTATATGGATCACGACGCCATTCTTTCTTGCACACATTCAAAATAAACCACCAAAAAAATCTGATGTATGTACTGCAGGTTGCAAAGGTTAGCAGTTAGCATCGTGTTGGTTATTCATTTGATGAAATAAATAAAGCAATTAATAGAGAATTAAACACTATATTTCATAACTTTCAACAAATGAAAAAATAAACCTGTGAAAAAACTGAGGTCAAGAAGATTCATTGTCCCTCAAAATTAGTGTTAAGCCACCGGCAATAATTTTATTCATCCTTAGAGCAAAATCTACATATAAAATTTTATGCACGTCATATGGATACACACCAATATCTTTTTTAGGATCCTTTGACAAGTGACAAAGGACAAATCAACTTGTTGGGATAGTTTTATAATCGAGTTTGAAGGATGTTTCTCCATGATACCTTAAATAATGTTGAAGTTTTCTTCAGACATTACATTAGTTCTGCCACTGCGTAAACTATGTTGAACGCTCCCAGTCTCATTAAATAATTCCACTGCGTATTGGATAGTCTTGAAAAAATAATTATGAATTATAGCCTGTTTCTGATATGATGTCTGAAAATCCGCAATACATCCCGGTTGGAGAATGTCCATTTTTTATATTCCAAACGAATGCAGTTACGGTAGTAATATTTTACTGAAAATTGTGTTTACTTGTTAGAAACATTTTTACAATTAAAACAATTGCAAACTTTAAATGACATGATAGAAAGACTTTTGGATCGCACGGTAAAAACATGATAGAAAAATATATACAAACCTGTTTGAAGAATAGGTGATACGATCGAAGGTAATAAAAGTTCTTTCAGAATTTCCTGAACGTATCCATCACTTGGCATCATATCGTTATCATTTTTCAAACTTTCACGATTTTCTATATCTTCCTGTGCTGATTTCATTTGTTTCTCTCCTTTTTCCTTTTTTTCAAAAATAGGAACTTGATTAGAGTTTAATTGAAAAATTAACTGCTGAATTGTTTTAGACTGTTTGTTGATTACCGTGTCTTTAGAAGCTATGTCTGAATAAAAATCAGTTTTTAAATTACAAAACTCTTTCTTTTTTAAATCTAGCTTTTGTTCAAGATTTTTTAATGTACCAGTTTTGATCGCTATCAGGTCCATCGATAATCTTTTTATTTCATTGTCTTTAGATGTTATAGATAATTGATAGTCAGTTCTAAGATTTTGTAGTTCGCTTTGTTTAAATTTCAACTGATCTTCAAAATCTTTTATTTTCTCCTTTTTAACCTTAAAATAAACAAAATTAATTTTTTTCTCGTCATCAGTTACGTCGAGACAAGCAAGATAAATGGCAAGTTTAGCAGATGGAGAAATGATTTAAATAAAAAAGAAATTAATTAATGACAAGATACAACGGCGCTTATAAACGACAATAAGCTGATAACAAAGCTGCAAAAACTTTTGCTCACTTGAATTTAATAAAGAAAATTAAATTTTGCCTTTTGCTACATAAATTTAAAATTACTTGAAACTAAAATTACAAATACCGTGAGACCATTTAAATTATATATTAAAACAGGTAGTAAAATCAAAATTCTCTAATTAAATTTTCTTTCTTTTCTTTCTCTCTCTCTCTCTTATTACCATTTCCATTCTGTTGAAATAATGCGTCATAAGGTACGCCAAGTAATCAAAATTTAATCAGTATTTAAAAGTTCAATACTCTTATTTCATAGTTTATTTATATGATGGATAAATTCCTTTTAAGAGAAGTTCTCACGCAGTAGTTTATGAAAATAAACATCTTAAATGAGTGCAGTCTAAAAGCAAATATATTGTATTCATACAATATATGAGTTAGTTGAAAGTAAGATCTTTCCGAGCGAGGTATTCCTTTTTAATGCGATAATAAAAGTACTTTTGTGTTTCAAATTCAGCTTAATTATTTCTGTAATTCCACACCCATAATTCCATAGGTTATGGGCCCAGAAGCAAAACAAAGAAATAATTAAAGACTGTTAAATTAGTATAGTGTATATTTTAAATTTTCAATTAGTGTTTAACTTAAGTTTGAATTAGTGTTTAGTGAAGTGAGTGTCACCACATAAACAATGGAGAACATTAATATTAAACGAAATATTCAACCCTTTGATGGAGAAAAATATAGTTTTTGGAAAACTCGAATTCGCCAATTGTTCTCAGAATTAGACGTGCTCGAAGTTGTTGATTCTTTTGAACCAATAGATTCGGATAATGAAGAGTCGTGGAAGAAAAAGGAACGCATTGCAAAGAGCGTAATTGTAGATTATTTGGCAGATTCAATGCTAAGTATTATAACACCTTCAAACACTCCAAATGAAATTTTCAAACATTTGGATGAATTATTTCAACGTAAAAGTGCTATATCACAAGTGTCGATTCGTAAAAAGTTACTAACATTAAAATTACAACATGATACGTCTTTAAACAAACACTTTGTAATATTTGAAGATTTGATACAACAATTAATTGCGACTGGTGAAAACATTTCGGAATCGGACAAAGTGGCACATCTGTTAATATCCATGTCAAAAGAATATGCTGGAGTAATTACAGCTCTTGAAACGTTATCTCCAGAAAATTTGACATTAGCGTTTGTCAAAAGTAGATTCTTAGACCATGAAGTGAAGCTAGTGGAAGAAAATAAAGATACAAGCGTTAAAGTGCTTCAAGCAGAAGTTAAAAATTACAATTTTAGAAATACTAATGTTAAAAGCAACTCATTTAAAAATCGTTTTAACAAAAATAATGTGCAAAATTATAGGGCAAACTATAATGCAAATAAATTCAAACAAGGATATAGATCAAAATTTAAGTGTTATTTTTGTGGTAGAAAAGGCCATATCAAAAAGCAAATGTGTTTATTACAAAAGAGAAATGGATCGAAAAGCCAACGAAAATTCAAGAACAATACAAACAGTTCAAATGATAGAACCATCAAATTCTTCAGAAAATGCTTCAGGTTTTGCATTTATGGCTGGAGATTTAAATATTGACAAGAAAGAAGACAATGAAATAACCTTTATACTAGATTCCGGCGCTTCTGATCACTTAATAAACCAAACTGAGTTAACAAAGAATTTTGTTAGTCTGGAAAACCCGGTGAAAATATCTGTAGCAAAAAAATAGTACCTTCATATACGCAACGAAGAAAGGAACATTAGAAGTAATAACAAATCAAGGAGTTCAAGGAAAACTAGAAGATGTTCTCTACTCGCCTGATGTCCCTTACAACTTACTATCAGTCACAAAAATGCAGCATGCAGGAATGACCGTAATTTTCAATGAAAAAGGAGTAAAAGTTCTAAGTAGCGGTAAGGCTGTAATGACTGGTAAGTCAATGAACAATTTAACTGCAATTAAATGTACGATAAATGATAAAAATTACATTAAAAAGGTATACAGTACAGTACAGAATAATTATGAAATATGGCATCAGCGGTTAGGTCATATTAGTAAAAATAAATTTTTAGAACTTAAAAATAAACAAATGATTGAAGATTGCAATTTAATTGATTCAATCTCACCAAATAATAATTTGTGTGAAGCTTGCATTAAAGGTAAACAGACGCGATTACCATTTAACAAATGTAAAGATAAAAGTTTTATAAAAAGACCGTTATTCATAATACATTCCGACGTCTGTGGTCCAATCACTCCTTCAGCAATTCAGAATAGGAATTATTTTGTTTCATTTATAGATGAATATACGCATTATTGTGTAACCTATTTAATTACGTTAAAATCAGACTTATTTTCTGTATTTAAAGATTTTATTGCAAAAAGCGAAGCTCATTTTAATTTAAAAGTAGTAAATCTTTATTGTGATAATGGTAGAGAGTATCTATCAAATGAAATGAAGAGTTACTGTGTTAACAAAGGTATAAGTTATCACCTGACGGTCCCACGTACTCCACAATTAAACGGTGTCGCGGAGCGAATGAATAGAACAATCACGGAAAAAGCTCGTTCAATGATTGTCCATTCGGGTTTAGATAAAATATTTTGGGGAGATGCAGTTTTAACTGCAACATATTTGATAAATAAAACACCGACTAGAGCCGTAAAGCTAAATAAAACGCCTTATGAATTGTGGCACGGTAAAAAGCCACAAGTAAAGTATTTAAAAGTTTTCGGTTCAACAGTTTTTGTTCATAACAAAATTAGTAAATCTAAATTTGATGAAAAGTCATCAAAAGGAATACTAGTAGGGTATGAACAGAACGGTTATAGAGTGTGGGATGTAGACAATGAAAAATATGTCATAGTGAGAGACGTAATTGTCGATGAAACATATTTTATGAGGACAAGGCCCCAACGATATGTAGAGGTTGAAAGTGAAAAATCTCAAAGTAAAATTGATGTTTCTAACTTTAAGTTAAAATCAATAGACTTGCAAAAATCTGATAAAGCTAAATCAGATGGACTGAATTATGAAAATTCAGGTAAACATATCGAAATTGATGTTACTGACATTGGGTCAAAATCAATAGGGGGGCACGGTAAATCTGATGAAATAAAATCAGATGAATTGAGTGCTGAAAGCTCAAGTGGTGATAATCATGTAAACACAGAAGATACTGCTTCATTTCAAAATAAAAAGAGAACAATATCTGAACTTCGTAGGAGTGAGCGGATCAAGAGATGTCGACCTATTTCTTATAATGAAAATGAAATAAAAGACGATTATTTAATGTGTGCTTTATCGGTTAATTGTAAAATTCCCGCGTCATATCAAGAGATTAAAACCAGAAATGATAGGGATAAGTGGGAAAAGGCAATAGGAGATGAAATAACTTCACTTGTAGTAAATAATACTTGGACTTTAGTACCAACGCCACAAAATAAAAACATTGTTGATTGTAAATGGGTATTCACTATTAAAAATGATGAATATGGTAATCCCATAAAATATAAAGCGCGATTAGTTGCAAAAGGGTTTAGTCAAAAATATTTAATTGATTATGATGAGACCTTTGCTCCCGTAGCCAGAATGTCTAGTTTTAGATTACTTTTAGCTTTTGCAAATCAATTTAATTTGTTGTTACATCATATGGATGTTAAGACAGCATTTCTTAATGGGAACTTAAAAGAGGAAATTTATATGAGGATTCCTGAGGGAATAAAATATAAAGAAAATTATGTTTGCAAACTAAACAAAGCCTTGTATGGTTTAAAACAAGCCGCACGTTGTTGGTTTACAGAATTTGAGACGGCACTCAAAACAAGAGGTTTTAAAAATTCTCCTGTAGATAGTTGTATTTATATCTTAAATAAAGGAGATATTTTGAAAAACATATATGTTTTGTTATATGTAGATGACTTAATAATTGCTACAGCCGATAATAAAGCAATGATTAGTTTGAAAAGTTATTTAATGAAACGATTTGATATGGTTGATTTAAAAGAAATTAGACTTTTCTTAGGAATTAGAGTCACCCGTCAAGATGATAAAATTACTCTTGATCAAAATGCATACATTGATACAATTTTAACAAAGTTTAATATGCATGAATGTAAATCAGTAAAGACACCTTTAGAAAGCAAAGTAGATTATGAGGCATTAAATTCTGATAAACAGATAAATGCACCTTGTCGAAGTGTCATTGGTTGTCTGATGTATGTTATGGTATGTACAAGACCAGATCTAAGTACAGTTGTAAATATTTTGAGTAGATATACTAACAAAAATAATATTGAACTGTGGAAATGTCTCAAAAGAGTTCTAAGGTATTTAAAAGGCTCTAAAGACTTAAAATTGACATACATTAGAGGAAATTACAATGATATTTTAACAGGATATGTAGACTCTGATTGGGGAGGAAATGATATTTTAGATCGTAAAAGTACAACAGGCTATTTGTTTAAATTGTTTGAACGTTGTACGATATGCTGGAATACAAAAAAAAAAACAAGCTTCGGTGGCAGCTTCTTCAACAGAAGCTGAGTATATGGCTCTTTTTGAAGCAGTAAGAGAAGCGTTATTTTTGAAATCATTAGCTTCTAGTTTAAATTTAAATATTTCAAAAGAAATTATAATTTATGAAGATAATAATGGTTGCATTAGCATTGCCAATAATCCAGCAAGTCATAAGCGAACCAAGCATATAGATATAAAATATCATTTCTCTCGTGAGCAGATTGAGAAAAAGATTATAACATTAAAATATATTCCAACAGGAGAGCAGCCAGCAGATATCTTAACCAAACCATTACCAGGGTCAAAGTTTGTAGAACTAAGGACTGGACTGGGGCTGGAATGAACAATTAGCTCTTGGACCAGCATAATAAAATTACTAATAATAATATTTTTTTAAGTAACTACGTTAAGACTTATGTTTAAGATAAGAATAATGTTATAATCAGTGAAGTGACCTGATTAGGGTTTTTCCTGGGTTTCCCCTAATCTATCAAACGAATGTTGGGTCACATGTAGTCCCAGAAGGCATGAGAAAAGAATACCTCAATTAGTTGATCAAACTAATGATAATATTTTAAAAATAGTTAAAAGTACAAGGTACAAATAATTCTATAACCAAATTGAATAACCTGATTATATTTTGAGGGGGCGTGTTGAAATAATGCGTCATAAGGTACGCCAAGTAATCAAAATTTAATCAGTATTTAAAAGTTCAATACTCTTATTTCATAGTTTATTTATATGATGGATAAATTCCTTTTAAGAGAAGTTCTCACGCAGTAGTTTATGAAAATAAACATCTTAAATGAGTGCAGTCTAAAAGCAAATATATTGTATTCATACAATATATGAGTTAGTTGAAAGTAAGATCTTTCCGAGCGAGGTATTCCTTTTTAATGCGATAATAAAAGTACTTTTGTGTTTCAAATTCAGCTTAATTATTTCTGTAATTCCACACCCATAATTCCATACATTCATTCTATTCCTTCCTTCTTTCCTTTCATTATGTCCTTTTTCTCCAGCTTGCTTTTTGTTTTAACTATACGCATTCATTTATCACGTGCTGCTTCTTTGTCTCTTCTACACATCCTGAATTTTCTGTCATTTTTCTCGATCCAATTTTTTTTCTTTCTTCATTCCAGCACCTAAATCATGCTACCATCTTTCACTCTCTCATTTTCTCTTTTTAAGAATTTAGGCCACTTTTCTGTGATTAGACTGTACCTTTTCTTCTCTCCTTTCTGGCTTTTCTATGTCTCTATACTTCATTTCTTGATGCACCCATTGTCTTGAATTTTTTTTCGATCTCATCTACGCTAAACTCCTTTCATAGGATTCCTTTCCCTCTTTTTTAATTCCTCTATCTGCTTTTCTACTCATTCTTTAACCTATTTCATCTATTTCTTTTTCTTCCCATTTCCAACCTACTCTTTTCCTCACTCCCTTACTATTATCTTTGTTTGACATTCATTCTTTTAAATCTCTTTTTTTTCTACCTTTCTGCGTTTTTTATCATTCCACTCATCCCCCTTTCCTCTCTCGCCACCATCACTATGCCATCTGCATACGCTAGCATCCACACTTTCTTTTTACACACTACTACTCCTTTCTCTTGTTCTTTTGCTAGCACTTCTTTCATATCACTGTTATATATTGCCTCAAAACACACCCTTGACTGAGGCCCCTTTTTGTCCGCAACCATTCGCTTTCTGTTTCACTCTCACCCACCTTACACTGTGTCTCCTCATATATTTATTTAAATTTCTCTACTATTTGTTTCGCTATTTTGTTAATTGATGTTAAACTTATGCCAATAAAACAATAACTAAGAAAACATTAAATTTTACGTACCTTTATTTGTTGTTCCAACTCTTTCGTGATCTTACCATCTTCCTCAATCAAAGATTTAGAACTTAAACTGCTCTGTAAAGCAGATAACGTAGTTTTACAATCTTGTAATTCTTTATTTGCTAATTGGTAATTGATTTGTAAATTGTTTACAATTTTTGAAGACTCAGCTTCTACAATTTCAAAATCTTGCTTCAACTTTTCATGTTTCTCTTTCAAAGGCTGATAATCCCGCTCCAACAGTCCCAAACTAAATGTCAGTGTTTCATTTTTCATTTTCATTTGTGCGACCTCACTCTCGGCTTGTTCAAGTTTGGCTTTAAGATTTTTGTACATGAAACATGCTTTTTTACATTCTTCATTTTTACTTGCAAAAACTTGAAGCAATTCACTAAAAAAAGCGTTTTAAAACAACAGTAAGAACAAAGTTTTCTGAATTACTTTGTCTTAATAACTTTCTCCTTAAATGCCACAAAATGTGCAGACGTATCCATTGGAAGCAACAAACAATTCTCTAATTGAATAAGCCCCTCTAAACCCAATTTAAAGATTGAAAATAAGCCTTCAATCTTCAACGACTCAGAGAAACTAGACCAAAAACTAAAATAATAATATCTATAATTCATTTGAAACATAAATTATACAAATTGCTTTCTTACACAAATTTAAGCAAAAGTCGAAAAAGTTACTTTTATTTACCATCTATTACCCCCAAATACCGGTTCCGATTTTCCAAAAATTACGAAATATTCAATTACAATACAATTACTAAGTTAGGTTAAAAAGCAGAGCACAGAAGTTAGGTTAAATCATAGATTAAGTTCAAAAAATTTATAAAAGAATAGAGACGACACCAAGACTTACCAGCACGTTCTCATTGCCAATAAAATTAAAATATATATGCTTAAATAAAATATATAATTAAAAGTAAATGCTTATAAAACCCAAATTTTAGTAAAAATTCAAAATATTGCACTATTTTAATTTTGGTAAAACTTTATAAAAATGAAGTAGGCTACTCGGTACTTAGTCTTTTCTGTGAAAGCGCGCTACTTTTACCCAATCTTAAAAAATTGTCTAAAAGTGTTTATCTATAAATATAAAATATTACTCATAATAAAAAAAACTAATATAGACGTGAAGCTATGATAGAATGGAGTCAGGGTTCCAATTACGAGAAGCGGGGCGCTTCAGCGATTTGTGGGAGCCGACACTTATGGAAAAGCAGTAGCGGCGCAGATTTTCACAGAAAAGTCAAATATGTGTAAAACTACATGTATATAATGAATCTGTAATTTGTATAAAATGGATGACTGTCACAACTTTTGGAATTAGTCTTTTGTTGTTTACGATGGTTTAAGTTGGATGCTATCCGTACTAATGTATAATACGTTATTTAGCGGTTGTGTATAAATTAACAATATTGCTACAAATATTTATTGATGCAATAGATATGTGTGATAATAATAGACACTAATTAGCCTTATAGACTTCGACAAAAAAAAATTTATAAAGCTGTGACAAAATATAAACTTCTACGCCCCTGTTGAAGTAAATACAACGATGAGTGGCCTTGACCAGTAAAATATTTTTATATGAACTTTTTTTGGATCCACACACCACATCCTAATCAAACCATTGTCTTAAGGCTTTTATTATTTGCTAAAAAATTTTGTTGAGTTAATTCAAAAAACACTAGTTTTCCCGCAATTAAAAATGATATAAGCAGACTCCCACAAACCAGATTGTAAACAAAACTTGAACCCGACGTTGCCGGCCGTTGCAATTTTTTTCAAAAACAACGAACTCTCATACAGTACCACGCTTTAGCTTTGTAGCCACGTACCTTGTAAACAAAAAGCGTTTGGCAACTCCGGGCTTAGAATGCTCTCTTTTTCTTGCATCAAAACAAATTGCCTACATCCTAACTCCATTCTATCATAGCTCTATGAAAAAGAGCTATGAATGAGCAAATTATTATATTGTACGGTTTCAGACGTTGTCATTACAGAGATTACTCTAAAAATACTTAACTCCAAAAATGCAGGACGCGCTCTTGTTCTATTTTTAAAAAAAGCTCAAAGTTAGCGTTCTATATAAGACATCATATTATTATATTCTATGGTTTTGGTTTAGCCGTTGCCATTTCAGCAGAGAGATTCTGTTTCATGTCGAGATATTGGGTCATTTTCAGTCGACACCTCTAGAGGTGTCGTTTAGCCATCTCGACATATCTGTCTTTTTTTAAAATTATTTCTATCTTTATCTATTCTTATTAAATTTGACATTTGCCGTAGAATAATATGAATATTATTGGTTTATATAAAACAAAAAAAAATAGCAAACGCTTTTAATAGAAATGCTTTTATTATAACAATAGATGTAAAAGTTTTATGTATATAAATATTTTTTTTTTTAGCAAAAACTTTAATCTTTGGGAAGATATTGTGTTTTTTTAATTTACATTTAATTATTACAATCCCATTTTGTGTCAAAAAGATGGAACACCTTCACAAGTCAAAAACTTTAAATTTATTTATCAACGCACAATAATATTTATGTTAAAAACAAAACGATTGCAAAGTCTTTAATTCAAACTTTTTAAATTATTAGAAAAGAATAACTAAAAATAAAAATTTATTTGTAAAGAAAATGTATTTCTTTAATTTGAAATAGCGCGCCGCGCCAACGTAGATAATGTAGGTGTTGAAGAGAAGGACACTAGCGCTATCAGCAGGGAGGTCACGTGAGTGATAAGCAAGCAGTGACAAGCACGATAACGTATTATTTGAAATTAATTATTGGTTATTATAAAACAAAAGGAAATCGACAGGAGAATAAACATTGAATGTCGTTTCTTTATTTTACAGGTATGAATTTAGATTTTATTTGTAAACCTGTAAACTAATTATCAATTAAAAGAAAATAAACTTTATTTTACAGAGCAACGCAACCTTGTTTGAATTTCTGTCGTCCCTAAGAATCATTATATATTTAAAAGTTGTTTTTATTATAGTTTAACTGTTAAAAGTAATTAATTAAAGAAGCAATTAAAAGAAAACAAGAAAGGTGAACATTTACAGCTCGTCAAATATAGGAACAACTCTGTAAAGTGGCCGCCCACTAGATGCGCATTGGAAAATCTTTCCATTTGGATGGCAGAGTTGCAGTCGCAGCCGGACCGTTGGGAAGTAAATATAGTTAAAAAAACATAGTTTATACCTATTTAGGTATTTCTAAAATATTAGTTACGTTTGCTAATATATTCTTGATATCTTTGTCTAAATACATAAATAAATAACACTTAATATTAGCATTCATTAGTCAGTACTAAACAAATACAAAGGGGTATCTCGCTGTGCGTAGCGTTTATCTTTTTCCATCCGAATGTTGCCTCACTCTTTTCGTCTGCGCATACCGAGCAAAACTCAGAGTTGTTGCTATGTTTGACGACCAGTAAATGCTTAACTTTTACGTCAGCGAAAAAGGTTTAGTCGCTACGTGCCGGTTCGTTTGTTATTTTGTCCTAAAATTTGTGCATAATAATGAGGGTAAATACCCGTCTGTACCAACATTTTTTAATTGAAAAAAGTTATAAAATTGAACTTGTTTTTGCTGTTTTATTGCTTACATATGCGAATTTTGCGTTTATATCTTCTTTCGGCATTTATATGTATATTGTCTTTTGTTGCGAAAGGTTTCTTACGTATACTATTATTATAAACAAATATATATATTCAAATCATGTAAGTACTCTATTAAATAATAATTTTCAATTTTTTTATTTTGTAATATTTCTTATTAAATAACATTTTTCCTATTTTAGGTCTCAATTTAAAACCAAAGAAATTCACTGGGAAATTTTCCCAGTGCAAAATACAAGTATTAAAGCGTTACAAAAAATTAATACTAACAAATTTTTTCAACATTAAATCACAGTAATAATTTACACTTAATATGTAATAAGTTCAGAGTCAAACTTATTAGATATTACTTACATTTCATACCAAAAATGTTTACTAAATTAGTATTGCATAACTGCAAAAAGAAATTTAAAAAAAATACCATAATAACTCCAGTTGCATAAGAAAATTATTTACAAACCGTACAAAAAGTGCATCTATGGTGCACATGACGCGAAATCTAGACATCAACAAACATAACCCTTAATAGCACAAAAACGTGTCTAAAACGCTTAACAAGAATGACACATGACAGCAAAATAACAGCTCAATAAAAATAAAATATCAAAAAATATTAAGATGCTATAACGCGTCGTCGTATCTGCACGCTCACCATACAGCTATTTCGCTTTGGGTCATTTATTTACCATTGCGCTCTTCGCAAGGAGGGCTGTTGTGCGATGAAAATTATGATTGTATTATTTTTTGTATAATGGCTTCACCTTCGGAGAGATTACTCTAAAAATACTTATCTCCAAAAATGCAAAAAGCGCTCTTGTTCTGTTTAAAAAAAAGTTTAGAGTATGCGTTTTATATAAGACAACATATTATTATACTCTATGATTTAAGCCGTTGTTATTACAAAATTTATAGTTACAAAAATTATTCTTAAAATACTTAACTGCAAAAAGCGTATGTCCTGTTTTAAAAAACAATACTTATAGTTTGCGTTCTATATAAGACAACATATTATTATATTCTATGGTTTCAGCCTTTGCTATTACAAGATTACGCGTGGATTACGCTAAAAATACTTAACTTCAAAAATGCAGAGAGCGCTCTTGTTTTGTTTTAATAAAAAATGCTTAAAGTTTGCGCTCTATATAAGACAACACATTAGTATATTCTATGCCGTAGCTATTCAGAGCATACATTCTATCGAGAACATCTATGTCTATAGGGATTGAGAAAGATGACCTTGACGCTACCTGCCGAGAAAAGTGTAAAGTTAAGTGGTGGCAAGTGGTATACAAAACAATAACAAATTTGTTAAATTAATAATTTTTTTAATCTAATTGAAATAGTTTTTCATAATGTCTCGTTCAAAAGTATCGTATGCTTGCATTGCTGTGCCACACCAGCTTTACAGTGTTGCAATTAGCACTGATAATTGTTCGATTATTATCGAGCTGAAAATAATAATATTCAAGTTACCAAAAGTTATTTAAACAATATAATTAATATTAAAAATATTAAAAATTTGTCAAGTTTTTACATTCCATTAAAAAGTAAAAAAAAAAACTTATTCTTAGACTTCAAAACTTTTTACCATGTTTATATTTAATTATAAATTTCGTCAATTTATAAACATTAAAAAAAATTTTAAAAAGTTTTGACGTAACTAAAATTATTATATTTTTAATATTGTATGAAATAATTGTAATAATGATTAGTAACTAACATCAATTTTTATATTGTAAACATCGGAAACTTTAGTTTGAGGCTTGAGCGACAACTGAGCAGGTTATGGTTGAATGTTTATTTGAATCTTCTGTTTCTACAACATTCAAAACGTGTCCTGACTCGCATAATTTTTTTTCCCTTTATGTCATTTTGACCCCTGATAAGGGTATTTTTTACGGGCAAGAATCCGAATTTAATTATGTTTTTCTACGACGACTATGTTAAACTCGCTTTACATATATCCTTGTAGCTATGAAAAGTTCATCTTTTCATAGCTAACGCAAAACTCGAATAAAAAGTGACGTTTCTGTGTGAAAAGTGACAGATCTGTGTGAAAAGAACATATTGACAAATGACATGATAGAATGAATGCCATACCTAGTCATATGGCATTCATTTTGATATTTTGACATTAATATGTAATAAATTGGTTCTTTTGTTAAATGTTGTAGTTTATTGAATGGTCGTAGAAAAAACATTGTGTTGTACTCGTGTGAAAAGCTTTTTTCATGCTCGTGTTAATACACAAATTATGTATATTGTATCTCGATGTACAATAAAAAAAAGATTTATTTATAAAAATAATTATTACAAAAGAATTTAGAAGATCGTCTTAGACAGAGACTGACATCAACTAACTTTAACAATAATGATTACGATAATGAATAATCTTCCTATAACAAGCTCTTAAATATACTATCTATTATCTATGTATTCTAATTATGTTATCATATAAATATTTACAGCATTAGTAGATAATGTGAATATTTATTGATAACAAAGTTGAAAGTATAATTATAATAATGGAATCTTAATGATTGAATATCATAACTCTTCCCCCCCAAGACCGGAAAATAATACTGAAGAATTATTTGGCGGTTCTGAAGAATTTCGAAATTGAAGTTTAAATTTTGATTTGATTATAATTATACTTGCTAAAATAATAATTATTAAAATAACAAAGAAAAACCATTGAAGCCAATTTAAGTTGTTTTTATATAATATTAATGGTTTTGGATTAATTTTATCTAATTCCTTGTGAAGATGTATAATATCGTCCAATTTCACTTTATTCACATGTAGTTCTTTATAATTTTGAACACTTCCCGCACTAACACTGGTGATCACTTCTGGGATGATGAATGGTTCTCCTGTTATGAAGTTTTCACTATTGCTTATTTTAAAGTTTTCGTTGGAAATTTCGCATTTATAAGGGATGTTAATAAGGCTGGGGTTTTCAATTATAACGTATCCTGGATTGTTGCAGTTTTTCTTAATTCGAACGTGTTTAAAGGGTATAATGAGAGCAAAGTTGTTGCTGATTCGTTCAATTATGGTTTCTGACGTTGAGATTGAGATTTGGGTACATCTGTTTGATTGTTGGTTTCTTACTATGGGGATGATACAATCGTCTTTGTTTGGTTGGAGTTTGTTTGTACAGATGAAAAAGTTTTCAATTTCTTCACAGTTTGTTTCTTCATATTGATGAGATTTTGAACCGAGTATAAGGATAGGGTTAGGTGGTATAATAGTAAGATTGTTTTGAGGAATCGGATAAATATGAAAGTATTGAAAAATTTCAGGATGAAGGATTGGCAATTGTATAGTAAAAATTATTTTGTCTTTGCAAAAGTAGACTTTCAAATTTGAAACTTTGTAATATGAGCGAATATTTTTTAATTGTAGAATTTGGTTTTTATCGTAGAGAGTTCCTAATGTTTGAATAATATTTTTTAAGTCATTAGTAGATAAGACGGAACTGTGTAATGTGTTAAGTGAAGCAAAAGCAATTGCATCTTCAATGTTGTCAATTAGATTTATTAAATTTTGGCAGTTTAAAATAATTTGATCCAAAGTATTCTGTGCACTAATGTGTGAGAGTTTTTGATTTTATAATAATTTATAGTTATTTTTTGTAAGTAAAATTAAGCCAATAAGGCGCTAAATCGCTTGTATAATTAAATGACCTCGATGAGGGCTATATGGCATCTTAAGTAAAAGAGGGAGAACATCGGCTTAGCATCCCTGGAAAGGTGGTGGTAGAGGCCAGTTAGTAAAAACTGAGCCGGGCGTCAGAGCAGTCGGACGGGCAGTATTATGGATATTTAAACTGTTAATTGTTTATTGAAAGAGAAAGATAGTTAACCTGTTGATCTTGTTGATCATGTGTTGTTTTGTGGTATAATTGTGAATTCAGTGCTGTCTCCCTGAATTCGGAGGAATAATGAGTAAAGTTATATTGATAAACATCAATATGTTAATATGAAATATCCACGGCAGAAACTATAGTTTAATACCTGGGGTACGGTCTATGTGTTAATTCATTTCAGACTGAGGTGGTACTCCCATGACGTCTGTAGACATTTACAGATTGCTATCCTGGCTCTCTACTTCCTCGAACAGAGGCGAAGAGGTAGAGGGGTGGGCTGGAGCCTGTTAACCGCTATGGTTATGTTCCTATCAGTGTATAAAAAGGTTGTGGATTTCCCTTTTGCTGGTATGACGGGGTAATGCGTAATGTCCTTAGGTTCTTCACTCATTAATCTTTATTTTATACCTTTTCCTATTACGTATTATTCTTGGCCAGTCTATTTCGCGTAATGTGATTGAGGCCTAGCGACACCGTCCACGTTGCTCCCGAACCAGGTACCGAAACAGTGAAGACATCATTGAGAACACGATGCTAAAGAAAAGGGGTGAAGATTGAGTCAATCGAGTCCATAGAGTGGTTGTCCAAGTCCAATGAGCCTGGTGATGTCGTCCACTATCAGTTCGAGAGGAAGAGAATCCTGCGAGGGGGAGTAAAGCCCCCGGTGAGTTACTTTACAGGTATTATTGACAGGTACATTATGTGTAAATATGTTTCATGTGTCGCCCAATCGATCCGTCTGACTGCTCAAGCGTTTCTCTAACTATGAATATAGAGGGGTGAGTTGAAGTAGATTGTTGATGATAATGTAGCTGGCTGTTGCTATTCTGTACACTGTTTTCGACTGAATAATTAAGGCTAATAATCGTAGAACATAGACATCCTGACAAATTAATTATGGAGAAAGAGTTAACTGTTATTTAATTCACTTTAATTGTTAAAATTTGGCAAAACGTAAGATTAGAATAAAAGAGTCTTACAAATTTCAGAAGTGGGATAAGAATTTGCGTTAAACCTCAGTAATTAATTAGCTAAATAGTGCATATTTAATAATTAAATCAATAGCATCTAATGACAATCAAAATGTCCAGTTTGAGTAACTTTTTGGGATTAAAATCGTAAAATGTAAACAGCAGCTACATTATTGAGACTTTCTGCAACAACAACCTTGTACAAATTATTGTTTATAATTGGTTTTTATAAAATAGTTGAATTTTATACATAAATAACAGTTTGCTAGCATATTCATTTTGAGTATATTGAGATATAATAATGTCTGAAAGGAGTTTCTCTAAACAAAATTGAGTATGAATTAATATGAATTAATTTATTCAAGCTTACCTGATGATTAAAGTGTTCAATTGAAGTGATTTTATGTGTTTATAAGAAAACATCTTTATAAAATGAATTTAAAGTTTTATTAGAGTTCTATTCTAGTTTTTGCGACAAACAATATTGCAAACTTAATTTATTGACAACAAAAAAACAATTTGCATTAAATTATTAATTTAATCAAAGAAAAGCAGTTGTATAGTACAGTTTTTAGATTTCTGTATAGATATAGTCTGAGTCTGGAGTTTAAAGGGTTTAAACGTAGTTTATATTAATTATTTGAAATGTCACTTAGACTAAATTATTATTTATTCCTGCGTTATAAATTATGACAATCAAATGAGCAATCAAAGTGTTCCCTTTTAGGAAAGACTTTCGAATAAAAAAAAAAAGAAGTTAAAGTTAAATTTGCAAAGTTAGTTATAAAGTATTAAGTGTAATTGTTGTTGTGTAATCACTTTAGATAATTAGAAGATATTTGAAAGGTGACTGAGAAAACAATCGCTTTAAAATAATGTAAATATTTGATTTATTGAAAAGCTTGCTTAAACATTTAAGGCTAAATTCTTTAATATTATTCTTGCAATTTAAGAAAAACATTGTAAAGTCGGAATTATTTAAATTATGGCTATCTTTTTGGCGACACTAAGGCGACGGTTTTGTTTAAATTCGAACCATATGTTGAAAATCATGTACAGGTCTAAATAAAATTGATGCAGCCTCAAGAGCTTTGACAGATTGATGTTTTTTAGTTATATCTTTGGTTTTTGAAAATTTTAGTTGAATAGATTTCAAGTATGTATTTATGACAAACACATTGCCACATGTAAAGTAAAGTTAGGGTGGGTATCACTTTCGACGTATTAGTGGTATTAACGTATTTTGTTCTATTTCATCTCGACAGATTTATTAGGCTTTTGAGTGTTCGACGAGAAACAAACTGACCTATTTAAAATCTTAGAATTCGTGGGAAACCATTTAAGGGTGTTTAAACAATTGATTACAAAACGTATTGTATGAAAGGGGACATGAACAGAAATTAGTAACAAGATTATGTAAATTTCATAAAGTATAGAGTAATCACCAATTTTAAAGAGAAAGCTCTAGTTAATATTTTCTTTTAGTTGATACTGGGTCACCATTAATTTGATAAATGTTGAATTAAGATTTAAAATTAATAAAATCATTGAACGTAAAGGATTAAAATGTTGAAAATTAATTTGTGTAAGTAGATTATTGCGATTTAAAATATATATATATATATATATATATATTTTGTAAAGTATTTTTATGAAATTATATCTTGTCGACTCAGTCCATATGGTAAAGATAATTCTTTTTTGACAGCTAATTGAAAAACGAGAATGTTTAAGAAAGCTAGCTTTTTGCATCAAATGGATCATGAACTTCCAAATTTTCTCAGTCGTTCAGTAATGATTTGTTAACATTTATTCAAACTTTTTGGGGAATTAATTTGTGTAGGAAAATTAAATTTGCGCCTTAACTATTTATTAATTATTGTATTGACACTTTTATAGCTTTTTGAGATACATGTTCTAGTTGGAAATATTCAATCAAAAATCTATTTATGAACAATAATAGATTGCATTGTTTACAAAACACCTCTTGGAACTTCTAATGTTGTGGTAACATCTACTAAGGCATTGTCTTTCAATGTTAATAGCAAAGAGAATTGTTCTATTATAACAATAAATAATTGTCAAAAACCTAATTCAAAACAGCATAAAGCCAGAACTTTGTTTATTTAGATTTTCAGCAAAATAGTGAAATAATTAGACGAAAATGAAAATGTGAAAAAAAAAGGGTTTTTCAAAAATAATAGGTCAAGGAATTCTTTAGAGGGCTTTCTAAAGGGGGTTTTAGCAAAACTAATCGGTAAAGTGTCAACAGCTGCAGCACAACTGAAAAAAAAAAAAAAGATCACAAATTATTATTGTCAAGGGTGAAGGCAGGTTGAAATACTTACTCAATTGTTAAAATAAAATTTTGAGAAGTAATAAGTTGCAAATACAATTTTCCAAATTGTATTGAGTATAAAATAACTAATTTGAGTAAATTAAAAAAAAAATACTTTGATATTTTAGTAACAAAACATTTTTGTAAATTGATCTTAACGTTTTAAAGCTAATTTGGTTTCAATAATACAAAAAAATATATAAATCAAAACTACAAAACTACCACTTAAAGGATTAATATTTTATAAACAAAAATTTTCGTACAGCAATTAATCTCATCTGGCAAAATTATACTTTTATAAGTCTAATTAATAAAGTTATGTTACTATTTAAAAATTTAGTAGAGCTAAGTAAATAATAATTATAGTTTCTAAAATTCATAATTAATTATGTGTATTGGTACTTGCAATAAAATCCAGTATGAATTTTATAATCATTAATTGATAGTTAGCTGAGTATTCTAAAGCCGAAAAGTTTACAATTTAAATTTGATAAAAAAAAAAGACATTTGGTTAAATAGGTAGTTTATTAGTTTAGAGTTTCTTAAAATAAGATTAGGTAAAGATTATTGAAGGATTCTATCTGCTTTTATATGTCTACCTGCCATCAAGTAATTTTGTCAAACTAACTTTAAGTACAATTAAATTACAAAAACCAACATTAAATAATATTCTAATTCATCAAATAAAAATTGGTACTTTCTCTCACTAATACTTATCATTTACACCTAAATTTTTGAAAATAGTCATTTAAGGCATTTCATATCATCATTTGTCACACATAAATTTATTAGTTTATTGTGAAGGGGTGAAACTAAACAAAAAGATAAATAAAAAGAATCTGGAGCTGCCCCACGTGTTGACCACATGTTGTTATATATTGTCGCAGTCAAGCAGGTAGTCTTGACCGTTTTGAGCTTAGAGTGAATGCAGTTTGTCTGAGTTTTAAATTAAAGAAATAATATTAATATTGTATACAGTGGAACCTATTTTAATTCATGATACATGATTTATTTGTTTTACAATCAGTTTTGATTTGAATTCATAATTACAAAGAATAAAATTGAGAAATTAAGAGAATTGAATCTTTAAATTAAAATTAAACCATTTAGAATTACATTTGCAAAAAAAAAAAATAATAATCGCTGACACAACAAAGTTAAAACAAAATAAAAATTTAATAGAAGTTAGTTTTGAGTATTTAAAATTTCTTAAATTAAAGTTTGACACTCGAAGATAATTATCAGCGATGAATGAAACTATAGCAATGATTGTTAGTTTAAAAGTCTTATTTTCAATTAGTTTTCTTCAAACAATTAGTATGCAGTAAATAGGCAACTTGTTCTTTAAAAGCAATTATCATTTTTAAATTATTTAAATTATATTACAAAGTGTAGAAGAAAAAAAAAACAATCAAAACTAAATTGTTGTAATTGGTTAACATGCTAAAGCTTAATTTTTGATTGAGTCAGACGTCGTTAGTTTTAATTGAAAGTTGAAAAAAAAAGAGGTAAATTATGTAGTTAGAAACGTTTGAATGTTAGTCCTGTTTCAGTCAAACTATTTAAACTTGTAAAATACACTGCTCCTACTCTCTTTAAAAAAATTAAATAAATAAAAACATTTTTATTTTGATAACAGAAGTTTTAATAAATGTCTTGTTAATTGGATAAATAAGAGACTCAAAATGTTTCAATTTTAAATAGTGAACACGTAAGTGCTGACTTAATTAGTAAATTAAAAATTTGACAAATTAAAATTAAAAAAAAAAAAAATAATTAAAAAAAAAACAAATAAATAAAACAATTCAAAAATTAAATTAAAGTTTGATTTTTCAATCTAAAAGGTTTCAAACAAGAACTTAATTATATTAAAGCAATAATGCTTATCTCAAATATCTTATAAGTATTTCATTTTAATAGTTGGGTGACTTGACATAAAATTACATCTGTTAAGTAATAATTAACAACTTAAAAGTAAATATACGTTAGAAACAACTAAGGGTTGACTCATGACTTATAACTTTGACTATTGACTAAAAGAAAAAAAAATAACAAAAGAAGAAAGAAGAAAGAAGATAAACATGAGAAATAATTGGAGGAAGTTAGCAACTGATAACGTGTGCACACAAATCAAGAAAAACTATAAGAAACAAAAGCAATTGCTAAATTACATCAAAGATTATAAATAACAAAAAAGGTATACCTTATCAACGATTATGAGATCTCAAAAATTAAAAAACAGCACAAAAATAAAATGAAGAAAGAAAAAAAAAAAACTGAAACCAAAACATCTGTACAAATACAAGGATTGGTGATAACAGATAGAACTTAGAACAAACAAAACTTGAAGAAGAGACAGTTGACTGTTGACGTAGACAAACTCAAATGGGGTTAATTTTTATCTGCTTTTGATACAGTATTGCTATTTATTTAGGGGGTAACAAGTATTATTATAGTTGTAATTGAACAGTAGAAAAATAAAAATTGTTACTCTTGTATTTGATAACTAGATATTGAACACGTTTTTAAGGTTTAAGCTAATGTGAATACAATTAGATTAAAGTAAAATAATTATTAATAACTTTTAGATTAAAGCTTGAGAATAAAGCGTAAAATCATTATTAAAATAATAAGTAGAAAATCTTGGGGACAAGATTGAAGTCAGGATGGCCGAATGTGAGAGTTTTTGATTTTATAATAATTTATAGTTATTTTTTGTAAGTAAAATTAAGCCAATAAGGCGCTAAATCGCTTGTATAATTAAATGACCTCGATGAGGGCTATATGGCGTCTTAAGTAAAAGAGGGAGAACATCGGCTTAGCATCCCTGGAAAGGTGGTGGTAGAGGCCAGTTAGTAAAAACTGAGCCGGGCGTCAGAGCAGTCGGACGGGCAGTATTATGGATATTTAAACTGTTAATTGTTTATTGAAAGAGAAAGATAGTTAACCTGTTGATCTTGTTGATCATGTGTTGTTTTGTGGTATAATTGTGAATTCAGTGCTGTCTCCCTGAATTCGGAGGAATAATGAGTAAAGTTATATTGATAAACATCAATATGTTAATATGAAATATCCACGGCAGAAACTATAGTTTAATACCTGGGGTACGGTCTATGTGTTAATTCATTTCAGACTGAGGTGGTACTCCCATGACGTCTGTAGACATTTACAGATTGCTATCCTGGCTCTCTACTTCCTCGAACAGAGGCGAAGAGGTAGAGGGGTGGGCTGGAGCCTGTTAACCGCTATGGTTATGTTCCTATCAGTGTATAAAAAGGTTGTGGATTTCCCTTTTGCTGGTATGACGGGGTAATGCGTAATGTCCTTAGGTTCTTCACTCATTAATCTTTATTTTATACCTTTTCCTATTACGTATTATTCTTGGCCAGTCTATTTCGCGTAATGTGATTGAGGCCTAGCGACACCGTCCACGTTGCTCCCGAACCAGGTACCGAAACAGTGAAGACATCATTGAGAACACGATGCTAAAGAAAAGGGGTGAAGATTGAGTCAATCGAGTCCATAGAGTGGTTGTCCAAGTCCAATGAGCCTGGTGATGTCGTCCACTATCAGTTCGAGAGGAAGAGAATCCTGCGAGGGGGAGTAAAGCCCCCGGTGAGTTACTTTACAGGTATTATTGACAGGTACATTATGTGTAAATATGTTTCATGTGTCGCCCAATCGATCCGTCTGACTGCTCAAGCGTTTCTCTAACTATGAATATAGAGGGGTGAGTTGAAGTAGATTGTTGATGATAATGTAGCTGGCTGTTGCTATTCTGTACACTGTTTTCGACTGAATAATTAAGGCTAATAATCGTAGAACATAGACATCCTGACAAATTAATTATGGAGAAAGAGTTAACTGTTATTTAATTCACTTTAATTGTTAAAATTTGGCAAAACGTAAGATTAGAATAAAAGAGTCTTACAAATGTATGCTTCAAAATCGTTAAGACGTCCATAAACATTGCTTTGGAATTCATTTATTTTTGATTCAATCAGTTCTTGGTTTTTATTAAGAGTGGTAATAGAGTCATTATAGGTTTTTATGATATGTTTTGTAAGTGACATTTGTAACTGCAAGTCATTACTTATTGAATTTTGATTATGATTTAAAATTTCTAGAGCATTATCAAATTTATCAGCATCGTCTGAATCTAAGGTTCCAAATAAATATTTTGATGTTTTGCCTACTATATCAAACAAGGATCTTTTATTCCTAGAGTGTAAATTTATATTATTAAGTTTTTTCTGTGATTCTAAAATTAAGTAATTAGCGTGAACTAATAGGTTGTTTAGAATGTGTCTGAGAACTGCTTGATTTTTTGTTACTGGTGGGTGCTTTAGTGATTCAGTTAGAATATTGAAATACTTTGTGGTGTTATCAAGAAGACCAATTAAAGGTTGAATATTTATGTAATGAATGAATGTATGATAAGAATGAATTATTTTTGATTGACTTATTTGAAAAGGTAAGAGTTGGGCTTCGATAGGGGTAATTTCAATGGTTTGTGGAGTGACTTGTTGAAGGGCCAGGATCAAAATGATAATTAGTAGTGCCATTGTCTGCAATTAAATTTATCTGATTATTCCCTTGAATATGTCTAGGTTTTTTGATAATGGATTTATGATATGTTCCGCATTCTGTATCTAGTTTTTTATCTTGATTGTTTATTGTTTTGCTTTTTATAAATTTGGGTTTGCTTTTATTTCTTTCTTTTGATTGTATATATACATTATCGCCTGGTTCATATATTATAGGGTTGTTTCTATTGGTGTTTAGTTTATTTATAAGTTTTTCTTTTTGTGATTGATTTTTTGATTTTATTTGGTCGTATAAAAGCTTTGTCGATTCTTTGTGGCTTTGTATGTAGTTTGATATAATTTTAGAATCTGTTAAGTCGAACGGGTTACTTGAATTAATGTGTCCATTTATAATTTCAAAAGGTGTATACCCTGTTGAAGTGTGTATCGAGTTATTGTAACCAATGAGAGAAAGGCGTATTAAATCTTCTGCGGATTCTTTCGGTTTTTCATTACGGAGTTACTATTTGAGTTTTTTGCTGTAGTGAAATGTAATTCTATTTTATGGAGTTTACAAAAATCTTCTAAACAATTGTTTTTAAATTCTCTGCCATTGTCGGATGTGATTTTGAGTGGTAGACCGTGGTGTGATATGAACACTAATAGATTGTCAATAATATTGATAGAGGATAGGGTAGGGATGTGATAAGCCTGACCATATCTTGAAAATGAATCAATTATAGTGAAAAATGAGTTATTTAGTATTTTAAAAACGTCTATATGAATATGCTCAAATGGTTTGCTACTGGTTGGTGTTAAATTGAATTTGATAATTGGTGGACTTCTATCGTATTTTGAAATTTGACAAATTTTGCATGCGTTGACGTAATTTGTAACATCTATCATCATGTTAGGCCAGTAGTAATTCCTATTCAAAGAATTTTTTGTTTCAGAAATTCCTTTGTGGCAAGATTTGTTTTCATGATGATATTTGATTTTTTCTCTTTGGTCTTCGATGTTAATTAAGTCTTGTAGAATTATGTTTGTTTTAATTAGTTTCAATGCAGAGTTTTGAAAATATGTTTGAATGATGTTAGTAAATAAAAATTCTAGAATTTTTTCTTTGAAGAACAATACGTACATTTGTTTAGGCTCAAATTATGTTTTAACAAAATTAAGAACGTGAGTTTTTTGATTGATTTCAGGAAATAATACGGTGATACGAAATTTGCCGAAAATTTTTAGAGTTTGAACTTTTGGTTCAGTGATGTTTTTATTGGAATGAATTATCACTTGATTTTTATAAATATTCAAAGGTTTTGATGTTGTTGGTATTTCTAAAATAGGATTTTCATGAGATGAATGTACTGTTTCGTCGTCGTCGTCGTCAGGTTCGTTTTTGTTTATAATTTCCTGTTTTTTATAAGTTATTGTTTCGCTTGCAGGTTTTATTGTTTGATTTGAAATTATATGGATTCGGTTGTCATTTTTTACATGTTCTTCTTGTTTTTGAGCAATATCTTCTATTTTAAAGTATGTTCCGGGATGATTGTCTTCTTCTAATTCACTCATCAGGTCTAGGTAATTGTGTTTGTTCTGGTTTTCATAAGGTGTTTTTATTTGCTGATTTTTCTCGCCTTCTTTAACTAGTTGTACCAAGTCATCTATAAGTTGATCATTGTCAACTTCTACCGCTAAAGAAGATGTTTCATCATTGTCATCTATCGCGTTGAGTTCAATTCTCGATTATGCATCTGCGTTTGTATTATTTTTTCCTTTTTTATAGATGATGTTATAATCGTATTCTTCCAGTTTGAGTCGCCATCTTACTAGTCTTGAGTTTGGCTCTTTTAGATTAAATAACCATTGTAGAGGTTTATGATCCGTAACAATCGTAAATTTTCTACCAAACAGATAAGGACGAAAATATTTTGTTGCCCATACAATTGCTAGTAGTTCTTTTTCAATAGTACTATAATTGTTTTCGGCGGAATTTAATGTTCTCGAAGCGTAAGCGATTGGAAGGTCTGACCCAATGTTACCTTGACTTAATACGGCTCCTAACGCGATATTTGAAGCGTCTGTTGTGAGAATGAATGGTTTGTTAAAATCTGGATATTGTAATATCGGATCATTGCTAAGAATTTTTTTACATAATTGAAATGTTTCTAGAAATTCTTTTGTGTGTATAATTTTTTCGCCTTTTTTTAAACATTTTGTGAATGGTTTGGTTATTTTCGCAAAGTTTTGTATGAATCTTCTGTAGTATCCTAATAATCCTAAAAATGATTTTATGTCTTTTGCTGTTTTTGGTACCGGGAAGTTTTGAATTGCTTTAATTTTTTTTTCGTTGGGCTTAATTCCATCTGAGCTTACAATATGACCTAAGAATTCTACTTCCTTTCTCAAGAATTCAGACTTATCCAACTGAATTTTCAATTTACTTTCTCTTAACGTTTTGAAGAGGAGTGACAGGTTGGCTATGTGTTCTTGTAATGATGTCGAGAATACAATGATGTCGTCCATATACACCAAACATATTTTATTTTGGAGATCTTTTAGGATGTTATCCATGACTCTCTGGAAGGTTGCCGGTGCATTTTTTAGACCAAAAGGCATTCTAATAAACTCGTAATGGCCGTTTTCTACACTAAATGCTGTTTTTTCGATTGATTTAGGGTCCATTTCTATTTGATGAAAACCTGATGCTAAGTCAATAGTTGTGAAGTATTGGCATTTCCCTAATTTGTCTAGGATGTCATAAATTTTTGGGATGGGGTAGCGATCGTCAATTGTTTTTTCATTCACCTTGCGGTAATCTATCACAATTCGCCATTTTTCTTTGTTACTTGCGTCTTGCTTCTTTGGTACTACCCATATTGGAGAACTCCAAGGGCTCTGTGATGGTCTGATGATTTCATTCTCTAACATTTTTTTTATTTGTGATTGAACTTCTTGTTTGTGTATGAAAGGATATCTGTATGATTTTGTACCGGTATATCGTTGTTTGTCTTGATTTCATGTTTGATTCTATTAGTAAAAGTTAATTTTTTTTCAGGTTTATGAAATATATCTGAGTATTTTTTACAAAGGTTGATTATACAGCTTTTTTCTTCGTTGTTTAAGTGATCTGTTCGCAATAGATTATCAATATTGATTTTATTTTTATTTTGATTTTCGGGTAACCAGTCTTCACATGTAAATAAATCAAATTTCTTTCTAATTTCATTTGTGAAACGTATTGTTTTGATAGGTTTTTTTAAATTTATTGTAATTCTTTGATTTGTGTTGTTATGAATTTCTGTTAGTGCTCGACTGTTTTTTGCTAATGTGAAACATTCTGGAAAGAATAAGTTTTTAATATATTGCTCTACAATAATAATTTCTCCATTTGTTTCATCCACTGGTATGTAAAGTTGTTTTATTTCATAGGCATCAACACTTATTGTAAACGACGTTTCTTCTGGTTGTCGAAAAAATAAAGGGATAATTCCGTTTTTGTTCTGTAATTGTTTTTTATCAAAATCAATAATATATTTCATATTTTGAAGATCTCTTATTCCTATTATACCGTCATAATATTCATGAAAATCGAATAATATGAAGTCGAGGAATTTATTTTCTTCTTTAAATTCTGAAAATGTAGGGATTTGAGCTTTAAATTTAACTTTCGTTTCGCCGTTTGCTGTTTTTAAAATAGAGGTATTTTGATATATAGATGTGTGATAATATTTTTCTGCGATTGAAGGTCGTAAAATAGAAGTATAACATCCTGTATCAATGAGTAATTTTAATGGTGGATTATGGATTTTTACGTAAGGGAGGGCATTTGAAGGTAAAGTATTCCAGTCTGTTATTATGTTATCTCGCGATAATATTGGCCTGAGTAAAAATTTTGACTTTTTTCATCTAAAGGGGTTTCTTGGTAATTTTCATCAAATTCTGGGTTTTTTTCATAGTCCTCGTTATTATTAATTTGATACAGTTCCTCAGATGTAAAGTTTTTGTTTCCTATTGGTTTAAAATTGTTATATTTTGGAGGAGGAATTCGCGAACTTGTTGACATAGGTTCCGGCTTATTTTGATTAAAAAATTTTTTGGGCATTGTATTACGGCTTGATGTGGACATGGGTTCGTATTGACGGTTTGGAATATGTCCACTGGGTTTAAAAACGTTTCGAGGTCCGAATACTTCTTCATTAGTGAAAATTTTTTTATTAATTGGACGTGATTGAATATCAATAGGTTGGCTTGGAAATTGGGGTTTTGGATTGAAGTTTGGATAAAAAACATTTTCTGTAGGATGATTATAATGTGGAGGAGTAAAATTGTATGATGTGAATTGTCTGTTTTGATTATTAAATCTGGGTTTATTATAACTATTATTGTACTTATTTGGATTATAGTTGTTATTTGAAATCATGTGCGGTAAGTTTTGGGTATATTGGAAATTTTCCTCTTCAGTAACTAAATTCATAGCAGCTTCGATTGAATTTGGG
This sequence comes from Lagria hirta, assembly GCA_947359425.1. NCBI lineage: Eukaryota > Metazoa > Arthropoda > Insecta > Coleoptera > Tenebrionidae > Lagria > Lagria hirta. Next base: position 8,262,702 of record OX375801.1, on the reverse strand, counting down.
TTTCTCAATCTAACAGAAGTTTGCAAATTACCTCGTAGACCACGGATAAAGGTTTTTAAGGCTAAGCTGTCATATTGTTTTGAATAAACAGCTTTTGTTAATATTGAAATTTCGTCATTTGAAATTGAAGTTAATTTTGAGATTAATTTGCTCTTAAGGAGCTGAATTCTTTTACCGAAATCAATGGGACGTTCAAATTTATTTGGGGTTAGAGTGATTAGATCTTGCTCTAAACATTCTAAATTTCTGCTATCTCCAAAATTATTTTTTAAAGCTGTTTTAATATTTTCCCACGTGTTTAGTTCAGGCTGGGAACATATTAATATCTGCGCTCTATTCTGTAATTTCCCTAATACCGCTCTTATTAAATAGATGTTGAGTTGTAAATCAGTTGCACTCTGATATGTTGTTATTAAATTATTACATGCTGAAATGAATATTTCCAAAGTATGTTCATTTCCGTCGTACATTGGAATAGTGTCCACAAAAAGTTTTAAGAGTTGATAGTTTGGTTGTGCCATTTTATTTTCTTTTTTTGTGATGATTAAGGTTTTATTAAAATCGTCGATTAAGTTATCAATAGACATATATTTTGCCAAAAGGATTTAATAAGGGGAAAAATTTTATGGAATATACTCGACTCACCTGAAACTTGACTTGATGCAGGTTTTCTTTTGGTGGTTGTTGATTTCCTGTGGAGAAGTTTGCTGCGATGCTCTGGTCTTCACGGGAAAGCTGGTTCTTTGAGTAACGCTGAAGAAATCGAGATTTCAAGTTGTGGAAACTTGTTGCTTGATGCACTTTTGTTTAAAAACACAACTGCGTTGCTGTACCGACTGCGCCAATTATGTATATTGTATCTCGATGTACAATAAAAAAAAGATTTATTTATAAAAATAATTATTACAAAAGAATTTAGAAGATCGTCTTAGACAGAGACTGACATCAACTAACTTTAACAATAATGATTACGATAATGAATAATCTTCCTATAACAAGCTCTTAAATATACTATCTATTATCTATGTATTCTAATTATGTTATCATATAAATATTTACAGCATTAGTAGATAATGTGAATATTTATTGATAACAAAGTTGAAAGTATAATTATAATAATGGAATCTTAATGATTGAATATCATAACTCACACTTGCATGAAAAATTCGCTTTTCAACACTTGTAAAACAAATAACTATTTGCATTATTAATTTTAACTAATACTATTTAATTAACTGTTTACATCACTATGCTTTACATTTATAACACCAGGGCGCTCTACTTTCTGCAGTAGTGCTGCCTCTACAGTTCTTTCTCAATCCCTATACTTTACGACAAGTTTGTTTTGACAGGTTGACTTGACAATCGTTTGTTTTGTTTGTACTTAAAAGTTAGGTTAGTGCACATTTATTATGATTGTATTATTAACATTAACTTAGGGGCTACAAATCATACGATACTCTAATAGTTTATAATTTAATTAGGTGAAATGATAATTAGTTTTTGTCTTAGATTGACATGTCTTTTAATAGCTCACTTAATTCTCAATAATGAATCTCTTATAACAGCTTTCACTATTTCACGTACCCTGGTCTTTTACTCCGTTTTACTATTTTTTCCGAAGTAGACGAATAGGTCATATACAAAAATACAACTGACTCGAACAAACAGAACATGAAGTTGGCTAGGTGAGTTAATTTTTACAAATTTGATGATTCGTTATTAAACAGTATTTTGCAGGGGTTTCATCAAAATACGATATTTTTATTTTGCATTAATTTGTATTATAGTTTACACAGTATGTTATTTGGAGTTTTATTCGTACTTAAGAAACACACGGAATTGGTTAAAACCAAAGTGCAATAACAATACAGACTGTACCAGAATTTTATTAGTAGCAGATCCACAAATTATTGGAAATCGAAAGGAAATTTTGCATTTTATAACTCCGTTTAGCATTTTTGACAGTGATTTGTATTTGAAGAGAAGTTACTCTTGGGCTATCAAATTCGCTGAGCCTGATATAGCCGTGTTTTTGGGGGATTTGATGGATGAAGGGTCTATTGCAACCGATAAGGAATTTTTAAGTTATGTGAGAAGAATCTTTAATATATTTGCTAGACAATCAACTGCAACTATGAAGGTAATTATTTTCATTATTATCACATTTTAATAAACAAAAGAGATCTGCATTGGTAGTTTTTGTTGTATAATATGTCATGCTATACAGAAATGATCAAGAAGAAAACAAATTGAAGAGTGCTATCTCATCTTTTTTTTATATCGAGAAGTTTGTCTTACTTTGAGTCATACAGAAAAGCTTGTTTGTTGTGTGGGGTCGTTTTACTGGTTGTCTACTTATCATTTTTTATTCATTATTGATATTGTTTTTAATACATGAAAAATGGGTTTAGAGAAAATTTATTTTTGATTAATTAAGAAAAAAATTACAATGTTACATAAACGTTACATTTTCGTAACGGCCACCGAGTTGACGATGAAGGCAAATTATACTCAATTTAAGCTTGTTGTCAAGAATTCCGCCAAAGATTTCCCGATGAAGTGTTGACATCCAACACTTTATTATAATGTAACACATTGTATTCAACTCTTTTGTGAGACTGGCCCGTGTGATCGTAAAAAGGGTAATGCTCCCTCTGAAAGCAACAGAGAAAGTTATCGAAAAAGTAAGACAAAGAATGGAAGAGGCGCCACGAACATCTCTACGTCAACTTTCACAACAAGTTTAATTGTCAACACCCACTTGCCACAAAATTTAAAAAAAAGGATATTTACTTGTATCCTTTCGTCTGCAAGCAGTACATCAACTCCTTTCTGTTGATTATCTTGTACGTATCTATTGTTATTATCGTTGGTTTATTAATAACACTTTTAATGGAAATATGTTAAATTTAAGTTTCTTTACGGATGAGGATTGATTTTATTGAGACGGCTATGTGAACTCACAAAATATATTAATATGGACTTCAGAAAAACCTAATTTTAATAAAGAGGTTTCACTCCTCTTTGAAAAAGTAGGAGTATGGGCCGGTATTTCTAGACGGGGATTTATTGGTCTCATTTTTTTTAATGAAACATTGGCTGCTGCAAGATACCGAAAGGAAATTTTACAACTATTCTTTGCACAGCTTTACGATGGTGTAATTGTGGACCGGTACTTTCAGCAAGACGGTCCGCTAAATAGCACTTCCGATACCTTGAATATGATTTTATGATAACAAATTTATGATCGTCGTGCTATCATCCGAAATACAACCACAAGTTACTCTTCAAGATCCTGCGACTTCACTCTATGCGACCCTATTAAAAAACTGGATTTTCCAGTAGGGCTTAAATATCCTCGACGAGTTGCGTCAGACAATAGTAGCCAAAATTTATGAAATTAATAATTCTCAAATGTTCGCGAATGTCAGTAACGCAATTGTTCAAAGAGTCCGCAAATGTCTTGAAGTCGATGGACGACATTTTGATTATTTGTTATAAACCTTATTTTCTTATTTAACTTTGTTTTTTCGTTATAACATTGCAATTGCTTTCAAGTGCTTTTAATTTAGTCTCATTAACGTGTTGAACTATCGATTCATTAAATTAAAATTGAGGTTAGATTAGGTTCAGATGTCAAATTAATAACTGTCACTTAGATTCTATGGTAAATGTTCGTTCACAATTCAAAGTTAAACGTTTATGACAACCTTCGACGCCAAATTAAAAAAAACATCCGTTATATATAAAATGTATAAAATAAAACTCAATTTATCTTCTAGCATATATGGTTACCAGGCGATAATGATATCGGAGGTGAAGAGTTTGATGGAGTGACAGAACATAAGTTAAGTCGTTTTCATCGAGCTTTCGCACAACCCGAGTTGATCCATCATATGAATATAACGTTTTTTAAAATTAATAGATTAACTATGAGTATCCCAGTATTTGAAGAAAAACGGGAATTTTATGATACAACAAAAATTGCTATAGGCTTAAGTCATCTTCCCTTAATGTTTATGCCTTCGCTCTTTGTGGAAAAAGTATGTATAGTTTTTTTTTTTATTTATTGTCGTAAATTAATGTTAATTATAAATAATAATAAATAGGTACTGAAAGAAGTGCTACCTCAAGTACTATTTACTGGTCATGAACATAAGTCTATGATTGTAAGTACAGATGCACTGTTAAGACAAGATCGTCAAATAATTCCTGTGACACCAGACAATAATAAAATCTACGAATATACTTTAGGCAATACTGACATGTATGAATTTATTGTACCAACATGTTCATATCGCATGGGAACTGATAAAATTGGTTATGGTTTTGCTGTTTTAGGTATGTGTATGTTTGCTAATTATTGCAGCTGCTTTTTTATAATTGGTTTTGTTTTCTACAATTATTTATGCTAATTCTTTTGTTATTGTTAATCTTTTGCAGAGCAAAACGAATTACGCTATACTGTGCTGTGGTCTCCGTCCCGTTTTACACACCTTTCTTATTACGTTGAAGTTCTATGTTTTGTTTTTGTCGCTTTTTGTTGCTATTGTTTCTGTTGTAAAGCTTCAAGAAGACTCATTTAATCTAAGAGATATGTTTGTATATTTTTGTTTAAATCTTGCTAAGAATAGCAATAGTTTCAGCCAAGTCACGGTCCGATTATCGAAATACACCAAATAACAACATGTTATTAAAACAATGTATGTTTTTAAAGCTCTATATAGCTACGTATCAAAATCATCAAAGCGTTACCGCCGATCTATATTTCAAGCTTACTTGAGAGGTGACGGTGAAAAGTAAACATTTCTTTAAACAAGTCTTGTTTTGACAATTGGACAGCCAGTTTAGCTACTTTCAAAAGTGACAATGTTTATGATTCTAATAGAAAACAGTTAAATATCTACCAATAATATGCTAAATTTGTGTATTACATATAAGCACCTAGTAGCTCAAGTAATATGTATGGATTGCCGCAATATACAGTTTGTGAAAAAACTGGCGGGAATAGCCGCGTGAAAATAATATTGAAAACAGTGACAACCAATTTGAGCTTGATAGATAAATGGATAAATAAAACAGAATACTAAAAATTATTAATAAAAAAAAAATTATTATTTTTTATATATTTATAATAAGTGATCTGAGACTTACAATTACATAATAATTTTGTACGCTAATCGAAGCCATACCTAGACACGGGCTTCTTATTTTTTTTTACCTCTCAAGATGAAGGAGTCTTTTTGTCATTTGGCTTTGCAAATTCATAAGCGAGTTTTCTAAATTTTTGTTTTCTAAAACGGCAAGTCATAATTTAGTTTGTAGGCTTGAAGTAGTTATTCAGCCAGTCGTTCTTCTTCTTGTCCAATAAAAAGTCTTTTGAGCGGCATGACATCTAAAATAAATCTTCTGGCTTTTCCTTTTAGAGAAGCTCCCTCGTGCACTGCCGCGGAACCTGTTTTTTTACATCAGGTTTAGGGGTGTACTTCTTCGGCATCTAAAACTAAATAAACCATGATTGTGTTAATTATTAAAAATTAATGCGTAAATGTTATCTCGATTTTCTCGAAAACTGAATAAGGCAGATTTGATCAAGGGATTGGTTGTATCAAATCTTTTTCAAAGAGGTAAGATCAACTCTTTCGACATAACATTGTTTTTTTTTAATGAACATGAATGAAACATTCGGAACGATTTTGTTATGATGTATTCATCAAATGCTTGGAGCAAAGTAAAATAAGAATATTTATATTAATATGTGAGAGTGCGTAAGATACTTATTGATTAATTTTTGTAATATGATTTATCTCTCATATCTCAACAGTTGAAAGAGTAAATGACCTCAGACTACGTCATTTCAGTATCATGGTTCCACATTCCTCTGATAGATAGATACGATGGTCTTTTTCTTAAAACACGCTTAAGTATTCCAAAATTCCGATTGCAAGGCGAAAAAGAGTGACCTCGTACTGAGAAGTACTGATAAATTTGACGAAAACGTTTTGTAGCAGCAAGAGCTAATAAAAATCTCACCATTGCATGGTTGCGGTTTTGCTCCGCACAACTATCATAAACAAAAGTGCAAACATCATTTTGACCTTTTAATGTTTGTCCTTTGTAATAGGTATAAAAGTGCCCTGTGCCTTTTTAAGTCATGTATTGTTAGTTTTGCGTTCATGTATCCTTAATTCTGCTGCAGCAACCCTCTTAGCATTGTCATTCAGGCTTCGGTATTTCAGCTTTGTACCTGGGTGTCATCAGAGACATCAACTTAAGGCCTACCAAATCTCAACGCAAAATTTTCTTAAAAGAACTTTTTGTAACTCCTTTAAATAGAACTCATATTTGACTGATTTGTCTATCTCTGGATATTTCTTAAGAAAAAGGTCATGCATTATTTTAACATTCAGAGTTGAATCGAGGTAGTGTACTACTCTAGCACTACAGTAAGAAGTTTTTCTTGGAAACGACCTTATTTGATGGCAAACGGGTGGTCAGTTATTATGTATGCCTCGCAATTTTTGGGAGGGTGTACCACAAAGAATCAATTGATTCAATCTTGTAGCCTTGAATTAGTTATGGAATGCAGGCTCAGGAAAACCTGCTTGCTCACCGTTTGTCTCTTTGGGCTAATTTGTATAAAATAGGTAAACGTTACATCTCTGTTTCTTTCCTTTTCTTCTGCTTTTGGCCGACGTCTAGCCACTGGTCTATACTCTATAAGACCCGATAAATATGTGTCTCTATCGTAGAACTGGGTCAGGATAATTTTTTTGTTCGTCAGTCAACTTTAAAATGCATTGCCTTTTACTTTGATTATCGAAAATGGAGAACAAAATTATTGTTATATCAAATATATTTCAAATGAAAATATAACACTCACCGAAATCTGGTCCCGTAATCTTTTCCTGTACTATTTTCTCAGTTTTAGCAATGTATTCTTTTTCATGGCGACCAGCATCTCTTCTTTTATTTTGCTTCCAAGATTCAGAACATCTGTGTATTACCATCATCAATATTTTCATCATCTGCCATGTCAGAAATCTCACTATTCTGTTTGCGGGACATTTTAATACCAATTATTTCGAAAGTTGCCTAAGCCGTTGAAAATCGGAAGAAGGTGCTCTGAAATTGTGAGGTTAGAAGCAGTACAAACAAAAACAGCACAACTCCTGGAGTTGTATTGTTCTTTAACTAAATGTTAAACTAGGCGACTTCGTAGCACGTGTCGGCTACGATACTTATACCTACTTTTTGTTGTGTTCTTTCACAATAAAAAATCCTAAATAAATTGATTTGCAAGCAAACCTTCAACTGTGTGATTATAAAAGCTGTAAATTATGATTGTAGGCTTGGAATAATGTTGCAAAATACAATTATTATTCACAGAAAGAATATTTTTTATAATTCCGACTTTTATTTATCTTTCTTAAAATTGTGTTAACTGTTTCGTCTGAATTATCGGAAATATTCATTCTACTTATGATATTGTTATTTGTTTTTATTTGTCATTTTCATTTGTTGGTTGGTCTAGACTCTAGATCTAGATGTTACATACTGTTTTGTACTATAAATAATTTAAACATAAGTGTAAAAAAATTTTTAAATTTAATTAGTTTTGTATCGTATGTAACACTTCGAACATATCTTGCTGAGAGTGTACTTGTTCAAATGCTAGTGTGCGTTTATGATGTGCAATAACAATTCATTTTGTGGCAACGAGCTGTAAGAAAATCCGTCATAAATAAAAATTCAACCAGTTGACCTCAAGACTGTACAAAGTTTTCTTTACTTGGAATGGCTCTTGGCTTGAACCAGGTAATAAACACGCACATTTCGAATGTGCGAATCTTTCGCAAACAATTTATCCATAATAATAAATTATAATATAGTAATAAATGATAAGAACTAATTTTACTAAATTTATATAATAATAATATGCTGTTTCTTTGAATAACCTGGATATCATCGTATCTAAATTTTGTCTGATCAAGCTTTTATTTATGACCTATAGGTTATTAGTCGATTGTTTGCGGGAACTTTCTATTGTAAATACAAATAACCTCTATACAATAGCCACCCTCATTAACGCAAACTAACATTTGGAAAAGTTTTCTTGAGTACACTAACTATGTGTTTATTGTGATAACTGACTCTGTTAGATATAGGAACCATATTTTTGTTCAAAACTTCATTTTAACGTTAATTAAGGTCCAAAAACTAGTTAAAAAAATGTTATATCTTTAGACATGTTTTTTATTTTAAGATAATAGATATTATAATTTTTATAAGACTGACGTAACTATTTAATAGTAAATTATTATATAAATATACACTTATTACACACATCTGTTTAAATTTTAAATTTAGATGCGTCATCTGCGTTTAATGTTTGTACCCTCCCGAATGGTTTTAACGAAAAATGCCAGCCAGGCACGCGATACTTTGTGTTGCAAATCTTTTTATCATTGTAATTCTGTCTCTCACATTATTAGCCATAGCATTTACTGCCGGGCATATCTCAAACGTTTCTACTATATTCTACTACTACTATTATTATTCGTGTTCTACTTGGTACTTAGTGCTATTGGCTTTTTTGCTATGAATGAGCTCTTTAATGATATGAATTTTAGTGATATCATTGATATGTAATTAATCTCAATATTAATTTTTTTCTAAAAGTTTGTATATTAATGTTAGAAACATATGCCCACTCTAAAAGTATACTCGTGCCATTGTTACTGTAGTCTTTTAAAGTTACAAATGACAATTTAACTTTCCAGAGATGTAACAACTCTTTTAATGTGCAACATCTTATTGCTCTCAAAAGAAAAACGAATTTAAACAGAGGTAATTTAGTACTATAAATTTTTGATAATATATAAAAAATACAACAAAATTATTAAATAGACAACAATAATAAATAAACAGAATAAATTAAAAGTAATCATATTATAACTTAGTTTTTATTTAAGCCAAGTTGAAAACATTTTTTATCTTATAGCTGGCTTCTAGTTTTAATTTAAGATGCAAAAATCTAAAAGAAAATATTTTAAGAAAAAAATTTGGTAAAGCTAAATTTTGAGTTTGGATTTGATAATTTTGAGGTCATTATTTCTAGAATTAAAGTTTTGTTATAATTTTTTTATTTTAATATTAATTTAAAAGAAGATTATACTCTTAGCTATTTAGGTATGATTTAATCTTAAGTAGATTTTTATACATTTTATAACAAATATCTTTTTATCCTATACCAACTGAAAATGATATTTTGTCATCTCTCAACAGGTTGAGTGGTTAAATAATAGTATATTGTAAACCTAGGCGGCAAAGTGGTTTTGCAGGCCTTGAGAAGTGGCCAGGCTTGCCTGTCCAAGTTTTCTCTCGGTCTGGAAAAATACCACTTTGCCGCCTAGGTTTACAATATACTATTATTTAGCGACTAAACCTTTTTTGCTGACATAAAATTTAAGCATTAAATGTTCACCTTTCTTGTTTTCTTTTAATTGCTTTTTTCATTAATTACTCTTAACAGCTAAAACATAATAAAAACAGCTTTTAAATACATTGGTCTTTTCAGTTATTCTTTTGTGATAATTTAAAAAGTTTTAGTTAAAGACTTTGCAATAGTTTTTTTGTTTTTAATTATAAATATTATTATACGTTGATAAAGAAATTTAAAGTTTTGGCTAAAAAAATATTTTTATAAAAATAAAACTTATAATAAAAACATTTCCATCAAAGGTGTTTGCTATGTCTTTTTTGTGTTTATATGAAACCATATTCATATTATTCTACGGCAAATTAAACATAATAAAAATAGATAATGATTGAAATGGAAAAAGACAGATAGGATGTCGAGATAGCTCCACAGGTGTCGACTTAAAACGATTAAATATCACGACATCACGGAACCTCAAACAAGTAACATTTTAGTCATTTGGCAACTCATAGTCATAAAGCTTCTAAATTTTTTTTCTTTCTATGGACGGTTCATTATTGCAAAGAATTTTAATTAAGTTTAGACCAAAGTGAATAATTATGAATAGGTCACAAGTTAGTCTAAAAAACTTTCTTATGTCCAGTGATAAATAGTAGATGGTTTTATTAGGATTAAAAATAACACTTTTTTGACAAGCAAATTTTGCAATTGCGAGTCAATCAAGTCATTTTTAGTTCGAATGAGACATTTTAATTTTTCTGCAAACGCAATCACGCATTTTGCATTTAACTATCTACTAATTTGTGTTTTGAAATTATTCAAACCACATTGAAAATTGAGATCATGATGATTGAGATGATAAAGCAAAGTAAGTGTGGGATAATAGGCGTAGTCATGGATACTTTGTCAAACATTAGCCACCATATTGTTAATTGTGTTCATTTGTGATTTGGTGTGTTGTCCAAAATCTCGAGAAATTTATGAATATGCGTACCAACGTTTTATGGGTTAGTGCAAAGAAAAAAACATTGAGTTATTCAGATGATGTATTTCTCAAATTTAGCAAATAAAATGAAGTCGTCGACGCTTTGGTCACAATATTCAATGTTGCGGTCAATGTTGGATATAAAGAACGGGATTCATATCAAAATTACGTGCTTTTTAAGAGACAAAGTGAGGGACATTTACCGAAAAAAACGCGAGTATTTACAAAGGAGGAAATGACAGTAAACGTTTTCAAAATAAACAAACAAATTGTTCTTTATAGGTCGTCCTAATATTGGGGGTAGCAGGCGCATGCCGTTCTGATCAATAAATAAGTTTTGATTAATCAACACTTAAATGACAACTTTTGGCTCCTAGGAATAAAAAGGCAACTTTTGCTCCTAGGATTAAAAGTGAATATTGTTGTTGTAAAGATACCTGTTTTTTTTTTCAGTAAAAAAACGGCAACTTTGAGACTCCTGACAGTTATAAAATGTCATACTTTTGAAGCGGTTGGAAAAAAATCTATTACAGTTGACCGATCATTAATAAAACTTATGTTGCTTAATTCATGTTGCTATATATTTATCGATTGTAAACAGATTTTATAAATTTTATCTTTGTTGAATAGGTTATACTTAAGAGATTGACTCATTCATAATTTGAAAAAAAAAACATTTTTAAAATTATAACAGATATTTTTTTTAATTATGTATCACAATTAGATTTTTTTATTTTATTTAATTGGTTATGTTTGAGATTTTTACTATTTAAATTTATGGAAGACCAATACATCACCTAAAAATAGGTAATTTTATAAATTAATTACAATAGAGTAGATAGTACAATGAACAGAAAGGTTGCTTTGAATTTGAACTTTCAAAAGTTGTTTGACGAAATATTTCGCACATTGGGCATATGTCAGTTAATTTTGAGTAATGACGTCATCGACAGTTTTTTTTTAATTTTAAACCTTTTTTTGCGATTTTGACTTCTCTTTCAATTACCAAAATAACAGTATAAAAATTTTTATACTTTACATTAGCAAATTTTGAAACATAGAAAACGTATATGTTGTTACCAACAATAACACAAAAAAAAACACAAATCAAATATGAATCTAAACTAAAATATTAAGAATAAAATTCTTAATCTAAAATTTTCAAAAAAGAAAACCTACTGCTTATTTAATATTTAACTATTTTATGATTTGCGCTTATATAAGTGAAATTTATAGAGAACATTTTTTTTGATATTGTAATGCATTATCAAACACATGGCTTGCCCTACTATAGATGTGTAAAAATTGTGTTATCAATATTTATAACAATAATAGCATGTAATTATGATTGATTAAAGAATGGATTTTTATTTTATTACTTCACTAGTGAAGTAAGCAATATGTTGCTTTAATTCACTCAAATATTCAATAATAAATATCAATTTATCAAAGCAGCCATAGGTAAATGTTTTTGTGTTTATGCATTTTTTTTCCAATTCTTTCTCAAATTTCACAATGTTTCGATTCATGTCGATGTTTCACTAACGCAGTTTTCTAAGAAAATCTTTAAAAACTGCATGAGAATGAGAGAACTGTCATGAAAATGAGAAAACTGTCTTCATAATCGCGCAAAAACTTGTGAGGTAATAATTTTCAGTTGTTATCCCATTAGATTTAAAAAAAAAACAGTTATCTTATACAATTTATTAAATAAACTTCAGATAGTCAATTACACCATTCTTCTAAGAAGTTCATTAACTTTATCTTCTCGGTTCCCAAAGTCACCTCCTTCAACATAATGATTGGTCTTCTTGCGCCAGCCACCCGTGGGAGTGTTTAGCTAAAAACCAAAAAATATTAAATTTGTGCTTGAACAGATTGCTGTTTATTTTTTAGCAAACATAAATTATCAATAACAAAGTTGTTTTTTTGTTGATGTAGAATACAGGGTGTGCCACGACAAGTTTAAAGTATTTGTGTATCAAAAATTATTAATATAATATCTGACATTTGCAACTATAGTTTACAAGTTTCACTCGCTTAAAACAGTCCTTTTTCCATCGGCCGCGATTTATAACCGGTAATAATTAATGCACAATTTTCTATTAATTAATATTTTTCATTATTATAGCAAACAAAAAATCGCCCTAAGTATTCGTCGCAAATTATCACTTGGATAAGTGTAATGGCAAGTGTCTCATGACAAATAACCAGACATAAATTGGCGAGATTATTAACCGCCCAGTGACAAATTGTTGATTACTATATTTTTTTGTTGGGCACAAACTTTTATAATTTAGATACAAAAAATTCGCTTTTGAAAATCCATTTAGTGATAATTTTATCATTTGTCAATAAATATAGTTGCCTCTAAAAACAATTGAAGGCGCCAATTATATATAACAAAAAAGTGCTGTTAATTTGTGTAATTTCAAAAATCGTGCACTAATGAAGAACATTCACAATCGACTTCCTAAAAATGTTGTTAAACGTGGCTCTTAATAATCAGTCTCCAAAAATAGTTATTTGCTACCGAGCTAATATTAGATTACTATTACTGCACGATTTCTCTTCAAAAACAAAGCGTTAATGTACAATTCGTCACTTCATTTCTATAAAATTTAAAATCCTAATCCTGTTTATTTATTTAATTTTGATGAGAGCGTGAAAATTATTCAAAAAATGTTTGAACATATTTAAATTTTCTGGTTTCTATATTTCAAATTTTATTATAAAGATAAATTTAAATTAAATTTTGACAATCGATACATGATTTTATGCGTAGTAAAATTGTGCATTAACGCTCGGTTTTTATGAAAAATTGTGAAGTACATAATAGTAATTTTGATGTTAGAACGCCGCAAAATAACTACATAACATATCAAAAAAAACCTTTACGTCGGAATCGTCAGTCAGAACATTAGTGGAATAGAGGTTTAGTACAGCCAGCAGATTAATGGGTAATGCGTAAATTATGAAAGAAGTACTCAGTTCATCTGGCTAGCTCTAGTCATGAAAACCTGTCTGTCCTTATTGGAACAGACAAATCCGTGACGTAGACGGAAGAAAAAGAGACAAAACATTTACGAGCCGCATTCTGAGATTATGCATAAACATTTTCTAACAGTAATTACAGTCATAAGAATAACATATGAGCTTTAAAACTAATTGGAAATTGTTATTGAAAGTTAAATAAAAGTCGCTTGATAAGTATCTATGAGATAATCATGGACTGTATCTTAGAAAAGTAGTGTGAAGTCACGAGTTTTTTCGAACTTTAACAATTTTTTCTACAAAAAACTATCAGATATTGTACAATCCTAATCAACTAGCGACTTTCAGTTACACTATTTAAATGTTCTCAAATTTTCTCATGTTAATCTGTTGACTGGTTTTGCTGTAAAATGTTTTCAAAAACAGATAAAATTGTACTTAATTTTACGACGAAAGAATCCCCTTAAGAAAGTTATTAAGAAGATAAAAACACAGTAAAACAAAGGTATAATAATCCCAGAAAATTTTAAATTACCAAATACCGCACTTCATCGTGTTCTAAAAATATACAAGTATACTTTCGTAAGACAATTCGTAAAATAGTGATGACTTACAACGAGGGTTTTAGACCTCCCTGACCGCATTGCAATGAGGATAATACGGTTTAGTGCAGTGTCGAAACCAAAATTGTTCTGAATCATTATAACTATACTGTATTCATTTTCAAGAAAAAGTACATCAAAAAAATGCATGCAGGCTCCACGTGCTCACATCTGTGGGAGATGGTCGACGACTTTTCAAACAGGGCAGGCTACAGAAAAAATCGTTTATTCCATTTTAGACCAAGTTGTTTTCAATTCGGCTTAAATATATTCAAAATTATATTATTTTCACTAGTATTTAAGTGGTTACGTTAAACCTTTTTTCTGGGAGGACTGGAGTTCTAGGATTAACTTAAGACTCTGTCTCCGTAGCAGGATACAGAAACAGCAAAGAAACAAATGCATAATGCAACACTGTGCTTTCGGCTGCCAGCCCGGCTCAAATTTCAGGAAATTGGTATCACTTAGTCTTTATCAATGGATCACGCACTGATCACGTCCTACATATTGTTTACTAGCACTCTTTCTTGAAAATGAATACAGTATATATATATTGAAAACTATGTTATTATATACCGAATTGGTAAAAACATGATTAATTTTACTGTTAAATTTTTACGTATTCACGGAATACGTGGAAATTATAAAGGAATGTGATAATTTACACTCTATATCATAAAAACATACCTTGAAAGGCCATAAAAAGTTTGAAGCATATTTAAATTTGGGTCCAACGGTAAATATTTCATGGATCAAATCTTCAACACAAATAATTCCAGCTTTACCCAATCGATTTTCAACGATTTGATTGCTTGTAATAGCAACACGCTGTCCATTAACTTTGGCAAATCCACGCTTGTAAATAAGTTCCCTTACAGATTTCAGATTTGGATAGCCCCATGTTATGTATGGCTCGCAAATTCTCAGCATATTAATAGTTGCTTTATTCAATTGAACAAAGACGCCATTGTTGATTTGTAAAAGGCGGAATAATTGAAGAACTTTTCGAACCTTTGGAGCTACTTTGTTAATACTGCAAAAGAAAAATTTAAGTTAATATAATTAATCGTTTGCCATCTATTTAATTATAAACTAGTTTGTTTTTCTACTTATACTGATCGATCGGCATAAGAACTTCAGCTGTATCAATGTCATATCTCAGCAATTGATTGAGGACAAGTCAAATTTTAAACAAAATTGGACCAATAAGCACGTTGTAAAAGAATCAACTATATTGTACAGAGTGACTATAAATTAATGGAGCAAAAAATACAATGGCAACTGAGTAAGTTGGTCGTGCAACCTGTCAGTTGTCAATCGTCTTTATTCAAGTTATGTCACAAAGCCAAAGTCGTTTTTTGTTGTTGCACTTTTTTTCAATACTTCAAACTTTGACATTTTTGGGTTCAACCTATGACGTCATGAATGTTTGGTGTTCAAACCTGCAGCATATGATTCAAACCTACTCTGCGTATATATTTGTAGTGTGGTTCAATATGGCACAAAATACAAACTGTCAATCTTGCTGTCAAATTCAAATTTTCTCACTCACCCCCATAAATGAAACAAAAGTTGTGTAGGGGCTTCTTAGGGCCCTGTTATGATTACTTATATTATTAAATAAGAGTTAAGAGGTAGGGACCTAAGTAGATTACTTTTTGTTGTGAAACTCAACAAGTGAACATAACCACAAACGGTTTCGTCAGTTTGTTTGATCCATGGTTTGAACTATAGGTTTAAAATCTTTCATTTTCTTTTCAAATTAAAATATGACGTCATCTTTGGATACAGGTTGATCAATCAACGAACCAGGCTCAAAATAGTGCAACAACAAAAAACGACTAAAGCAACGGAAAGTAGACATTTGTGAAATTTGTTTTGAACTTTTTTGTCGTGTCTTGATAACGATATTGCCAACTAAATAATTCAAATATATTACCAACGTAGTAAAATAATTTTTAACAATTAAAAGTCAAATACTACATAAACTATATACAGTCTGTTCGCTCAAGTTTTCTTACATATGGAACACTTATTGAATATTATATTTACGAAAAAAAGTTTATCTTTATAAAAACTTCTGCATGGTCTAAGACTTAAAATACTACATTGAGACAAAAATTTTCAACAGTAGCGCAATACATAAGATACAGATATTTTTAAACTATTTACCTTTTAATAAAAAAATTCAACCAATAACATCCACTCAAAACCTGCTAGGAAAAGATGAAAATGTATGACACATCCGATTAGACCAAGGTACCGAATTTAGAATGAACTTCGTCATTGGTTTCCACAGATAAGAATCGGGTGTTCGCCACCCGACGCTAGCATTCATATGGATCTAATTTGGTACAAATGCAAAGTATAAATGAGTGGAAGGTCGCGGACACCGAAATTACTGATATTTTTGCGTTAATTGTCGCGAATGAGTTTCTCAGTGCCTCATACAATATAATTCTCCACATTTCAGGACCAAAGTTAATTATTGCTTCAAGCCACGCATTTAATGTTCTATCCTTATCATTCGTCAACTTATTTAAAACACCACTTGCAATCAGCTCAAACCAATAAAAAAATTCAATTTGAAATCTTATAATTTTTCTCAAATTTGAAAAATGAGAAACTACGGGGTTTCTACAACATGGTTTTTGAAGTTTTAAAAATCATGACTGCCAATGAGTTCAACGCAAATAAAATTACTAGCTTACGGGTTTGTTTTGGTATGAGAACATGAATCAACAAATACCTAATAAATATGTAAGCACTGTTAGAGTTTTTTTACGATTAGGATCTTTTGGTTGGTAATGGCATTGGCCCTGTGCTTTTAATTTGGAAATAATCTATTAGCCGTAAAACAAATTTAATAGACAATAATTACTTGATTAGAAATACCCGATAGATTTTCTCAAACCACTTGTAAAAGTGTTATCTATCCTACAAACTTCATGTACATATTGCTAATAAATTAATATTATCATAATGGTCACATATATAATATCACTTAATATTTGATTTACAAATTCAATGATTTATCTTATACCTAACCTATTGTTTGCTGAAGTTCGATGTGGAAGGTAAAAACATTCATTTTTAACAGCTAAACCGGCATATAAAAAAGAGTTTTTCTATTTCGCGTTTACAATGTCGATTTTGTGATAAAATCTTTTCTTTTGTGTCTAAAAAAAGTAATTGGACAAAATTAAATTTTGTATAATCGTTTTTAGACTTGCTGTGGGTTGCAAGTATGGTTAGTAATTTTGACGTCAGAAACATTGACATCTTGTTAAATAAGTATAGCAGTCATACCAATCTGAGGAAAAAAAATCACTAGATAGTTTCTTTATATTTTCATAATCTTAATAATGAATTATACACATTAACAAAAGCGAAATAGAAAAAAATGTATGTTACACTCGTTTTACAAGACATGTTTGTGGCACTTATTCATTTGCGCTATTGTCAGAAACACAAAGCCCTGAATGTTAGCTGTAACCAATATAACAAAGCTAAATGTTATCTCGAAATCAGTTTAATTATATGGTCCATTATAGAATTACTTTCGATATGGGTCCATTTCTAACACAAAGTAAATAAACCATTTTGATTATAAAAGAAAATATGAGCGTGATGAAGATAAGAAAAATTATAAACCCCAGAGCATTACAACAAGAGAGCACCTATTACACCTCTTTGTATCAATCTTTCAAATTTCTCAAGTTTTGCAAAGGTTTTACACGTTCTACAAGAGACCGAACATGAACGGTAACAAACTCTTTCTAAGAAGCAAACTAGTTATATAGGTTAGCAGTTTGCTAACTATAGCTATTAATTGTTCAGGTTTTTAGTGGGAACGCAAGGTATTTTTATAGTCGTGAGAGTCGCCAATTGTGCCTATTAATAAAGCCTGTATCGTCTAAAGCATTATTTGAGATAATTCGTAATTATTAGAAGACAACTTGATCAAATCTACTTACCCTTTAATTCGAATTACAAACGCCAATTTAGCTTCAGCTGGAACATAAAAATTGCCTTTGTTTTTTGCCTGGCGAATAAGACGGATTTCGTCTCGTTCCTTTAAACGGTACTCTTTCACATATTGTTCTGCACGTTTGAAGATATCTTTCTTCTTTTTGATCTGATCTGTCTTCTTTTTGATTGAGGATTGAAGACGTTTTGCACGAAATGCATCGCGTCTCTTTCGATGCTTCAAAACGGATTCGGGTACCACCGGCAGCCCCTTTACTGTTTTTGTCTTTTTCTCGCTAAAACATACACAAATATTTATAAATTCACAACTTAACCTGCAAGACGGTGTGTAGTCAACATGTAAACAAATTTAAAGACAAAATATGACAAATATCGAATCAATATAGTTTTTATGTTATTTTGTATATAACTAGAAGTTAATTAAATAATAATATCACAATGAATTATTTGGGAAATTGCAGATGATTGTAGAAATAAATGAAAATTTAACACTCACACAGAAACCATTTTCAGTCAATTGTCAATGAAATGAAAAAAGAATGAAGCAGCGTTACCAACTGCCAGTGGCTAGTTCTAACCAAACCACAAACGTCTAACCATAGATGCCAAACCTTTTTAGTTTATAAAATCAGACTAAATATACTAGCGCTCTCTGGCCAAAAATGCTAGAAGTAGCAACATATAAAAATTGTAAATAATTTTCACAACTCCTATTAGTATATTAATAAACTTTTATAGTTAATTTTGAACCATTTGTTTTTAGAAAAAAACCAAGTAGTGTTTTTGCCGTTCTTTCTTTAACATTATTAAGAATATTTCTTTTTTTAATGAAATGAAAAACTGCTCACAATATCTTTTACTTTGTTATTGACTCTTCTTTTTGATGTGCTTGACTAGTATATAAATGATTGACTTGCTATATGACTTTTTACTTTTCTTAAAAGAAATAACATAAAATAAATAAAAAATTGTAAACATTGCTGAAACTTTTTACTTACAATTTTACAATGTTTTTTTTTGTAATTTTATTTTTCAATAACATATTATTTTAACACATGTTAAGTTTTGTTTGTAGTAAATTTAAATTTACAACTTCTAAATTATACTTAAAATTATTTATTAGAAGAAGAAAGGCTTTCACGGTCTGAAGTCATTGAAATATTGACATCTTTCGGATAAGATCTTGGCGAAAAGTTTGATAAAATTGTCACTCTATCGGTGGAAGCGTTGTCAGGACAGGGAAATAAAAATGGGAACAATCCTTGCCGAAAGATGTCAATATTTCAATTATTTATTAACATATGATTACGATGTTATTTTAGAGATTAACGTTATGTTCATATTTGAATAAATATGAAAGACATCGCTAGTTATTCTTACGTTTATTTCTAAGAAATAATTTTTGTTTTTAAAATGTTTGTTTTACACTTTTACAAATAGTGTTACTTTTTAGGATTATTACAAATTTTTATTTACAGAAAATCCGCAGAAATACATATTTTTGAACTAATAAGTTTTACATTGCAGCACACAGTAGTATTTTACATTTACAATGATTTTTAACGATCTCAGCTATGGTTAGACGTTTTATTTATTAAATGCTAATGAAATTAATGACAGCAGTGCTTCGAAGCTTGATCTAAAGTTGACCGTAGGCGTTAAAATTGCAGTGCTTTAAATAATTGCTTTTTACAAAAACATTTACTAACGTTGCAATTGCGCCAACCCCACATTACAATAATGTTGCAATATTAAAATAATATTAAAGTAAACTTTTTGTGTGACATTTCATTTACTAATAGCATAAAAATAATTGATAATATTCTGTAATATCATAACTACTATGACTTTATTTTTTGGAGGCCAAACTATATTATTTTTTTTTTGCATCAAAACCATAGATTTACTATAACAAGATACAGCCATGCACTGGGAATTGGGATAGTCCGTCAAGACGTACTGTCTATTGCCATCACTCTCAACTGCATTAGTATTCGAAAGCGCTATCTTTTAGAGAGGTTCCTACCAATAGCAAAGCAGTGGACGCAAAATGACATTTATTCTTTGACGTTTAATTTGACGATTAATTGAATTATTTTGACATTTGTCATTGTCCTCGTGTCAAATTTTGCCAAAAATTACAGTAATTTGTAAATAAAACATGTTCAATCTCTGAAAAATGAGAGATAACAACTTTTGTCAAGAAAAATATTTAATATTTTGTAAGTAATTTTATTTGTTAAGATTTAACCTCAACTTTTATTTTTTTTAATATATGTAAATGAAAAACAAATTTAAGCATACACACCGATAAAAGGATATTTTTTCGCTTGTGAAAGGATCAAACAATGCAGGATCTCATTTTGAATATAAATATTCAAAAATTGTATGTCAAATAAATTGACAGCAACGATCACGAAGTATAGATACAAGGAGTCCGAACGGTATAGGATTTTTCACATTATTTATGTACACAAATAATCGACCCAGATCATAGTTTTCTTTTTTGCCACAGGCTGCGCGAGTGTTCAGGAGGTGTACCGATACTATTATTATTATTACACGTAAATACGAACTGGCTAACCTGGCTTGTCAATGTAAAAAAATAAATTAAATTAAATATAAAATATTAATTTATTTTATTAGAATTATTTTTATAAAAAAATGGGAAAGTGCTCTGCCGTTGATGGTTGTCTTAGTGGCCGAAAGGCAAGTGAGCATTTAGGAAAAGTGGCTTTATTCAAAGCACCAAAAGTGAGTAACCTCAAAATAATATTTAAAATTTTATGTTAATAAATAATTGATCATTACATTAGTGTAGTTTTTGAATAATAGTATTTAAAAAATGTTATATTTTTATTTTTTTTTGTGTAGTATAGAAGTAATTATTTTAGTTTAATATTTTTTTCTAAAAGGATATTGAAATGCTCAGCAAATGGAGCACTGCTCTTGGCAAAGAATTAAAAAATACCAAATTTATTTGCTAATTACATTTTAATCCAAACGATGTTATTAAAAGTAATCAAGAGGTTCTAAAAGATGGGAGTATATATTTTTATGAATACGAAAAAGTTCATTTGAAGAAGAATGCTGTACCAAAATCCAAAGTGACTACCAATGAAAATAATTACAGCTTATTATCAGATGATGTTCGTTCAAATACCTCTGGTATAATTAACGATGAAATAATTGTCAACTGTAGTCTAAATTCTATTGAGTCTATTGAATCAATAATCGTAAATGAAATTATAAACGAAGTAATTGAGCCTGACAATAAAAATTCTACAAACACAAATTTTGCTATTGGTACAAATATTTTGATTAATAATATACGTTTAACTTAAATAATTTAATTTTTAAATATTAAACTCGTTTTGTTTGTAACTTATACCATTTTAATAAAAAATATGTTTGATAATAACTTGTTAATTAATTTTTTTCATAAAGTACATTTATCGTAATGTTGAAATTTTTTAAAATATTTTAACTAGTAAATTTTTAAGTCACTGTGTAATTACATACTTTATTTATTTAAAAACTTTTTTTTCAGCATTCATCTACTTTTTTTCATTGAATAAAATGGTATGATCCCTACTAATTTTTAAATTATTATCCAATAATACCACATTTTTTTAGCTTTGCAGATTGCCTTTGATTTAATTCCCCGTTTCTCAAAATATTTTTTTCCAGAGCTGTCAATAGCAGCAAAACTTCCCGCGTAAGGATTTAAACGAGTACTTCTTGAAAAATGGCGCGCTCTACCGGCGAAAATTCTGTTCCCTAAATTGAGACCATTCGTTCAACATTACGTTCGGACTCCTTGTATCTATACTTTGTGGCAACGATCGTCGACTAAAATCGTGCGTATTCGTTTCTGTTTAATCACTAAAAATACGTGTGCGACATACGACAAATGTGATAAAAAAGATGGAAGATGTGTTTTATTAAATATAGAAAGAAATGGAGAGATGTACCAATTTCGTTGATATGTTTTTTAAGAAACGAAGTATGTTTAGCATGCATAGCTATATCTAGTGTATTAAATCCACTGAAATAGTATTTGATTAGAAGCGCCTTGGGATAGCATTGTTTGCATCCAACATAACCTCCACGTCTGTTTACAGCAGATACAGTCTGTGATTGGTGGATAGCCGGCGGAGTGTTGTTGTTAGATAATCAGCTGATAATTTGTGTTCTCGCTTTCATAAATTTGGTCGAAAATTACCCATTTAGGCCGCCAACTTGGTGATTTAGCTACAATGGTGCATTCGTGTTTCGTCTGTGGTGCTTTTCATGTAAAAGGATCCCAAATTTCTTTTCATAGGTAAGTGTTTGTACGGACGTAAACAAAGCATAGGCGTCTCATGCATTACAGCGTAGGTAATTCTCGAAAAATAGATGCAGTTATTCTTATATGATTAAATACATGTGTTTATTATAAAGTGATGTGTTATTTAAGGTTACCGGCTAATGAAAAACTTCGCCAAGAGTGGATCCATGCACTCAACTTGCTGGCTGTTGAGTTACCAAAAGTCACATTCATTTGTTGTACACATTTTAGTGACACTTGGTTCATAACTTCTCCATCAACAGGAAAGAGGGGTTTAAAGAAAGGTGCCGTACCCCGTTTGCATCCATTGCCTTATAAATTGAATATTGCTTGTTCGAAGTAAGTTATAATCTGATTTTTGAAGAAATACAGTTACCAAGACATCTATAATGTTTTTAGGGGCGGTAATGGCTCCTCTACATCTCATGGTGACCCACACCCACAGTCTTCTCAAAATCTGCCAATACCAGGACCATTATTCTCACAAATTATCACAAGATCACATTAAACTTTTTTTTTGTGCTCTCAGGAGTAGATTGGGCTTAAATAATAATCCCACAGCAAGAGAGTTTGAGAGGTGTTATAAGCGATTAATAGTACACACTGAAATAAGACCGTCGGTGTCTGGCAATGCAATAGCACTAGATTCTACGTCTATTTTACACTGTAGTAGTGCCAACACAATTACACGTAACAATCATGCTAGTGATACACAAGAACCGGGCCGGAATGAAGTACCAACCCGGCGCGTCTCCAGGTGGCGGATAGGAGGGGGCCTCTGGCTGATGATTGCAAATGAAGCGGAGGTTTGCAGGCGAACATACATGAGCTCGTTGTGCGAAAATCACAACTCGTAGCCCATTAAAACGCCCGCCGCGGACCAACTTCCCCTATCCCAGCTGTAGTGTCGTGGCTAAGGGATTGCACTAGGGATAACGATGCCAGAAAGGGCTTGCACCTTTCTGACATACCCATAGCTCTTGGCTGACTGTGGTCATGTCTCGCGGGCCAATAGGCAAGTGGGGGGTCTTGGCTTTGCCGCCCGGACCAAGAGGAGACAACCTTATGAAAAACCTAAATCCAAGGTGGGGTGCCAGGCCGAAGGATGCGTAGTTAGATAGAGGACTAGCTGCCACTGGACCAACCTTGGGGCACCAGGGGGAACCCCATTGTATACACCCCTTACCCCTGCATGCAGGCTCTGCAGGGGTGGACCTTAATTTCCTAGCTACTCGTGGGATCTACCATGGAAAAAGTAAAATCTTTAAAAGAAAAAATAATAAAAAAAAAACATCACCTCAAACACCGGAGGGCCAAGTGGAGTTTCTTCCTCCACAATAAAACCTCAAGGTGCCGGAGGGCAAACAAGTAGAGCAAGCCAGGCTGGGCGCAAAAAACCAGCTCGGCTACCGTTTCCTCTTCCTCAACTAGGGCAACCTGGAGGAAAGGATGATCCACTAAGGCATGGACTTAGTGGGGCAGGAGTTAGGAAGTACCTGCGTCTTCTGCATCAGGGCAGTGCACCTGAGGACGCCAGAAAGCAGGTACTCCAAGAAAAAGAGGAGAGGGCAAAAAATCCACCTCTCCAACAAAAAGGTAATGGAAAGAGGGGAGCTGAACATATCACTCCCCCTCCACAGCCAAAGTCGAAGAGGTCTAAGCCAGCAGTGGTCACAACTGGGCAAGTCACTAGTTACGCCTCTGCGGCAAAGACCTTTAGAATGGCAATTTTACCAAAGGCATACCCTGAGGTAATGTTAGATGCCAGCCAACTATCTTCTCTAGAGGAAGCTCTAGTAGAAGAAATGGTAGAGAGTTCGGAAAGCGGACTGCAGTATACCGGGATTCACTTCCGATCGGGATTAATGCTGGTAGACTGCAAAACCGCACAGACTGCGGAATGGCTGGCTCGAACAGCACCGCAGCTGAAAACTTGGAAGGGTCCGGAACTGGATGCGCGAAAGGGAGATGACATCCCTAAACCGCATACCATTTCAATCTTCTTTCCAAGAAGCAAAGAAATGCCGGTTGAGAAAATCCTCAAACTGGTTAAAGTTCAAAACCCGGAGCTTCCAACGCCGGGGTGGAAGGTCATAAACTCCAAACCAGAGGGACATGGCCAAGTTCTCACCATTGGGATTGACCCCAAATCATGTGAGATTATGAAGGCGGGAGGATGCGCAATCAATTATAGATTTGGGCAAATTCCCGTCTCAGGACTCAAAAAGGGGCAGCAAAAACCCAAACCGGAGGCAATGGAAGTAGAGACACCCAGTACTTCCCAACGGACAGAGAAAGACCAAGAGGAAGTTGAAGGCATGCACCTCGACTTACTTGAGGTCCACGACGAGTCTTCTGGAACGTCTCAGAAGACAAGCGGAGAAGCGATAACAGGCAAGGACGAGGGGGACAGTAAACAAGACTAACTTGTTTGCTAACACCCCTCATATTTGTTTGTCACTATTCGTTCCAAACGGCAGTAGAATCGCCCAGGTAAACTTGCACCACGCGAAGGGAGCTTCCGCGGTAATTGCAAGGCTATTTTTAAAACAACAACTGGGATTAGTGTTGATTCAAGAGCCTTGGATTAACAAAGCAGGACAGATCCAAGGTCTGTCATGTCCAAACTCAAAGGTAATATATGACCACAGACAGGAAGCACCCCGTGTCTGTATTCTCATAAGAAATAATATTAATTACACATGTGTTTCAGAATTCATGACTCGGGACTTAACACCAATCATAATTCATTTAAATGATAAGGGCTTCAACCGAGACTTTGTAGTCGCATCCGCATACTTTGCTGGAGATGGGCCTATGACACCACCAGCGGAAGTGCAGGAGTTGATAAGATACTGTAACAAAAAACGTCTTCCTATTATTATAGGATGTGACGCCAACGCGCACAATGTAATCTGGGGAAGCACCAACACCAACAAAAGAGGTGAGTACTTATTGGATTTCATAGTTTCAACCAACCTTGAAATTTTAAATGTTGGGACTACACCAACATTTGTTACAAAATCAAGGGAGGAAGTACTAGATATAACAATTAGTAGCGCGAGTGCTAAGAACAATATTAAAAACTGGAGAGTGACAAGCGAACCGTCATTGTCAGATCACAGGATAATCGAATTTCACTTGGAGGGACTTAACCCTTCCAAGCTACTAACGCGTAATCCTAGGAAAACGGATTGGGATGTATATAAAACCAATCTGAGAAGAAATCTAGAACAGATCGACACAGGGGGGACAAACCGTCACAAATGGGATCTAGAGAAGGAAGTGACTCACATCACAGGGGCAATCATAGAGGCATACAACTCTAGCTGCCCTTTAACAAAATGCAAAACAAGCAAAGAAGCTTCCTGGTGGAACAAAAACTTGTCAAATTTAAGATCTGAAGTCCGCAAGCTTTTTAACAAAGCTAAGAAAAATAAGGACTGGCAGGGCTACACCAGCAAGCTAACTCAATACAACAAGGAGATAAGGAAGGCCAAAAAGTTACATTTTCAAACTTTTTGTGAAAACATCACTTCCACTCCGTCAGCTGCCAGAATACATAAAGTAATGGCCAAAGGGGGAACTAACCCAACAATGGCACTAAGAAAGTCTGACGGGACCTATACGGAAGGGGAAGAGGGGCGTGCCGCCCTACTCTTAGAGGTACACTTTCCAGATAGTGAACCGATTCCTACAGACGCAGAAATTGTAGCAACATCCAATCACAGCAGAAATCCTTGCAGAGAGGACTGGGACATTGCTAACAGTATATTTACTAAACAACGGCTTGAATGGGCTATTAACACCTTTGAGCCGTACAAGTCACCGGGGGTAGATGGAATACATCCAGCCTTACTACAAAAAGGACTAGGAGAAATTATGCCACACCTACTTAGAATTTCACGAAGTAGTCTAGCACGGGGACAAATACCCAACATCTGGCGAAGGGCAAAAGTAACCTTCATACCAAAAATAGGGAAAAAGGATGGGACTGATCCCAAATCTTTTCGACCTATCAGTCTCACATCGTTCCTGTTAAAGACAATGGAAAAAGTATTAGATAACTATATTAGAATAGAGACTCTGGGAAACAAGCCACTACATAACTGTCAACACGCGTACAGGGCGGGCAGATCAACAGAAACTGCCTTGTACCAGCTCACAGACAACATTCAGAGATCTCTAAATAATAAAGAAACAGCAATGTGTGCTTTTCTTGACATTTCAGGCGCGTTTGACAACGCCTCACATGCATCTGTCAAGATCGCGCTGGAGAAAAGAGGGGTTGAAAAAACTCTCGTCAGATGGATGTGGGAAATGTTGACCACAAGAACAGCTGAGATACCAACGGGTAATAAAGTCATCACCGTCAAAACTACTCGAGGTACACCTCAGGGAGGGGTAACCTCTCCTCTGATGTGGACTTTGATAGTTGATGAACTATTAAATAGATTGACAGAATCAGGAATAGACTGCATAGCTTATGCCGATGATATTGTCATAGTGGCCAGAGGCAAATTTGAAAGCACTCTATGTGAAATAATACAGAAGGGTCTCAGAATTACCGAACAGTGGTGCGAATCAGTGGGGTTGAGTATTAACTCATCAAAAACCGCGATTGTAACATTCACTCGGAAAAGAAAACTCCAGGGGATGAAACCCCTCTTCTTGAAAGGAGAGATCATCAAAGAACAGTCTGGAGTTAAATATTTAGGAATACACCTCGATAGTAAACTTCTATGGAAAAATCACGTAGAAAAAACTACCAGTAAAGCCATTAAAGCGCTTATGGTCTGCAGAAGTCTAGCAGGTAAAACATGGGGGTGCAACCCGAATATACTGCGATGGATGTATACCATGATTATTAGACCTATCATGACCTATGGGGCAATAGCCTGGCACTCTAAGGCAGAACAAGCAACCACAAGGAGAACCCTTGACAAGGTTCAAAGACTAGCATGTTTGTGTATCACAGGAGCTATGAGAACGTGCCCTACTGCGGCACTAGAGGTTATTACAGACCTGACACCTCTACATCTAGTGATAGCTAGAACAGCGAGGGAAGCTATTCTCAGACTCACAAGGGAGGGTACCGAATATGAAAAAATCAAATGTCAGAGAGCTTTGACATCTCTGACAGAGTGCATTTCATTTCCAAACCTTCCAAGTGACGAAATAGTAAGAAGACACATCTTTGAAAGAAACTTTATGGTAAGATTAAGCAACAGGGATGATTGGGGGAAAGAACCCACCACCAGTGAGTTTAAAAGAAATACTATTAAATGGTATACGGACGGCTCCGTGACAAACAAGGGCACGGGAGTAGGAGTAGTCGGTCCTAGAACCAAATACTCAGAATCAATGGGAACCTACCCAAACATCTTCCAGGCGGAAATACACGCAATCAGACGATGTGCAGAATTTAATTTAGAAAGAAACTATCAAAAATGTGAAATTGCAATTCACACTGATAGTCAAGCAGCGATAAGAGCATTAAGCTCCTATGTCACCAGTTCTAAAATGACATGGGAATGCCGAGCCAAATTGAATGAACTAGGCAAGAATAACAAAGTTTTTCTTGTTTGGATACCCGGACACTCGGGAATAGAGGGAAACGAGAAAGCTGATAAGCTAGCAAGAGAGGGCGCATTAACCCCTTTTGTAGGGCCAGAACCATTCTGCGGCTTAGGGAAACATACCTACAAGAAAAGGTTCAAAATGAAGGAAGAGAAGGACAGATCAGAACGCTGGCTAAATCTTCCTGGTTTGAGACACTCTAAGAAATTTCTTGGAAACTTCGACCATGTAAGGTCCAAAGCTTACATGAACCTCACTAAAAATAGGCTTCGCATCCTCACAGGTTTCCTTACCGGTCATTGCCGTCTAGGAAAGCACCTGATGAGACTTGGCCTAGAAGATAATGACGAATGCAGATTTTGCATGGAAGAGGAGGAAACTCCGGAACACCTAGTAACAGAATGCGTCGCCATTAGAACCCAACGTAAAGAACATCTAGGGCAGGAATACATACTGAATAGAGACATATTGTCTTTGAAGCCATCGCAGCTGCTGGAATTTATTACAGCTTTGGAACTAGATGGGGAGCTATAAACCGAGCCACTCCTCGAACAGCTCGAGAAAGGGGAGCACAATAGACCAATAGGTCGCAGTGCAGACGATACCCTATTCTAAATCAATCAATCAATCGATACACAAGAAGAAGAAGATAATATTAAGAGCATAACGGAGTATATAGCAGATCATGATTATATAACTCCAAAATCGTGGGCTCTTACAGATTACACAAAAGATGTGATATCATATATAGCTGGATTTGTTGTCAAATCAGTTAAAAGAATATTAACCTGCGATGAGTGCTTACACATTTTAATTGGAGATAAAGTATTGTCACAGTTGCAACAGAGGAAAACATATGGGAAGTTATTTATACCTTCAGAGTATACTGTAAAACTCTGCCAAGAAAGTGAGAAAATAGTTAGATTTCTGAAAGCACAAGATCAACTGTTTCTTCAGAATGATCAAACAATTGACAAAATAATAAACAGCACTATTGCCGATCTTCCACAAGATCTATTTAAGCCATTCGGGAACCATGTTTTTGATGGAGAATTATGGGACAACCACTCAGGTGAATTGACACGGTTGGTTATGAAGAAATATATTCATGTGAGATTCTATCACGAATCAAAACAGGAGTCCTACAGAAGAACCCTTCGTAAAAAACTGAACAAGATTATTTTGTTTCGCAACGAATGATGTATTTTCCTATTTTGTAATTTAATAATTGAAGTTTTTTATTCTTTTAACATCTTTTATTCGATTAAATTTTGAAATTGGCGCCACATTGTTTCAATCCACATATTATAAGATAGGCTTTAGGCTGACGTCGTGACGTCACTCTTATTTGATGACGCACATCGCTTGACAGAGTATCTTTACATCAAAACACGTTCTGGTTTCGCACTGAAACTGTGGAATAAAAATAATCGGTGTTAATAAAGTAAAAATTGATATACCTTTGGCTATTGCTGCAAGAACTCAAGATGTGGCTTTCAATTTGCTTTCGGAAAAATGAAAAAATGTGTATAAAACGGCTTACCAACAATATGTGACGGGGTGTGAAAAACAAGGAAAAAACTTTACTCTCTGCGAAAATAAATCATCTCATTATTGATCGAAAACGGGAGAGAAAAGCATTAGTTTTTTATTGTTTGAATTATTTGCATTATAGAACCCATAGATACGATACGCCACTGGCGCTGTAGGCAACGTAAACAAATCTAAGAGGTTATGTTGGCACGGTATATTAAGTATTGATACCCCCTCTAATCTTTCTACCTCAGTGATTAAATCTATGATCAAGGGGCCGATTCTAACCACTATCGAAAATATTCGAGTCGAAAAGAGTGCGATGTCGCATGTGACGTCACTCTTTTTCGATAGTGGAAAAAATGTCAAAAAATGCCAGTGACAAATAAATGTTGTGTTGGTAGCCTTGCACCCTAAAGGTTGGTAAACAGCAGTATATTATTATGTGCACATGTGTACACTGTTTGCCTAATTGCCTCTTCATTGTCATTCCTATTCAAATTTCTACCATCTACCGGCGTTTGTAGTGCAAAAATCAGCTGCTTCCACAATAATGGAAAAATACGACTCGCGAATTTCTCTGGAACAAAAGAAGTTATGGTCTCATTTATGGAGGAGCATCCCGAATTTGCCACCGGCAAATTGCTCGGCGTAGAAGGGCGCAAACGAAAGCAAGCCCTTTGGGGAACGACACCTACCAGTAAGTGTGCAAGTAAAAAATAATTTGCATAATATAATGATACCCTTGCAGGAAAGAGTCTAGACGAGGAGTTTAAAATGGTGTTAAATCGACATACTAATGCTAAAAATATGTGTTATGGCTCATTCGATAGGGAATCACGTCTAGAAAATTGTCCATGAAAATTGAATTAGCACATTAAAAATTTCAAAAGTTATAAACAATTAAAGATGTTGAAAAAGTAGTGCTTGGTTTTTCGCTTGTAATTCGTAAACAAATAATTTTTTTGGAATTTGGAAAAAAGATCCTGAAAGAGGAAGAAATTTCCTATAAATAACTTCCGATCACCAAAACTGTACCTCTATTATTAATAATTTTAATTAACGTTGAAAATTGCCGTCCGCGCGCCATTCTTAGGTTGCGCGCATGCTATAGAAAGTCAGTAAGTTATAATAAAAAATTTTTTTCGGGTACTTAGAGTACATTAAAAAATCTAAATAAATTATGATATCATCTAAACACTTCAAAGAATTAATTCCCGTTGGAATTTTTTATTAAATTAAATTTTCCAATAAACTAGACAATTGTTAATTAACAACATTTTACGGGATTTCTCTGAGCATTAAGAAGTAAATAAAAGTTGCAATAATTGTTCTAAAAATTATTTCCTTTCGTGGAGTCCTTGCAATTGACACAATAAAAACGAATACGTAATTAAAGTTTGAAAAAGTTTAATAGTTTGTTTATAATAATTTTTTTAAATTCACAAATAAAGAAAAACTCGCCGTAATTTGTGAATTTAAAAAAATTATTATAAACAAACTATTAAACTTTTTCAAACTTTAATTACGTATTCGTTTTTATTGTGTCAATTGCAAGGACTCCACGAAAGGAAATAATTTTAGAACAATTATTGCAACTTTTATTTAATTCTTAATGCTCAGAGAAATCCCGTAAAATGTTGTTAATTAACAATTGTCTAGTTTATTGGAAAATTTAATTTAATAAAAAATTCCAACGGGAATTAATTCTTTGAAGTGTTTAGATGATATCATAATTTATTTAGATTT
The DNA here is from genome assembly GCA_947359425.1 of Lagria hirta. NCBI lineage: Eukaryota > Metazoa > Arthropoda > Insecta > Coleoptera > Tenebrionidae > Lagria > Lagria hirta. The sequence continues at coordinate 8,231,494 of OX375801.1, read as the reverse complement.
TTTAATGTACTCTAAGTACCCGAAAAAAATTTTTTATTATAACTTACTGACTTTCTATAGCATGCGCGCAACCTAAGAATGGCGCGCGGACGGCAATTTTCAACGTTAATTAAAATTATTAATAATAGAGGTACAGTTTTGGTGATCGGAAGTTATTTATAGGAAATTTCTTCCTCTTTCAGGATCTTTTTTCCAAATTCCAAAAAAATTATTTGTTTACGAATTACAAGCGAAAAACCAAGCACTACTTTTTCAACATCTTTAATTGTTTATAACTTTTGAAATTTTTAATGTGCTAATTCAATTTTCATGGACAATTTTCTAGACGTGATTCCCTATCGAATGAGCCATAACACATATTTTTAGCATTAGTATGTCGATTTAACACCATTTTAAACTCCTCGTCTAGACAACCAAGCAGTTGAACCTGTAAAGCAATTTTCCGTCATAGGGACGACTTTAAACACACAAATACAGAAGATGGGTGCAACGATGCAGGAGATGAGTGCAACGATGCAGGAGATGAGTGCAAAAATGGATGTTTTAATTACAGAAAAGATAAGAACCAATGATTTATTTCAAAAATTGATCGATAAGATGTAACTTTATATTACAAATATTGATTAATATAGTCTTCTCTATATTGTTGTCCCCTTCTCCGCTCTTGAAGATCATTTCTACCCTCTTGTATCTGGGGTACTGGCAGGGGCTCTAAATCTATTTCATCCCACATGAGTTGGGGGTCCCTGTCAGATGCCCTGAAGGGGTCATGTGCATCCCGCACCATTCGTAGAAACAATCTTGTGCGATTCCGTTCTTCTCGCTCTAATTCTTCAATAAGAAGAAACTGCGCGTACAATAAAGCCATTCTTCTACTAATTACTTTGTTTTTGTTTACATGAAATGAAACTAACCTCAAACAAACCGCTTGTACGTCACTTTTCTGCCTGTCATACAGTGCTACTGTCAAACTATTCGACTCGAATTCTTGAATTCAACACGTTTTCAATAAGGAAAAGTACTTTTCGATATCGAAAATCCATGACGTCATATGCTTCCTTTCTGTGAAAGCCGTCAGGTGGCTACGTGTTGTTTTTCTATCCAAAATGGTTGAATTTGACAGATTTCGAGTCGAAAAGCTTTTCGATAGTGGTTAGAATCGGCCCCCAAAACAACAAATTGCCTACATTCTATTATAGCTCCATGTATATTTTAGTCTTTTTTTTTGGGTTTAGGATGGTTTAGGCAATGTTATATTTTGACAGATTCTTTAAGATTTATAACTAATAAAAAAGTTTGTAGGCAAACCGACATAATAATATACGCATAATCTAATTTGTTAATGGTAGAACCAAACTTTGCTCCCATTCTGCCTGCCAAAATAACGTCATTGCAACAAGGAAATTAGTAACGCGGTCTACTAAAAGTGTCAATGTCAATTGTCAAATGAAAGTTTGGAAGTTCTGTGGTTTGGAATAAATGTGGGATAAAAATAATTGATCTGTAATTGTGAGCAATAATAATTAAGGCAAAATTCAGCATTTTATTGACGTAAACCACTTTGGTGCTTGATTTTATCGTAATTGCAAGCTAAAAATTTACATCAATTAACTTTTAAATTGAGTTATTATTACAAGATTAACTCATAAATTAATTTGTAAATGTGTTTCATCTTGATTAATAATTGAAGATAATATATGTCCGTTTTGTTCTATAGAATCTACACTTTAATAATATATAATTTGTTGTAGGTAGTGTTTATAAAAAAGTAGGGGGCTTAAAAACATGAAAGAGGCTTTTTTAAGTATCAATGGAACAAAAACAAATGTTCTAACTTGTGGCAGATGGGTGGAAGATGAACCAACTTCTGAAGAGGAACATATAATTCTTGTTATTCCAGGCAACCCAGGAATTACTGGATTTTATAAAATGTTTATGCTTGCATTACACGATTACACAAAATATCCTGTATGGATTCTAAGTCATGCTGGACATGAATTGTCTCCAGGAACATCGACCGGAGATTTGCAGTCATTAAAAGAAAATCAAAGTGTCTATGGGTTAGAAGGACAAATTGAGCATAAGGTTAGTTTAGTCAGCTGTTGAACAAGTTAGAGTGCGAATACTCTTATTGTTATTAGAAGGGGACAGTTGGACCTGACTCATGCTTGGAAGCGCCAATTCGTGATAACGATAATCTACGCCACCGCTAAGCAACAGCACCGTTGCGCATCTAATGTAAATAGTCCCCATCTAAGAAAAATCGTAGTCTAACAAACTATTAATTCTTTTTCAAAAATTTTCTAAAGTGTTTCTAGAAGAGTGTTTCTTGAAAAAGAAAAATTATTTTAGATTATTTTGGAAACTAGCGTTAAATAATGTAATATGATAAATATAAATAATAAGCATTTAAAATTAAAAACTGCAAAACAAATATGGCAAATTTTAATATCAACACTGAGTTAACCAGCTGTTTTGATTATTATTTTTTGTAGCATTTTAACTATTACATGATAAAATATTTGATTTTTTGTTTAATACTTGAAGGGTTATAAGCATCTTATAAAAGTGTAATGTATCCTGCAAATCTAGAGGACAGTGCTGTTTCTTTCGTCCTTATTGGGAAACTTATCGGCCCAGGTTATTGCAAGAACCATCTCTTTCATGAGATGTTCAGAGATATAACATGCATTTTACGAAAACTCAAAACATATCGCGCCATCTATGCGTTATTGGTGTGACATTGATCACAATCAAACTTTCAAATGATAAAATATTACCAAATAAAATAATAATACTCATTTGTTTTTTCTTGCTAAACGGTGAAAGAATTGCATTTAATTTAACAATGTAGCGCCAATCTCTGCGCTATGTTGATTTTTTTTTGTAATGTACAGCAAGCAGCTCGAGCGCTACAACAGGAACTACGGCGGAGCTAATAATGTATAGGAATATACAAATAGCGATCAATTTAAGCTCCAACATTTTATTGCTTCAAATATTAGGTTATCAGGTCAGCTAGGAATCCTTAAAATGGTATGAGAGTTACAAATTTGCGTCCGTATATTGGATGCTAGTTTGTCGCGGATGCCAATTTTACGCGATATATATATATATATGTATACGTGAGATTTTTGTTTTACTGAACATAACGTTATAAAACGCATGTTCAGTTTTAAAAAAACCATGTCAATACATTGTCGCTAGGTAGGCAACCAAATTAACAAATGTTTTATTTTGACACTTGACAGAACAGAACGGAAATTTTATTCAAAGGTAAGAAAGGTTATGTTACGGTTTAATAACAAGTTTAAAAAGAAACTTTCAATCAAATTAGTTTAATAAATGTTCAAAGTGACCACCTTCTTGTTCTAAGCAATACGCCAAACTATTGTAAAATGCTTGTACACTATTTTTTAAAAAAACTGGTTAAATATTTCGATAAATAAATTTTTTATTTTTTTTTTGTTTATTTTGACGGGACAAGCTCTTCTTTTTTTGTATGAATTTATTACACAACCTTTACCATTAAATTTTTTAATTATGCTGTGAATAATTCCAACAGATGGTATTGGTCGCGTACTTGTCTTATGCTGTTATTGCAATTGTACCAGCGTACAATGGCAATTTTTTCCTCTTTTAAATACATGCTCCACAAATGCAAAAAGTTTGAAAATAATAATTTTGACACTTGTCAATGACATTAATGGCAATTGTTTATTAGAGGTTGCTTCGATATGCTTTAATTGCTTGTAATCAAGGAGTAGGGATAACTCCTTGCTTGTAATGCATTGACTCGATTTTTTTAAAACTGAACATAGGATGTTCAGTAAAACAAAAATCTCACTGTATATATATATATTGATAACAATTGCGGATAAGGATTTTTGATAAAAAAAGACGAAATTTACAAGTTTTTGAATTTTTTTTATAAATTCCACAAAAATCAAGTTTGTCAATTTTTTTGGCAACTATAGTTACTAGAGTATCTTTTTTATTTTGCGTCTTGTAAAGTTTTTACAGTACTAGTCCGGAAATAGTATATTTCATAACGAGTGTCGAAAGTGACTGATATCATGCGAGTGCAGTTAGACGAACGAGGCGAAGCCGAGCTCGGCTAAAGAAGCACGAGCATGATAGCCACTTTCGACACGAGTTGTGAACACTATTTTTTAGACGACTTGAACAAGAAAATAACCATTTTTTTTATCCATAGAACGTTTAAAAGCCAAATTCGGATAAAGATGCATGAGCATCTTCAATTACTATACCGATTTTACATACAGGATACGGCTATGGCTTAGCTACCAGCCAACTTTCACAAATGTAAACTGATGTTTGAACGCCTGAAACCGATAAAACACGTTACGCTATTTTTAATCCAACCACGTTGGCCGCGGGCGCGTTACTATGGATTGTTTACTGTTTTGAAAATTTCATTGTTTTGCTAGTTGTGTCACTGTGTGCCGAAAATGGATAGCGATAATGAAGACGATGTGGGATTAGAACTTACACCCCCATCAGTGGTTGAAGCTGCCAGTGAGAATACTTTGCTGTTGCTCCCAACAAAATCGCGGCAGCGTTACGAGGATGCATACAACAAACTCCTCTGAAAATCGTCCACAAGAAAATTCCACTAATCAATTGTTGCCGTCTACCTCATTTTTTACAACATCTTCGACAACTGCTGCAGAGTTGCCAGATGATTTTGAAAACTCCAACAAGAAATTAATGAATTTCAGCAACTGTTCTTTCAATAATGTAACCTTTCATTTGCATAATGAAAGGCAATAAATTTGTAAATTACTATTATCGTTTGACAAATTAAAATTTCAACAAAACCGGAGCGAATTTGTTTGATGAGTTTTGGAAACGTAACCTCACTAACACTTATCATGCACGGTGCATGATAAATTTCATATCCGCACCGGTCTATGCGATTTTCAACTTTCTAAAGTAGGCTACAGTATTGATATCTGTCATTTTCGAGACAAGTCGTCTAAAAACTTAAATTTCCTGCGCGTAAATAAGCAGGAAAATGTTGTTTCCAAGACAATTTCCGGAAAACTTTTTAAAAATATATGTCAAAGTTTTTTTAAATTTTTTAACTAATTTTAATAATTTTTCAGAATTTTCAAAGAATTTTTTAATAATTTTTAAAAAATTTAATTGAACTTTTTATATATAATTTTAAAAATTTATTTATCCGTTTTAAAATTACTAAAAGTGAAAACAAATTACTATGAATTTTATACAATTTTATACAGCCTCTGCATAATTGTGTATGGACTTTGCATTCAGAGCACTTTTGTATAAAAACAAAAATAAAAAATAAAACTTTAATATTTGTTTATTAATAATCGTATATCAGTGGTCATATGGTTTACGGTGTCGATTCTAAATTGGCGGACACGGATTTTCGTTCATTCTATTGCAAAATCTTTAATGTAAAATCATGCATTTATGTGGAATAGTGCATTAATGACGTATATTAACAATCGTTTTTATTAGGGGTATATTATTGTATGGGAAATGAGAGTTGGTCACTTAAAAGAATGTCAGTGGATACCTTGTCAATACGATGCCAAGCCTATATGTGATATAAATTACATTGTTAAACTTGATCAAAATGTGCACCGCTCTATTCAAATAGTATTACAATTGTCAGGTTTAGTTTCGACCAAGTAGTTGCGACGTTTTTATCACTAATAGAGTTGTATGACTCGATATACGCTTGAAAAGAAAATCGACAACTTATTGCTGCATTTAACCTGCGACGTGCATACGGAATATGTTGAAGCGCAAAGGCCAAACAATAAAAAGCGGATCGCGAGAAATTATAGGTCACATAATAGACATATGTGAACAGGAAGTAGCGAACGAATGTTTAAAACTACATTTAAAAAGCCAACAAAAAGCGGGCAGCTCTGTATGCGGGAGTAGGCGAAACTTTAATAAAATGAATTTAAAGCGAAGTATTCGAATGAAATCGAGATAGTCCAGATAGGCTATTGAAGTCGCCGGGGAAAAAAGACCTGTAGCAAGCGTCGTCAGCAAAGTCGATGATTTTGATGTTATTAGAAATACAAATGAAGAGTTGTATTTTCCGACTTACTTTCAATTGTTTCAAAAATTAGAGAAAAAATTGACTTTCTGTGGGGAAGAAGATCATTGAATAGCTTTAAAAAAAAAAGGATTTGTTTGGCGCAAATGCAAAAATAAGCGTAAAATTTTGATGGAGAGACCACAGATTATGCAATGGAAACTACACTATTTGCGCGCAAAAAAAAAATATCAACGAAAAAGTAGGACAATAATTTACCAAGACGAGACATGGCGAGACAATGATATGAGTGAGGAAATGTTGGCAGAGTGACGAGCATAAAATTTTTGGCGTATCAAGTGGTATGCGGTTTGGTGGAAAGTATTTTATTCTTTTAGTGTTGAAGATCTGTTATAATATCACTAAGTGCACACATATGTCGTCTTATTGTGGTTCATTCTGGAACATTTGTTATCTAAGATTCTACCGCAGTCGGTCATTGTACTTGCTCCGTACCATTCTAAATTATTAGATAAGATACCAACAAGATATTCCACAATACCTACAATGCTAGCTTGGCTACAAACCAATAATATTGTGCATGAGTCTAGCTCCAGAAAAGCGGACTTGATTGAGCTAATCAACCAGCACAAACCACAAGAAAAATGTATCTAGACGATACATTTCTACAAGCTTATGGGCATACAGTCTCCGACTACCTCCCTACATGTGCGATCTAAATCCCATTGAACTTACATGGGCAGCAGTTAAGCGGTAACATATTTTTCATTCATCTCTTGATGATGATTGATTGGATGGAGAGTTGAAAAGCTCTCAAAATTAAATAAACAAATTGAAAAGTGGTAAAACTTTGTTAATAATGTTTTTATTATTAGTTATGTGAGACAACGCAACCCCACTGGCGAACTCTCCATAAAACACCTAACTGCGTTCACGTATGAAGCTCTAAATTCTATAACAGAAGAAGATTGACGTGAGTACGTCAAGCATGTTATCGACGGAGAAAATAAATACTAGGAGAGAGATGGTAGAATCGACGAACTCATAATTAATTTGGGCGAATCTGATTCTGACGAAGACGATTGCTTTACATTCTCTGCTTCGGATTCAAATGATAGTGAGAATAACGATTATGATTTTTGGAAGGTATACATATGTTAGAACCCACATCGTCCACCTCGAATAGCTAAAAATGGCTTTCTGTTTTATATTTCTTAAGAAAGAAAGTTTTCAAAGAATTGCTTACACTTTTCCATTATTTATTATTTTTTAATTATTTGATTAATTTATGTTATGTAGTCTCATTTCCAATACAATAATAATATCTCTTAATATTATGTATTCTTGGAACAATACTTAAGTTACAATGTTTAATACTATGTTTTAGGTACAATTTATTCAAAAATACGTTCCAAAAAACGCACATTTACATTTAGTTGGCCATTCTATTGGTGCATACATTTGCCTGGAACTATTGCAAGATGAAAGTGTTAAAGCAAGATTAGCTAACTTACAGCTTTTGTTTCCCACCATTGAAGACATGGCTAAAACACCTAATGGCAGATTTTTTTCCACATATGTCAGACATTTAGTTCGCTTTATTTTGTTTTTGTCTTTAATCTACACACTTATACCAACAATTCTAAGAAATTTCATAACAAATATGTACATGAGAATAACAAATTTACCAAAATTTCACTTTGTGAGTGTGATAAGCTTGGTTCATCCATTTGTTTTGGAAAGGGTTTTTTGTTTAGCGTTTGAGGAACTAAACAAAGTTTGTGGTAGAAATAATCAAGTTATTGAAAATAATTTGCAGAAAATTAATATATGGTACGGTGAGACTGACGGATGGGCTCCTGTTATTTACCGTGATAAACTAAAAACTGATTTTCCAAAAATTAATGCTCAAATCTGTGAATATGATCATGCTTTTGTTTTAAATCAAAGTTGCCAAGTAGCTCAACTTATTTCTACTTATGTTTTATTGCAGAAATAAGATATTTGCCTTTATATAACTGAAATAATACTTATCAATAACATGCGTTTATAAAGTATTTAGATCTAGTCTTGCTGTCTAATTTGGCTTGACCGATTATTCTTTGATATACTCTATTTTTTTGGCAGAGGCCGAAGCGCGTGCATCGGGGAAAAAAACCCTACATACAACATAGCAACTTTCGGTGCATTTTCAGGAAACTGCTGCCAATTTAACTGTCAATAGTGCCAGTGTCAATAAATTGTTTAGGGTTACATAGCCTCACACAAGCACACGACACGTCTGGCTGACAGTGCTGACACCGCTTTCTCATAAAATTGTGCCAATAGAAAGGCACAATTCCATTGCTTTAACCAATAGAAAGGCACAATTCCATTGCTTTAACCAATAGAAAGGCAGTATTTTAAAAGCAATTCCGAAGATGCCCGATTCGTCTTGCCAATAGCCGAAAAATATAGTATAGTATGATAGCCGGCAAATGTCAAACAAGCGTCAAAGCTATTTACGTCTATAATATCCTACTTTTCTGCGTATGAACTAATCAAAAAATAAAAATATCTTTTAAATTTCATAGCAAGACATAATCTAAATAATTTATACACCACAAAGTCATAGCATTTTGTGATTAAAGATAAAATTTCTGCTGATTACAGACTAATAAAATGAAGAAATAGCATTAGATCAAAGACTGTGTACTGTACAAAATAGTTGAGATGTTATAATATTTATTAAGTATTTCTAATAAAATTAATTTTATTTTAGTTGTTATATTTTTTTTGGTTCCTGCTAGAAAGCTTTTGATCTCGAATTCAAAAGACGGGGCTATCTGAAGCAACTGTAAACTATCTTATTAGTATTACCTTCTGAATTTCGGAAAAGATAGAAAAGGATGCTAAGAGATGTATCGGCGTGTCCCAGTAACTCTTTCAGTGGTAATTTTTTTTGTGCTTATTTATTCAGTTATGCATCTTTTTTTTAACTTTTGGCCAAAGCTTTTGATTTTAGAAGCAGTTAAATAGCCTGATGGTACTATTGTACTATTCGCTATTTAAGTCAATTGAAGGTCAGATTTTTAGATAAAGAAACTCTTATAAGGGTTGTTCAAAGCTCATAGTATTGCAAAAATATAGCATAATCCTGTAATTTGTCTAATAAAATTGTTTGTGAACTAAAAAAAAATATTATAAGGACGGAAGGGGCAAAATATTCTGACTGCTGCCCACTAGATATGGGCAAATACGTAATTTTTACAGCTCGGCCTGGCCCGAGATATTTCTGACTCGGGCTTCACATGGTCCGAGGTTGGAAAGAAAACTGGGGTCCGGCTCGAAATTTTCTTGAGAAAAGCTAGCTAGGCCCGACAAGATTGTTTATTTACTGCACGAAAAATTTTACATTATCAATTATTTGAAATTACCAAACACACAATTGTGTATTTTATAATATGATACGTAACACAATTTAAATAAACATAACACTGTTTAAGTTTATAATTAAAAAAATAACGTTTTAACACATATATGATAACTAAGTAACTCTAAAACAGTTTTAATAAAAATATAGCTGAAAGTATTTCCTTTAATTGTTTTTTTCTATAATTTGAGAATTAAATTTTAGAAAATCAATGAAACAGGGTTGTTTAATTTTAGCCCGGCCAAGCTCGATTCAATCTTCAGTAATTCAGCCTGAACCTGACCGGCTCGGGGTTCTTACGCCTACTGCGCACTATTAAAAGCAATGTTGGTATTGATGAAGCTGAATTATAATTAATAATTTATTTAGCGCCTTTATGAACACCGTAATTTGATATTTAGATCTTGAGATTGGTCTATGAATACCGATCCGGACTTGAGATCGATCTCAAGCTCAAGATATGAATATCAGATTTTCCGAGCATTGCCGAAGTCCTTGCTTGAGACGAAATCAGCGATAAAACTATTTCAAAACGCACGCAAACGCTTACCCGAGCATTGCCGGAGTCCTTGCTTGAGTCCGAGCTTGAGACGGACTCAAGCAAGACAGTGTAGTGAATGTGGGAGTGGTTTCAAATTAGTGGAAAAACAATTATTAATTACACAAAATTAAAGCATTGTTTTAATAATAATAAAAGTCACAGATATTTATTAATTAGGTAGTATTTTTATTTTGTAACACCTTCTACTGGTAAAAATAAGTACAAAAAAAGTAAAATTTTTTTTAGTTTACATTATAAGTGCAAGTGTTGTTTGCAGAAGCATAGTAGACAAAACGGCAGCCGAAAACTTTCATCTTTACACACTTCTTGAATAGCTTCTACTACTAACTGCTCTGAGAACTTTTCTGCATCACATTTCCTGCAATAAAAGTGGGTGAAGGTTTGGTAATATTTTTATTAATGTTGCACTTACATTGTCCCTCTCAAAAGCGCGCAGTTTGAGCTCTGCTAGCTTCTGTTTGGTCTCACTTGCAGCTTTCGTGTTTTGAGGAGAATGTGCTTTTCTTGCACTATTGCGACGCGGCATCCGTCGTATGAACTTCCACAATATTGGGGTTGTCCATGCGGGACTACAAGGGTTTTGCTGTTTTTGTATACGCAGCTTTTTCGTCTATAATGCACATTTTATGAAGTTACCATACACGTATTCTGTCAGTAGACATGTACTCACCCGACAACACAAAACACTTTCGATATGACTCCTGCGGCATCGAGTTATTACTGGACCTGTCACTTTAAAGTAAATATAAACACGCAGAATGACGTTCATGCGTCATAATTGTCAAACCTAACAGTACAAAAATTAATACTTTTCTGCCTTCTGGATGACGCACGCAAACGCTTTCCCCCGAGCATTGCCGAAGTCCTTGCTTGAGACGGACTCAAGCTTGAACTCAAGCTCGAACTCAAGCTTGAGCTTGAGATACGACTATGAATACCGGCATTAATCTTTCAATTTCACTCGCATACCCATTTCTTATAGCTATAATATATATCTCTCTCTTTTTTGTTTTCTTTTTTTTTCAACATTTATTCAATATTCTACATTCTTTCCTTCCATCCAGATTCTATCCTCAAACTTAGTCGCCCATTTTTCTAGCTTTCACGTTCAGTTTGTTTCTTTTACATTTTTCTCTTACTACATACCCAGGGGTTTTTCTATCCACCTCTAGAACTCATCTCAAATACTTCTCTTGTACTCTCTCTATTTCTTCTTGTGTTTTCCATCCCCAAATTTATGTTCCGTACATCAATACGCTCTCTACGTTTCTACTAAGCTCTCAAACATCATCATTCTTTTCTTAAAATTCCTTCCCAACTTTCTCTCTCTTGTTCCCCATATTCTATTTTGTTTGCCTATCTTGCCATCTCTCTAACATGCGCTTTGTCCGTAGCTTTTTCATTTAAAGTATACTCCAAATACTCGAACTCTTTTACTCGCTCTATTTTTTCTCTTTCTCATTCCTAGTCATTCTTTTCTTCCTTGCTTTTTATCTGGTTGAACACCCTCATCTTCGTTTTATTTACATTCACTTTTTTCATTTCTCATACATTGACGGAAGTTTATTTATATTGTTATGCAATCTGTACTCAATATAAAGACACGGTTATTAAGTGTTTTCAATTTATTAAGATGGGGTAAGAAAATAGTTTGAGCTTTATTTAGGAATTGCTCTAGATTAGTCGCACAAACACTTAGAATGTTATCTGTAGGCATTTTTTTGAACTAAAGTACTGGTCAATCTAAAACATGCTCTAGTTTTGATAATTATCTTAATAGAATAATACCAAACTTGTAAACTTGAATAAACCATAATCGACATCTTTGCACGAAAAGGAGACAGTCGAAAAATAATACTCGAACTGCTTTTCTTCCATTTTTTTTTCATGGGGTTACAGATAGAATTGGAAAAATTCTTCGTAAATAAGGATTGAGAACGGTTCTCAAACTACCTACAAAAATCTTGTAAATCTTACCATCTCCAAAAAACAGAGTTGACTCACTTTTGTCTAAAGGTGTTTTTAAAATTTCGTGCTAAGCGAGCACTTATTGTCTTACCTCTTTTGTTGTTACTAACCACTCACTCTCTTTCTTTCCTACTCTTACCTTACTTTTTGTCTTTATATACCTAAGTTCACAAGCCACTCGCTTAGTCTCTTCTCTTTCATATTTTCAAACATTTTGTTTCTATCTACATTATCAATTGCTGCCCTAAAATGTACGAATAGTGCATACAGCTTTACTTTTTTTTCTCATCTTGCTTTTAGTTAGGTAGTTCAGAATGTAGACATTATTAATACTTTTTCTCCTTTTTCTGAATCTCGACTGATTGTCTGGTATTGCAGCCTTTTCCTCTAACTCTTTTTTATCTTTTTGCGTTCTCTCCAGCCTGTCAAAAATTCTTTTCCTCTCCACACTTTATTCATTAATTCTAGCAGTCTCTCGATCATTATTTTTGTCCCATACATTCAAGTTTCATTCTGCAGTTCATCTCCCTTTCGGGTGCCATTCTCTCTCTCAGCTTTTTTCATCTGTCACTCTACTTCCTTTAACGTAATTTTAGTTTTTAATAGGCTGTCCGGTTTGTTTGCTTTGCTGGATCTCTTCAATTTTTGTTCAGCAGTTCTATGAAGAAGTTATATTTATTTCAATTTATTGTTATCTTCTCACTCGCGCCGCTTATTTTCTCGTTCTGTCCCTATTTATGCACTTCCACACCTCTTTTTCAGTTTTATTAGCTTTTATTTAATTTTCTTCCTCTTCTCTCTTCTTTTTTTTTCTCTACATTTTTTTCTAAAAAGTCGCTTCTATTAACTTGTGTTCTTTTCCATTATCTTACCGTTTTTGTGGCTACTTTCTTTACCTGGTAGCGTTTTTTAACCCTCCATTCGTTTCTCTTCTTTGTTCATTTTCTTGTTTTGCTTATTTTTGTTTTTGTTGTTGGTTCTTCCAATATTTCTTTCACTTTCACTTCTCTTTTCATCTTTTCTACCTTTTTCTCGAATCTAGTGGTTTCTAGTTTTTGTCTGTACTCTTTGTCGTCTGGTTCTTCCCATATTTTAATTATTACTTTCTGCTGTTTTCCATTTGTTTTTTTGCTGCTTTCTATCTTCTATGCTTATCTCTGTAGGAAAGTGGTCTGACTCTATTATGTTTCTTATTTCTGAAGTCCTCTACTCTCTTCCACGCCTCCTCATTCGTTATTCTATAGTCTATCACTGATTCCCCTCTACTGCCTACACACGTTCACTCTCATTCTTCATCCCCTACCTTCCAGTACCTCCCATATATTTTTTTCTATCCATTCCATCAACTTTTTTTTCTTTAAATTTTTCCTCTCCTTTTTGAAATTTTTCTTCTTATTTCCTCTTTTTGTCTCCCAATTTTTAGCTTCTCTTTCATCTATTTTTTTGTTAAAACCTTTTTTTATATATATATAAATAAATTTTATATTTTTTTTACTGTTTTTTTTTATGCTTCTTATTGTCCTTTTCATCTCTTTGCTGTATATGGTCATTATTATCTTACATTTTGCTTATTTCGATATTTCTCTCTATGAATCCCTCTTCTTATAATAATAAGAATATATAAATTGAAAATCATTTAGCCTTACTAGCGTTGCCAACATAAACAAGATATTTTTTTTCAATAAAAAATGATTTTAATTTTTTTTACAGCGGCACAAAAAATCTTGTGAATCACACGTACGAAAACGCTTTTGCAAGAGCTCGTAGTTTGCAAAATCACTCGCCTTGCAAAATGCCAGTTTTCGGCCTTGTGATTCAAATAACTATTTATGCATTTTGTGTCAAAGTTTTAAAACTTTGACATAAAAATACTTAGAGTAAAAGCCTATTAATTGGGGAAAGGGTCAAGCAGAAATGAAATTTATTTTTATGTAGGTATATATCTTAAAGACCTAGTAAGACTATAATTTTCGTAAGAAATTTTTTTCTATTTGCAACAATAACATAATATTTAATAAAAATAAAATTATTGATGTGTACTGACTCAGGCGTAAAGATCTATATGTGCATACAATTTCAAATTCTATGTCAGGGTTTGATGGTATGCTGGAATTGGAATGTATAATTTACAATAATTGTAACCTATCTAAACCATTCAGCAATAATGTCTTTAATAAAAAAAGCTTAATTAGTAATTAACATCTTCAAATGGTTGACACCTTTTTTAGAATTACATGTTATAATTTTTTTAAATTATACAATATTTACTTAACAAGTTTTAACAGAAAGAACAACGTTTAATAGTAAAACCAAATTTATCAAAAAAATTGAATTTTATGATAAGTGAATTTTTGATAAAAGTGTAAAAACCTACTTTATTGTTGTTTAAATGTTACGCCTAAATTATAAAACGTTTTTCCACATGTTCTTTCTTTAAAACAATTGTATCAAAAACTACATACAATTAAAAAAAAATATTAAACTATGATCAACTTAGAGATAGGATTATGTACAATGCAGTCTGATTATTTACAATGCATTTAAAAAATCTGCTCATTTTCTTAATATAAATTTCTTGTCAGTATGTTTTCTTAATTAATGTTTGCGATAGAATGCAATTTATATAAAAAATTGAGTAGACTTTACTTTCAATGATTTATGGCTGCTTAGAGGCCCTCAAGCTTAGTACGGCAAACGCATTATAAGGAAGCACCACTAATACTGTAGGTACGTTCTATTTTTAGTATAAAAATCTTATTACGGAAGAAAGCTAAGACTAGGATTTTTTATAGAAAATTGTGATTGTATGTTATTCAATCCAAAGAAAGTTTAATCATTTGTCAAAATAATTTTGAATTTTTTTTAAAACTATTTAAATATATTCGAAACGTTAGGGTACTTGCATTTCAGTATTAACTTCAGTCTATATATTTTGTAATTATACTTTATAACGTATGGCTAGTTATAGTTATTTATAATATTAGTGGGATAGGATAGAAGCATTATTACACAACGAGTGTGTAGATTACAGATGACGAGAGCGTTAGCTCAGGTATCTATAACACACGAGTTACTGTAATGTGCTTTAGCCCACGTATGATATACAAAATTTTATCTATGAGTGTAAAGGATTAAGAAAATCGAAAATTTAATGCTGTCGATAACTTCTATTTTTTACATCAAAAGTAAGGTGACCTATGCATATATGTTCAGTAAGCACTATGGCAACCGCTTACGATTTTTCAAATAAAGTTTGCCATTTTGGGATAATTAGTAAACATTGTGCCTTGTGGTAAAAATAAGAAAATAGGAAACACCAGTGACTCAAAAAGTTTATCTTTTATATAGAAAAAATTTATCGCTGTGTTATGAACGAATCTCGTTTGAAATTTTTGGTAAACTGCATCAGATTTGACGACAAGATTAAAAAAAACCGCACAGATAAATTTTCTCCTATACGATACGACAATTGTGGGAGCTTAATACATTATTTTATTTATTGAGAGTTATATTCCTCACGAGTATACTATTGATGTGCAATCGCTTGGATTTAAAGTACATTGTCCATTTTGGATATATACAATCCAAACCCGACAAATATAGCATAAAAATTGTCTCAAAGAATGATAGTAGAACTTTTTACATGGTAAGTGCGATTTCTTACATTACGAAAGAAAACAGAAACAGCAAAAAACCTCTTGCTGTTTCCTATCTAGTCAAGACACTCTCAGCATCAATACACGGAAAACCACAAACTTGCCATTAGGCACCATTAGACACAACAAAAGAGAAATTCCGCAATCGTCTTTGCCAGACAGAAAAAAAGTTTGGTCGTCCCAATTTGCTTTTCACGACAAGAAAGCCTTAGTGCAGCTTATTCCCAAAAAATCTAAACCTGTCATATTTGTTTCAACTATGAAATTTAGAAACCAAGAAATCGGACATAATTGATTTTTACAACTGTACAAAGTGTGGAGTAAATACCTTTGATCAAATGGCACATTCTTATACGGTAGCCCGGCATGCGTTAACTTTATGGGATGTTGGATCACGCTGGTATTAACTAAATAATACTTTATAAACTTGCTGCAAAACAAGCTAGAGTTGTTCGTAAAAATTCTCGGTGTGAACTTGGATTCCAGTTAGCTCGAAAACACATGGAAAGGAGACTTCAAAAGATTTTGTCTAGATATTGTCGATTGAGCAATCTGATACGGTGCAACCATCAACTAAATTAGCAAAAAGCACCAGATGCTATCTATGGCTGAGGTCAAGGAACAGAAAATTAAAAACTGTTTGTGATAAATTCGCTAAGTGCCATAAGGCTCTTTAGACTATCGTCTATAGATGTTTACAATTAGTTGTAACATCTGAAAAAGAGTTTGAATACAGATTTTTTTCCAAACCGGGGCTTTTGATGAATGTGGTTTTCGAGATACATACGGTACTAATACCCCGCGTATCTATTAATGTATGAATATTTTATGTATCCGATTTAGGGGTTATAATAAAAGTGTGAAGAAAATATATAAATATTTTTAAGCAACATTCTTGTTATAAGCAATAGTGCTTGATATGCTTTAGGTTTTCAGTGATTTGGTTAGGAACAGTCACTGCTGTCTCTGCCTAAAGATTAATTTTTAACGAACAATGCGAAGAAGTTTAAAAGTAAAACAAATTTATAGTCTTTTTGTCTATCTATAATAATTAATATAATTTATAAATTAATTCAAATTTCTGTTTAATTAATAAATATGTAGTGAAAACGCTTTCAATAGCAAGCTGTTAAATATGGTTATAAATTGACATATTGTCAAAGCCTTACGCTGTCGTTTGATACATTTGAATATATTATTCACAAAAGATACATAATAAACAGTTTATGTAATGCAAGTACCCTACCACAGTAAAAAACGAATAAAAGAAAAAGTAAATTTCATTTCATATTTTGAATATTTTTAAACAGTTTTTGTTAGTGATTATAAAGACAAATTAAAGCTAACTACAATCAGAAACTTTTCATTTAAAGCAAAAATCTAAGTAATAAGGCAAAGTAAATAATATCACCTTACACGCAATCTATAATTTTGAAGATATTTAAGAAAATTATTTATTTTAAAAATTTACATTATACAGGACAAATGATGAATGGTAACTATGTCACCTATTGATCCCAAAAAATTTCATTGCGGGCAAATCCAACCCGTATTAATATAATAGTCTACCTTTGGCACAAAACTTAACTAATACTAGAATTATTATTAATAATGTAAAAAAGTTATTGTAACATTAATATCTTACAGTCAAACATCAAATGCAACATTTTTTAATTTTCCATTACGTCCATTTGAAATTATAAAGACAACTAATAATGTGTGTGATAAAATTAAACATTTATTGATTCAATTTAATAATATTACGCTAATGACAAGAACACCCCACCCGGTTGTAGCGTGCATTAATTTTTCACTAATATTTTGTTCGGGAAAAAAAGTTGTTGATAAGTTGCTTAAGATAAAACCATGCAATTTTCAACGAATCTCACAGCCGAATTTTTATGTAATCTGTTCACTATGTTTTCTCGTTTCATTGCTTTTACACATTTTTTTTTGTAAAAGTGTTATTGTATATATTTTTTTTTGTAATAAAGGTTAGATATTATTTACCTCATGTACTTTAATTAAATGTTTCAGTGCAAGTTACTAAGTCGCAAAATTAATAAAGTAGAGTATTTTTTTTTAATGTTTCTTAGAAATTATGAGCTGTAACGCTGTCTAGTGTTTTTTTAAGAAACATTTGAAAAGATAAATTAATTTAAGGTTGAGTTTAGGTTTGTCTGCTTTTGTCATTATCCAAGAGTTGCCGTTAATATTAGTTAAAATTTAATTATACCAGAGGACTATTTTTATAAATAAAATTCAGGTCAGAAAAAAAAGTTTTGAAAATGAGTTGATTAGATTTGCATTATTAAATTTGAAAAATGACAAATTAGAGAAAAAATTAGATACGATTCAAAAATTTTCATTGCCAATATGTTAAACAAAAATTACTAACTTATGGATGTTTTTTATAATAAGAGAATAAATTAACAGGTAATAAGCATTTAAAAAAAATTAACTGTAGCTCATCAGTTGTTCAGCAACTGTAACCTAGTTTTAACCTTAAAAGATTGATATGTGGTCTTAAGTGTGTGTCATCACGGTCGTCATCATTATCATCACGTATTTTGCAACAATAGATAACAAATACTTGACAAAGACTTTTTCTTGAAAATTCTGACATTTCTGATGTAGAAGATTAAGAAAAAAACAAGTTAACTTAATTCAACTAAAAAAAACTCCTATTGTTCAGTAGCTTAAAATTCTGAAAAAAAAACTAATCATCAAAAATAAAGCAAGTTAAAAATGTTGAATAGGTGTTAATTGTGTAGCTGTACTTTGGCCGTCAACTTTGAAACTTGGGTCTTTATTGGAACTTGTTAAATCAGAGTAAACCACAGGTGACATTGGTGATATTTCTTTGCACTCAGAAAAAAGCAAATAGAAACAGACATTTATTAACAAATGTCTACCCCGCTTGAAAAAAATATTGAATTCAACATAAGTCGTAGAAAAGCCTTAGACAGGGCTCGATACGGCTTTTAATCGAAAATAGTCAGACGTAAAATTTTAAGCTGCTATTAAAGTTACAAAACTATATCAATAGCCTAAGTGTCTATCGTTTTGCTAAAACGCCGTAACGTAAAGCCATAGATGATCAAGATCATGATTATCTATGGCTTTCCGTTACGGCGTTTTAACACCTTTTTTAGACACCTTAACAAACTGAATGCACAAAACATCTCAAAATTGTAAAATAATCAGATACGATTGTACTTAGGCCATCGATTTTAGAACTATAATAACAAACTTTGATATTTGAGAATTTGGAGCTCTTTTGACACGCTCCCCTAATTTCAAAATGTTGTTTGTTTTCTCTTTTTTTGTCATTATAATGTATTGTCGTATGTCATTAGGGAGTGTTGCTTAGTTTTTTCACTGACAAGAATCATATTTCAGTTAATAGATTGTACGTGATGAGCATGTTTATCTCATTTATTTAATCTTTTGAAAATTAAACAAACTGCGCTTAAATTAATCTACCGCGACTGAAATTAAAGTAATATTTTTTATAAGTTAGATGCTTTTTTAATGTGGCTACAATGCTAAAAAGTTGGTTTTTGAAATATACTTTATTGCAAGCCATTGTCAAGACTATTATGCAGATTTAGAAAATTAAAAAAATTTGTCAAACCAAACGTCATATTATTTTTAAGGATTTTGAAAATTAGAAGGAGTCGTGTCGTGTAATAAAAGCGTTGTTTGTATTTCACTGGTTCTTGTGTAAATTATAAATTTACACAGGAAATAAGTAACTATTATTGATATTAGTAACGACTTCATTAGTTTTATAACTCAATTGACATATTTTAATCTTTTTGAGTGTAATTGGTATAGAAGAGCTTTTATCGTGCAACATTTTATCTGTCACTGACAGCTTTATTACAGAAATTTACTGATAGAATATATTTTTTGTGATAACAATCACAACTGCAACGCCTGATAAACGCGAGAGTTATATCTAGCGAAGGGTTGTTTGGTGGTCAGGTGGCTGAAGATAGTGCTTTCAGAACCTGGCTGAATAAGTCGCGTAGGTTCGAGTCCCACCAAAACAAAAGTTTTTTCCTAAAAAAAGATACTTTTCGTCTGACTATGGGTGTTTGTAAATGTAGGGAGCACAATAGATCAAAAAAAGTTTCAGTGCAATATTCCTGTTAATCTTAACTTTAACCTTATATGAATCAAAAGTACATGCTACAAAAGTTCTCAAAATGTTGAAGTTTTTTGATAAAATCACTACCAAAAGAGTATATTTTGATGATTTAGTAGGCACTGATTTTAAAAAATCACATAAAAAATCTTTTTCTAAAAATTACACATGTTAAGATAACTGAAAAGCACTATTTATAATTTTTTTGCAGAATAAAAAGTTTCTCTATTTCAACAAAGCAGTTTTTCGAAAATGCTTGTAATTTTGGTCGCTTGCTTCTGGGACTAAAGAGGTATGTTTGCACACATTGTGAACTGTTTCTGGGGAGTTTGCTTGCATGCACTCAATAATTGATAATAATTTCTAAAACTAATGAATCAAAAATTTGTTCTTCAAATTTACGTAAAAAAATTATATTTCTAAATTAATTTGAAACAAAAAATTAGATCAAGATCAAAATTCCGACTACGTTCTTAAAAGTATAGAACAAGAAAATAATTGTATATGAAATTTGTATGTACCAACTATTTAACATTCATCACTTAGGAAATAAACAAATTACACGTAACATATTATTATTGTTGCCCCATTGTTAAGAGCCATTTTACCGCTTAATTTTGACTAATAAATCTATTTTAATATAACTCATTTATGCACGATTTTATTAATGACAAACGATTGTACAATAATTCATGGTTTCTTATTACATCAATAATAACGATTTGGTAATAGTTACTTTATAGAAAAAAATCTTTGCGTGTAACAGGATTCGAACCCATCCGTTTGACCATTATGACCCTTCAACATTTATCTGCAGTTGAAACAATTTTCTAATTCGCTACATATTTGACACAATAAACAAATTTTAAGATTTTATTGTTCGGAAAAAAGTGCTTTAAACGTAAAGTTTTTACATAATTCTTATGCAGATTTTGTATAATAAAATACGTTTACGAGCATCTAGCTTCAGGGTTTGACCGACGACCGACCAATAAAAATTAAAGAAGATTGGAATTCTAATATTGCGCACATAGAATGTCATAGTTGTCAATCAAAATATCAAATTTAAACGTCAATTGAGTAGAGAAGAATTGGGGTTGTCACTAGTAATTTGCTTTTTACATAATGTTTCAAAAAATATTTACACAATTATAACTTATAACGTCGCCTAAAATTTAGAGAACAATTAGTAAGCAAAATTTTAAATCACAATTTAACTTATATTCATATTGCTAAGTTGCAAATTTTACAAAATACACCATTTTTAGTTTTTAATAATAGCAGAATCATCAAAAAAATATTTAATTTGTTATATTTGCTGGATATTAAAATTACATCATCTGCGAGTACGTTGCTCACGGCGTCATTTAAAAAATAGACATGAAACTGAAGATTCAGACAAGTGTTCTATAAAATGTGTGGCACTGGAATATACGTTTTTAGCATTAACATTTTGATTCAAAAAGCAAACACTTTTGAGAGCATTTAGAAGTACTTCACAGTTACCAACTAAAGGTTAAAAAGTTTTAAGTTTGACAACTTTAATTCTTTTCAGAGATAGCTATGTTTATGAGCATAAATAAGGATTTTATAGCAAATTTTTGTTCCTAAATTAAAAAGTTGTTGGCTAAGAAAACAATATTGTTATCTGTGCGTTTGTTAATGAGCAATTAATAATCTTCATTATTAAAAACTTTTGCTAACCCACAGCTTTGATTATTATTCACTTTTATTGTTTATAAAATAATTATTTTCGTTGACCGCTTGTTAATGTCAATATTAATAAATCATTTTGTTCAAAAAAATGTTTGTTAGTAGATGTCATTAATTCACTTTTTTTCATTACATAACTCTTTTTTTCAAACATCTAGCTACAAACTCAATCTTTGTGCATGATCCAATCTTGCCAGCTAAAAGTTGATATCTTTACGAAAAAACGTATAATGAGGTGTACTGAACGACATAATTATAAGCAATTATACGGAGCTTGTTTTCGGAGTATTGCTGAATCATACATTGAGGATTCAATCTAAAACAAAGTACACAAATATTTTCTACAAACAGGACAGCCTCTGCTTCTAAATTTTTAGCTGACATCAACATAACCTCAGACAACTTTGAAAATCTCCAAAATGATTGGAATCTGAATATAAATGCTGTCGTTCACAACACAAACTAATGTATCTGTGTTCCTACATCTAGATGCTTATATCAAAATATCGTCCAAACTACAAAATCACTAAAACAGTTAAGTACTTAATGAAAAAGAGTGTATTAATGACGTCTATTAATACACTTTTTTGAAAAAAAAAAAATTAATCTTCAAAGGAATAAAAAGCCAACAAAAAAATATTTTCGTGTAATCAATAAACAGTGAGAATATTTTCTTGCTGAGAATATTAGAAATCACCAATTAAACTAGTGTAATTTGTGCTTTAAACAAAATTATTCAAACCACATCCTAGGATTAAAAGCGATAGTGTCAACTGTTGGAGTTAAAAGTGCATATTTTTAATGTTAGGATACAATTCTTCCTATGTCTGTTTGTGATGGTTAGAGAAAAAGAGTTTCAACATTATAAGCCAAAGTTTTCAAACCGTTTCAATAAATTCTTTATATGAAATATTCTTTATATAAATTTAAACTAAACAAAATAAACGGGATTGTTAGTCTAATCAGTAATAAAGTGAAATATTATAACAAATTTCTCTGAATCGAAAAAAACATAGTGAATAGTATACATAAATAAATGTAAATATGAATAAAAATGATAAATACAAAACTTTTTTTTTTCATCATACAAAAACGCTATTTTGCGCGCTTCCTTAATACTTCTGTTTGCATAAAAATCTTTTCAATGTGTTTTGACGGTTAGTGATAAAAATTTTAACGCGTTTTTATTTCTACACACAATCGATGATTAAAAACCACTAGTGTTTTCTTTCGACTTGATTACTTTTATCTAGTTTTTACGTATCACATTGAACATGTAGGCTTATATGCTGGGAATCATATTGAAGCTCTGTGATTAGGATATATTGCCGGTGGTGGCAGTATTGGCCCTTCAGGAAGATGAAGCTCGTGCATTGGCAAAACAGGAAGCAAATGACGGATTTGCGTAGGAGACCTTCGTACTGTGAATCTGGAAAGTTGCATAACATTAATTATATTTGTTTTTAATAAACATAGGTAACTACTACAACTTTAAAATTTATATCTAAAATAGTTAATCAATTTAAAAATTTAGAAAAAACCGACTTCATTATGATTACTTAATTATTATTTTATTTATTTAATTGACTTAAATTGCTTATTAACCCATATTTAAATATATTAAAAGCAATTTTTTGAATTTTTAATTTATAACTTGTTTTTACAATCAATCAATTGTAAGTGTCAAAAAAAGCATTAATAAGAATAACTTAAGAGCTACTTGTCAGATCTTGACAAATTTAAATCACTAAAATACCACCAATAAGACTTGCTTATTGGTGTGATGGAAACTTGTTACCTTTGAATATCAATAAATGTTATTTGATCTTATTTTTCTATATTAAATCTTGACTATAAACTGGCTTATAACCTTGTTGCAAGAGTTGAGGAAACAAAGAACTTATAAGCAATGTCTGATTTAACTTTTTGTTTTAATTCTCCTTTCTATTTGAACATACTAATAGATTTATTTTTGGGTTAAAATATCTACATTATTACATTATACAAAATTTCTCTATCCTATCCTCCTGTTCTTCCATTGTGTTCTCTTCCCTCTGTCTTTGTTTCCTTTTTCTCCCATACCTATTTCATCCACTTTATCTTTTCCTTCTATTTTCTTTCAGCATTTCTTCTCTTTCTGCTCTTCCTCTCTCTCTCTCATCTCACTGTATTCATTACACATGTGCTCTTTTGTTTCTTTTTCCTCATAACACATCCCACACAGTCTCTCTTCCTTTTTCATTCAATACATATTCTCTCTCTCCTCATTTCCGCACCTGAAGTTTTCCATTATTTTTCTTTCTGTCGCACTTTCTCTTCTCAGGTATAACAGGATTTCCTCTGTCATACATTTCTCAAAATTCCTGTTATTACCTATATTCTTTTATTCTTTCTCTTATTTCTTGCTTATCTACATCCTTGTCTCTGCCAAACGTCTCTCCGTTCATCCATTTGCCTTCTGTTAACCTTTTTATTTCTATATTCATATATTCATTTCTTCTGTAATATTTCTCTCTCCCAATTATCTTTGTATTCATTCTCTTTTCTTTCCAACATTCATTCAATATCCATCCAATATACATCCAACATCCATGTCTGCTATGTAAATTGTAAATAACAAGGGGCTGAGCGGACGCCCTTGTCTTACTTCTTTTGTTGTTACAAACCATTCACTCTCTTTCTCTCCAGACCTTACTTTGCTTTTGGTCTTTACGTATGTCTCTTCTACCTTTCTCACCAGCCATTAGTCTACTCCTTTTTCTCTCATACTTTCACACATTTTCTATCTATCCACCTTCCACCTATCTATCTACAAACGCTGTTCTAAAAACTATAAATAGTGCAAACAGCCTTCTTCCCTTTTTTTTTATCTCATTCTTAGCTAAGTGGTCTAGGATGTATACATTATCCATAACTCTCCTCCCTTTTCTTAATTCCGCCTGGCTGTCTTCTGGTATTGCCCCCTTTTCCTTCATCTCTTTTTTCCTCTTTCATTCAAAATTGACGCATACAATTTATAGCCTCAGCTAAGCAGAGTTATTCCGCGGTAGTTTTCTACTTTACTTTTATCACCCTTTTTGTAGATATTATGTCCTGTCTACAACCTGCCATGAATCCCTCTTCTCTCCACACTCTATTCATTACTTCTACCAATCTTTCTATTACTCCTCTCGTCTCATACATCTAGTGTTCACTGTATACAGCTGGGTTATGAATGCGGCCAAGAGTGAACCTCTTATTAGCGTTCGTAGACTCGGTAATGATGCCTGTGTACTTCACAGTATTCTGAACAACAGAATAGATACTGATTTCTTGTTAGAAAATTTAGCACTTGCTGTTCTATTTGTAAACAGCCGCACCACTTGCAGTGTAACTGGCTTCAAGAACCAGGCCCGTGACTACAAATTTCTCCCACAATAATCCTATAGATAGATTTCGCTAGCGAATAGACTTGTCTAAGCCAAATTTATATTTTTAGTATATCAAGAAGTAAATTTAAATAGCATATCTTAAATTTTTGTAAAATATAATTGGCTATTTTAAATCTTTGCAGTTAGGTTTATTTCTCTTTTATTATGTTTTATTTCTTGCTTTACCAAACAGATATTTATATACTTATATTCAGTTTCATACTATTGTATTTAATTCTTAATTACTGTCTTGCCTTTGTAAAAGGATCTTTCTGTTAAATAAATAAATAAAAATAATAATAAATAAATATGACTATAGTCTGTTCAGATTCAAGGAAGAGTATTTTGGTCATTTGAATGTTGAATAGTTTTTAAACCATTAAAAATTGGTTTAAAATGAAATATACGTTTTTTTCTGCAGCCTGCCCTGTCCGAAAAATCATCAACCATCTCCTACTTCATAGATGTGATCACGTGGAGCCTGAATGCATTTGTTTTTCAAGCACTCTTTCTTGAAATTGAATAGAGTATAGACCATTTTTAAAGAATAACATACTCTCATAGCCAATTTACAATATATGCATAAAAAATTCAATCCCGTTTATAAATTAAAAAAGCTTATTTTGTTGTTAGCTATCATAAGTACGTTTTATTAGAATTATTTATGTATATTAAATTAAAAAATTGTGTGTGTCAGCTCCGACGCACGACTGGAGTTTACTCCTTAAGTTCGATAGTCTAACCAGACGCAAAAAGAGTTTATTTAACTTAAAAAAGATTGATACTGTATGAAAGGGTAAATTAACAAATTAATGAAAATAATATAGATATATAAATATATATTTATTCATTTCATATACATTTATTATAACTAATTGACGAAATATTTTACATTAAACTTTTTACAATAGTCAATTTCAGATGTGCATAAATATATCATTAGGAATGTTGATAAATTATGTAATTATTATTATCAGACTATTATCATTTTTTTAAATATTAAGTAAATCAACATTGTCTGCATTATTAATTACAGTGACAAGTGGTTTATGGTAACTAAAATAAGACACATGGACGGTCGTAGATACGTGGTTCACGAATCTTGAAAATACCGCATCAATGTGATTACCGTTAGGCAAAGCACATCTCGCAGCACATATGTCTCCCAATGAAGAATGTGTTGGATGTATTCATTTCAACCAAATTAGAAAGTTGCGCGACATAGGATGCGCACCAAAAACGTAACGAGGTCATTCATCGATAGATTTTACTCCTCACATTTTTCTCATACCGGGCCCCTTATATATGCAAATCGATTCTTAAGGAGTAAACTCCAAAAATTTCATGTTTATTGTTGCTTATATTATATTTTTTGTAACTACATAATATAATGATAACATGAAATTACTTGCCTGTGCCTACTATTCGAAGTAAAACAGCCACAGTGACAAGAACACACGGAGGTATCATCAGCTTCTAAGGAAGTAGTTTCTGTACAATTGTGACCCAATTGTCCACTTAAAATAGAACCATTTGCTGTTATGACATCACCCTCAAGCCTGACAGCTCCAGCTAAAGCCTGTAAAAAACATAAAAATAAGCTAGATAAAAAATAAGCAAAAATGTTGTTGCTCAATTCTTATCTTTGTTTTTATTTACAGTTGGTATTTACAAACTGTGAAAAAATTTGGTGTAGCTATTTAATGGTTCACTTTGTATATTATAATTGTTCATATATTACTATATGAGTACGCAAAAGTAAATTACGGTGACGCAGAGTGATTTCTGTAAGTCCATTACCATTGTTAATTTTAAGGGAGTCTATTCAAACTACAAGGCAATTTAAAATTTTTGTTTTTGACTATTTTACCAAAATTATGTTAGTTTATCGACTAGAAGAGTTTTGGCTTGCAGTATTAAGAAGAAGTCCTACCCTACGGCGTCCCAAGGGTTAAGACCAACGGTTTACGGCCACTTTTATAAAATTGCAAGTAAATCTGTTTTTGAGCAGTAAGGAATGTATTCATATTTTCGAAATGCAATAGTGATTCATTAGGTTTTTTTTTATTGAAGGCCTAGACTTCCACAGTTACCAAGTCAACAACAGGCGATCAGATAAACCTTTGAACGGTTACTTGTAAAACTAAAGCACATTCCAGGAAGCTACCCGTTTTTTCCATTTAATGGGACTAGAAGAGTTTTGGCTTGCAGTATTAAGAAGAAGTCTTACCCTACGGCGTACGGCGTCCTTAGGGTTAAGCCTTAGGGGTTTACGACGATTTTTATAAAATTGCAAGTAAATCTGTTTTTGAGCAGTAAGGAAGGTATTCATATTTTCGAAATGCAATAGTGATTTATTAGGTTTTTTTTATTGAAGGCCTAGACTTCCACAGTTACCAAGTCAACAACAGGCGATCAGATAAGCCTTGGAACGGTTACTTTGTAAAACTGAAGCACATTCCAGGAAGCTACGCGTTTTTTCCAGTTAATGGGACTAGAAGAGTTTTGGCTTGCAGTATTAAGAAGAAGTCTTACCCTACGGCGTACGGCGTCCTTAGGGTTAAGCCTTAGGGGTTTACGGCGACTTTTATAAAATTGCAGGTAAATCTGTTTTTGAGCAGTAAGGAAGGTATTCATATTTTCGAAATGCAATAGTGATTTATTAGGTTTTTTTTATTGAAGGCCTAGACTTCCACAGTTACCAAGTCAACAACAGGCGATCAGATAAGCTTTTGAACGGTTACTTTGTAAAACTGAAGCACATTCTTCTAGGAAGCTACCCGTTTTTACCATTTAATGGGCCACGATTATCTCCTGAACGCAACAAATCCACTTAGTCATTGTTTTAAAACAAAAAAAAAGAAATGTTACATAGTCGTTAGCAGTTTTATCGTGTTACACTTATTTATATAGATAACAAAACATCCAGACGTTGTCTACCGAGGTTTCTACTAACTGCCACGCAAAATCAAATTCCGAAGACGATGAAAGATTAGAAAATTATAAGACTTATTAGTTAAAAAGAATTAATAATATAATTATAATTATTATTATTGTAAAATAGTGTAAGAAGATATATATATATATATAATGGGTTGCATATAGACAATTCAAAATAACATGGCGTAGTCAGTAGAATAACGAATACAATACATGATCTACAGAAAATAATAAGAATTTAAATTAGTGAGGGGTAGAAAATTAAAGGAAAGATAAATGGAAGAAATCCAATCAACTCGATGAATTTCGAAGAAAATGTTGCCGAAAACTGGAAGAAATGGCTTCAAAAATTTGAACTTTATGCAACAGCAACGGAATTGGAGGAAAAAAATGAGAAAATACAGTGTGCGCAACTGATTTATTGTATGGGAGAAGAACTCATTCAAATATACAACACGTTCAAGTTCGAGGATGATAAAAAGGACAAAATTGAAGTATTAAACCACTAAAAGAGAAATTCGACAACCACTTCACGCCAAAGAAAAACCTGACGTATGAAAGGTATAAATTTTTTTCATCAAGACAGAACCAGGCAGAAGAGATAGGAAAATTTGTGACCAAATTAAAAAATTAAGCTGGACAATGTGAATTAGGGGACTTAAGAAGCGAATTGATTAAAACAATGATCATCATTGGAACAAACGACGAAAGCCTGAGAGAGAAACTATTACAACACGAAAATAAAGATCTCGCAAGTGTTGAAGAAAGCTGCCGCATTACAGAAAATTCCAGGAGAAATTTACAACTTATGAAAGAACAAGAGGGAAGCAATTCAAGAACGGTCGAGCAGGTAGATGCCATACAAAAAAGGAAGAATCCCAACTTTCAGCACCACAGCCAGGGTACAGGCACAAGGCAAGCGGATCACAAACCTCAGAATTTGGATTTTTAAAAAATCGCTGAACGAATGTCTAGCGCGTTTGCAAAAAATGTTGTTAAAACTACAAAAATTCGATATCAAATTAGTGTTTAAACCAGGTAAAGACTTAGTAATAGCCGACAATTTATCAAGGTCTCACGGTGTAAAAGTATATAATGATCAATTTTAACTTATGCCCGTATTCATAGTCGTATCTTGGTTGAGTCGGACTCAAGCACAGTCTTCGGTAATCTTCGGACAAGCGTTGGTATGCGTTTGGAAATCGAGTTAGAGTTGGATTGCTGTAAGAAAGAGACCGGTGATTAATTGTCATTGAATGCGCAGTGGTTTGTTTACGTTCGGTTGCTAAGTAACGGCCGGATTTCATCGCATTCATTGGCGTAGGTATAAAGCTCGCGCATCTAACGATGATTCACCGGTCGCTTTCTTACGGCAATCCAACTCTATCGCTGATTCCGTCTCTTCGGCAATGCTCGTATATTTAAATCTTGAGGCTGAGATCGGTCTCGAGCAAGCTGCATTTCATAGACAAATCTTGAGATGTAAATATCAAATTACGGTGTTAATAAGGGCGAGTTTTGGTTTATGAGCACGCGCAGTGGGTCCGTCGCAAGTCGGACTCAAGCAAGGGTACTACTTGTCTCGAGACGCCATTTGCAGGTTATGTCAATGTTTGACGTTTGAAAATACTGAAATAGGGTTATGTGGCATATGTAATAACAATGAATATTGAAATGTTGGACGAGTTTGTGGAGATGTTCGACTTATTAGACAATGAACATAACATGAGAGTGCCAAAACGCTATGTGCGGGATGCTGCAAATCCATTGGAATTTATTTCCAATTTTGAATTTAAGCGACGCTACAGATTTACCAAAGACAGTGTAGTGAATGTGTTATTGCCCTTTTATTACCATCTCACCATACAGTTAATACATTCGATAAACAGACATTAATATCTACGCTGTTAGGCGCCAAATTACACCGCATTTCTTTGTTTCTTATACATAAACAATTAAAAGTAACTTTGTGTAAACAACTATTTTATTGTGAATAAAGACATATGAAGCAAGAGCAATGTCGTGCTAATAGAACTCTTCATGTAATATTTCGATCGCAACTGCTAACTTTCCACATTAAGCCCCATGTTCAAGTCATTCCTTCATTTTGGAGCAGGTTGCGAAATCACAATTTCCCCTTATTACCATAAACAAAGTATCTCATAGGAATAGTTGAAATAAATAGCGAAAAAAGTGGACGCTGTAAAACAATAAATGTTGAAGTTGAAATCGCAAGAAACAAAATACCTATTAATTATTATATATGTTTTTCTTTTTAATTGTTGTGGTAACCTCTCTAGAGGCGATTTTTATGCAGTTGAGAGGGAGGGACCTCGCCGGTACGTCTTCATGCGTATCACAATCTCTGAAAATAAAGATAACGGTTAAACGTTAAAATGTTGAATGTTTTATTATTACTGTTGCACTCACATTGTCCCTCTCGAAGACTCGCAGTTGGTACTCCGCTAATCTCTCCTTTGCCTCCCGGGTCCGGCGCGCATTTCTTTGCTTTCCAATTAAAGCCCCATGCGAATTAAATTCGTTGGCAATGCGCTCCCACAACGCTTGCCGTTGTTGGACTGTTGCGGCGTCTGTCTTCTTACTCTCCACAAGTTTGTGGGTTTCCACGAGGGACGCCAACAACAGTTTTTCATTTTCGGTGAATTTATCTCCTACAATGCCACTTTATATAGTTATGAACATAGATCATTAATTATATGCGTACTTACCACTTGCCATTGTGTAAACACTTTTGCAACACGCTGCTATTTGTTATTATTATACTGCAACTGCGTCCTCTTTGGAATGTCAATTGGAAATGGAATGGAAGAGTCGCACTGTCGCTGTAGTCTGTCGTCTGTCAAACTGCCAACATGGTCGCAAACCTTACCACACCAAAATCACTACACGTATTCTGCGGCAACATGCACGCACACGAGCATGACCGGAGACTGTGCTCAGAAAAGCCGATCTGAGTTCAACGCTTTCATTCCCGAGCATTATAACGAAGTCCAATCTTGCGATGGAATCAGCTAAACACGCATGCAAACGGTTTTCCGAACATTGCCGAAGACTGTGCTTCAAGTCCGACTCAAAATATTTTCCAAGGGCGATCTCGAGCTACGACTATGCATACCAGCATTAGAGGCACAAATCTGTCTGCTAGAAAAAAATTTGAAAATAAATGACACGCGTTTACCCGAATTAATAAAAAACACGGAAGCTGATAAAGTACTAAATCAAGTCTTAATATACGTAAGAAATAAATGGCCAAATACGATAAAAAAAGTGTCAGAAGAAATAAAACCGTATTATAATTTAAAATCATTAATAACTGAAGGAGAAAACGGCTTAATTTACATGGGTCAAAGGTTAATAATCCCAGAAAAATCTAGAAGCAAAATGTTAGACATTTTACATACGGGACATTTTGGTTTAACGAAATGCATTAAAAGAGCTTTATTAACTGTTTACTGGTCAAACATAAACAAAGAAATTGAAATGCTGATAAAAAAGTGCGCTATATGTAACTAAATATATTAAGTCAAATCAAAGAGAGCCCATGATTCCACACTACATTCTAGATCAACCATGGGAAAAATTAGCTGTAGACATTTTCGAAGTAGCGAGCTGCTTATATTTAATTGTAGTTGATTATTATTTTAAATACGGGGAAATTATAAACTTACATCGAAATTTACTTCAAAAAACGTCATTGACCAATTAAAATGCATATTTGCGAGACACGGTATTCCAAAAACACTCATAGCAGATAGTGATAAACAATTTGATTGCCTAGAATTTAAGAGTTTTGCTAAAAAATGGAACTTTGAATACAAATTAGCTTTTTCAAAGTATCAACAATCGAATGGTATGACTGAAAGAACAATTCAAACAGTAAAAAAAATTATCAAAAAATGTGCGGAAAATAACGAAAACCTACACTTGGCAATTCTAGCCTACAGAAACACACCAGTAATTAATTCACTAACACCCTCACAATTATTGATGTCAAGGTACCTTAGAGATAATTTATCTATATCAAACTAACACTTAAAACCCATCGTAATAAAACGCGAAAACGTAAATAACACAATTAAAGCAAACCAGTCAAAGGCTGAAACCTATTACAATAAAAAAGGGACAAACATCCTGTCAAAACTTGAAATGGCACACATGTAAGATTTCAACCACAGCCTCAAAGTGCATGGAAAAAAGGTAAAATTGTGAAATATTTAGGACATAGAACATATAAGATTGAAAAAGAGAAAGGAGGGTTCATTATAAGAAATATATATTATTTAAAACCAACAAATGCAAACATTATTATGCATCCTTCAACTCAATTGAAATACAAAAGCACGTATGTACATGATTTAGACACAGACAATAATAACTCAAAAGAAAGGAAAAAAGTGACAAGTGCAAACACAAGTGCGTTAAAGGACATAATCATAAACGAAAGTGACACTGCAACGGAGACGGGCAAAATAACAAAACGAGGTCGCATCGTATAAACTCCAGGTAGATTAAAGGACTTGAAAATAGGACAAATTAGTCTTCAAAAAAGGGGAGATGTAATATAGTGTAAATAGATATATATATATATCTTTGCATATAGACAATTCCAATAGCATAGTTTAAGTTAAGTTAACTGTAAGAAGCAAGACGATAACGAATTAAAGTCAGTCTCTAACTATCTCTTGAGCGTCTCTCTTGTGAAATCTGTTTTCTTCCCACAACAATATATAACAATTTATATAGTTGTAGAATTTTCGTAATTTTGGCTTTCAGTTAAAAATTTAGTTGAATCAACTGAAGCGCTTTCTACTTTTCTTGATCGCACCAAGACTGAATCGAATAAAACAAGCTTTTGATGTCACAAAAATCGCATTCAAATCGGTTAAACCGTTTCTGAAATAAGCGTTACCAAACGCATAAATAAGCAGACTTGCTTGTGATTCTATTATTTATATTCATTATTAGGCACTTGGTAACTAATATGGTCATTTAGTAGATAAATCTTTGTCAATACATGTCTCAACTCTTTTTTACCATTTATTATTTTAATTTTCATGTGATTGCAATAATTTCCAGACAACATTTAAAAAATATTTGAAAATTATTTCAAAATATTTTTGAATACATTTTGTTAAATAAATGTATAAAAATTTACAAGCTCACCTGCATGGCTTGCGCTTCGTCCCTCCTCTCAT
This sequence comes from Lagria hirta, assembly GCA_947359425.1. NCBI lineage: Eukaryota > Metazoa > Arthropoda > Insecta > Coleoptera > Tenebrionidae > Lagria > Lagria hirta. Next base: position 8,198,400 of record OX375801.1, on the reverse strand, counting down.
CTTCTGTATTCATCGTGACGAAACGAAGAACAAGCAAATTTAATGAAGCTGCTACAATGGCTAAACCAAATAGGATGAAGATGAGTGCAAACATGACGTACTCAGGCTTTTTACTGAGAGCATTGTCTTTCTGAAGTGCTACCTGAAAATTTACTTTGTAGAGATAAAAGAACTTTGAAAGTTTTAAAAATATATTACGCTTTTTTTGAAGTGGCAATCAATGTTTTTCTATTTTATTTACATATTATAATATAAATTGTTTTATATTATGTAGGCTTTGTTATTTGACCGAACATATAATTTGGCTAAAGCTATATTATAGTTTCATAGCTGAAACTGAAATTTATAATTTTATAAAATCCAAAACCGTTATTTTTATAGACTATTTTGTTTTTTTTATTTTTTTATTTTTCGTTGAAAAGTTGAACAATATCGTATCACTAATAAGTTAATAGTTCAACTTCAAACACAATTTATCTTATTAACAGTTGTGATAAATATTATTCATAAAGTTTTTTTTATATTTATACCAGCATCAATTTATTTTATAGCCAGATAACACTTGTAATTGGAAGTGTTAAAAAAATTGAAATTGGCAGTTGTACAACTATAAATTAATAGTTATTTGAATCACAATGCCGGAAACAGGCATTTTGCAAGGCGACAAACTACGAGCCCTTGCAAAAGCCTTTTCGAAAGTGTGATTCACAAGATTTTTTGTGCCGCTGCCGATTCTATATTGTAAAAAATAAAAAAAAAGTTTATTAAAAAATATTTGCTTTGTCGTTTCAAAAGTTATTTGCGTTCTTAAAAAAAAAATTGAACGGCTTGAAGTGAACGGCTTAGGAACTTTGGGGGGCTATACATTAATTGTAACATTATACACACGAAGTATAGATACCAGGAGTCCGAACGGTATAGGATTTTTCACATTATTTATGGTCACAAATAATCGACCCAGATGATAGTTCTCTTTTTTGCCACACGCTGCGCGAGGGCCAGGAGGTACCGATCGATACTATTATTATTATTACACGTAAATACGGACCGGCTAACGTCAATGTAAAAAAATAAATTAAATTAAATATAACAATATTAATTTGTTTTATTAGAATTCATTTCATAAAAAAATGGGAAAGTGCTGTGCCGTTGATGGTGGCCTTAGTGGCCGAAAGGCAAGTGAGCATTTAGGAAAAGTGGCTTTATTCAAAGCACCAAAAGTGAGTAACCTCAAAATAATATTTAAAATTTTATTTTAATAAATAATTGATCATTACATTAGTGTAGTTTTTAAATAATAATATTTAAAAAATGTTATATTTTTATCGGTTTTCCAAATGCTTTGACTGCACAGAGTCTATGCAGTCAAGAGTAGTGACGGCTCGTGATAAATTTATAGAACTTATGGATAAAGGTGCATTGATTTATCCTAGTAAAAAATTATTTAATTTAATTAAAAGCTTAGAGGAAGTTGTGTTAATGGTGGTTGGGACAAAAACAGTAAAGATTGACACAATGTTTGAAATATTAGATGCCAGCCAGAGCTGTCAATAGCAGCAAAACTTCCCGCGTAAGGATTTAAACGAGTACTTCTTGAAAAGTGGCGCGCTCTACCGGCGAAAAGTCTGTCCCCTAAATTGCGACCATTTTTTCAACATTACGTTCGGACTCCTGGTATCTATACTTCGTGATTATACAATACAAACCGTTAGTTGTCGTTGATAGATGCCTGACAATTGACAATGACAGCAAATGTCATAGTAATCATTTTCTAGCCTAGGCTGGCAAGACCGCGTTGCGGGCCGCTTAGGATACGTTGAAAGTTATGTTTTGCAGGCGCAAGGCACAAAAAAATACTTTTTTCAATTTTTAAATTAGTTGTAGTATTAAGGAATAAGGCGATTCTCAAATATAATTTCAATTTCTAACAATTATTATTCATGCTGAAGAGTTTCAATTAGAACTAAACATGTCCAAGTTTACAGATATAGTTTGAATGAATTTACATTGATCTTTCTATTTTACCAGTTGGTGGTTAACCAAAGAAGATAGATTACATTGTATATTATTGATATACATTTGAGACAAAAGACTTGCTTGTCCAATCAGCGATACACCTTTTATTGCAAAATGTATTTATAAACATTAAAATTTTATAATTTAGAGTATTTAATTATTTATTTTATTAAAATCTTTTTTCAAATTTTTGTTGATGCAAGGTAGCTTTTAATAGATGTTGCTTGTTTTATTACAATACGAAAGTAATAGGCACTTGGGTAAATATAAACCTAAATATATTCAAATCTGAATCTGTTGCGATTTGCTGAGAAGTTCCAATAAGAACGAAACATGTCGTCATGTCCAAGTTTACAGATATAATTTGAATGAATTTGCATTGACATTTTTAATTAATATTCATTTAAAAAAAATCATATACAACTTTCACCATTTTAGCGAGTAATAGTCATGACAGATTTATTCAAAACAATAATTTGTAGACTCAGTCATGTTTCATGCTTATAAGCGCTCTCTACTGAGATTTATATAAAAATTAAAGTTTAAATAAGCTGTTAATAATAAATACCACAGTTGACTGAACTAAGCTTAATTGGATAAATTTGTTTTGAATGGAATAAAACTTTATTTAAGTATCCAAGTTTATTTATACACTTTCAGACATAAATTTTATAATTTTTGAAATGTTTGCTAGAAATAGTATATTAGATACCAGTGGTACAAGTACTTTATGTTTGTTGAACAAAAAATAGTTCACAAAAACGTACAAAAAGTTTATTGTGTTTAGATTTACTGACCGGCTGCCGTTGAATTTCATTTAGTGTGGAATACTTTGTCTATCAAACATATTAAAGCACTGAAATTAGGTTTTAAGTTTTATTATAAAGGAAAAAATAAATTTTAAATAGATTACTCTACAATCAGTACAATTTTCAATAATTTTCATACAATTATTGTCATACAATTGAATATCTTGTAAGCAGGATAATTTGTTTTATAAACTATCATTTATCACATTTATGTGGAGTTTGGTTGAAAATTTTATTAAAACGGTACGGTAATCTTTATAAATTTTATTTTTTTTTAACGAAGTTCTACTGGAAATAAAAAAAAATAGTATTCAAACCAAGATAAAAAAAGTGCCCTTGCAGACCTTGGGCAATTACAACTTTTGCCTTCGGCTAGGTTTATTAACTTTGTCCGCGGTTTACAAGAAAGCACTTTCTTACCTTAGTTTGAAATATACTGCAACAGTATAGACGGTTTTGTTTCACTATAAACAAATGTACTATTTCAAGACTCAAAATCAAGCAAAAAAGTGTCGTTTTTTTGACAGTTGCACACCAAAATAATATTAATATTATTAGATAATTTCTATTCTATTATTAACTAAAATTAACTTAATTTATTAACATATTTTATTTTTATTTATTCTTATTTTAATTCTTATTCTAATTTATTAACTGATTAATTAAAAATAGTTAATTATATACTCTTAATAGAAAGGTCAGAAAAAATTTGAGAGTACTAATTTAAACTGTAGATACAAATGAAATAACTAAAAGATTTGATAAGCGAACGTGGTAAGCTTATTATGTTATCATTAAAGCAACATATATCAAATTTTATTAATTTATTTAAAAAACAAAACAGTAATAGCGACACAACATTTTATCGTCAAATAATACTTTCAGCTGGCCAAAACACCAATAAATAAGACAGAAAGTAACGTAATTTACACAATTTCTTTAAGTTCTTGTAACAATCTTGCAACAGCAAAAGTAACTGCAAATTCAAGAACAAGCTTTTGCGCATTTACAAATTATTATTTAACTACCAACCACATTTTAGATTTTAGTGAGACAAAAGTGTTAAAAAAATTAAAAAAAAACAAACATAAAAAGATTTAAATATATATATATATATATATATAAACTATACTATACATGCAAACTATAAAAAAACTCTATATAAACCGTTTGGTTACCTCACTTTAATACTACAATTTACTTACCATATCACCAAAACCAATGGTGGTAAGTGTGATGAAGCAGTAATAAACAGAGTCAAAGTAGCTCCAACCTTCGTATCGAGAAAAAGCTGCAGCTCCACCAGCAATGGTCAACGAACTTAGCGTCGTTACGACACATATAAGGTCCAATTCTGATGCTGTTGTCTGTCTGCAGTGTAAGGAAGACTTCACAGACCGAATTATCACACTGAAATAATAAACGTTTTGGTAGAGGCACTAGACAGTTTACTACGCATCTATGACAAAATAACTTATTCTCAAATTTCTAGTCCCTCCCATTCTAATTCTAATGATCATTCATATCTCTATACGCCAAACTGTACTCAAACTGCTTTTCTTTAAGTGATTTTATTGATTGTCAAAAAAAACTTTATATTCAGTGAATATACTATATGAATTTTTGGTCAATCAATCACTCGGAACAAAGGAACTAGTTCATCCTCGGATCGTTTTGGTTTGAGTACAAATATTCAAACAGATTTGTTCTGAAGGTAGTTCTTCGGCTCAAATCGCTTACACCGGTATTCATAGTATCTCAAGCTCAACCTTGAGTTCAAGCTTGAGACGCCGTCTCAAGCAAAGACTCCGGCAATGCTCGGGAAATCAAGCAAGGACTTCGGAAAACGTGCGTCTTGCGGAAGTCACCAAAGTAATCATTTTTGTGTTGTTAGGTTTAAAATTTAACATTTTGACGCATGACAGTCATTCTCCGTGTTTCTATAAAGTGACAGGTCAAGGAATAACTCGATGCCGCAGGGGTTATATCAAAAGTGTTTTGTGTTGTTTTTGCAGAAAAAAAAATGACGACAGGTGAGTACATGTCTACTGACAAAATACGTGTATGGTAACTTCATATAATGTGCATTATAGACGAAAAAACTGCGTATACACAAAAAGCAAAACTCTTGCTGTAGTCTCGCATGGACAACCCCAATAGTGTAGAAAGCAATACGACGGATGCCGCAAGAAAAGCGAACGATCTGGACCATTATTACATTCTCCTCAAAACACGAAAGCTGCAAAAGTGAGACCCAAATAGAAGCTAGCTCACACTGCGCGTTTTTGAGAAAGACAATGTAAGTGCAACATTAATATAAATCTAACCAGACCTTTATCCACTTTTATTGCAGGAAATGTGATGCAGACAAGTTAACAGAGTAGTTAGTAGTAGGAGCTATTCAAGAAGTGTGTAAAGATGAAAGTTTTCGGCTGCCGTTTTGTCTACTATGCTTCTGCAAACAATACCTTACACTTATAATGTAAACTAATAAAAAAATTATTTTTTTGTACTTATGTTTACCAGTAGAAGGTGTTACAAAGTAATAATTGTCTTTCCACTAATTTGCAAGAAAACCTACAGTTGTAGCGACGCTTACATTCAAAGTTGGAAAAAAATTCCAATGGGTTCGCAGCACCTCGTACATAACTCGTCCAGCATGTCAATGTTCGTTTTTATGAACTGCAACACATAATACTCTTCAGTATTTTCCAACGTCAAACGATGCCATAGTCGGTGAATAGCGTCTTGAGTCGGACTCAAGACAAGTCGAGGCCTTGCTCAAGTCTGACTTGAGACGGACCCAGTGCGCTTGCTCATCAAGCAAAAATCGCCCTTATTCACACCGTAATTTGATATTTAAATCTTGAGATGTGTTTATGAATACCGTCCGGTTTTGAGCTCGACCTCAAGCTCAAGATATGAATATCAGATTTCACGAGCATTGCCGAAGTCCTTGCTTGAGATGGAATCAGCAATAAATCTATTTCAAAACGCATGCAAACGCTCTCCGGAGCATTGCCGGAGTCCTTGCTTGAGTCTAAGCTTAAGCTTGAACTTGAGATACGACTATGAATACCGGCATTAAGCTTAGATCGAGTTTGACTAATTAAAGCTCAAACGGATTCAAAAATAAAGCTCAATGGATCTGTCAAAATTGCGCTGGAGAAAAAAAAGATTGAAACAACTTTTGCCCGATGGATGTGGAAAATGCTGATCACAAGGACAGAGGAAATAGCAACGGATAATAAAATTATCACCGTCAAAACAACTCAAAGCGTACCTTCAAGGGGAGTAATTTCTCTTCTAATGAGAACTCTGTTACGCCGATTAGGTGCAACCTTAATGCAACCGTTGAAGAATTGAATAGAACACTTTATTTAAACTAAAAACTACAAACAAAATACAATGATCTTAACAGTAAGGATATTCACAGACAACTCTTTCTTGAGGATGGGTGCCAACTACCTGGTAGGAGAGGGTTGTTTCCCTTTCCTCCATATTTTACAGTTACGCCAAAAAACCCAGATGATATTCTGGGAATTTGGCGTAACATACTCCCCGCGTTGAAAGTTTGTGAACTTTATATACAAGTACATCTACACAAAGTGAAATATATACATGATTAATTAAAAGAGAGAAAAAACATACAATGCGATTAATTATTTTAGTCACACAAGAACATGTCAATCGCTCACACTTTTAACTTGATTGTCTTCTATTGGTAACAAACACAATTTTGACACTGCTCGGTTGTATACTCCTTTTATCGTCTTCACCGTTACAACGCGCACTATATTGTCCTGACCAGGATGGAGGTGTTGAACTCTGCCCAGATGCCAGCAAAGTGGAGGAGTATTATCTTCTCGTATGAGGACCAAATCTCCAACTTTGAGCGAAACAGTTATAGTTGACCATTTGGTTCTCTGTTGCAGGTTAGACAAATATTCTTTATGCCACCTCTTCCAGAAATGTTGTCTTAATTTTTCAGTCAACTGCCACCGAGATAATCGATTAATCTTTAGATGATCTAATTCTGCTTCCAAAGGTGCCGTTAGGACTTCTCCAATTAAAAAATGAGAAGGTGTTAACGCGTTCAGGTCATTTGGATCTGATGATAGGGGAAGAATGGGACGGGAATTCAAACATGCTTCTACTTGCGTTAAAAACGTATACATTTCTTCATATGATAATATTGTTTCACCAATAACCCTTCGTATATGGAATTTAACTGATTTTACAGCTGCCTCCCACAAACCTCCAAAATTTGGAGCTCGTGGAGGAATGAATTGCCAAACAATATTATTGTCTGCGGATGCTGTTGCCAGCTGATTTTGATTAAGTTTCTCTTTTAAAAAAGATCTAAGTTCAGCTAAATGCTTTGAGGCCCCTTTAAAATTAGTAGCATTGTCAGAAATAATAAATTTTACATGACCCCGTCTAGCTATAAGTCGTTTTAAAACATTTAAAAACGCATTACTTGATAGGTCGTTTACTAAATCTAAATGAACAGCTTTTGTGCATAGACATACGAAAACACAAATATATGCTTTATATGATCTTTTACCACGGCCTCGCGAGTCTTTAATGTATATAGGACCACAGTAGTCCACTCCTATGTTTACAAATGGCCTAGCAGGCTCTAGTCTTTTTTCCGGCAAATTACCCATTAACTGCTGTTGCACAATAGGACGCGCTCTGAAACATTTTATACATTTGTGCAAAATTTCTTTTACTTTACTTCGACCTGCTACTGGCCAGTACTGTTGACGTATTGCTGACAATGTCGCTTGTGCAGGAGCGTGTAAATTTTTAATGTGAAAATATTCAATTATAATATTTGTTATATGATTGTTTTTTGGTAAAAGAGCAGGAAATTTGTGATCGTATGAAATATGTGCGTAATTTAATCTACCCCCTACTCTTAATACTCCGTCGGTATCAATAAATGGATTTAATTTAAAAACAGAACTCTTTTTATTCACAACCTTGTTTTGTAGTAACTCACTGATTTCCGAGGAAAATGATTGCTGTTGTACCAGTTTAATTATGGTAGTGTTTGCAGAATTTAATTCGATACTTGATAAAACTCCGCTGCGCCTTTTATTAGAATTTTTGCAATTGTATATAAATCTTTGAACCAATGCTACCACTTTCTTCAATTTTGTCAAACTAGAGAATTTTGTTAATAACTCGAACTGCGGTTTTGCGACTACTAAATTTGATTTTAATATTTTGCGTTTTTCTGGAATGTCAGACTCTGTCAGCTCTAATTTTATATTGTTTTGATTGTGTGCCATGAAAGTTGGACCCTGGCGTATGTTTAGCGGCCCAAACCACCACAAGTCGTGATTAATTATTGCTGAAGGCATTACTCCGCGCGAAAGTATATCTGCTGGATTATCCGACCCGTTTATGTGACACCAGCTTTCGATTTTAGTTAAGTTTTGAATGTTAGCTACTCGGTTCGCCACAAATGTCTGCCAATTATGCGGTTCTTTATGTAGCCACGCTAGCACTATTGTTGAGTCTGTGTATAAATATGTTTTATGTACATGAATCTTAATTGATTTTATAACCTTTTGACTTAGTTGAGCTAGCAATTGAGCTGCAAGGAGTTCCAGTCTTGGAATTGACTCGGTTTTTAATGGGGCAACACGAGATTTGGCTGTTAAAAGATGTATAACAACCTCGTTGTTTTTGTTAATTGATTTCAAATAAATTGCAGCGCCGTACGCATCTTTTGATGCGTCCGAAAAGCCGTGCAATTCAATTGATAGTGGCTTATGAACAAGAACCTTGCGTGAAATTTTAACCAAATTTATATTTTTTATATCTTCAGCCCATTTTGTCCACAACCCTTTGATTTCTGACGGAACTGGTTCGTCCCAGTCTAGGCGCGTACTCCAAAGCTGTTGAAAAAGGATTTTTGCTTTAACAATGACTGGAGCGATTAGACCTAATGGATCAAAGACTCGCGAGATACATGCTAAAATATTTCTTTTTGTAATTGTGGTAGGCAAAACTACCGGTTCAATTGTATATGATAAAACATCTTGAATATAATTCCAAGAAAGCCCTAAAGTTTTAGCCACTTCATCCTTGTTGAATGACATATCTAGCGGTTTATAAATATTGCTGTCTGGATGCTCTGATCTACATTCTACTTGATTAGACACAAACTTAGTAAGATTGAATCCACCAGAACTAAGAATAGATTTTAATTTGTTTTTAATTTTTATTAAATCTTCAATCGAATCGCTCCCTGTTAACAAATCGTCAACATAAAAGTCGTGAATTAATATGGAGTTGATTTCTGGATCATCTTTGTTCTCTAAAGCCAATTGCTGAATGCATCTGATTGCAATAAAAGGCGCTGATGCAGTACCATAGGTTAGACGTGTTAACCTGTATTCTTTTAATTCGTCATGAGGGTTGTTGCGCCAAAATATTCGATGGTAATCCATATCTTCCGGGCTAAGCTTAATCTGCCTATACATTTTTTCTATGTCTCCACTAAGCACAAATTGATGTGTACGAAATCGGATAAGTATAGAAAATAATTCTTGTTGTAGTTTTGGCCCTGTTATCAGATTGTCATTAAGACTTTTTCCATTAGAGGATTTGGCACTTCCGTCAAAGACGACTCGAATTTTAGAGTTCTTAAATACCGCGTGATGTGGCAAATAAAATATATTGGTTACTTGACTGTTTTGCATCACAGGTTCCATGTGACCCAATTTAACATATTCCTCCATGAATGATTTATATTGATTATTCAGGCTTTGATTTCGCAATAGTTTTTTTTCTAAATTGAAAAAGCGACGTTTTGCTGATGAATATGATGAACCTATTACCATTAAATCGTTTTTAACGGGTAATCGAACAATGAATCGACCGTTAATGTCGCGCTGATGAGTAATTGCGAAATGTTTTTTGCATAATTGATCCTCCTGACTTTCAGGCCTTTTATCATGTTGATCATGGTCAAAACCCTCTAATGCGAAAAATCTTTCTACCTGAAGGTTTAATTTTTCCAGTTCTTTATTATCGACCGATAAATGAAAGCTTCTTGACAATAACGAATAATTAGTGTCGGGAATTTTACAAGCGCCTCCTATTATAAACCCAAAGATGGTCTTTTGTAAATTTACATTAGAATTAGTTTTAAACCTTCCTGTCTCCATTATCTCAAAAAAGATTTGGGAACCGAATAACAAATCTATGGGATTACTTATATTAAAATGTTTGTCTGCCAAAACTAAATCGTCGGGAATTCCTAGAAACTCAGCATTGAACGAGTTTTCAGGTAAATTACCTGTAATTTTTTCTAATACCAGACATGAAATTGTAGTAGAAAAGACGCCATCTTTTGATCTAACACCTACTTTAGCTATTTGAGTTATGTTACTAACGCAATTGTTAATGCCTTTGATTTGATGTTTAATATATTCAGTGGTTAATTGTAGTTTCAAACACAAACCTTTTGTAATAAAATTTAACTGCGACCCAGAATCTAGTAGAGCTCGAGCCGTGTAAGATTTGCCTTTTTTATCTTCTACGAGTATTTCCGCTGTTGGTAACAAGAACTCTACATTTTCGTTTGGTTTAAATTCGCAAAAATTTGAATTGAATGTATTGCTAGTTGATGGTTGATCTCGTTCTGCGTTATGTAATAGCGTATTATGATTACCTTGACAATCTTTGCATCGTTTAGTTGATTTACAGTCGGTGATTTTGTGATTTCTTAGACAATTTACACATAGATTTAATTTTTTAATTTCTGCTAGTTTGTCCTGACATTTAGCAAATGTGTGACATTGAAAAATGGCATGGTTTTGCTTTTTACAAAATGCGCATAAAATTTGTTGATTTTTTAATGAAAGATTGCTAAGCATTGGCGGTTTGAAATTGAGAATATTTGGTTTCTTATTTGCTAATCCAGTACGCTGATTATTATGACTTAAGGATTCTAAAAATTGACATCTTGTTTCGAGAAATTCTAATAATTTTGAAAAACGTGGGAACTGATTTGAGGTAGCTAATATAGATTGCCATTCGCGCGAACTATGAAAATCTAATTTGTCCATTATAATGGTAATCAAAATTGAGTTCCATTGGTCAACTGGCTCACCTAAAACTGTGAGAGCTGTAATGTTTGTACGAATGTCATCTAGAAAATTTCTCAAACTGATATGATTGATCTTATTTGTTAATGTTGTGAGATTTATTATGTTACGAATATGAGTTTGAACTATTAACCTAATGTTTTCAAATCTTTCTGTTAAAAGACGCCATGCCGCATCATAGTTATTTGAAGAAACTAACAACATTTCTATGGTTTTAAGAGCTTCACCTTTTAATGATGATTTTAAATAATGAATTTTTTCAATATTTGTTAAATCAGAATTTTCATGAATTAATGATTTAAATGTGTCACGAAATTGTAACCATTTTTCTAGAGCACCGTCAAATTGTGGAATATGAATCGGTGGCAAACTGATTTTTAATTTGTTAAAGGGGACTACTGTGGTCTGTGTATTGGTACCGTTTGTAAATGTTTTGTTAGAACTACTTTGTTCCACAAACAATTCGATTTGAGATAACGTGTTAAAATATACGTCTTCAAATAATTGTGTTTCGTCTGCTTCTGTATCAAGCTGATCTAAAGGGACAAGTTCTTCAATATCTAACTGTATTCTGTTGAACTCGTCAAATGAACTTTTTAAAACATCTCCCCGTGCTTTTAATGTTAAAATATTGTATTGATCTAAATTAAAATTGTTAACAAATGTTTGAATGCGATCTACTCTTCCTTTTACGTGATCTCTTTTTATTTTTAATGAATTTAGTCTTTGTTCCTCGCTATTGACCATTTTAACAAAATTTGAATTTAAACAATGTAGAAATAAATTGTATACGTTTTTAAAAAGAATGATAAGAAGCAGGTAAGAAAGGATTAAGAGCTTAAGGAAAGGTCTGACCTGAGCTGAGCGTTGAATTTCCTGGAACTAGACGATGGACTTCCTGGAATTTTCTGAATTTGATGTTGCTTGAATTGATTGATATCTTGATAAAAGATTAATGCTGATGATCTGCTGTGGATGATGTTTTGTAGCTTTTGCTAATAAGTGTTTGGGTTTCGCTGCTCCCTGCTGGTGATGGTTCTTGTTGAAATCCTGGTTACCATGCAGATGTCGAACTACTCAAATGCTGTTCTTCGAATGCTTGTTGCATTGATATGCAGATTTTTTAATTAATTAAATAAATCCGGCTCGAAGGACCAAATGTTACGCCGATTAGGTGCAACCTTAATGCAACCGTTGAAGAATTGAATAGAACACTTTATTTAAACTAAAAACTACAAACAAAATACAATGATCTTAACAGTAAGGATATTCACAGACAACTCTTTCTTGAGGATGGGTGCCAACTACCTGGTAGGAGAGGGTTGTTTCCCTTTCCTCCATATTTTACAGTTACGCCAAAAAACCCAGATGATATTCTGGGAATTTGGCGTAACAAACTCTAGCAGTAAATAACCTACTGAATAGACTGATCGAATCGGGAATGGACTGCATAGGATATGCCGCTGGTATTGTCATAGCTGCCAAAAGCAAATTTAAAAACACCGTGTGTGAAACAATACAGAAGGGTCCAAAATTACCGAGCAGTAGTGCAAATTAGTGGGGTCGAGCTCAGTTTATTCAAAAAAAACCCCATGGGATAAAACCTTTCTGAAAAGAGATTTCTCAAAGAACAATTGGAAGTTAAATATCTAGGAATTTACCTAGACAGTAAACTTCTATGAAACAATCACGTAGAAAACTACTAGCAAAGCCATTAAAGCGTTTATGGTATGCAGAAATTCAGCAGGTAAAACATGAAAATACTACCCAAATATACTGCAATGAATGTATATCATGATTATTAGACCTACCATAACCTAAGGGAAATAGCGTAGCATTCTAAGACAGAACAAGTAACCACAAGGAGAACCCTTAACAAGGTTCAAAGACTAGCATGTTTGTGCATCACAAGAGCTATGAGAACGTGCTCTACTGCGGCACTACCTAGAGCTTATTACAGATCTGACACCTCTACATCTAGTGATAGCAAAAACAGCAAGCAAAGCTATTCTTTGACTTGCTAGAGAGAGCATCAAAAAGAAAGAATCAAATGTCAAAGAGGTTTGACATCTCAGACGGAGTGCATTTCATGTCCAAACTTTCCAAGTGAGAAAATTGTAAGATGATATATTTTTGAAAAATATTTTATTATAAAATTAAGCAACAGCGACAATTGGGGGATAAAACCCACCACCAGTGAGTTTAAAAGAAATACTATAAAATGATATACGAACGGATCCAAGACAGACAAAGCTATGAAAACCGAAATTTCTTAGAGAATTTGACTATGCAACATCTGAAGTTCACTTGAACCTCACTAAAAATAAGCTTTGCATCCTCACAGACTTCCTTACCGGTCACTGCCGTCTAGGAAAGCACCTAGTAAGACTCGATTTAGAAGATAATGACAAATACAGATTTTGCAAGTAAAAAGAGAAAACTCCGGAACAACTGGTAACAGAATGCGTCGCTATTAGAATCCAACGTATAAAACATTTAAATCAGTAATACACATATTGGATAAAAACAAGTTATTCTTAAAGCCATTACAGCTTTGAAGTTGGATGGAGAGCTATAAACTAAGACACGCCTCGAACAGCTCAAGAATGGGAAGCACAAAAAAACAATATGTTGCAGTGCATATGTCTCCCTAGTTCTAATCTAAATCTATTAATTTTGATAAGTTTCAGTTTTAGTAAATAGAGTTTGACCTTTGATTTCACACCCTCACGTTTCTTAAAGCAAGTGTTAAACTTGAACGCATAGTTGTTTTCACTCACAGGGCTGTTGACAAGCGTTTTCTCGATTTTATTTTTATCTATACTCTTTGGGTTAATCATATCAATTTCGATTGCAATATCTTGTTTGATCTGGTTTATCCTTTCTACAGATCCGAAGTCATCAAAAGTTTGTCAAGAAAGCCTGATAATTTTAAAAGTGAGAAAGAGTGTGACACAAGTAAGTAGAAGTAATGTCAGACTCAGCTTGGAACCCCGTAGTCGTCATCTACGTACCCACAAGCGTGAGTCCCTAAAGTTGTATTATGTTCAACCTTCCTTGTCCCGAAATCACAGCAATTTTGTTAGATTCAAAAAGCATTATGGTCTTTGACAAGTAATAATAAAGACAATATTATTTTTTTTTAATCAATAATATAAAAATTGGTAAATAACCTTTTATATTGAAATATGGACATCTTTCGAAAAAAACCGTGTTGAAAGGTTTAATAAAATTGTCGACGTTTTGCACTCCATCGGTGGAGGCGTCACCAGGACAGGGAAAAAGTGAGAATAAGCACCGTATAACTCGATGTGTGAACGACGCTAGAGGCGAAACTTATTCTGGCTAGACTTCGTTGCTGGTTGGGCTTATATTGGTAAGCGAGGAAGAGAAAGCGGTCGAAAGCGCAGAAGAGAAACTGGTGGGGGGTCGGAAGAGAGAGCTCCTGATGACGCCTTCACCGATGAAGTGCGAAACGATGACAATTTTATTAAGCCTTTCAACACGGTCTTTTCCAAAAGATGTCAATATTTTAATAGTAGTTAGGTCAAACTTGTGACTGCAAATTCAATCAAATCTGAATCTCTTGCAACTTGCTGATGAGTTTCTATAAGAACAAAACATGTCTACGTTTACAGGTGTAGCATGAATGAATTTGCATTGTCTTTTTATTTTACTAGTTGGTAGCTAGTAGATGGATTGTATATCATTGATACACGTTTGAGACAAAAGGCGCTAACGTGATAACTTTGGTGTCCAATCATATATTATGTCTATAGTATGTAACGCAATGGAAATTTTGATTTAAAATTTCAATTAAATTCAATTTTCTAATAAATAAAATCGTAAACAAAATAATATTTTGAGAGTTTTGAAGTAAATAAGTAATATTAAATATACAATACTCAAAAAAATAAGGGAAACACTCGCAAAAGGCAGTAAAGAAATAAATCAGTAGAGGCGGTTTCAGTTATGAACCATTTTGTAGAAGTTTTAAAAAAAATTCTATATCACAGAATTTGTATAACACTAATCCGTATTAATGGATTTGATGAGTTATCTAGGAGTTGAATAGTTTCAAAAATTACTTCGTTAACCAGTTAATAAAATTAATTAAAATCTTAAATGGTTCAAAGGACAAAAACCAAATCGTCAATCATTATATTATATTAGAATACTGCAATTGAAATAAAATATCTTATTTCAGTCTTATCAAAGTTATTAAATTACGAATTAAAATATTACTAATTAGTTATACTAAGTAAATGATGGTTTTGTTATCTGGATTTACATCTCGTATCGTCAGATGATGTAGTTTATTAGGTAACTAATAATTCAGTCATCAAAATAATTATATCACAGTTTAAATTATGTAATTGACGTAATTTAGCAGTCTACATTATTGGTTCTCAAAGAACTAAAATACTAGCCAATCTTTAATCAATGCTTTAGTTTTCTTAATTATCTCAATTGTTGTAAGTGCAACTTAATGCACATAATAATTAATAATTCAATTAATAAGTAAGAACTCACAGTATGGTCAAGACGATAATCATTGTAGATAAATTAATATATCAATCAGATCACTTTGCGTCTTGAACAATATTTCAGAAATCCAATTTTGTTACTGTTAGAAAATTAATATTAATTATTAATCAGTTCAAATTAATTCAATGAAATTACTCTTCAGTAGCCTAGAATTAATACAAACAAACATTGATGTAATTACATACTCAGTTCCAAATTAAAATATAAGTTATTTCAATTAAATTAATAATTAAAGTACTAATTGGAAAAACGCAGTAGTTAGATTATTAACGTTAATAAACGTTTCATAAAATAATTTTAAAGCCTACAAACAAAACGACGTGTACGTTGTTCCCTTGGGCTGTTACAGCAAACCAAGTTTCCGTATTCTGTTACAGCAGAATACATACACACATATTCATCGCAGCTCACACCCTAAAACATATACATACATACAATTCCTTCCGCCCTCATTTTGTTGTAGCAGGTGAGGTTCCTAAACTCAAGAAGTAAGGTTTATATAACGTTATATAAGGTAACTAGATCCCTGCGTTTAATGGTTCAATAATCAGGCAAACGTTAGAGGTGCGTCTACGCACAGCAAAGTGATCTTACAGCTACCTTTGTTACGTCTTGCTCTTACACTATTGCGGTTGACATTTTATTTGTGACTTATGTCACTTGTTGTGCAGTTTGTTGGAGCAGCTGCGGTGGGTTATTAAAACTAAAATAAGGTTTCGATCAGTAAACTCTTATGCCCGTATTCATAGTCGTAGCTTGGTTGAGTCGGACTCAAGCACAGTCTCCGGTAATCTTCGGAAAAGCGTTGGTATGCGTTTGGAAATCGATTTATCGCTGATTCCGTCTCTTCGGCAATGCTCGTGTGAAATATGATATTCAAATCTTGAGGCTGAGATCGGTCTCGAGCAAGCCGCATTTCATAGACAAATCTCGAGATGTAAATATCAAATTACGGTGTTAATAAGGGCGAGTTTTGGGTGATTTTGGATTTATGAGCAAGCGCAGTGGGTCCGTCTCAAGTCGGACTCAAGCAAAGGGCCGAGTTGTCTTGTTGGGACGCCATTTGTAATCGTTATATGTCATTGTTTGACGTTTGAAAATACTGAAATAGGGTTATGTGTCATATGTAATAACAATGAATATTGACATGTTGGACGAGTTTGTGGAGATGTTCGACTTATTAGACAATGAACATAACATGAGAGTGCCAAAACGCTATGTGCGGGATGCTGCAAATCCATTGGAATTTTTTTCCAATGTTGAATTTAAGCGACGCTACCGATTTACCAAAGACAGTGTAGTGAATGTGTTATTGCCGCTCGTACTCTCGTAGACATACCATTGCGTACACCAAACTCCAGGGGGTTGCCGATTGAACCGATAATTCAATTATTAACCTGTTCGACAAATTACACCGCATTTCTTTGTTTTTCTTATATATAAACAATTAAAATACGTAACTTTGTGTATACAACTATTTTATTGTGAATAAAGACATATGAATAAAGCAATGTCGTGCTAATAGAACTCTTCATGTAATATTCGATCGCAACTGCTAAAGTTCCACATTAAGACCCATGTTCAAGTCATTCCCTCATTTTGGAGCAGGTTGCGAAATCACAATTTCCCCTTATTACCCTAAAAAAAGTCTCTCCTAGGAATAGTTGAAATGAGGCTTTAAGAAATAGAGAAAAAAGTGGACGCTGTAAAACAATAAATGTTGAAGTTGAAATCGCAATAAAAAAAAATACCTATTAATTATTATATATGTTTTTCTTTTTAATTGTTGTGGTAACCTCTCTAGAGGCGATTTTTATGCAGTTGAGAGGGAGGGACCTCGCCGGTACGTCTTCATGCGTATCACAATCTCTGAAAATAAAGATAACGGTTAAAATGTTGAATGTTTTATTATTACTGTTGCACTCACATTGTCCCTCTCGAAGACTCGCAGTTGGTACTCCGCTAATCTCTCCTTTGCCTCCCGGGTCCGGCGCGCATTTCTTTGCTTTCCAATTAAAGCCCCATGCGAATTAAATTCGTTGGCAATGCGCTCCCACAACGCTTGCCGTTGTTGGACTGTTGCGGCGTCTGTCTTCTTACTCTCCACAAGTTTGTGGTTTTCCACGAGGGACGCCAACAACAGTTTTTCGTTTTCGGTGAATTTATCTCCTACAATGCCAATTTTAAATATAGTTATGAACATAGATCATTAATTATATGCGTACTTACCACTTGCCATTGTGTAAACACTTTTGCAACACGCTTCTATTTGTTATTAATATACTGCGTCCTCTTTGGAATGTCAAATGGAAGAGTCGAACTGTCGCTGTCGTCTGTCAAAATGCCAAAATGGTCAGATTGCAAACCTTACCAAACCAACATCACTACACTTATTACTGCGGCAACACGAACGCACACGAGAATTACCGGAGACTGTGCTTCGAGCAGGGATCAACGCTTTCATTTCCGAGCATTAACGAAGTCCAATCTTGCGATGGACTCAGCTAAAAACGCATGCAAACGCTTTTCCGAACATTGCCGGAGACTGTGCTCCAAGTCCGACTCCAAATATTTTCCAAGGTCGATCTCGAGCTACCACTATGAATACGAGCATTAGTGTGTTTTTAAAGTTCAAGGTCTTTTTAAAGACTGGCAATTCAATTAAAGAAATTCTATGTTGATAATATAATTTGAGTTGGTTTGTGAAGTTCTAAATCAAATCAAAGGCAATAGTTTGATAATTTGATAGTCATGAGAATGTTGAAGTCCGTACACGTACTACACAATAGTTTAATTAGCGCTGGAGCGCTATTTATATTATGATCGCTTTACAAACTGATTTACAGTTCTTTCTACTTTTTAGAACAGACAGTTGACTTTCAATTGTGAATTAACTGAGATTAATTTCACGAGTTCTGCAGTTTGCTGTAGCAGCTGCCATGGGTTCTAAAATTGAGTTTAGGCATAGAATTTTGAATTGTTTGTAATATTCAAAAAAATTCAGTAAATGCCAATTTATTAAGAAATTCCATCTGGATTATAAAATTTCAGATTGTTTGTAAAGTGGTGCCATTCTAATTTACTTACAACATTCTAGTTTCTTGATAAGATTCCAGTTTGTGTAAAGTTCTGACTCAGTCATTACAAGTCAAAGTTACTTTCAACATTCTAATTAGATTATAAAATCACATAACAACTTATAGGATTTTCATGTGCTTATGAGATTCTAATTGGTCAATAGGATTTGAATTTATTATATAGTTCTACACTAGTTGTGAAGTCGTAAAACTGTTAAGTCAGTTACTGATCAAAGGTAATAAGTCATTGACGATTAGTTACGGATTGGTGAAACCAGCAAATTCAGTTTGTTTTTTTTAGTTTCAGTACCATTGTTAAATGTGAGATATTTATTATTGATATGAAGGCGACATCGTAGTTCCTCTTGTGACACTAAGTGGTTGGTAACTCGACGAATGACTCCAGGTATTTATATCTAAACTTTAGCATAAAGGTTGTAGACTTAATTGAATATATAAATCATTATTATAAATATAAAAAAAAAACAAATGACGTCACATAATCATTGATTGCGTGTATTAGTATAAACTCAAAAGTGACATTTTTTAACAATAAAATTTTTATTTTATTCTAACACGCTTGATTTATCGCCAAATAATAACAAAAGGATAAGCTCAATGGCCAACAGACACTATTAAAGGCACAATGAAGTTAAAAAACCGAGCATTACAAAATGTTCAAGTACATATTCGAAAGGTACAGCTGATTGGGATTGCTATGGACAACTCCGTCCGTATCGCTAATTAGACTAGAAAAATTACCACATTTAATCCACATATTTATATAAAAATAATAATAAACATCTAACTAAAAAGAAATACTTTAATACAAATATTCATACCAATCTCGCCGATGTCAAACCCACGTCAAACTTCACACCCAAAATAACGTTTAGCCATTAGCAAGTTCCTGCGTTTTTCAACCCCTAATTACTTTATTACAGGTGCTTTTAATCGATTTTATTTTTTTTATTTTTTAGCAGCCTTAACGATCTTTAAGGTTTTGAAATATTTAAAACTGTAAATTTTTTTTCAGTTTCTGTTGACAATGTTTAAACTTTTAAAAAACATTTCGAATAGATAGAATAGTAGTTTTCAGGACAAGCTCGCTCTGGTTTAAGGCATATTGTTCAGCACGAGGGTGCAGCTGAAAAAAAACCTACCACTTAAAAATTAGGACAGCAAACGTATATCACACCACATTTAACCATCGTCGCCTCAAAGGCTTAAAAATTCCAAATTATTTTCTATTTAGAGATTCACAATTGCCGCTTTCAAATAAAATTATTTATTTTATTTGAAAGCTGGAAAACTTTATATATTTAGTTATATACTTTTTAGCAAAACCTGTTTCGTAAGTCAACGTTAACATTTCACGCAATCGACGAGAGCAGTTAGGCGTGTGCGTTACCTGCAGTACTATTTCATGCACAGCCTTACAAGTACCATTGTACCATTGTTTCTAGCACTGTAATCAGGGCCGCGCCGCTTCACTTCAACACCCGGGTGCAGATACTTATCAGTTATCAATAGATTTCATAATATTATAGAATTTACATCTAGTTTAATATACATATTTATTAAAGACAGTACCTGAAAGAATAAATATAAATGAACCATATTAAACTGAATAAGATCGAAAAATATACTTACTAAAATATAAAATGCGTAGAGTAAGAGAAAAACAAAAAAAAACAACTAGTACAGGTAATAGAGGAGCGATTTACTCTTGTCTATAATGCATAATTGTAAGTACGTTAGTTTTTTTCCAGATAGGTGCAGTATGACGTAATGAACTTGAAAACACAAAATACTTACAAAATAAGACGATGGAAATGCCGCCATTTTGCAAAAAATCGTATAGGCTTGTATTTGATAATACAATCTAATAATTGATATTATAATCGTGCATTTGAAACCTATAATTATAGACCTTTATTATAGATTATTAAATTTCCTATCTTTTTTGTTTTATAATTTTTTTGGTATCACTTACTGTTTGTTAATTGACTTTTTTACCGATATCTCTTGTAACAATTGATTAAATAATAAATGATCGATGATCAAATTTTTAATCGATAAATTTTCTACAACTTTTAATTTAAACTTGTTTTCCCAAAATTAATATTTTCGAACTTATAACGCGTTCTATGTTGTACTGCATAGTGACGATAATTCAATGAATTTTTAAAAAATATGAATTATTTTTTTAACATAATAAATAATAAATAATTTACGTTCGTACTTGCAAAAAACAGCGATTACTTATTGAAATGTTTTTTAATCTATACTATTTTCTGAGCTTGCCCATCTGATAATGCTGCTATTTAGTATTATTATAAAGCTATATAGTATTCTTCTAAAATTTTTTGCATGTTTTATTAATTAAGAAAACTAAGAAAAAATCGTATAGGCTTGTAATTGATAATACAATCTAATAATTGATATTATAATCGTGCATTTGAAACCTATAATTATAGACCTTTATTATAGATTATTAAATTTCCTATCTTTTTTGTTTTATAATTTTTTTGGTATCACTTACTGTTTGTTAATTGACTTTTTTACCGATATCTCTTGTAACAATTGATTAAATAATAAATGATCGATGATCAAATTTTTAATCGATAAATTTTCTACAACTTTTAATTTAAACTTGTTTTCCCAAAATTAATATTTTCGAACTTATAACGCGTTCTATGTTGTACTGCATAGTGACGAAAATTCAATGAATTTTTAAAAAATATGAATTATTTTTTTAACATAATAAATAATTTACGTTCGTACTTGCAAAAAACAGCGATTACTTATTGAAATGTTTTTTTATCTATACTATTTTCTGAGCTTGCCCATCTGATAATGCTGCTATTTAGTATTATTATAAAGCTATATAGTATTCTTCTAAAATTTTTTGCATGTTCTATTAATTAAGAAAACTAGAGCATTCTTTAGATTGGCCAGTACTTTAGTTCTTTGAGAATTAATAATGTAGACTGTTTTAATTACGTCAATTACAAAATTTAATTTATGATATAATTATTATTTTGATGAGTGAATTATTAATTACTTAATAAATAATATTAACTGACGATACGAGATGTAAATCAATAAAGGTGAATATACAAAACAACATAATAACAAAACCATCATATACAAATTAATTAGTAATATTTTAATTCGTAATTTAACAACTTTGATGAAACTGAAATAATATATTTTATTTTAATTGCATTATTCTAATATAGTATAATTCAATTATTAATTAATAGAATTATATTTAAATTATAGAATAATTGAAGCTTTGTTTTTTGTCCTTTGAACTATTTAAGATTTTAAATTAATTTTATTAACCGGTAAATGAAGTAATTTTTGAAACTATTCAACTGATAGATAACTCATCAAAACCATTAATACGGAATAGTGTTATACAAATTCTGTTATTCTATTTCTTTCCGTCTCCCACAATTTAAAATCTTGGAGATTTTCTTAGTTTTGCTTTGTATATAATTCTCAGAATTAAAGTTTAGAATGTTTTATGTTGGCCTCTATAAAACCTTTTTGCCTCTATATAGTACCAACCTACGATAAGGCGTTTTTTCGCTCTTAATATCATGCCTTTTGCCTGTGTTTTTCTTATTTTTTTGACTAATGTATTTATATCTAAATATTACTTATTTACTTTAAAATTTCCAAAATATTATTTTGTTTACGATTTTATTCCTGATAAATTTGAATCAAAATTTCCATTGTGTTACACTAGCTACACAAAACTACCACAAAACAATGCGACTAACCGCACCTAACCTCAAAAAACTCGCCTCTGCTAAATAGTGCAATTTGTCATATACCCACTAATAAAGTAACAAATTGGAAAAACAGTAAAAAATAAACTACACATAAACCACACAATTGTCACTTTTTTGAAGTTTGAAACAAAAGTATTGTTACCGGAAAAATTGAATAAACATACTTAAAATTTGAACTAGTAAATGCCAATAGACCCACTGGCAGCGTTGCCACATTTTGCAATTCACGGTTTGTGAACTAGGGACGGTTTTTGAATGTAGGTAAACTACTCAAAGCTGACGTAATTAATAAATGATAATAAATTACTATGAAAAATACAAATAACTATTAATAACCTCTTATTATTATACACTTGGTTAACGTTTCAATCTTACAGTTCAACTGACAAGTGGCAACTTTAACATTCTTTTGATTGTTCAATTTTTTTAATAGTTCATAAGCGTCTGACTAACTCAGATCTTATCTTATTATATATTATTTGCATAATTATACAGAGAGACTTTGCATTCAGAGCAGTTTTCCAAAAACATAAATAAATATATTATTTATAAATAATAATTGTGCAATAATGTAAAATTGTGGATTAATAAGGTACATTAACGATCGTTCTGTTATTCAAAATCAAACGTTAAAAATACTATTAATATTTGATGAACGAAGAAAATATGTTAACACATAACATTATTAGTTATTAATAAATAAGGATAAACAATTATGGGTTAGTAATATAAAGCAAACTTAAATGACGATTAATTTTCTACTAATTATTTAATATTTATAGTTTGATTCTAATCATAGATTGTGTTACCTGCTTAACCTGTTAACTCTTTCTCCAATACTTTGAAACATGACAAGCCCGAGGGGAATGCCTATCATAGCATAACACATGGTGAACAATTTTCCCGCAATTGTACTGGGAGTAGAATGACCGTATCCTATCGTTGTTAGAACAGTTGTAGCGTAATAGAAGGCTCCGGTAAATTTCCATTGTTGGCCAGCTCTGTGCGGTTCAGATTTTAGTACTACAGTTTCCATTATTCTAAAATCTTCGGTTGTTATATTGTATTTTCTTCTAACTATTGCTTGAATTTCTAAAAAAAGAAAAAAACAATTTGAAACAAGTTGATTGTTTTACAACTTAACATATTGTAATAATCCATTTGATTTATTAAAAACATTTAAATTTTTTTTAAAACAAATTGTATAGTAATAACTTAGTCATAATAACATTGTCATTTCACAAATAAATTTAGTTTATAAAAAGTATAAAAAATCAAACTAAAAATCAGTAAATTAAAGGCTTTGTATAATTTGCTAAAAATATTTACAAATTTAGACCATTTGAAACCAACAAAACACCGCTCTTTGAGTACCTGCCGTGAACAAGACCGTTAAACGGGATTAGATCCAAACCAGCAAACATGTGCATGTTATTTGCAAATAGAAAAAATTAGATTGCATTCTGAACAAATGGGATTTAAAAAAAATTTTCTTCCAAAATAAAACACTATATTAAAACTGGGGCAATTGGTCTTTTTTAACTATTAGAATATTATATTTAGAAATAAATAATAAATATTATTCTATTTGGTACCGTGAGAACAATTGAAAAATGTATTGTCCATCTACGTCGACTAACGTTAAAAATTCTAAAAAATAACGAAATGTAAAAGTTTTATTTTTTATGTTTTTTCTTGCTAGTTGGTCAAATAAACTCTAAGAATTTACTTTTTATAAAATTATTAATATAAATTATTCAAGTCAAAACGATTTTAATATAATATATTGCAAATAAAAGGGTAGTTAATTGGAGATTGTGCAGCGAGTTTAGCTGATGGATGAAACTATTTGTCGAAAAAGCAAATAGCAGTAGACAGTGGTCAGCGTGTAGTATTTGTAGAAGTGCCGAGTGCGGTACTCGTGCATAGTCAAGTCAAGTCGAGAGAACGGGAGTGATAGTTATCTCTACACTCGAACGAATATTACTTGTTATTGTGTCCAACCTAGCCAGGTGACAGATCCTATCTTCTGCTAATAATGTGGCTGGTTTGGCCATGGCAGCTAGGTTTGTGAGTACTGAGACGACTTGCTTCAATTTTGGAACATGTAAGCACATGTAAGACTTTATCACATTATATTAATTATTCTTATGCATGCAGATACATCTATGTCTTCATTGGCATACTTGGTTTTATCAGAGAGCATGCAGATTATTTTGTGTCAAGATTGTGACAAGGCTGTTTTTGTTTATTGTTGCTGTTATGTGAAATGATGAAAACCTATAGACGATAGAACTTGTTCTGTGTTTAAGCCGGTCTTTGCTTCTATTATTATTTATTATTTGGCTTTCGACGCCGATTAACACAAATTTTGTTTTTCGGTTTTCTAGTTTCACAAATTTCTTGAAAAACATGGAGAGATCTTTAAAGTCGGGTTTGATGCTGCCGGCAAGTCTAGTACCTTGTTGCTTAAAAGGGCTGTAGTGTGATCCCAATTGCAGCAATGGAAAGGTCCAGTGGTGTTACCTTTCAAATATTCCTTTAATTTTATTTTTTATTCTCCCCGCCGGAAACACTGTAGCCAATGGCCATATAGGTTTAATTTCCTGGGTGCAGACCTGAGAGTGATAAGGCTTTTACAACTCCTCACATAGGTACCGAAAACAAAAAATAAGTTGAAGAATGGAGAAGCAGAGGAAACCCTCCAAAGTCCATGGAGTCCGGTGCATGTGATAGAAACCGCAAAGCCACTGTAGCAGAGGATTCCCTCCACAAAGCTGGGATGAAGAAAGATTACCTTGAGGGAACAAGCCCCCGGTGAGTTACTTGATAAGTATTATTAACAGGTACATTATGTCTTATTGTGTTTCATGTATGGTTAATCGAATCCGTTCAATTCGTTCGAAGCAGTTTCTTAACGGCGACCACAAAAGGGGCGAGTTGTAGTAGATCGTTGATAAAGATGTAGTCTGTTACTTTTGTATTTATGCCGTATTTAGTTGTATTCATAATATTTTATATATCTCGGCGCCTTCAATATTATTCTTATGCAATTGCGTCAAGAAAAAATACCTCTTACAAAACCTAAAAAAACTTCATCACCAAACAAATTTTAGAATAAAATTTAAGAAATTTTAGAATTAAATAGACAAAAGACTTTCTATCCTAGAAACCTTCGTTCTATGCCGACGTCTTACAACATAATATAGTTTAGCGTATTTTTCTTAATAGAAACTTAGCAGCCTAGCTGCTTGAGTTCAATTTGGTAACTTACGTAAATCAGCATACTGTTCTCTAGCTTAGTAGCTTAGCAACTAAAGCTCAGAAATCTTGTTAATTTAAACAGAATCGACTTTACAGTTGCATTGTTTTGTTTATTTTGCCTAGTACAAGCTTAGAAACCTAGCCGTTTGAACTCTATTATGTAAGTTCTTATTATGTAACTTAAGTAAATCAATATTTTACTTACTATATGCTGTTTTTATCAACAATCTCTCAAGCTTAGCATCCTAGCTGCTTGAGCTCAAAACCCCTGTTGATTTGCACAGCAGTGGGCAATGTTACAGTAATATTGTTTTGCGTATTTTGCCTAGTACAAGCATTTCAGAGCTCAAGCAGCCTAGCCGCTGGAGCTCTATTATGCAACATAAGTAAATCAATATCTTGCTGTATACTTTTTCAATCAACGTGCTTTAGAGTTTAGCAGCTAAATAGCTTGAGCTCAAAACTCTTATTGATTTGCACAGTAATGGTCTATCTTAAAATAATATTTTTGTGTGTATTTTTCCTGATACGAGCTTAGCAACCTAGCCGTTTAACCTCTATTATGTAAAATACGTGAATCAGTGTTTTTCAGTCTAGTGTTTCTATCAACAACCCCTCGAGATTAATAGCCTAGCCGCTTGAGCTCAACTCCACTGTTATTAGAACATTTAAATAATCTCATTTTTGATACAAAAGGCAGTGTCGAGCCGCCCGACTAAGCCAAGAAACTCTTGGAGAAATGTCGGAGACTGATACTTCAATAAACCAAAACTGATGAAACCGCTACAGCAAACCGAGCCAAATCTCTATTTTAAACTATGGAAGCTTTAGACAAATAATATCAATTTCCTTCAAACCAAACTGATGAAACCACTAGAGCAAGCCGTGGCAAAACCCACATTCTAAAGTAAGAAAGTCATGGAAAAACTTATGGTACCGCTGCAGGTTAGACAATCACTTTTTGTACATTTCAAACTCTAAAATCAAAAATGTTTTTTTCCCTTCTATAAAATTATTGGCATTGCTAGATCAGGCTGAATCAAAATTAATATAGATTATATCAATAATAGTATAAACTATATTTATTAGTATTTATTTTATAGTAAATTGTTGACAATATTGCTTTCAATAACACTTCTGTACGAACCTTCCTCGAAAGGAGGGTAATTTAATTCACTTAGATTTAATTCACAGAACTTAATTCACTGATCTTACCATCACTTTATATACTTTGATGTCTATTACATTAATCTACATTCTGATTTTTATGTGTCAAATAATGAGATTCAAGTTTGCAGCACGAGAGGTAAAAACAACTTCAGTCAAAAAATTATACGACTAAAAAAGTCTCAATCAGCAACTGACTTTTTAGCTATTGAATTATTTAATACTTTGCCAGTTAATTTAATATCCCTAGACAACATCCGTTTCAAAATGTGGACAAAAAGTTTTTTACTGCAAAATGCTTTTAATAATCTTGAGGAATTTTACTCGCATAGCTTTGCAGAAGCATCGTGTTAATGTTATGCAGATTAGTTTTAAGGTACGTATTCAGTTTTAATCGGAATTCTTAATTTGTGACTTAGGTAAAAAGTTAACAATTACTTGTTAACTTTTTAATAATAGTATATTATTATATGAGCGATTATGACAGCCATTATTCACGCAGATGATGTTTGAGAGATGATGTTTGAGCCCACGAGCCTTGGCGAGTGGCTCAAATCATCTAAGTGAATAATGGCCATAATCGCGAATGTAATACTATGCTTTTTCTACACCTATTCAACAAATAAATTACAGTCAAATTTGATAACTTTAATGAAACTCTATAGAACCTAAACAAGGAATATGGCGACACACTTGGCTGTCACGCGAGTCGATTGTCAGGCGCGCGCAGAAAGAGTCGATCGTGGGCAATTCAAAATATCATTGGATGGAACACCCGTGAATAATGAATTTCTAATTTTTTTATTGGACGAGAACCGTGAATTGTGATCCATAATTCACGGTCGTGAATTATAACTACGATATTTCTTGAAAAAAATGCTAATAATTGCGATGTAATTCAATAGGTGTAGAAAAAGATTGTTATTATTATTAAAAAATAGAAAAAAAATAGAATATAGTGCCGACCCCTGTAGCACACCGCTCATAACACGTGTATTTGTCGAAAATTTGTTTCCGACTTTGACACAAAAGCTTCAGTTTGTGACAAATGCAAAAAACAGAAGTGAAAACGACACTTTTCGTCTTATTTTAGTAAAGCTTTTTTTGATCCTCTTTTCTTCGGGTTTAGAAAATATTCCTACATTTCTTCTTATGTACTTATTGCGCTTATGCGCAATCCTTACATACCAGTACATAAGTACTGGTATCTCTTTATGCACTCTATTTAACCTGATATTATTACATAATTCTACTTTTAAATCTGGAGATAGGACGCGCATTGATAAATATATTCTATGTCTCTAACAATTTTGTCTAATTTATCGAAAGTATTTGAATCTATTTTATACAACTATATTATTATTTTAAAGAGTGAAAATTGTGACTAGTTTTTTCTGTGCTGGTCTATACCCAAAGTACAAATTTTATACTTTTTATTTCTTTTTTCTTCTTAATACTTTCTTTGATTAATATACTATTTTTAAATTTAAAATATATATATATATACATATATTTGCTCTGACTTTTATATAGTGAGAAGGGTGCTTGCTTCTGTAGAGGTCGCTGCAGATAACTTTTGGACTAGCGCTATAACTAATACCAGAACTTCTAAATTTTCCTATTTTGAAAGACGATACCTATGCTCTCCACTAGTTAAGCCGCTACGGTAGCTCTCTTGTCGCTGCCAAATCGAGCAATACCATCAGACCACCCTTAATTCTGATTTAATTTCTTCTTTCTGGTGTCTTATTACTCCTCCAGTCGAGAGGTGTAATGGTATTGTAATATGAAAGCCGTACAATTTAATAATTTCTTGTTTACACACTTAAATAACACTATTTTTTCTACACTAATTTATTTGTATATTGATGTTACACTATTTGATATTATCACACTTTGTACATTTATATTTATATCAATTCAAAACATTCGTAGATGATTTGTCTTTTATTGTGTGAAAACTTGCACGAGCTCCCCCTTGTGCACGAAGAGGTAGCATAAAAATAACACGGGACTGTCTTCTTGTTTCTTGCGCGACTGTGATTCTTGGATGTCAACGCCCGTATGCCTGAAGACAGCCTTCATCATACTTATAACAATTTTCTAGTTTAACCCATCGTTTCTGGCTTCCATCTTCTTCAGACAATTGCTATACAATAAGTGGTGTTTCAAATAATTCAAAGCTTCTTACATAGTCGAGTAAGAAGAGGTGTCGTTATTTGTCTGCTTTGTCACTAGATAGCAACTGAGTTGACTCCTGTCTTTATCTTTGAACAATAACGTTCTTCCAATTGACGGTCTCTGCCGAATCAACTCCTAAATGTAAACGGACGACCTGTAAACCAACAAAAATAGATGCAGACATTTGTCCAAGTCCCGCTGATGGACAGAGACAACTTCCGACAGGTATCTCTTGACGGTTTAAATCATGCTTTTCACCATGCCATCGCATTGTAGATGCAAAGCAGTAGTTCTTGTTTTGCGAATGCCCAGGATTTTACAGATGTTTTGTAAAATAGTCGACTCAAAATTTTTACCTTAGTTGGAATGCAGTTTTAATGGAGCGCCAAATTGATAAATTTAATCTTTCACTAAAGCGTCGGCAATCAAAACAGCTTCTTGATTTGGCAAAGCGTATGCTTCCATCCATTTACTTAGAGAGTCTATAACAACTACGATGTATTTGTTGCTTTCGTTGCTTTGAGTAAACAGACCAGCCTCATCAATTGCAATTCGCTCAAATGGGTTCCCACGTTATACTGTCTTATTGAAGTTTGACAGCGTTTCCAAGGGCTATTACTGGCAGCACAGACTACACATTTCCTACACTTTTTGTTACATCTTTTTACATATTTTGCTGCAGTAAACCCAATAAAATCTATCGCGCAACTTTTGATTTTATTGTGACGTCTTAATGTTCTCTACTAGTTCCATTATAAACTTCTTCCAAAACTTCCGTCTTCTTCTTATTAGGAATTATTTCCGCACCTGTCTTTATGCTCCGTCGGCATTCTCCGAAACACGTTTCAACAGATTATTATCTAAAATTAAAGAATTGAGCCCAATAAAATTTAACAGTAGGAGAATAAAATCTAATTTCTTTCCACGATGGACTTGCGTTTTTTATTTTTAGTTCGTCATCTTGTTCTTGTTCTTTTCTCAGCTTCTCCGATTTCTATTTATAATCCACTACTTCAGTTTTGTTTACTTCTGCATTTTTGTCTTCCACACGCATGCAATGTCAACACCCTTGAGTAGGTACATGATTGTCTTAATAAAACATCTGCATTTCTGTGTCTTACTTCTGGCTCAATTTCAAAATTAAATTCTTGCAATTCTTTAATTCATTTTGCCACGTGTCTTTCTAGATTCTTAAATTGCAGCAGCCATTATTTCAATGCAGCGAGGTCAGTGCTTACAAGAAATTAACGTCCATACACGTACTTGCAGAAATGCCATTGTCTTTACAACTTGCAACTGATTCTTTTTGTTTTACACAATAGTTGCGTTCGGGTTTTGACAGCGTTTTACTATAGTATCCAACTAGTATCGTTTTCAGGACAAATTTTTTATCTAGTAATGGATAACAAGAAACTAAAGCTTTTGTTAAAACGTCCTTCAGTTTGTAAAAAGCTTCTTGGCATTGTTTTTCCTATTGCTAACTGGTATATTCTTTGGTCAATCGAGTCAATAGTTTCGCTATGATCGCAAATCCAGAAACAAAACCTCGGTAATATGTGCAAAGACCCAAGAAAGTTTGCACTTCTGTTTTGGTAGTGGGTACTGGCCACTTTCTTACAGCGCTTATTTTCTCCGGATCTACTACTATCTTTTCTTTCGAAACAATGTGTTCCAAACACTGCATTTTTTTTCTAAACAATTGACACGCCAACGCTTTTTAGTCTTGAGAAGACATCGTTCAGGTTGTTGAGATGTTATTCAAACGTTTTCCCTACGGTAATACTGTCGTCGAGGTAAACCAGACATGTTTTCTAGGATAAGACTCTCAATACCGTTTCTATCAATCGCTTAAAAGCTGCTGAAGCTTTGCACAACCCAAACGGCATTACTGTAAATTGCCACAATCCAGAAGCAACAGAAAACGCTGTCTTTCCTTTATCTTTGAGAGCTAGTTTAACCTGCCTAGTGTCGATAATATACTTGATCCTGCTTGAGTGTCTAAAGTGTCGTCATTTCTTAGCAAAGGGTAACTATTCTTTTTCGTCACGTCGTTGAGTTGACAATAGTCTACACAAAACTGAGTTGAACCATCTTTCTTCCTTAGCAGCACTACTGACGACACCCAAAAACTCTTGTAAACTTTAATAACATTTTTTTTCTTTATTTTGTCAATGATTTTTTCTGCTTTCTCTCTTTCAGACTCTTTCTAGGTCTTTGCCGAATTGGTGTGGACTCACCAGTTAATCAGTGAATTTGGTGTTGGACTAATTTTGTTCGACCCTTTGACCTGTCACTTGAAACGAAAACGTCTCGATATTGTAGAATTAACTTTTTGGTTTTTTTGTTAGTACTCAAGTCTAAAGACCCCAAAAGTGTCTTTTCTAGTTCCAAAGACAAATTTTTTGTGATGGCTACATATGCTGTGGTGTTAAGATTTCTAGCGATAACAGAGATTTGAAAGCAGTTTTTTAAGACAGTACTTCTTCTGAGTTTAACCGAACGATAATTAACGTTCATGACTCTTACAGGTATAAATTCCTTATTTTTCACAACTGCTCTGCCTACCAAGATTTGTTTGCCCGACCAGATCGTCGTTATTGGTTGGTTCAAACACCAAAGGGCACCTTCTACAGTTTCTTTGTATGAGCTTCCACAACCGTTTCACATCTAGCAGGTAAGTATTTCATTGTCGTTAAAAGTCTCGACATTTAATGTCTGATTTAACCGCGACTGAAACACCATATCTTCTAAGTCTGTCTCAAGCACTTTTTTATTATTGTTAAGTTTAAAGCCGTGGTAGCACATAATGTCTATAACTGTCTAAAACACTAATTACCAATTTTAAAAATGGTCTTCACCTTTCCCCACGGCAGACTGTTTGAACACTCCATCTTGTTGACTTGACACCTGCTGTTTTATTATGCAAATATCTGGTTAAACCATTGTTTTCGTCGCTTCAGTGTCAATCAAAATACTTTGCCATTTGTCATTAACCAATGCGTCCACATAAATGCTGTCTATTTTTGGATGCAATCTAGCGACATACATAGTCTTTTTTAGGGCATTTTCACCCCAGGTTGATTTTTGCGCTACACTCTATTACAATTTCTCTGCTTAGGATTTGCTGGAGCTGTTCTTGCGCAGTTTGCTGCACTGTAGTTAGATATGCCCAACTTTGCCAGAATTCCTACATTGTAAAATTTGTGGTTTGTTTCCTATAGAACTGATTACTATTCTAATTGTTTCTTTCAAAAAAAATTTCTCAATTTTTTCTGCTTCGACCATTCGAACACAAGCTTGATTTTTGCTCGAGTTCTTGGCAGTTTCGTATTCTAAGGCATAAGCCTTAGTTTCTTGCAAAGTTTTAGGTTTCGCCAATATTAGCGCTTGTTTCAACTAACTGTCCCGAATTCCATCGTTAAAAACTAGAGTAGATATGTTTTCCCGCCTCTCGTCAACCGTCTAAGATAAACTAAGAATAAGCCGTTTCAGAATAAGCTAAGCAAACCAAACGTGCTATGTCTGCTTCAAATTCTTGATGGTTTTCACTTGTTTTCTGGAAACGACTTCTTAATTTGGAACGGCAGACATGTTGCATTTGCACATGCCCATAGCGCTGTTCTAATCGGCTTATTAGCTCATTGTAATCTTATTGCTGTTTAAGAGTTAGATACTACAAAATCTCCACAGCATCGTCTCTTAATGCGACTGTTAACGTTGTAGTCTTTTTAAAAGTTGATCAACCATTTGCTTTCGCTGCCGCATCAAATTGTAACAGATAGTTTGCTCATGACGTTTTTCCATCCAACTGAGGTGGTTTGACTCCAACTTGAAGCTTAGTTTATGCTTGAAGAAAAGTCAAATAATTTAATAAAGTGCTTGTTTCTTTTTTAAATATTGTAAAAGTTTTTGATTTTATAATAATTTATAGTCAATTTCAAAGTAAAATATGCCAATAAGGCGTTAAATAGCTTGTATAATTGAATGATCTCAAAGAGGGCCATACGGCATCTTAAGCTAGAGAAGGGGAAAGTAAGCTTAGCATCTCTGGAAAAAGTCGAGTAGCACGAGCTAGTAAACTTAGAGGATGAGAACAGAAAAGATCGCTAAAAAGATTGTTAAACGGTAAGTTGAGCGTTGTGTATATTGTTGAACTGTGAATTGTTTATAAAGATACACAACGTGTGCTGTTGTCGTTGCTAATGATAATGTGTAGTTTTATAATGTGATTACAAGAGGAATAAAAATTCAGTGTTAACTCCCTGAATTCGGAGGAATAAGGAGTAAAGTATTATTGATGAGTTATAAGGTACCGGTAGCATAAACATGTATTAAAACGGTTAAGATGAAAATCCACGCCAGAAACTATAGTTTAATACCTGGGGTACGGTCTATGCGGCGTTGCATCTGTGACTGTTGTACTCCCATAACGTCTGTACGCAATTATAAATTGCTATCTTGACTCTCTACTTCCTCGAACAGAGACGCAGAGGTAAAGGGGTGAGCTAGAGCCCGTTAACCGCTCTGGTTGTGTACCTGTTCGTGAATAAAAAAAGTTGTGGATTTTTCTTTTGCCGGCATGACCGAGTGGTGCGTAATGTCCTTAGGTTCTTCACTTATGAATTTTTTTTTATACTTTTTCTTATTACACATTATTCCTGGCGATTCTATTTCGTATAATGTGATTGAGGCCTCGCAACAATGTCCACGTTTCTCCTGAACAAGGTACTGAAACCATGAAGACATCATTGAGAACACAAGGCTAAAAAAAGGGGTGAAGATTAAGTCAATCGAGTCCATGGAGTGGTTGTCCAAGTTCAATGGACCTGGTGATGTCTTCCACTAGCAGTTCGGAAAGAAAAGAATCCTGCGAGGGGGACATAAACCCCCGGTGAGTTACTTTACGTGTGTCGCTCAATCAATTCGTCAGACCATTCAAGCGCTTCTCTAACAATGAATATAAAAGGGTAAGTTGAAATAGATTGTTGATGATAATATAGCTGGCTGTTGTTATCCTGTACACTGTTTTTAAGTGAATATTCAAAGCTAATAATCGTAGAACATTCATAGAGACCGGTTCATATGATAGAAACAGCAAAGCCAGCGTAGCAGAGAATGCCCTCCACAACACTGGGATAGAGGAAGATTGCCTTGCCCTCACAAGCCGTCGGTGAATTACCTGAAAAGTATTATTGACAGATACATTATGTGTGAATATGTTTCATGTTCTAATTCGTTCAATTCCCTTGAGGCGGTTTCTTTACGGCGGCTCCAAAGGGAGTGAATTGTAGTAGATCGTTGATGAGAATGTGGTCTATTAATCTAGTATTTATGCAGTATTTGGGTTGTATTCATAATCAGAAAAAGAATATAGTGAAACAATCTGACAATTATTGTATTTTAATGAATCTAGGGATTTTAATGAATCCCGTTTTCCGTTTTCACGACATAGCATGAAAACGGCTGGACCGATTTGGCTGATTTTTTGTTGTAGTTTTCTAATACTCTGTACAAGGTTATAACAAGTCAACAAGATATAACCGCACTAACAAATGTCAACGTCATTCAATTTAACTTCCCTTTCAAACATTTTGAAAGGGAAGTACGAAGACGAAGATGTTTTAATCCCACGCATCCCTATGATACCGAACGATATGCCATTCAGTTTTAAACGTTTACAGTTTCCAGTGCGGCTTGCATTTGCAATGTCAATAAATAAATCGCAAGGGCAGTCGCTAAGTGTATGTGGCATCAACCTAGAAAATCCATGTTTTTCACATGGCCAATTATATGTCGCCTGTTCCCGTGTCGGGAACATCAACATTATTTATTTACGCGCCAGAACATAAAACTAAAAATATAGTTTATTAAAAAGAATTAGAATAGAGAGAAGCAGTGAAGGGTATAGAGGCTATTGTTTGCTTTCTAGAGCGCGCGTGATATTGAGCTCAGTGTTTACTTCAAAATGCCCAGTTGTTCAATAGCGATTTGTAAAAATATAAGTGAAATTATTGAACCCTACGGAATAAACACTACTATGAAAATATATATTTTGTTTTTTATTTAATAAAATTAGTAAAGTCCTTCTCAAGTATGACGAGACCAGGGAAATAGGTATTCATTTTTATATGGAGGATATTATAGATTCCAGTTCAAATTGAATAGGTACGCAAACATAAGATAGGTCAGCTATACAAAATAAAGTAGTGCATCAAATTTACGCTAAGGCGGTACGAAGTTCGCCGAGTCAGCTAGTCTATATATATAAAAATGAATCCCGTTTTTCGTTGTCACGACATAGCATGAAAACGGCTTGACTGATTTGGCTGATTTTTTTTTGTAGATTTTTAATACTCTGTACAAGGTTCTTACGGAAAAAAATATTAAGAAAATCTCTCAGAAAGATTGAAAAATATACATTTAATTTTGCATATTTTAAATAAAGCGCGTTACAAATGTCAACGTCATTCAATTTAAAACAAAAAACCTTGTGGTGATCTATGACACCACAGACATAACCTCGCTAACAAATGTCAACGTCATTCAACTTAACTTTTCTTTCAAACATTTTGAAAGGGAAGTACGAAGGCGAAGATGTTTTAATCCCGTATGCCATTCAGTTTTAAACGTTTACAGTTTTTAGTGCGGCTTGCGTTTGCAATGTCAATAAATAAATCGCAAGTGCAGTTGCTAAGTGTATGTGGCATCAACCTAGAAAATCCATGTTTTTCACATGGCCAATTATATGTCGCCTGTTCCCGTGTCGGAAAACTATCAACATTATTTATTTAAGCGCCAGAACATAAAACTAAAAATATAGTTTATCAAAAAGCATTAGAATAGAGAGAATCAGTGAAGGGTATAGAGGCTATTAGTTGCTTTATAGAGCGCGCGTGATATTGAGCTCAGTGTTTACTTCAAAATGCCCAGTTGTTCAATAGCGATTTGTAAAAATATAAGTGAAATTATTGAACCTTACGGAATAACCACTATTATGAAAATATATATTTTGTTTTTTATTCAATAAAATTAGTAAAGTCCTTCTCAGGTATGACGAGACCAGGGAAATAGGTATTAATTTTTATATAGAGGATATTATAGATTCCAGTTCAAATTGAATAGGTACGCATACATAAGATAGGTCAGCTATACAAAATAAAGTAGTGCATCAAATTTACGCTAAGGCGGTACGAAGTTCGCCGAGTCAGCTAGTCTATATATATAAAAATGAATCCCGTTTTTCGTTGTCACGACATAGCATGAAAACGGCTTGACTGATTTGGCTGATTTTTTTTTGTAGATCTTTAATACTCTGTACAAGGTTCTTACGGAAAAAAATATTAAGAAAATCTCTCAGAAAGATTGAAAAATATACATTTAATTTAGCATATTTTAAATAAAGCGCGTTACAAATGTCAACGTCATTCAATTTAAAACAAAAAACTCTGTGGTGATCTATGACACCACAGACATAACCTCGCTAACAAATATCAACGTCATTCAACTTAACTTTTCTTTCAAACATTTTGAAAGGGAAGTACGAAGGCGAAGATGTTTTAATCCCGTATGCCATTCAGTTTTAAACGTTTACAGTTTTTAGTGCGGCTTGCGTTTGCAATGTCAATAAATAAATCGCAAGTGCAGTCGCTAAGTGTATGTGGCATCAACCTAGAAAATCCATGTTTTTCACATGGCCAATTATATGTCGCCTGTTCCCGTGTCGGAAAACTATCAACATTATTTATTTAAGCACCAGAACATAAAACTAAAAATATAGTTTATCAAATAGAGAGAATCAGTGAAGGGTATAGAGGCTATTAGTTGCTTTCTAGAGCGCGCGTGATATTGAGCTCAGTGTTTACTTCAAAATGCCCAGTTGTTCCGATTTGTAAAAATATAAGTGAAATTATTGAACCTTACGGAATAACCACTATTATGAAAATATATATTTTGTTTTTTATTCAATAAAATTATTAAAGTCCTTCTCAGGTATGACGAGACCAGGGAAATAGGTATTAATTTTTATATAGAGGATATTATAGATTCCAGTTCAAATTGAATAGGTACGCATACATAAGATAGGTCAGCTATAAAAAATAAAGTAGTGCATCAAATTTACGCTAAGGCGGTACGAATTTCGCCCAGTCAGCTAGTATTATTATAATTATCTCGGCGCTTTCACCATTATTCTTATTTAAATTGCTTCAAAAAAATACCCCTTACAATAGATTATTTAACTTTTCTTCAAGTCAATTAAGAAAAGACATTTATCAAAATAGTTGCTAATATTAATGGATATCATAAAGAGATAGTAAATAAAATTATAAATAAACAAAGGCTTAAAACAAATGTTAAAAATTGCACAATTATTTAAACAAATAAACAAAAATTAACTTGTATTCGAATACCCTTTGAAAATAAATTTTGGTATTTAAAGCGGTATATCAGTCATGATCAAAATTAAAGGATTTGTTAAGATATCATAAGACAATAGACCATTTTTAGAAAAGTCTGAATAACTAAGAGGAATAACTGTGACAAATGTTACACAGAGCGAACGGGTAGATCAGTTCAAACTAGATACATCTAGGACTTAGCTCGCTGAAAATTCGGCAGATTGGACAAGTCGAGGATAGCAGACCACTCTTTTAATCGCAATCATCATATTAGTATTAACAATTTAAAAATAGTCAAGCAAATAAATAACTGTAGACATCTGGACGCTGCTAAATACATTAAAATCTATAAAAAAACAAAAAACAATCTAAAACCAGGTAAAAGTAATCAAATAACAATGATTTCAGTTTTATGCATCTCTTGATCATGGGCACTTGGTGATCGTAAGAGCTCTCAAGATCTGTTAAACAAACTCTTGGGTAAGTGGTACAACTGTGTGAATAATTTATTGTGCCAAAAATTCCAAACCAATCAATTAATTAGAATGTTAATTATTTAAGCTTATAAAAATGCATATGCATTATCAACAGATTGTTTATCTCTTGTTTGTCATATTGTTAAAGAGTTAAAAGAGATATCAGCTGTTACAGCTGTTTTGCCCTCGCTTAAACAATTAATAATTTTTATGGAATATTCTTTATCAAATTCAGAATTTCCTCTTCTAGATATTGCAATTCGATAATAAATTTTGTGGCTTCTTTAATAAAATTGGTATTAAATCAATAAAATTATTGATAAAATCACAGCGCTAGAGGATGTAAAGGATTCATGGGAAATGCCAAAAATAAACGGATTATCTACATCACCGTAAAATAACCCTGTGATAACACGCTTCCCTGCACATACATAGAAAGATAAGCTAGATACAGAACTCCGATTGCGCTTAACATCACTTTCGGCTTCATGCATTTTTTAATTAAGTATTATTAAATCAATAATATAAAAATTTAAATTTTCAACACTATTATAATAGTTATTTACATAAAAAGTCAGGAAAATCTCGCATTACTGAAGAGGAGCTTGTGCCGAGTATTTTATGTATTTATTTATTTTACATACACAAACTCAACACAGTTTTAGGGCGGAAAAGACAATGTTTAACAAGAAAACTTATATACAAGATAGATGAGTAACTTATTTTTTCTACACCTATTGAATTACATCGCAATTATTAGCATTTTTTTCAAGAAATATCGTAGTTATAATTCACGACCGTGAATTATGGATCACAATTCACGGTTCTCGTCCAATAAAAAAATTAGAAATTCATTATTCACGGGTGTTCCATCCAATGATATTTTGAATTGCCCACTATCACCTCTTTCTGCGCGCGCCTGACAATCGACTCGCGTGACAGCCAAGTGTGTCGCCATATTCCTTGTTTAGGTTATATAGAGTTTCATTAAAGTTATCAAATTTGACTGTAATTTATTTGTTGAATAGGTGTAGAAAAAGCATAGTATTACATTCGCGATTATGGCCATTATTCACTTAGATGATTTGAGCCACTCGCCAAGGCTCGTGGGCTCAAACATCATCTGCGTGAATAATGGCTGTCATAATCGCTCATATAATAATATACTATAATTACCACATGAAAGTAAAAACATTTTATAATTTAAATTTTAATCTAATTTGTCTAAGACTACTGTTAAAAATATCAATGTCATCGTATTTACTATGACAGACTTCAGCATCATAGATATTTGAATTTTACCAAGTCTCAGTGAGACATAAAATGTCATGTTCACAAGTAGTGAAATCAAAGAAGTCGCTGATTTTAGTATTTAAACCTCTCGCATTCATGTAGAAAAAATTAAGTGTCCGCTTGCTTAAACACACAAGAAATAGTATATTACATTCTAAGGCCAGAAAGTTGGATTTTCTGGCGTATGTGATATGATGGCCGAGGCGAAGCCGAGTTTATATTTGTTTAAAAACAAAGCAAATAAATATTTTTGTTCAAGGAAGAATGACTGTAATCTATAGTAATATGCTCACTACTGTTTAGCTGCAACTTTTTATAGTTTAAGCAGTTTATATATTTCTCAGAATACTCATTCTTACAGTCACCAATATCATGCTCCATGGAACACCAAGGGTATGCAAGCTTACCTATATAAGTTGATATGGTCTGATTAAAATTACTACACTTGAAGCATTTCACTACCTCCCCTCAAAAACTTTACAACGATCAAGCCCAACTATTAAAAATTTATCGTCAGAGTTTATTATATTCTTATTTGACGTAACATCTAGTTAAACAATAGCCTGCATGACATCTTCTGTTCTTTGCTTTTCTAGACTTTAACTACTTTGCAGTCAGCATTCTCCGTGATTTTGCTAGCGTTTTGCAGTTTCGAAAACGATTCAATCTTGCCAGTGATTATTTCATTTGATATCCCCACGACTTTCACACGAGGTCTAGGATTATTAATTTCATCGACTCTGTATTTTTTAGAAAGCTTTTGATTCACAGTGTTTTTCAAATTTGTATTTTCTTCGTCAGTATTGCAGCTTACTAGAATTCCCCCCTTTATTAATGTGTCTAATTTTCGTAATAGAGAAAGATGTCAACACTTTTAATATTCTCACGAACTTCTAGCTTAGTTAAGTTTACCTTTTGATCTTCGTTTTTGGGTTTAATTACAATAGAGGTTTTGTTACGTTTAACAGCTTCAGAAAAAGTAGAAGCAGAAATAGCTGTAGAAATATTCAATCTTGAAGTAATAAATTCTATTAGATCATTTTTCATGGACAAAAACGCTGTGTCCAATTTTTGTAAAGCTTTCTGAACAGAATTTTGAAATATGTCTTGGTATAGTTTTTCATTGCCCTTCAATGTTAAGCACCTTTCACAGTACCATAAACATAAGAAATTTTTTTATATTTTACGATATCGGATGATAATTTAAACACCCTAGGCTATAGCTGTTGCCACAAAAATCTTAATATAAGTGATATTAATGACTGACATTTATTACAATTTCCAATCATTTTAGAACATAATTTACTAATTCCTGAATTGCTGTAGAAATTCAGTCAACGACAAAATGTTCACAGCATGCACTACACTACGCCTTTTCTATTTATCAATTCATAGAAACTATTTTGTTAACAACGCTAGTAACACTAGATGATTTTTAATTTAAAAAATCAGATCATTTGACATTTCAAAAATTATTCGCGTTCTGAAAAAGTGAAATTGTTAGTTTCTGGAAAAAATCGATACCTCATCACACATAAACAGGATCCGTGTAATAGTATTAGAAACAATGGTATTACCATTGTTTATTATGTAAGGGGTATTTTTTTGGACGCAAATTGCATAAGAATAATGGTGAAGGCGCCGGAATAATTAAATTCATATAAAATTAAATTACCTAGTTTCATTAAAATACAATTATTGTCAGATTGTTTCACCACATTCTTTTTCTGATTATGAATAGAACTTAAATACTGCATAAATACAAGATTAACAGACTACATCATTATCAACGATCTACTACAACTCACCTCCTTTGTGGCCGCCGTTAAGAAACCGCCTCGAACGAATTGAACGGATTAGATTAAACATGAAACACATTCACACATAATGTACCTGTCAATAATACTCATCAAAGAACTCACCGGGGGCTTGTCCCCGCCAGGCAATCTTCCTCCATTCCAGCCTTGTGGAGGGCATCAGTGGCGGCTCGTGATTTTTTCTCACGGGAGGGCACCGGGGGGTCTAGGGAGTCCGCGCCCCCGGAAATTTTTTGCAAAATATGCTTCCAAAATCCCAATTTTATTACAAATTTTAAAGTGTTTATTAATATAAAAAATTAAGCACAAAAAAAAATTAAAATCACCATGCTATTTAATTAACTTGTTTGAAAATAAAATCTATTCGCCGTTCCTTGCAATGAGTAAAATGATTAATAACTAATTCATTGAAGTTTGGTGTCGACGTCAATAATTGTTTTTCAATGGAACACATTGCTAAGGCACATAGTCTGCTTTCCTGCATGGTATTTCTAGAAAATGTTTTTATTCTCTTCAAAGTAGAAAAACACCGTTCGCTTTCCGCTGTTGTCATGGGTATGGTGCAAATTATTTTCAATAGCTTCTCAGATTCGACAAATGTAGTTGTTAAATTATTTTCATAGAAACATTGCAGTAATGTTAGAGCACTTGAAGCAGTTCCAAAATCTGGTCTATTATACAGAACTTACCAATTCATGCTTAAAAGCAATTGAATCCAAATTAAAAGTATTCACGGCCATCTGGAATTCAGTTTCGGGGAAAGAATGTTGATATGTTGAAAATAAGTGTGGTTGAAAAAGAAGAGCTATAGATAAGTGATCACTAAACAAAAAACGGTCGTCAATATTGTTAATAATAATGTCGCACACTTCGTTAGCAACCATTTTGTGTTTGTCTTCATAACGGGGTCTTTTGTTCTGTTGCCGGGAATGTTCCTCTTTTTCATCGTTATCACTATTTTCATTGTAATAATCGTAATCAGTTGAGTTCCTCACATGCTGAATCGACGATTTAAATGAAGACACACAAGACTGCATTTTAATACTGTCAATTTG
The DNA here is from genome assembly GCA_947359425.1 of Lagria hirta. Lineage (NCBI taxonomy): Eukaryota > Metazoa > Arthropoda > Insecta > Coleoptera > Tenebrionidae > Lagria > Lagria hirta. The sequence goes on along the minus strand of OX375801.1, from coordinate 8,156,366 downwards.
ACAATGTTGTAATTGGTTGTAAAGAATCTCGCAATGCGGCATAATTTTATTAAAAAAATATAACCAGTAATTGAAATCATAATAATCATTTAAAATGTTTTTCAAGCCTACAGCTTTCCTTATTGTCGACTGGTCACTAGATTCATCATCTATGATCCGCGTCAAACATGTGATAAGATCTTTTTAATATCTGAAGACACTCACAACGCATCTTGATTTAAAGTTCCACCTGGTTGGTGCAGATCGCGGAAGTCGATTTTTCACAACCTCATCCAGTATAGCAGTACGCTTTGGAGATCTTGTAGAAAATCTAGATTGCAAAAGAAAACTTTCACTTGTTTGTTCTGTGAGGCAGCCCGTTCAACTATCAGATTTAAATGGTGCACGTAACAGTGAATATAATTTGCATTTTTGTAAACTTCTTTAATTTTTGCCTGAACACCGTTGTTTTTACCACTCATTACTGAGGCGCCATCGTAGCTTTGGGAGATTAATTTTGCCGGCGTTTGGTCCAATTTAATTTTCCGAAGTTCTTTCAATAAACGTTTGCTAATGCCATCAGCAGTATGATTCACTGCTTGCAGAAAAGACGGAAATCGTTCTTGTATTTTTCCGTTCAACTCGTAGCGAACTATGAAAACCAAATGGGAAAGTGTAGCCGAATCTGTCGTCTCGTCTGCTTGTATAGCGATGTAGTGAGCTTTATTAATTTCGTCTAGAATCAAAGTGCGGCAAATTTCGTAGATACTGTCCAGCAATTCATTTTGAATGGTTTTTGATAAACCCATAAAAACTCTATTATTAGATTTGTTGATGTGGTCCTTGAGAGTGCTGTCAATTTCTGCCAATAAATTAACCAATCCACGAAAAATTCGCACTGTCTTGTGTTTCGTCATGGCCCCTTACAGCGATTTCAAATATGCCACAAAACTTAATGCAGTCTATTAATGTTCCAAGAATATGTCTGTTTTTAGTGACGTTTTCATTGTGCTGAATTATATTTAATCTATATGCAGTATTTAGCTGGCACATTATGTTTACTTTACCCAAAACTGAATATTCTTTCATGTTACTTAGATGTTTTTCACTTACTTTATGTCTTTTTACTTTTTCACCAAGGTGTTTTAAATCGCTAATACCTTTAGAAGTCCAGGCAGGGTCGTTTTGTGGGGAATTTTTAATTAAGCACACAAAACAGAAAAAAGCATTTTGCACATTACACCCACACAACCAGTCTGATAAACTGTAAGAGCTTCTGTTGAATTTTCTCGTTTTCGTTTTATTAGTTTTTGAATTGTTTTTTACTACTTGTTTAATCAATAAATCTGGTCTAGGGGGGCCTAGATTTTTTAATTCCATCTTAATGTCATGACTCAGTGTGTTATTTTTTATCAATTCGATAATGTTATTAGCGGAATTCATAGTTGTGCGACGACAGAAAATACAACATACCGTTATGCGCACACCGCTATATATTTCAGACTGAGCGGGCAAAGGAGAGAATGCCTCGCTGCTAGCGTATAGCCGTGTAAATCGCTGTTTCTATCATATGGACCGGATTCGATGGACGGTTTCCTTCTGCTTCTCCATTCTTCAACCTATTTATTATTTTCGGTACCAATATGAGAAGTCAATAAAGGCCTTTTCACGAGTGCCTGCACCCGGGTAATTAAACCTAGATGGCCATTGAATAAAGTGTTTCCGGCGAGGAGAAATAAAACAAGATTAAAAAAATAATTGAAAGGTATAAGAACACTGCACCCTTCCATTGCCACAATAGGGAATGCACCTACAACCCTTTTCAGCGACAAGGCACCAACCTTGACGGCAGCATCAAACCCGTCAAACCCGGCTTCAAAGATCTCTCCAATCTTTTTAAGAAATCTGAGAAGCTAGATCTCAACCGACAAACAGGAATGGTTAATCGGCGTCGAGAGCCAAATAATAAATTATAATCGTAGTAGTAAGAACCGGCTTAAGAACAGAACAAGTTCTCTGCTGTAGATTTTCATTCTTAATCATTTCACATAAAGAGCAATAATAACCAATAACAACCGTGTCAATTCTGACACAAATAATCTGCATGCTCTGTGGAACGTGAGTTTTACGGCTTAGGGGCTTGGGGGGCTATACATTATACAATACAAACCGTTAGTTGTCGTTTATAAATGTCTGACATTTGACAATGACAGCAAACAGTGCCAACGCAAAAATTTAATCAGCACAATATTCCTAGTAATAATTTTATAACCTAGGCTGACAAGAGTCCGTTGCCAACCGATTAGGACACGTTGAAAATTATGTTCTGCAAACGCAAAGCACAAAAAAGATTTTACTGATGTGCTTTGTATTAAATTTTTCCGGAAATTGTATTTATTTATTTATTTATTTATTAAGTATCATTTTTTTTCGCGTCTTGTAAAGTTTTTACAAGGACTACTTTATGGTACTAGTTCAAAAAATTTTATTTTTCTGCACGTAAATAAGCAGGAAAATGTGGTTTCTAAGACGATTTCCGGAAATAGTTATTTACATAAAAGTCAGGAAAATTTCACATTACTGAAAAGGAGCTAAATTGAAATACGAGTCAAGTAAGAGATTTTACTGACGTGTTTTGTATTAAATTTTTCCGGAAAACGTAAAAAAGGACGAAATTTACAAATTTTAGATTTCTCTTTACAAATTCCACATAAATCAAGTTTGTCAATTTTGCTGGCAACTATAGTTACTAGAGTATCTTTTTTATTTTGCGTCTTGTAAAGTTTTTACAGTACTAGTCCGGAAAACTCAATTTTCCTGCGCGTAAATAAGCAGGAAAATGTTGTTTCCAAGAAGATTTCCGGAAAATACATTTACATATTTTAATTTTTTAGGTTTCACGCTTACGCATTTTTGTGCAATTTGATGATTTTTTATTAAGCGTTTGTTACTTAATGCTATGAACAACTGCTAAATATAACATTTGTAAGGAGTATTTTTTAACGCAAATTTGCATAAGAATGGTGAAGGTGCTGGAATAATTATAATAATATAATTAAATTACCTAGTTTTATTTAAAATACAATAATAAAATTGTCAGATAGTTTCACCATATCTGATATGAGTACAACTTAAATGCTGGAGAATTACATCATTATCAACAATCTATTACAACACCCTCTTTTTGTCACCGTCGTTAAGAAATTGCCTCAAACAAATTGAACATGTTAGATTAGCCTAACATGAAACACATTCACACACAATGTACCTGTCAATAATATTTATCAAGTAACTAAATAGGAGCTTGTTTCCACCAAGGTAACCTTCCTCTATCCCAGCTTTGTGGAAAGCATTTTCTGATTTTATCATATAGACCGGACTTTATAGACTTCGACTTTTTCCATATGCTTCTCGATAACTTCTACTTGCACGTTTTTTTTTCAGCACCCAAGAGAAGTTATAGAGACCTTCTCAAGCTTGCACTTAAACAATTAAATCTAGATAGCCATTCATTGGCTACCGGTTTCCGACAAGAAAAATGAAAGGATAGAAAGGTAATCTTCCATTGCCGCAATTGGGATCAAACTTACAACCATTTTCAGCGACAAGGCACCAGCCTTGGCAGCAAGCACAGACCCTCTCTAAAAGATTTCTCTAACGTTTAAAAAAACAGATTCTGATCCAGATTCTGATCCAGATTCTGCTTTAAAACCGCTAGCTTATTAAATGTATCTGTCAAAGTTGTGCTATAGAAAAGAGGGCTTGAAACAACTGTTATTAAGTTGATGTAGGAAATGCTGACCATAAGAGCCGCCGAGATGGCAAAAAGTAATAAAACCGTCACCGTCAAAACTATTTGAGACCACAACTCCTGGAGTGGGGACGATGTTAGTGCCCGGATATGTACATTGGTGTCCCGTAATGTCGATAGAGGTCTGTACTGTTAGGAATTTTAATTTATTTGTGCTGCATTTACTACGTTCAGCAAATCTCGGTATGTAACGTGACCTTCGGCCGGAGACTCCCCAAATAGAGTGGTCTTGCAATGTGGAGCCGTGAAGGCGGTTGCTATGATAGATAAGGCAGAAATACAAAAACACAAAAAGCGAGACGCTGCCTGGCCAATTGCTAATTGGGCATTCATTCATGTTTGTACTGATGATCGAGGTTGTTCGATCCCTTGTTGAAGTATTATCAGTATAATTGTTCCTCTTACGCTTCTTTTATTCTTCCAGAGGTTCGACAAGCCTCAAGCTTTTGTTTTCTTGAAATTCTTTCTGTTTTGATTTTTGATTAAGATTTTGTTTCGTTCGGTTATTACGGTTTTGTGTTTGTGTCACGTCGAAAAAATGGGTAGAAGTCTGGGTAGACGCCCCAAACGAAACCAAAAATCGAAAAGTGCAAGAAATGTGTGGGCAAAAAGGCGATGCTTTGAAAGGTAAGCTATTATTATTTATATATAGGTACTTAGGTACCTACTACTAGATACCTATCTACAAAATAAAATATTGTGAAAACAATATTACGAAGATTTGTAATTATTATTGTATTGCAGTAATAGACGCGTTAGTGATGACGATCGAAATATGCTCCATAGTGATTTGAATATGGGAGTAATTGATGGTCAGAGCAATGAAAGGTGACTGACTGTTTTTCCTAATATTTTAATATTTTGCGATAATAAGTAGTGCTATCACTAGTGCAAGTACGAGTTTATGTATTTACGTATTTGTAGAAATAATGACTAATGAGTAATAATATAACAATTTGCAGTCAATCAGATTCTAAGGAATTGCCCTCGGAAGTGGTGATCAAAGACGATGTTGTCGAAGAATTGATTTACAAGGACAAAAAGTAATAATAACAATATTTCTTATTAGTTTGGTGGTATAAATATCTATAACAATAATCATTATTACCGGTTTTATGATTCATAAATCAAGATATATTTGTTGTTCCAGCCAAAGCAATGAAGATTATCCTAATTCTGATGATCTACTGAACATTGAATCTTTGATGAAACAGTGAGTATATAAAAGTGGCATAATATGAGGTGTAATAATTTTTGAAGTGTGTAAGTAAATACTTTTATTTTAAAATTTGTTTGAAAAAGACATCAGAAGCGATTCAGTTGAACCGAAGACATAGTTACTATTACCAGGTATGAAACAGCTTTTGAAGTAAGTACATTATAAATAATTGATTTATTTCAGATTCAGGGACAATTGAACATTGCTCGTAGAAGCAAATGCTATTTTATTGTTTACATTAATGACAGCATTCCTCTTTTTGTGGAAGAAATTAATATAGACGAAGTTTTCTACAAAGAAAAAATGTTGCCGGTGCTGAAACAATTTTATAAGGAATGTATTGCAACTGAAATTGTTCGAGGCAACTTAAAGAAGAAAAAAAATTGCGTGGACCCGCCTTATATCTTGGCTGCAATTTTGAAAAAAAAGGAATTGGACGTCATAAAAAGAAAAAAACAGGAAGAAATTAAGGAAAAAAAACATGTTTCTCTTGAGGCTTCTACTAAAAAGCAAAGAAAAATTGAATAATACTTTTATTATTATTATTTTCTATCCAATTTTTACATAATTTTCGATAATTTTCTAATGTTATGAAACGTCAAAAAAATCATTCTGCGGTTTAGGAAATTCATAATATTCATAATAAAATTTCATTATATTCATTCAATTCAATTTATGCATTCAATTTACTTTTGGGTAACTATAATTGATTGATTTGGAGTCTTTAGCACTATAAACTATTAACACAATTTTACCACTTGTTAAAATTTTGTTTTAGATCTAAATAGAAGATTTAGATAGAACATTAAGTGATTTAAAGAAAGCAAATTGATTACCATCTAATCTTGAATTTTTTGTAAAATTAGTGTTAACTGTTGTATATGTACCTCTTATAAAAAGATTTGTTCCAATTTGTGTTTTATTTTGATACAGGCTTCGATAACGAAGGCACGGCTTGCTGCGTTTTTTGTGCCGCACCCTGTATATATAATAAAATGTTTTGTAAATCATAGCAAAAATATTGTTACTATTCCTCGAAACTAAACTAGCGACTTAATTTTGTAAGTTGAGTTTTGACTAAACATCAATAGTAGTAAGTCTACTTACTGTAATTTTAAAATTGCAATATTTCTATAGTTTTGGTGTTTCAAGCAGGTGTTGTTCCAATATAACAGTAATAAATTAATTCTTAATAAATGTCAAGAAGACAAAAGAGTAAACAGAAACTGCTAAAATGTGTTTTATGATAATTCGATTTAGTAGATTTTTCTATATTACGTCAGTAATGGAATAATGTCACTTTCAACTAATCTTGGTTCCTTGGTTGTGAATGCAGTGAATGGTAAAAACGCCTACTTTTAGAAATGAACTGTATATTTCCCTATATTCGCTCGACTAAGACCACCTGTCAAGGTCAAAGCAAAAACAAACATATATGCAACTAAACAAACGTTGAAGCGCCCTCTCTTTCAATACCTCTAAACCTTTCTAGGGAAAGTAGAAAATAAATATCACAAAAAGATGCAGATAAATCTTATTACTAATTATTAAGATTTCAAACTTTTGATACCATCTTATATAAACCTTTTCTAGGTATTTGGATAAAAATAACACTAATATTCTAAAATAAAATGTTGATAATCGTAATTTTTCAATTAACACTTTATTTAACTGATTATCATTTTATCAATATTATTTTTAATTATTTTTGTTTTAATTAGTGTTGCTTTTTTAACTTTAATAGAACTGCTTGTTCAAAAATCATAAATTTTGTTTAATAACTACGATTTGCTGCTTTAAAAATTAGACTTTTTTCAATGGTGTCGCCATCTATGTCTGCTAACCGCAGGAGTCGCGCTCTTAAGGCACACTCCAAGAAAGAGTAACCTACTTTTTAACTGTATATCCTCCTATTAGTACCTAGATGAACTACTAAAGAAACAGCAATTTGTGTCTTGCTAGATATCTCAAGCGCATTTGACAACGCATCACATGCATCTGTCAAGGTCGCGCTGGAGAAAAGAGAACCCCACTTTTTTCAGATGGATGTAGGAAATGCTGACTACAAAAACCGAGAAGATAGCAACGGATAATGAAAGCATCACAGCAAAACTACCGCAGGAGGGAGTAACCAAACTCTCCTTTAATGGAAACTTTGATAGTAAATGAACTACTGAATTGGGAATACTTGACAGAATCGGGAATAAACTGCATAGAATATGCTGATGATATTGTCATAGTTGGCAGAGCCAAGTTTAAAAGCATCTTGTGTGAAATAATACAAAAAGGTCTCAGAACCATCAAGCAGTGATGCGAATTAGTGCAGTTGCTATCACGGATGGATAATTAATAAGGTGCACCGACACAATATCTTTTCTGTACATATGAATTGGCCGCGAGTGTGGTCACTGTGCGAGAGAGAGGTAGCGAGAGAGATGGACAAGGCGCTTGGCGTAAAACATCCGATCGGCGCTTTTCTTGCTAAGACGATTGCAAATAATATGAGCTAGCCTGCAGATTTGTATGTACTATTCTGCATTTAATCATAATTTGGTGCTGGTATTTTAATTTTGACAATGTCACGAAGATACTGTTTTGCACCCGGATGTCATAGTGGCTACAGCGGCAATATAAAAGTGTTTGTAGTACAATGCTTGTAGTAGATAGAAATAAATGTTATTTGAAGCTTACGGCCAAGAATGGATTATAAGTTTCCGAAAATATTCTAACGGGAAGTCGTCATATAGGGACACGATTAGTGCAGAACTATATTTTCTTTATTTGATTCTTTTATTAGAATATTTCAGAAACTAACTTTAAAACGAAATTCTAATGTTTTTTTAAATTACAGAGATTTTTTGGCACAGTTAGACAAATACATGTGACAATGATCATCCCACAATGGGAACGTTTTTGCAGATATATAGATTATTATCAGTGTACAAATTGTGAAATTGTTGAAATCTCCACAATTTGGCAACTGCACAAATCAGACGGAAGATTTACAGAACACGATTTTGTCGGTTGAAAATTTTAAAACAATATTTTCTAGTAATAATCTTATTAACAAAGCTCATCATCTTCAAAAAATTAAAAAAAAATAAGACGATCTTCTAGAAAGTGATTTTTGGGAGGATTCTGAAGATGCCGTAGCATCTATTTACGATGTCGACTTACCTGAAACATTCGACTGCATTATTTATTATTTAACGGGTTTTATTTGCAAAAAACTTTTTAAGGAGTCAAAATGTAAATTTTGTCGTGAGCTTCTCTATAATCCCGAACCTTATATCTTGCCTCCCGAAACTGAACTAGTTGAATTAAAATCTAGAGGATGGTTAAATCATCCTAATAAAATTATCCACAATTTTGTAAGGAAATTAGAAAATGTGTTGTTCAAACATATTGCTTCTGTTAACGTTTTTGACAACACAATGGAAGAGTTTTTTTCAGTTCCCAAAAATAAATTAATTAACTTTGACTGTGAAATACATCGCGAAGAAATTATAGCAAAAGAGGTCTATTTTTATGTATGCATGAAAGTTAAGCAATATTATAGAGTTATAGACAACAGCAAGGTAAAGTAAGAAAAGAATCTGCCATAGATAAAAAAAATCCAGATTGCACCGTTCTTGAATGCTTATTCTTTATTGTCAATTAGAATAAAGTAACAACTAAACTCTGCTATTTGTTGAAAATAGTAAAATATTTCGATACTCACTCACCATATTTTATCTAATAAATACTGCTTCTGAATTTTTTTATTTAAAAGAAGCACATGCCTGATTAAATAAATAATTTGTTTATAAGTTGTCGAGTTGTTTTTTATAACTAGTACCTACATAAAATTATATTTTCCTTAGCTATTTATTACTGTCCCGCAGTATCGGACGGCAAACCAACCAAGCGCCTTGTCTGTCCTTGTCTAACATAGAAGACCACATTCGCGGCCGCGCGTGGGGCAGCTGTCGGAGCACCTTATTAATTATCCATCCGTGGTTGCTATCAACTCATCAAAATCCGCAATGGTACCATTTACTCGGAAAACAAAACTTGAGAAAATGATATATTTTTATTTGAGTTAGCAGTCGGAAGTTAAATATTGAAGGCCTTAGTGGCAATACCTTGTATCTGTCTCTAGCGTTTTGTTAAAACGCCGTAACGTAAACCCATAGATAGCTTTACGTTACGGAGTTTTAGCAAAACGTTATCTAGGAATTAACCTAGAAGGTAAACTTCTATGGAACAATCCCATAGAAAAAACTACTAGTATTACTAGTCTAGTAAAGCCATTAAAGCGTTTATGGTCTGCAGAAATATAGCAGATAAAACATATAGATGCAACCTAAAAATTTTGCAATGGATGGATACTATGATTAGGCCCATCATAACCTATAGGGCAAAAACCTGGCATTCTAAGGCAGAGCAAATTACTACAAGAAATTCCGGTACAAAAACAAGTATGTTTATGCATCACAGAAGCCATGAGAACGTGTCTTAGTGCTGCACTAAAAGTTGTTATAGATCTAACACTATTACTTCTAGTGATAGCAAGAACAGCAAACAAAGCTATTCTTAGACTGACTAGAGAAGGCATTAAAAACAAAAGAATCAAATATGGCAGAGCGCTTGAGCTTCTTTGCCGTAGAGCATTTTATTTCCAAACCTTCCAAGTCACGAAATAGTAAAGAAATATATAAATAAATGTGGTAAATGTTTAGTAAATATAGTAAATGTTGAGTAGATGATATAAATGTTGTAAATATCTGGCAAACGTAAGACATTTTCTTAGGTGGTAGACCCCTCACCTCTCAACCCTCTTCTATTTCAATGATGTAAAATAAATCAGCTTTACTGACGACAAAAGTTGACACTTCAGAAGAAGGCTATCCATTATTTAATATTAACATTTATAATACTAATTTAAGGAACAGCGTTTGACTGACTCTTCATCTAAGATTGTAATAAGTTATATATGTAATTATACAAACAAGTTAAATAAAATAAAATAAATATTGAACACTATAATAATTGACAAGCAGATGATACAAAAACTACTCTCATTTAATGTTATTAGTGCTTTTGTCAGACTTTAAAGTTTACAAAGTACCTTGCAAGACGACTTTCCGCTGATTTTCGGTTTTTGATTCGAGAGCATCAAAGACGGCAGCGCCGATCAGCAGGTACGTGAAGGTGCAAACGATAAGAGATAGTGTGCGAACGTTTTGCTTCTTCATTCTTTAGCGCGCGTCATGCTGGGGCCGGGGGGCTCCCTTGCTGCTAGCTGCCCCCCGCGCACCCCCCTCCACTTAACCACATTTCACCTCCTGTAAATAAACATAAACATTTATTCAAACACAATATTCAGTCATGTTAATCTAATAGCTGGTGATTAGGGTTTACTCTTAAACACACTTTACGTGTGGTTTTTGGGTGCATAGGTATTTATTTAAGCACCAGCTGTGTGTGTAAGGTTGCAACTTCCAAAAAAAGTGTATCGTTCTTTTCATCTGCACTAAAAACGAAGAATTCATATTTTCTATGTGGCAAAAGATACAAAAAAAGTTGATGAAGCAACCGGGGCTTATACCGTTGCGGCACAAAAATCTATGCTATTAATTTATTTGTCTAAACTTAACTACTTGGCTTAAGTTAGTACACACTTTTACACATTTAAGCTCATATTTTATTTAGAATCAACTCGTAATTTTAATAATAATTTCAACTCTATCAGTTAGACCAAATTCATAAATAAAGTATAAAGAAGCGATCTTAAAAATTAAATCAGAAAGTAGAATAATGATTAAATTGCCATTGTTTACAGTTATTTGCCAAATACTTTCTTGAATATTAAATTCCAGTAGTCAAGCATATAGATATGAATACGAGGTAAATAAATATACCTAATAACACTACCAATAAGAATAATAATAACAAGAAAAAGATTATAACTACATTTTCTACCTATAGAAAGTGTTATTTTCACAATTAATTCATTATTCTCTCGATAACTTATTAAAATAAGAATATTTTTAATTATCTTAAAAAAAAATTATAAAAAAACTGAGAAAATGAAATATTTGTGTTTAAAAGTAAATTATGGGATCGTCTCAACATAGGACCAACGATGAAAAAGAGATTTAAATGGACCTATGACATAAATTTGGTTTCAAGATTATATTCATAATTTTTATGAATATATTCATAATTTTTATACAAAAATAGCGAAATATTTGCTGCTTTCAATGGCCATTAGACATCTTTGGAATTTAAAAATGGGTGTTCTACCCATATCATTCAGTAAAAATCGTATTTTAAATTGGTATAAATTTTAAATTTGGATTTAAAAATACTTGTGGAAATACAGAAAGCAGTGCAGGAAGTCAATGTTTTTGAATATTAAATCCAACCATTCTAATAATATGATCGCAGATGCGTAGGGAGATAGTAATTTAGCTTGATTTTTTCAAAGCAGACTTATATTTTCTCTTTGGTTTAAAACACAATTCCTGGTTTTTGATTTTAGTTTACTTCTTAAATTGATTTTTAAATTAATTGAAAACTGAAAGCTTGTTTTTCAACAATTTTTATATTATTGAAAAAGTAATATTGTCATTATCATCACTTATAAAAAACCGTAATAATTTTTAAATCCAGCAAAATTGCTGTGTCTTAGAGATAGGAAAGGTTGAACATATTTGAATTAAGCCAAATTGCTGTGCTTCTGGAACAGGGGGAGTTAAGCATAAAAATAATACAAATTCATCAAATTATAGACCTGTAACTTGTTTACAGACATTATACAAACTGTTTACATTATACATCAAATATCATAGTTATATAATAACCATTACAAAAATAATACTAATATTATAAATATTAAATCAAAAGGTTGCATGAAGGCTTCTTTTAGATGTAAAGAACAATTAACTATTGATTCAGAAGAAATGGAACAAACATTTCCAGAAATTGAAGATTTCATTTTTGCTATTCAGGATAGGATTAACACTAAAACGTTCATAATCAAAAAACCATTCGTAAATGACATTTGCAGAATGTATGACGCAATTTAAATTTAATTTAGTAAAAAATATTGAACTATATTGTAATTTACACAAAATTTTGGAAAAAAATAATAGACCGAGTATTGTTATAATATTAAAAAATAAAAATAAAATTGCGTATTTTATAGATATTGTGTCCCAAATACAACTTCTTGTAATATTATTCGCACTCTTAATAAAACAAATAATAAAAAATAAAACAAAAATTCGACTTCATTATTATTAGTTATATATTATTTTATTTATTTAATTGACTCAAATTGCTTATGAACTAGGTAATATTTAATTATATTGATGAAAGCAGTATTTTAGGTTTTTAATTTCTCACCTGTTTTTTATAATCAATTAATTATAAGTGTCAAAAATATATGTCAAAAAAGCATTAATAAGAATAACTTAAAATCTAATAGTCAGATCTTGATTAAATTCAAATGAGACGAAATGGAAAGCACCAGCTTCCAAATAAAAAAAAAATCATTAAAGTCAAATTACCCAGAAAAAAGTTATAAGATAGATAACACACCTAACAAAAATTTAGTGGAATGAAGAACCTCTTTTTTGTTTGAAGTCGGTTTAAAATGGCTAATGATCACTGCTTTCGGTAGCCATTAGACAGTTTTTGAATTTAAAATTTATTTCAATTAAACATGAGTGTTGTACTCATATCATTAAGTCACAATCTTAATATTTTAGATTTGGATTTGAACATTTTTGCAGAAATACAGAAAGCAGCATTATTGTGCCATATACATAATTTAAAAGTTCTTAAAGGTCAGTTAGATCCGACGATTCATATAATATGATTACAGATGTGTAAGAAAATAGTAATTTAGCTTGATTTTCTTTTAAACAAATTTGTGTTTTTTATTTGACTTGATACAAGATTTGTGGTCTTTGTTTAAAATTTAATATTTAAATTAGTTTTTAAACGAATTAAAAATTGAAACGTTTTTATATTATTAATATTTTTACTTGTTAAAGATTGCAATGATTTTTGTTTTGAAACAGGGTGCAATGATTTTGGTTTTGAAACAGGGTGCGAGGGGAGGGAGGAGCAAAAAAAAGCTTATAATTCTGTTTCTAATGGTTATTTGATAGAATATTTCAAAAAAATTTATGAATTTTCATTGTTTTGTTATCCATCCATATCGAATCCATTATCAAATCTCCTTAATAATTCAGGTTTTGGTTCTAAACATAAATATGACAATCCCCGTTAATTTTTTTAACTATAATTTATCATATTTGCAAATAGATAACAAAAGTTTATTCAGGAAATCAGGAAATAAAAATCAATTACTAAACCTGCTTCGTTGTTAGCAAATAATACTATTAGTACGAATTTTGGTGTAAACAAATGTAAACTTCAAGATATAAATTAATTGTAAAAAGTAAATGTTCTGTAATAAAGCTGACAACAATAAAGTATTTGGCGGGTTAAATAAAAAAAAATGTACAAATGAATTCAAAGTAATAAACAGCATTCTAAAAATTTTTATAAAAAATTAAAATAATATTAAGGAAAATGTCACAAATTCGGACAGGTTAAGGTATACTTAGTAATATTTTTCATTATGTATAAAAGTGATAAAAAAACAGTTTTTATTCAAAATACGTTTTTTTCGACAACTGGTTGTCAAATATTGACATTTACATAGTAACCAATACAACGCAAAGTGATTGTTTTTTGTTTGCAGAACGCAACATACTTTTTTTCTACGACAACATCGATAAATGTTCATATCAAGAATGTAAATTGAATCATAAGAAGCTACATTTTGTACTGAATTTCATTTTGCATCTGTTGCTAGGCAAGTTGCTAGACAATAAATGCAATATGAAATATTTTGTGTTCGGTCTGCTGTTTTTGATACCAAAAATTAAGGTGACTTATGCCGGTATTCATAGTCGTATCTCAAGCTCAAGCTTGAGTTCAAACTTGAGTCCGTCTCAAGCAAGGACTTCGGCAATGCTCGGGGGAAAGCCTGTGCGTGCGTCATTCTGAAGTCACAAAAGTAGTAATTTTTGTGTTGTTAGATTTGACAATTTTGACGCATGAACGTCATTCTGCGTGTTTATATTTACTTTAAAGTGACAGGTCGAGTAATAACTCGACGCCGCAGGGGTCATATCAAAAGTGTTTTGTGTTGTCGGGTGAGTACATGTCTACTGACTGACATGTCTACTGATTGAATACATGTATGGTAGCTTTATAAAATGTGCATTATAGACGAAAAAGCTGCGTATACACAAGCAGCAAAACCCTTGGAGTCCCGCATGGACAACCTCAATAGTGTAGAAAGTAATACGACGGATGCCGCAATAGCTCAAGAAAAGCGAACGATCTGAACCATTATTACATTCGCCTCACAACACGAAAGCTGCAAAAGTGAGACCAAACAAAAGCTAGCGGAGCTTAAACTGCGCGCTTTTGAGAGGGACAATGTAAGTGCAACATTAATAAAAATATTACCAAACCTTTACCCACTTTTATTGCAGGAAATGTGATGCAGAAAAGTTCTCAGAGCAGTTAGTAGTAGGAGCTATTCAAGAAGTGTGTAAAGATGAAAGTTTTCGGCTGCCGTTTTGTCTACTATGCTTCTGCAAACAACACTTGCACTTATAATGTAAACTAAAAAAAATTTTACTTTTTTTGTACTTATTTTTACCAGTAGAAGGGGTTACAAAATAAAAATACTACACAATTAATAAATATCTGTGACTTTTATTATTATTAAAACATTTCTTTCATTTTTGCACAAAATGTGACAAGCCCTTTCATTTTGTGTAAATAATAATTGTCTTTCTACTAATTTGAAAGCAATCCCACATTCACTACACTGTCTTTTGTGAATCTGTAGCGACGCTTAAATTCAAAGTTAGAAAAAAATTCAATGGGTTTGCAGCATTCCGCACATAACTCGTCCAACATGTCAATGTTCGTTGTTAGGAAATTCAACACATAATACTCTTTTCAGTATTTGCAAACGTCAAACGAGTACATAACCTGCAATGGCGTTTTAAGTCGGACTTGAAACAAGTCGAGAATTCCTTTGTTAGCAGTCGGTGCGAACGGTTGTGGTCACGGTGCAAAATCTAATTGCGAAACATTGCAAAGTGTAACGATAAGTGCCAAGTGAGGGATTTTTGCCCGTGACCTACTTAGATTAGTGCTGAGTGTGTTCCGGGGGCATTGAACAATCAGGCCTCCGAGGGGTTGACCCGGGCTTCAGAAGCGTAAACAATCTGTGACGAGAGAGGCGAATGCACAAAGCAAGGCAGAGGTCGCTCAGTTGGGGAGAAGGAGCGCAAGGGCAAAGGAAAGAGGAAGAGGAAAAAAAGAAAAGGAAAAGGAAAGAAGAAGAAGAGAAGCTAGAAGAAACAGAAGTCTTCGCAATTAGTAAAAAAGTAATAAGGTCCCCAAAAGAAAGGAAAAACATAGAAGAGGCAGAAATGAGAGACTTGGACCTAGTGGTAAGGAAATTAGACCAATTAATAGAAGAGGTCAAAAGGTTAAGGCAAGAGAACAGAGAAGTTAGAAAGGAAATAGAAGAAATAAAAGATGAGTTTAAAAAGAAAGAGAAGAAATGGGAGGAAGAAAAGGGTACAATGCTAGAGAGGATAGAAACTTTAGAAAAACAAACAGAGCTAACAGATAAGAAAAATAGGAAAAACAACATAATAATAAGTGGAATTGGCGGAGAAAGAGAAGGAAAAGAAGACATTGAAAAAGAAATGAAAAAAGTGGTAAAAACGGGAATAAAAGAGTGGCACAAAATTGGGAAGGGAAAAGTACTAGTAGAACTCCAAGACTGGGAAGCGAAGAAAAGAATTATGGAAAATAAAAAAGAGTTAAGAAAAGAAGAAACAACTAAGAATATTTACATAGATGATGATTTAACAAAGAGGGAGAGAGAGGTCCAGAAAAAATTAAGAGAAATCGCAAAAGAAAAGAGAGGACAGGGAATAAAAGCAACGGGGGGATATGGAAAAATATTTATGGAGGGAAAAACATTCAAATGGAATGAGAAAGACCTGAAACTGCAGGTTTTTTAGGGAGAAAAGGGAGAGTTAAAAGAAACAAGGAAGAAGACACGGGCAAATGTACAATGGAAACTGAGAAGACTAATGAAACAAATAAAGATATAAGCAACGGGAAGAAAAAGATACTATTTTGGAATGTAGCGGGATTAGCAAAAAAAGAAGACAATTTCTGGGATTATGTGAAACTTTTTGACGTAGTAGGTTTAGTAGAAACCTGGATAGAAGAAAAAAGCTGGGAAAAAATAAAGGGAAGGCTACCACCAGAATTTAATTGGGAGTGTCAAGGGGCAAAGAGAGAAAAAAAGAAAGGAAGGGCAGCAGGAGGGATAGTCACGGGAATAAGAAAGGGAATAAGAGAAAAAAACCAGGAAAAAAAAGAAATAGAGGGACTCATGGAGAGAAATATCGAAATAGACAAACGATGGTGGAAAATAATGACGATATACAGCAGAGAGATGAAAAAGACAATAAAAAACATAGATGAAACAGTGAAAGAAAACACAGAAGAATGCATACTTATGGGAGGAGATTTTAACGGAAGAATTGGGGAAAGAGGAGCGAGAAATTGGGAGGAAGAAAAAGGAGATGGGAAAAGGAAAACCAAAGACACAAAAGAAAATATGGAGGGGAAAAAGTTGATGGAATGGCTAGAAGAAAAGGGATGGGAGATACTGAATGGTAATAAACAAGGGGATGAAGAAGGGGAGTGGACGTATGTAGATAGTAGGGGGGAGTCGGTGATAGACTACGGAATAACAAATGAGGAGGCGTGGGGAAAAGTAGAGAACTTTAAAATAGGGGACAGAATAGAGTCAGACCACCTTCCAATAGAAATAAGCCTAGAAAGAAGAAATAGCCAAACAGAGGAAAAAAAGAAGACAAAAGTAGAGCAGAAGAAGGTAATAATTAAAGTGTGGAACGAGCAAGGCGTGAAAGAATACAGGAAAAAGCTGAAAAACGTCAAATTCGAAGGGCAAGAGACAGAGAAGATGGAAGTGGAATTAAAAGAAATACTAGAAAAGGCAACGACTACAACAGAAGTAAGCAGAAAAAGGAAAAAAGAAGAAAAGAGAAATGAATGGTGGGATAAAGAATGCTACCAGCTAAAGAAAAAAGCTACAAAAGCGCTAAGGGAATTCAAAAGAAAGCAAGTAAATAGAAGAGTCTTCTTAGAAGCAAAAAGAAAATATAGAAAAAGATGTATAGAAAAAAAGAGAGAGAAAAGAGAAGAAGAAGATAAAGAAATAAAAGCTATTAAAACAGAAAGAGAGGTGTGGAAGTACATAAACAGAGAAAGATTAAGAAAAGAAGCGGCGAGTGAAGAGATAACAATAAAGGAATGGGAAGAGTTTTTCAAAGATCTTCTGGAAGGAGAAAGAGAAGTAGATATAGAAGACCCAGCGATGCAAACGAACCAGGCAGCACCATTAGGAACAGAAATTACAAGGGAGGAGGTAGAGAGACAGATAAAGAAGCTGAAGAAGAAGAAGGCACCGGGGAGGGATGGAATACAGAATGAACACTGGATGTATGGGACGAAAGGTGTGATAGACAGATTGGTAGAGGTTATGAATGGAGTGTGGAAAGGAGAGGGATTCCCGACAGGTTGGAGAGAAGGCATAATCTGCCCTATCCACAAAAAAGGAGACAAAAATAGAGTAGAAAACTACAGAGGAATAACTCTTCTTAACACAGGGTATAAATTGTATGCGTCAGTACTGAATGAAAGGCTGAGAAAAGAGATAGAGGAAAAGAAGGTAATACCAGACAACCAAGCGGGATTTAGAGAAGGAAGGGGAACTATGGATAATGTATACATCCTGGACCACATAGCGAATAACGAGATGAAAAAAAAGGGAGGAAGGCTGTATACACTTTTCATAGATTTTAGAGCAGCGTTTGATAAGGTCGATAGAAAGAAAATGTGTGAGAATATGAGAAAAAGAGGAGTAAACGAGTGGCTGGTGAGAAAGGTAGAAGAGATCTATGTAAAAACAAAAAGCAAAGTTAGAGCAGGGGAGAAAGAGAGTGAGTGGTTTGAAACGTCAAAAGGGGTGAGACAAGGGTGTCCTCTCAGCCCCTTGTTGTTTACAACCTACATGGCGGATATGGAAGAAATGTTTAGAAAGGCGCAAGCTGGTGGATGTGTGATTGGAAGAGAAAAAGTGTGGAGTCTAGCGTTTGCAGATGATGTGGTATTAATAGCAAAAAGCGAAAGGGAGATGGGAGAAATGATGACAAACCTAAAAAAGTATGTGAGGAAAAAAAAGCTAGAAGTGAATGTAAATAAAACAAAGATGCTGGTGTTCAACAAAAAAAAGAGGAAAGAAGAAAAGAATGATTGGGAATGGGAGGGAGAGAAAATAGAGAGAGTAAAAGAGTTCAAGTATTTAGGGTATACGTTTAATGAAAGAGCTACGAACAAAGCGCATGTCAGAGAGTTGGCAAGGAAAGCAAACAAGATAGTGGGATGTGTATGGGGAATAGGAGAGAGGAAGTGGGGAGGGGATTTTAAAAGGAGAATAATGATGTTTGAGAGCTTGGTGGAGAGCGTATTGATGTATGGGGCAGAAATTTGGGGGTGGAAAGAACAAGAGGAAATAGAGAGAGTACAAGTGAAGTATTTGAGGTGGGTCCTTGGGGTGGACAGAGAAACCCCTGGGTATATAGTAAGAGAAGAATGTAAGAGAAACAAGCTGAGAGTGAAAGCGGGGAAAAGAGCGACTAAGTTTGAGGATAGGATGAATGGAAGGCAAGAATGTAGAATATTGAACGAATGTTGGAGAGAAAAGAAAAAAAATTTGGAGATAAACGAAAGAGAAAAATATTACAGAAGAAATGGGTATGCAAGTAAAGAAGTGGAAAGATTAAGAACAGAAGGCAAGTGGATGAACGCAGAAACGAGCGAAAGAGACAGGGATGTAGATAAGCAAGAAAGAAGAGAAAAAATCAAAGAGTCCAGGTACAATAGGAATTATTAGAAATGTATGACAGAGGAGATTCCGGTGTACCTGGGAAGAGAAAGTGCGAAAGAGAGGAAAATAATGGCGAGGTTCAGGTGCGGAAATGAGGAGAGAGAGAATAGGTATTGGATGGAAAAGGAAGAGAGACTGTGCAGAATCTGCTATGAGGAAAGAGAGACAATAGAGCACATGTGGAATGAATGCAGTGATATGAGGGAGAGAGAAAGAGCAGAAAGAAGAGAAATATTGAAAGAAAATGGAGCGGAGATAAAGTGGATGAAAGAAGTATGGGAGAGAAGGAAAAGGAGGACAAAGGAAGAACAGGGGGGTAGAATAGAAAATTAAATAAAGTGTAGATAGAGTATGTAAGCCGGTATAGGCAACAATAAAGCTTATTATTAAAAAAAAACAAGTCGAGGCCTTGCTTGAGACCGAGCTTGAGATTGACCCAGTGCGCTTGCGCAACACTAAAAATCAAGCAACAAGAGCCCTTATGCACACCATAATTTGATATTTAGATCTTGAGATTTGTCTATGAATACCGATCCGGACTTGAGATCGATCTCAAGCTCAAGATATGAATATCAGATTTCCCGAGCATTGCCGAAGTCCTTGCTTGAGACGGAATCAGCGATACAACTATTCCAAAACGCACGCAAACGAGCACTGCCGGAGTCCTTGCTTGAGACGGACTCAAGCTTGAACTTGAGATACGACTATAAATACCGGCATTAGCCTAACGACAAATGTCATCAGTTAGTTGCAGTTTGTGCATTATAAATAATTTCGTATTTATTTCTAAGAAATCAGATAATTAATATAGAAAGTGATAGTGATAATGATTTGGAATTGACACCTCCAAGGATAACAGAAGCAGCAAATTTAACAACACTAAACTTGTTGCCGGAAACGTCGAAGAAAATGTACACACGGGCTTATAACTAATTTTCGGAGTGGGAAGGAGATCAAACACTGCTGTCCATGCTCTGCTAATGAATAGATAATTTCGGATTTTCATAGTCTAGCATATCCAATATCTGCATATTTGTTTTGATGAAAAGTCGTAGAAAAAGTATAGTATGCAACTCGCACAAAATAGCAATTTTGCATTCGTTTGACTTGCGACACTCGCGAGCATCATTTTGTGCTTGTTACATAATATACTAATAAATTACCTTTATTAGTAAAAAACATTCATCAGACGCCTCTTTAAGAAATTTCTCAATTTCAGTTTCCGTTAAAACTTTCGGTTTTTTTCCTAGAATTAAACCATTGCATAAACTTTTTGTAGGCAGCTTCATATTGCCTACATGATTTTTGCGAAATAAGAGAAACCACTGCATTTCGTACGGCTTCCGATACGTCCAAAAAAAAGATCTTTATTATCACTTTCACACATTACAAACGGTGAACAAATTAAACGTTTTGTTTTTACAAAATTGTTTGTTTTTTTGACGTTTTGTTACTTGGTTGCTCTCATCATTATTAGACGGTCACAACATACTACATAATTTTTTTGTATTACGGGCGATGATGGCGATGGCCATCAGTTTATTAATTTTAATTTTATTCAGTTTATTAATAAATAATCATTTAGCAATTTCTTGACATGGTTATTATTATTTCAGTTTACGAAAAAATGTTGTTTGATACACGATTGCAAAATTCTTTTCCATTTTTAAATGGGTTTTTTCGTTTCGCTCGCAAAAAAACTTTCATTCTCAAATGCAAAAATAACTATTTTCGAAAACTGTCAAAAAATGTTGACATTTTTGTTCTAATTTTAGAACACAAAATCAAACATTCTTGGAACTCACAAAAAAGACTTTTACAATCTAGAACAAAACAGACTTTTACGTACAGCAATTTTTAATTAAACAAAACATTACAGTTTGAAGTAATCTATTTATAATTAATAATATTTAAATGTAAATTTGAACCTTTATCTTCAATGTTGTTAATATTTAAATTCAGCAGCTCCATTCTTTGAGACGCACGATATATTCCCATTATTAAAATAACCTGAAGCCATATTCTGTTAAATAAGCACAAATAGTAATGTAGAACTTGCCTTCAGTAAAAAAAATCTGGAGCCTCTTCTATAAATTTTTCAATATCTGTTTTGTTTAAAATTTTTGATTTTTTTAGACAACAGCCTAAATTTTTTTTTAGGCTAAAAAATCTTTTTCAAATAGGGTATTAGTTTTAAAAACTTTCCTTCAACATGAAATAAATGGACCATAGCGCTGGTGACCGAATCTTATTAGCTTTGTAATTCAGACACAATTTCAGACACCTTTTTCAAAGTTTTAAAGCCACACCACTTCATGAAATCATTATAGACAGATTCGTATTGTCTAGAAGACTTTCAAAACTCATGTTTTTTTTTCACTTCAAACATCATTTCTTACAAAATTTCAAATAAAAGCCTTGCACATGCGTCGCGAATTTTTAAATTAGAAAGTTTGGTGGTTGGTTGTTATGTGGTTGCAATCATAACTAGTTGGTTAAGCTCCATGGTCAGAACAGACCAGATTTAACAGCAAGATGTTGATTAAAATCATGTCGGGTAAAAATCAGAACATTTTCAGTAACTGAAGCTACAGTTTTCGAAAAAAAGTTGTTTGATACTCGACTGCAAAATTCTTTCATTTCTAGAATGCAAAAATTTCGCAATTTAGAATCAAAAATAACTTTTTTTTAGAATGTATGCTGGTGAACTTAATTCTGTCACTGACAGTGAAATTTGGTATGAAATTCTGACACTATCAATTAACTCATCAAATTGAGCACAAAAAAATCTTCACTTAGTTTAAAAAAGGCGCATATGCTCTAAAGTAGTACAATGGCTTAAAAAATAGTTTAAAAGCTAAATTTTCTATTGGCGCCAAAGAAATAATAAAAATAATTAGGTATGCCTAATTATTTGTCTACGAGCCCTTGCAAAAGCGTTTTCGTACGTGTGATTCACAAGAGTTTTGATGCCGCTGTAAAAAAAATTAAATTCACTTATTTAAAAATTTTTTTTATGTTGGCAACGTTAAATGATTTTCAATTTAAAAAGATAAAATTCTTTTTGTTATTAAGAAAAAAGAATTTTGCTTTGACATTTTAAAAATTATTTACGTTCTGATAAAGTGAAATTGCTGTTTTCTGAAAAAATCGATACCCCAGCACACATAAACTATAGATTGTCTTTAGAGCATATTTAATTACTTCAATGATTGTTTATAAAAAACGAACCTCTAAAATTTATTCTAAAAAGAAATCCATGGTAAAATCCATTTGGTAGTTGGGTTTATACATACTAAAATGATTCACGAGAGAATGGTTCTTGAAAGCCCGTCAGCAAGCCCCGGACCCGCGTTATTTGTAGGGCACACCAACGAATTGTCAGTCACGGCGTCTGTGAGGTTCGGGGTTTACGGATACGGGTTTGTGGCTTACGGCTTAGGGGCTTGGGGGGCTATACATTATACAATACAAACCGTTAGTTGTCGTTGACAAATGTCTGACAATTGACAATGACAGCAAATAATGCTGTATATTTCTAGTAATCATTTTCTGGCCTAAGCTGGCAAGACTGCGTTGCCGGCCGATTAGGACACGTATAAAGTTATGTTTTGCAGATGCAAGGCACAAACATAATATATATGCGCCCCTCTAAGAGTTTATTTTAAATTATTATTAAAAAAATCGCCTGATAAAAGTTTGATTTTAAAGTCAGAAAGTAAATTTTAAATTGCTACATTTTTCTCAACCTGCCCTTAAATCGTCAAAATTTTATTCAAGCAATGAATTCTTATGCTGTTCTTAAATTAACAAACGGCATACATTTTAGTAAAATCAATATTAGAATTCAAACAGCATTTACTAATCTTAACACCATTCAACATTTACAACTAAATTTTTTCTTATTTATTTATAGAAATAGCTTAAGGTTTTATTCAAAGCAAAATATCACAATTGTCGACGTTTAGCCCTTTACTTAAGCATCTTTACGTCACGCTTTCACATTGTTTATAATAAATATCAAAAATTACTAAAGTAAGTCATACAATAAACGGAAAAGTAACAAATCGCTTATCGCTTCTATATATCATATTTTAAGGGTGGTTTTAATAACACTATGTGCACACCTGACGCAATACTTAAAAACACTACATTTTTATCACATTTTTGTGTTTTTAAATTTTAAATTGAAAATGCTTATGTTCACACTACAGTTTGTTTATTTGTTACAAACTTACTTGAATAGCGAGCGTACATTTTGGCGCACGTGAGCAACAAAGTGACTTTTGTAGAATTTTTTAAGTTCTGTCATTAGGTACTATTTAATTTAACAGGTTTTAAACTAAGGAAATAAAAAGATAATTGTATACTTTAATTGAAATTATAACTGATACATTAGAGCTCATAACATTTAATCAGGGAATTAATACAATGATATTTATCTTCAAAATCAACAGCAAAATGATGCTGATTATCTAACAAATTAAATTGTACTAGTAGGTGATCATAATCAGTGATCATTAAGAAATAATAATAGTTTTTCTGTGGTAAAACAATGTAATTATGTAAAAACAGTTATTCTATTTTAGTCAATAATCGTCTTTATACGCCTCAAAATGGAGGCATAAATTAGTTTTTATGACACAGATCTGTCAAAAATCTGCCCCGCAACGGTTGGTTTAATTATTCAAACATTGGTACCAAACATTTATTAAAGAAAATTATACAATATGAAGAAACCCATTTCAAATTTAAATTGAAATAAATTTGGCGCGCTAAACAAAACATTAAATATGTAGATGGCGCCACCTAATTTCAGCATTTCCCTATAGCTAAATAACATAGATTGTTTTTATTTAAATCTTTGGTTTACAAAATGTAGCTGACCCACGTTGTCAATGAGTCGATTATTGTTAGCAGTTTCATTTATATTAATGTTGCTCAAGTATTTAAATTATAAAATGTTAGTTCCGAAAAAAGCTAGGGATTTCGTTGACTGTTTTGGTTAGATTGGCAATTCTGGAAAAAACGGTTAAGAGAAGATAGCGGGAAGGAGGTTCTTAAATCTTAAGTGTTGAAACGTGGAAAGATATAGACGTGCCTACCGAGAAATGATATCCTGCGTGGTCGGCCATTATTAATTGTAAGTACGCTAATTGTACATGTTATTTGTTTAGAAAAATGATTATTTAAGTATTCGGTGTAAGTCGCGTGGGGTCATAATATATTCAATGTCAGTTGCGTTCGCGAAATAAGCCGAACTGTGTTGTCGTTAGAACAACATGGTAGCTGCAAATATCTTACTCATCTAGGGCTTTAAGTATATGGGGGCGCGGGAAACGGGCTTTAATAATGGTTGCCAAAATCGGGACGTAAATATTACGAATCCAAATAGGGTCGTTGTCAAATTAGAGAAAGGGCCGGTGTTGAGTACCTGGAGTTTGTTTGGGTAATATGTAAATCATCCTACATGTTAAAATCCTTGTCTATGTAATAATGGTCGCTCCCGACAATGTCTGTTGTTCTATAAATGTAATCTTGAAATCAAAATAACTATAAGTGTCTTTGTGCATAATCTAGAGCAAGTCCAAAATTACGCTCGTACCCAGTGCTTTACTCATCTCCTTGTTTATATCGATTAAAGACACTTAATTCTATCTATCTAGTGAGTACCGATTGCATAACAATTGCAGTACCTTTCTGTTCATGTAGTATTCTGATGCTACCAAAATGTCTACCATCCATTGTTCAAAATATATCTTCCTGTTATGTTCGGTTTGTGGAGAGGCGGATGGAGGTAGGCTTTCCCATTCCTTACTATTCCTTCCCCATGGTTGTTTTGGTTAATAGGGACAAATCCACCTTTAAACAAAGGACGCCGATAGTTCAATCTCAGGACGCCATCTTAGAAAGTACTTCAAGGCCAACCCAGACACTCCTGAAGGACGCCATGACACCAAAGAAAATTTTCTTTCAGTGAGAATCGTAGCTGCTGTTCCTGTCTTGGAGAGAGCCCTGGAAGTGACACTGGAGGAACTAGCCCTGCTGTTCTGGGATACGATGCCCAGGTGAAACTGACTGCCAGGTCACACAAATGTCTTGTTTATTAATCTGTTTACCGTATTCATTGGAACTAATAGCATTGTTTGTTAAATTATTTAAGTAAATGGCGCTTACTTAGCAACACTCATTCCATCGAGGGGAATACTTTTGCGCCGCAGGCTATAACATATACTAACCGGTCTGAGAATTCTAGCTGTTGATAGGGAGGAAATGAAAACTCAATGGTAGCTAATTTAAATAGATTGTCGCTTAATCTCGCTTCAGTAAATCATGTGAGCTGTGCTTAGGCACAAATGGGCACCGCTCATTAGTTTCGGGAACCCGGGTAGGGATAATTGACTAGTATTGTCGTAGGCGCGAATAGGGATTCAGACCGTTCTTCGGTTTGAATGTACTTCTTCAGTTGGTCGTACCCAGGATTAACTGAAGAATTCTCGTGTCCGTTCCAGAGATTTAGGCTAGCTAGGGAGCGAGATCAGTTTGACACTATCTCGGTGATCAAGCGGCCGTTCACTGGGGAGTGGACCGTTGTTTGGGCTTTAATTAATCGAATGGTTAATCAAATAGTAGGGCTTAATAAAATCCATCGTGCATTTCCGAGTAGACGGTGGACATAACTTGAACTTTTTAGGGACATCCTCCTTCATCTCATTATTATAAACCTAGCTTCGCATCACGTGATGCCCCCTGTGTTTTCTCGACTTGGTAAGAGTGTGAAAGCCTCTTGCGAGAGGGACACAGGTTTGTTATTTAACATGTATTTAGCTGGTCATGTATAGTAGAGTTCACAGACTTACTGTGTTTAGCCAGAACGACTTAAAAGTAATAATAATAAGGAGAATCTCCGCCTCTCAGTGCTCGCGACATTGTTTCAGCTAGTAAGTTGTTATTTGCAAACAATTGCCCGTCATTTCGTTGCAGCAAAATCTGACAACCACAATGCCATTCAGTTCTTATTTGTGTATCCTTGTTTTATTTTGATGTTTGTGTCATGTTGTTGTTTTATGTGTTTGTCTCATTTGATTGCCTATGTTGATTATCTTGTTTTATGTATTTATGTGCCTGCTGATGTATTCATCATTCATTTATTTTATTATGTACAATTGCAGTAATACCATTGTGAGTGACCTTGGTCTCTCCAATATGAATCTCATGTGTGTAAATTTCAATTCTTTTGTTGGTTCTGTATTCATTATTTCTGTGTCGGATTGTATAATCTGTTTGTATTTTATTGAAACTTGTAGAATATAATTGTAGATGAAATATCTGTTTTATTGGTTCCAATAGTACTGCAAGCGAGCTCACATTCCATTTAGAATCAAGGTTATTTCAAAATCACGACAAAAAAAAAACACAACGTAGGGATCCGTCAATATAAATGTCATCTGTCGCTTTTAAAATTTCAACTGTCCAACTAGACGTCACGTGCCAAACTAAATGTCACTTGTCAATTAAAAGGCGCAAAAATTTCAAATATATGTAAATGAATCATTACAAATATTATAATTTCAGTAATTACTATTTATAGAAACTAAAAGAACAATGGTTTGATTGTGAAATCGTAGCATCATACGAACCAATGCCAAAAATTACAGGACCTTTATTTTTTGTAGTATGCTTGTCGTAGCTCTTCCACAGATGTTCTGATCAATTTTGATTTTATTCAGCAGATAATTTTTTGTCTACTTTGTCAGAACCCCATCCACTCAATTGCTACAAACTTCTTGTGTCACTGCTGCTTCCACCTCACACGGGAGCAGCACTTCTGAGGAAACAATGTCCTGTGTATTTTTTTGCATTTAGTAATTTAAATGAGCAATCATTGCAGGCATTTTTTGGAAAGTATTTTTCCCTGTCGGCTGCGAGGTACACTTGCCATTGTGGCAAGACAAAAACAAACTGTCAGTCTCTATATTTTCAGAACGTAAAGCACTTTATTTGCTGTAAAAACCAATTTTATTTACGGCACAATCGTTTGGGACAATAATTTGAAAGTGCCTTAAAGAGTAATTTTTGGTACTGAATCTTTACTAACAAAATTGATTTTTTAGCTGAAACAACTTTTTAGCTTTATCGCCCACGGAATTACTTATCATATATTCAGTAGCCATAAGAAATCTTGAGAAATCAACGTTATCCTTAATTTTCAACATCTTCTTGGGCTTAGAGTACGCACACCAAAAAGACGAAAATTTGTAAACTTTTGACTACAAAAAGCAAAGCACTACATTAGGCTAAATGTTAGTTATTCAACCATGATTTTTTACCATTTGATATAAATACGTCATTACGAGTTTTTCATTGCAAATGTTGAACACACTTTTTGCGCACCGCCACTCGCAAAACGTGTCATATTCTTTCACATACAAATTTTTGGATTTATGGGCAATCAATTTTTTCAGTGTTGTAATTTAGTGTTTGTCATGTCACATCATTTAATTGAGTTTAGAGTAATTTTGTGAATAGTCAAACAAATTCAATTTATTATATCTCAATAAATAAAAGAGACAATTTGTTCCCTGATTATCAACAGGCATGAAATAGATGTTTTGCTTGTGGAGCTTTTTGCAAAGAACGATATATAAAGAAAATTTTTCACACTATCTGGTTCAAACACAACTACATAGTACAAGTCATCTGTCATCATAACGTAACGTTTGTTTTTATAACTTGATAACCGCAAGTGTGTATTTGATACATTTACGTTATGTTATATTATAAGCAAACATTATGTTAAAACGTAACGGAAAATGCTTGTCCGCTACCTCGCTAATAAGAAAAACGAAAGAGAACACATAAGATATAGTGAGAGCGTCTGGAACTACTTAAAAAAATGAAGCAGAAAAGCTGAAGATAATTGTACGGAATTTAGAGCCAAAAACTGATACAGAAGTAGAAACATATGTAGAAGAACCTAATGGAATGTGTAGTTGATGCAGCATTAGATAAAATCTAATTCATATTTAATATAAAATATTAGAAGTAGGAATTGAGAAAATTTCCAGATGGGTAGAAAAAAGCATTACTAGTTCCAATACCAAAAGTACAAAAAACAAAGAAAATTAAAAAATTTAGAGCGATAAATAGACTGCCAATATATGAAAGAGTTTAAGAAATAATAGTAGAAAAACCATTATTAGATTATTTAGACCAAAAAAACTTGTTAACAGAGTGTCAAACAGGTTTTAGGAAAAAAACATTCTTGTAAAAGTGCTTCACAATAAGTTTTCTCAGAATGGAAAAGTAGTACCTATAGGAAAAAGAAAAGTGATAGCAGTAGTGTTCTTGGGCTTGAAAAGAGCATTTGATGTCGTGGACAGGAAAGTTATGATTAAAAAAGTACAATTCTTTGAAATAAATGGTGTAGTGTTAGAGTGGTTCAAAAGTTATCTAGAAGTCAAAGAGTAAAGTTTAATGGGATTTTGTCTATTAATGTAGACTTAGAGGTTTCTCGGAGATCAGTGCTAGGACCATTACTGTTCTTATTATATAACAACGATATTGTAAAATCAGTTAGTGACAATTGTGAAATTAGACTGTTTGCAGGCGATGCGGTAATTTATACAACCGGCTATTCAGCCAAAGAGTGTAGTGATGAACTGAACAGACAAATGAAAAAAATTGAAAAATGATAAAGAAACGAACATTTTTTTTTTTTGATAAATGATATTAAATATTTGAGTGAAGTAAAGAACATATACTATTTTACTAGAAAAGTAATTAAATAAAAACCCATTCGTTAAAATAATTCGATCTAATTTCAAACTCATGCTTAATTACATGTTATTATTCTTATTTTTTTATAAATAACAAATTTTCACACCTATTTATAGTAAGACAAGCCATTTCTGATAAAAAAAAATCGATAACAGCTGTCGATCCAGTACTTCTGTAATAGTATTTTTTGTCCCTCGGAGATTTTGAAGTAAATAGTTTTATATTTTAAAATTAATTTTAATTTATTTTTAAAGAAATTTTGTTTTAATTTCTTTATTATATTATTTATAATTTTAATACAAAAATGGCTAAATCTGCGCTGCTTTCGATGGCCATTAGGGATCTTTAGCATTTAAAAATGGTAAAAATGTTACCTTTAGTTATTTCAAATATGGGTGCTGTACCAATATCAATAAATAAAAATTTTAAAAATTTAGATTTGATTTTAGATAAATTTCTGTGCCTCCGACAAAGGGAGGGTTGAACATAATAATAAAAACTATCGTAAGTTCATATTTAAGGAACAATTAGTAAATGATGTTTGTAGAATGTGGGTTAATTGGTCGGAAACAATTGAACACATTTTATCTTCTTGTTCAGTGCTAGTTAATAAACAATACAAAAAAAGACATGACGCGATTGCAAAAATAGTTCATTCAAATTTGGTTTTTAAGTTTGGTTTGGTCAAAAATGTAGAGCCGTTTTATAATTATAATCCAAAAAATTTCTTGAAAAATAATAATTACAAATTATATTGAAATGAAGCTTTGCTAACTGCTTCAAAAATTGAAGCCAATAGGCCGGATTGTTATCGTATTGAAAAAAACTAAAGTTGTATATTTTATAGATATTGCTGTTCTAAGGTCTTGTAATATTATTAATACCTTTAAAACGAAAATAGCTAAATATTCGCTGCTTTCGGTGGCCATTAGGGGTTTTTGGAATTTAAAAATTGCAAAAATTTTACCTTTAGTTATTTCAAATATGGGTGCCATATCATTAAGTAAAAATCTCAAAATTTTATATTTGGACTTAAAAATCCTCGCGGAAATACAGAAAGCAGCATTATTATGTTTATGTCATATTGTTCAAATGTTTTTAAATTTTAAACCCAACAATTCAATTAATATGATCGCAGATGCGTAGGGAGATAGTAATTTAGCTAAATTTTTTAAAAAACAAACTTGTATAGTATATTTAGTTTAGAACACAATTTGTTGCTGTCTTTGTTTCATTTCTTAAATTGAATTTTAAGTTAATTGAAAAATAAAAGCTTGTTTTTCAACCATTTTTATATTATTTGATAAATAATACTTATCGAAGACCGTAATGATTTTTGATCTAGCAAAAATTGCTGTCTTTGGGACAGGGAGGGTTGAAATATAATATTATATTATTTGATAAATAATATTGTCATTATCATTACTTGTCGAAGACCGTAATGATTTTTGAAGTCAGCAAAATCACCGTGCCTCCGGGACAGAGAGGGTTGAACATAATAATAATTATAATAATATTCTTTATTGCATCAAACATTGACATAAGCAATGACATTTTAAATCGTTTTTAAAAATTAATTTTCTATCTTTTATTAACGATTATTTTTTTCACACATATAAACCAATAAATAATCGTAGTTGCTATAGTTTTTCTGCTTTTAATATGGATTAAACTTGAAACTCAAAATGTAACCAAGTGAATATATGTGTCGAGTTAAAGCCCTTGTTTATAATACTTCAGAAAATAATCGTTCTAAATAATCTTTCTGCATAAAAGTATCTTAATTAAAATTTGACGTTTTTTGTTGCAAGGTTGTGCTTAAATGAAAAATGATTCTTCTACATTTTCCACCATAAATTTCATCGTGATTATGTTATTTATGGGAAAATTACTCGGAATATATCTAAGCAAAATATTTTGACAATAATCAAAAGTTTAATATTATATCGATTATCTTTGATAAGCTCTTAATAATAAGAAGACGTCTAACAATAGTATTTTCTATTTTCTATTTTTTAGTATTAATCTTGTTTTTTGATCAAATAATAAACAGATGCAACACTGACAAAATTTTATAGACAGAAAACCTACAGAAGAGGGAAGACTTGCGGTGTGGCAATCTAGATGGGATGTATTACCAAATATTTTTAAAGATCAAATAAGAAAAATGATATTTAAAACTAATAAGCAAAAAATAAACAAAAAAAAGAATAAAAATAAAAATATTAAAGAAATACTGGTAAAAAAATACTTTTTAAACTGCAGAGAGTGAAAAAGAAATGAAACAAATTGTGAAAATTATATAAAGCCTCCATATGAAAAAATTAATAAAAAAAAAAGTAAAAGAGAATAAAATATAAACCATAATAACCACAAATAACACAAGAATAATAGAAAAATAACACATAAAAAGAAGAAAAAAGTAGAGCAGCAATTTTTCATATATATAACATAACAAAACTTTCCTTTTTTTCAGAAAATCTTGATACTTTGTTGCTTTACAGCAATCTTTTTTCTCCTAAAGCAACAATTTTTGAGTCTATTATAATCAAAATTTTTCGTAAAAAAGGAAGTCGAGTTATATTCATCTAGACAAATTTCCAATGTTACCCTCAATTGATTGTTTCAAAGCTGTTTTCTGATTCATTTGAGATTAGTTTTGTAAAACGTCAACTTTTTTAGTTTTTAATCAGTTTTCTAATTCACTTAGCAACATATAAACAAGTGCATCAATAACAAAATTTTTCGCTAAAAAAAAAATTTTTTTTATCTTACACCAACTCAAAATGAAATTTTCTCGTCTCTCGACAGCCGAGAAAGTACATTATTTTTAGGCTAGCCGAGAAATGATGTACTTTCTCGGCTAGCCGAGAAAAAAAAATCTAATTTTCTCCGCCAGGCGTCGCTGTTATAAGAAAAATTAAAGCTAAATAAACGGTTGAACAGTCGTCATGCACCAAGGACACTCCAAACGTCCCATTATTCATGAGCGGTGTTGAAATTTTAAATCACATTTATTAAAAAACTACTTTTGTGCAAGATAAATTGTGTAAATCACGACAGTAAAATAATCCATAAATTTTTGACATCTGTCAAGGTTTGACATTTTGAATTGGCGATTGGCGGTAATAACCTCAAACCAATTTTAAGATAATGCTCGATTATAAGGTAATTTGTGTAGGATAAAAAATAATGTGTAAACCACGGCCGCAAAGTGATTTTCTAGGCCTTGAGAAGTGGCCAGGCTCGCCTCTCTCGGCCTGGAAAAATACCACTTTGCCGCCTAGGTTTACAATATACTATTGCAGAAAAACGCAGTTTTGAAGAAGACGTATTATTTTCGCAATAATCGGAACGCTGTTGGCAGGTATTCACTGTTTTTATAGAGAGCGAGAATTTGTCTAATAAAAAAAAGTTACTTAAAAATAGGTAAAACAGGTTAGCAAGTTTTACATTTTTATTTGCAGCGATAAAATAAAGTCACACATTTATAACTGAAAATACTAAACAAAAGTAAAAAATTAAACCGTAAAGAACAGTGAATTTATAAACACAAAACAAAGTCAGTATAGGTAAATCAAAAAGCATAAAAAAGCCTGAAAATCAAAATGGAAAACAGAAAAGATGTAAAATATTTACAATTAAAGGAAAAATAAAACTATAAATAGACTAAGATCAGAAATTAAAACATATATGCAATAAAAAAGTTACCAAAACTTAAAAAAAATAATAGAAAGCAAAAAATAATAGTAACGTTCAAAAGCAAAAATACAGTAACAAAACATATATACTAACTAGAAAAAAACAATAAATATGTAAAATGTGTGATCAAAAAAAAAAAGAAAAAATCAACAGAGTACATAATTTGATAATGTAAGAATAAACACAAAAAAATAACCAATAAAAATAATTTGTGGTTAAATTAAATAAAAAATATTTACAAAACAAAAAAGACAATGATGAAACAAACACAAAATCATGATAAATGACAAAAAGTTTAAAAAAATATCAAAACCTAAAAACTAAAAACAGAAGAGCTAAGGTATATTAAAGAAGAGCCAGTACACAAAACATTAAAATCAAAATAAAAAATAAATAAAGTTTAAAAACTATAAAGTGAAATGTGAATAAAATAATTTATTGTTTTGTTCATTATATAGGTAAAACTAAAGTTTGTATAAATTATTGTTAATCAAATTATATAAAAAAAGAGCCTGTACAAAAAACATTAAAATCAAAATAAAAAATAAATAAAGTTTAAGAACTATAAAGTGAAATACGAATGAAATAATCTATTGTTTTGCTCATATATAAGTAAAACTAAAGTTTGTATAAATGATTGTTAATCAAAGTATATACCTAAGAAATAATAAAAAAAAATTGTAGAATAGCTTAATAAACAATTTAAATAGACAATAATTTTATTATATCTAATCATTTATTTGTTTTTAAAAACTGTAACCGTTATTGTTGCGACGTTCTTTATCATCTACTGGCAATATATAAACAGCATTTTAAGGTTTATATATTGCGATTTTGTGATTTATTTGAGGTTAAAGTACGACTTCTTTCTGTTTAATTATTTTTCACAATTAGTATGCAAAAAGTTCTTGCACACTGCATTTTCAAGCGATATAGAAAATGAATATATGTTAAATTTATAACAAAATAGAATATATGGTTATTGTCAGAAATATTTATATATTTAGTGAGTATTATGTGTTTGACAAAAATTACAAAATATGCTAATGAAAACACATTTTAGCAAAAATCTCTTTTCTAATAATGTCAGGTCAGGTCAAATAATTTTAGCAGTTATTCAGCTTATTGGTATTATTCAGGCTTTATTCAATATATGCTGTAGAATATATTAATACCTAAACTTTCGTCTGTTGCGGTTTTGCTACTTCGTTTTGCAGATGTAAAAATCAAATTATGTCAACCAACATCAGGTTTTAGACTCCTGTTGTACTATCATGTTAACTAAAGCATAAATGATTACGCAAAATAAACAAAAATAATGGATAATCCTCACTCACCGCACTGATTTACCGAAGTAGCCAACAAAATTGTAAAGAACTGTTAGACTAATTTTTATAACAAACCACATTTGATTTTACACAAACTACAAGTAGCCATAGTTTTACATTCACTCAAAGAAATAAAAAGTAGTTTTATTCAGATTTTGGCACTAATAACCGCCACCGAACTGTATACTATAGCTATTCGGGGCTTTCTGTTGTAACACGCGGTTAAAAGATCGATAACGACGTCGCAATGACGTCAAGGTGGTCCAAATCTGCTCGTCGAGACGCTAGCGCGATTTTTAAAAAATAAAAAAAACTTTTCAATTTCGTTCTTGCCACTACCACTTCTACTAAGGCTTTACAAAAAGCTTTGCTACCAGGAATTCCGGTGAAGGTGCCGGAGGCAAACAATTTAAAAGCCAAAGCGGTCATTTCTACATAATAAATGATCAAAGAAATATACCGTCTGTTTATAAATACATCTTTTTTTATAAAAACCACTAAAAAATTGATAATTTGTTAGTCTTCAGGTATACCTAAGTATTTGAATCTCTTTCGATCAAGTGTAGAAAGATTAACATATTTATGCATAACTAAATATTATACAATTTTACACTATCCAGTGGGCTGTTTAAATAGAAATCGACTATTTTGTTTTAATTATACTAAAAATATTGTTCAAAATACAAAAAAAATGCGTTGATTATAATTGGAGTATTGTTGTGCCTCATCGCGATTTTTCATTTAATTCGCATGAATTTTTTTTTAAAGATTGGAACTTTGTAACTTTTTAACAAATAGTCACATTGTTTGAGTCAAAACATGTTTTTGTAAAAAATAAAATGATAATTTAAAAAAATTTCTTATAATTTTTTGATAAATGCAATTTTTCAAAACTTAGTCGAATTGAAGATTGACACTAATAAAAATTTTAAGATTTTTTTTTCTTTTTAAGGCATTTATCTAACTTATTGTAGAATATTACTCAAAATTTTTTGTTTTGCAATCTTTTTTTCAATATAATTAATTTTAATAATATTTTAGCAAAAAATGCATTAAAAAAATTTCTTTAGATACTTGTCATTAATATAAAGATTGTTTTTAGTTATTCTGTGTTTTTAATGTAAATTGTTTTATATTATTTTATAAAATATACTAATAATAATTACTACAGTAAAAGTTTTATGTCGTAATTAAACAATTCTTTATTTATGTTTAGACACTGAATACATTATTAAAAGAATAACTTGAATTATTGAATACAGTATTAAAATTAAGTAAACATAAAAATAGTTCAAAAGCGCAACTTTCATATTCATAATTTTAAACAAAAGGCTTATAAAACCAAGTTCAATCAGCCCAAATACAAAATTCAAAACAAAATTCAAATTTCATTTTACTGACGATATAAATGAATGTGGCCAAGAGGCGTTTCGGTGCCATATTGTTTAAAACGAAATTGTTTCAACAATTGCAAAAATATGTTATTTTCTAACCTGATATTTTTTTTTTACACTTTTTATTAAAATTCACATAGAAAAAGTTTTAAATGTTTTTTCGATAAAGTTAATTTTTTTGGAAATATGAATTTTAAAAGGTTAAATTTGAATAGTTTTGACCCATAAAAAAAATTATATATATATATGAAAATTCTTTGGGTTTCCGGGTATTCATCGGCGTGGAATTCTTGGTTGATTCATTTCGCAGCCCTCCCCAAAAGAAGAATTCCACGTGGATGAATACCCGGAAACCCAAAGAATTTTCATCAAGCACCCGCAAAAACCTGAAGATTAACATATATATATATATATATATATATATATATACTAGCGGACCCGGCGAACGAACTTCGTACCGCCTAACAGTCAATGAATGTCGTGTTACTTTTTAGCTGAACTGATTTAGGCTTTGATGAACGTAAAACAATGATACAAAATAATATATTTATATAGATAGAAACAAACAAGTATTTTATTATGATGAATGATGATGAAAACATACATACAGAATGAAAATAAAAATAAAAAAAAATAAAAAGTAATAATTAAGTACTTCAAACTCATGTCAGAAAAAAATTATTGAAAACTATGTTGTGCAGATTGGGGAAAAAAATAAAACTCGGATTAATTCATTAATAGGAATTTTATTCAAGCACTTTGTGGTAAACGACATTCTTTGTTTTTAGGTCAGGCGCAAGAACAAATAAAGCGGATGGTTTGTCGACACGTGAGCATGCCACGTACAATTGACCATGAGAAAAACATGCATTTTCTAGATTGAGGCCACAAATAGTCAAGGATTGGCCCTGTGATTTGTTGATCGTCATGGCAAAGGCAAGACGAATCGGGAATTGAATTCGCTTAAACTCAAAGGGCATATCCGTTGAGATCATCGGAATCCTTGGAATAAGAACTTCCTCATCTTTAAATTTTCCTTTAAGTATCGACGCGTGCAATTTCTCGCAAATAATTGACTCGCAATATTCCGTTGCCTAATTGCATTACGGCTTCGCTGGGAAAGATTAGATCTTCTAGGACGCGGCATTGTTATTAAAATGTGCACTCGCATAAAACCACCAAATATAATAACAGTGCCTGAACTTTCGAGACATAGACAATAGCTCAAAGAGTATATAACTACTACGTATGAATATCTTATCAAGAAAAATGATAGACAACCTATAAAAAGACATTTACACTTTTGTTAACCTGTAGATTTTTCCCCTTAATCTTATAACCTTTACCAACTGATTTTTTATTCCCTAAATTCCGTTCCTTTCCGATGATTTTATGTTTTTACTGTAGAATAAATCTTAGGTATCATTTTCGGGAATTAAAAACAAATATAACAGTACCTGAACTTTGTAGACATTTTACAAAAAATAAATTTCTGAACGCACACATAATGTCTTCAGAAAAAAATAAAGTTGTGGCTTAAAAGTCTCAGCAACCAGGCCATAAGCTCCAAAAAATAAAAAAATAGTTGTTACACTATTTGACAGGATTGGACAACAAATGTTTGACATGTAATAAACAAATCAGCATCTATTGAAATGATTAAGTATTCATTACACATATCGAGTTTTCATTGTTTTTAAGATGTATTCTGCTATTCGGGACGGAAACAAATCCAACAAATCAAAAACCATGGCAATCGGTCCAGCCGTTCTCAAGTTATAAGTGTTGTAACAAACACGACTTTCTTTTATATATATAGATATATTGCTAGTCTGGGTTTTATCAGCGTCTCGTACAGTTTGTCAATTGTGTTCAGTAGACAGATCGGTCTCTAACTGTCTTCTAATGTTTGTCTTTTCACCTGAATGAAAAAGTTTTGAAGTTATTATTTTTTTCTCTTTTAATGTTTTTGGCTTGTAAGTTCCTTTAATAAATCTATTTAGAACTTCCACCTGCTTAAAAATGACGGTAAGGTTTTATTTGAATCGGAATCTTTTTTTATCAGTTCTTACTCGCCAGTCTAGGGTTATCAGTGCTGTTTTCCCATTTTCTTTACCTTTACTTTTGCGTATCTATTCTTACTGTTTTGGCTTCTAGCGCTTTGCTATTTTCTTCGCTAAAATTTTTGCTGTTTGAATACCGATAATTTTCGAACATCTAACTTGTGAATTGAACGTTTTCTTCCTCTCTGGCGGGGATGTAAAAAACCTCGTCGTTATTTGTGTCTCTTGCTGACCTGCTTTTTATTTGCGTATAAGAGTGCGGAGTACTGTCTCTTCTACTAAATGGGTTTATTAACTCTCCTGTTTCTTGCGTATCTTTTCGATTATCATTTTTTTCCTGCTTCCACTTGTATGCTGACGGTCTGAGGGAGCCTCGTTGCCTACTTGCTTTACCGACCGAACTAGAGAATCTAAAGACCCTTGCTTCGTAATCTCATTATCTAGATTTGTGCTCATATTTATATTTGTTTAGCCAACTATCCCTCAGAGTTTGCCCATTTCTCCGAGGATTGGTGTTTCCCTTTGTCTGTCCTCTCAGCCAGAATCTCTTCGGCTTGGATAACCCTGCCAGTAGCTACGCTACCGCCGCAGCTACTTCCGTTAGGCGAAGACACCGTAGAAAGAGATCTATCTATTTACATTTTTTGTACTAAAATGTTTTCCGTTACTGGAGAAAGTTTTATTCATAGTATACAGTGCCAGGAATGAAAACACGCGAAATGTGCAGGAATTGAACGTAAAACTAAAGTCTATGTCTGTTACTTGTGTAATTTTTTTTATTAAAGTTATATGTATTACTTTATTACTTTCTTTTATTTTTTCACTTCCAATTTGCATAAATTCTAAACAATTTCATCATGCTTATATTATCCAGTCATATTTTATTTATTAGGGACTAATATAAGCAGATTTGTTTTTTTATATAACTGTTATTTTAAAAAAATTCTAAGCAATTGTGATCTATTGAAATTGTTTTTCTCAAACACAGCGGTCTGATGATATTGTTTACTTTTTATCGCACCGTCTATTCGTATTCTTAAAATTAAGAAACTATTGCCATATTTTTTTACAATGCTCATAATACCCGATTTTACCCTATCTAAAATATTTACAAAGTTAAATTTATGATGCATAAAATATCACATTTTAAAAAACACCAAGAAAAGTATATGTACCTATTTTATTTAAATCCTATCGACTACACCAAGCTCGTTGATTGTCGATATCATTAGTCAATAACAATATCACTTAAAAAAAGTGAGAATGTATGTACTACCAATCCTTTTCTTAAAAACAAACGCTAAAATATGAAAAAATGGTTTAAAAACACAGAAACCCAGACAAATCAAAAATAAAATCATTTTATTAACACCAGAATATTATTCAAACAGTCGAAAAGTTATATTAACTTGTTGGGGTAGCTAGAGTTACTTCAACATAATATTAGAATGCATTTTAATCATATGATTTTTTAAACTAGATTTGTAAATAGTTTGAAGCGGGCACTGTACGCATTGAAATTTCTCTTGTAATTCACATGGAAGATGCTTACGATTGTTATGTCTTCTTAAGTTAATTTTTAAGTTAGTGTTATATTCACACTGATCGCATTGAAATGTTTTTTGTAATTCACTTGGAAGATGTCTTATATGTTTGTGTCTTTGTAAATAACTGTTTTCTGTAGTACTGAATTCACACTGATCACATTGCAACTTTGGTTGTTCTAAAACTTCTGAAAAATGTTTTTTATTTTTATGAGTTTTGAGGGATCTTTTGTGTCTAGAATTATAGTCACACTGATTGCATTGAAATCTGTGTTGCAGTTCGTTTGGAAGATGCTTGGAATTTTTATGCCTTCTAAAGTTACTGTGATCAATGGTATTATATTCACAAGCACAACATTGAAATCTTTGTTGTGAGTCAGTTGAAAAATGTTTTGTAATTTTATGTTTTCGTAAGTTACTGCTGCTGATAGTATTATATTCACACTGATTGCAGTAAATTTTTTTTTGTAAGTGATAATGTTTTCTATTGTTATGCTTTCTTAAGTCAGATATATGTACAGTTTTATATTGACAGTGTTCACACAGAAACCATTTTTTCAGTCCAATTGGTAAATGTTTTAGATTTATATGTTGTTTTAAATGATGTTTGTATTTAGTTATATATTCGCATTGCTCACATTGAAAGCATTTTGAGAATTCCCTTGTCGCATATGTTTTTGGATTTAAAGAATTTTCATTGGTCGTATTATCTTTTAGTGCAGTGATTAACTGATCATATACATCAAAATTACAATTGTTTTTATGAAAATAATGCCATACAGTCGAAAAACTACAGACTTTACAACGGTAGCAACGTTTTATAATAGCCTCATTAGAAACGTTGTCAAATCCACAATTATGATCAAAATAACAAGTTTTTCTATAAGTTGTATATTTGCAGAAACAACATTTATAAAATTCTAGTGAATCAAAACAAGAAAAACTACTAGAAGAACGACAAAATTTTGAAGCAACAAGCATTCTAACCACTTAAACACCAATTTAGACTCCACTGACAGTACTGACACTATAGCACACCGGCACCTTCGCTTTGCCAATGAAACTTTTGGGGACAGGAATTGAAGTCACAAGGTTCGGTAACCTTCACGAACTTATATTTGAATCAGCTGAGACATTGAACTTTTGCGCTACTTTGCTGTTAGAGGTGTTAGGTATTTTTTTACCAAGTCTAGCTTACCCTTATTGTATTATTCTAAATGAATATTGTATTATTCATTTAGACACGTAAATAAAATTAAAGAATATACAAAGGAAGTTCATATTAAAAAATTAGTATACAAAATAGTACAAGAGTTCCTCTCTCTTTGCACATCTCTCTTTGAGAGAGTGAGGCCACACTATTCAAAGAATTAACAGCCGAAGCAGCAGACTTAACATTTATAATACTATGATTTATGGATGTGAACTCTGCTGCTTCGGTCGGGAATCTCCCGAATAGTATAGCTTTACAATGTAGCGTTGTGATTCAGATGAATTCGACGCAAAGTAAAGTTCAATGCAATGTCAAACTGTTTGTTTTTTTTTGTGTTGCATTTGTTATTGTTAAATTAGGATATGTCAGAATCCTCGTTGGATTTGTGTCAGA
This sequence comes from Lagria hirta, assembly GCA_947359425.1. Classification (NCBI taxonomy): domain Eukaryota; kingdom Metazoa; phylum Arthropoda; class Insecta; order Coleoptera; family Tenebrionidae; genus Lagria; species Lagria hirta. The sequence continues at coordinate 8,115,857 of OX375801.1, read as the reverse complement.
GCCGTGTGACGTTAGTCTGTGTTAGAATCTTATGAACCGATTTCAAGATAAACTTGCGTTTGACGCAATTTGCGTGGTTCGCACAATTTTGCGTAATCCAGTTGCAATTATCGTAAGTTCATCATTTCAAGTGCATAAATGTCATTCTGGCACCAGACAAGCAACTTTTATGCGCATCACTTGACATATCTGTCATCTTGTTATTTGAAATATGAAATCATCTAGTAAAATAGCTACTTGTGATTTTACTTCTTTTTCTTTATTACGTCTATATACAAGTTTCACCTTAAGAAGTACATTATAAACTAAAGGCAACGGTTCATGAAGAGGTTTATCCCCCTATATTGAGGGGTGGGACAGCTATCTGCTTCTTACTCTACAAAAAGTAAGAGGTAATACCTAAATGATGAAAAAAGGTAAAGGTAAGTATCAATAAACATTTTTTTATCCTTCACCAACTCAAAATGAAGTTTTCTCGTCTCTCGACAGTCGAAAAAGTACATTATTTTTAGACTAGCCGAGAAATGATGTACTTTCTCCGCTAGCCGACAAAAAAAATCTGATTTTCTCCGCCAGGCGTTGCTGTTATAAGAAAAATTAAAGCTAAATAAACGGTTGAACAGTCGTCACGCACCAATGACACTCTAAACGTTCCATTACTTATGAGCAGTGTTGAAATTTTAAATCACATTTATTAAAAAACTACTTTTGTGCAAGATAAATTGTGTAAATCACGACAGTAAAATAATCCATAAATTTTTGACATCAATCAAGGTTTGACATTTTGAATTGGCGATTGGTGGTAATAACCTCAAACCAATTTTAAGATAATGCTCGATTATAAGGTAATTTGTGTAGGATAAAAAATAATATGTAAACCACGACCGCAAAGTGATTTTCCAGGACTTGAGAAGTGGCCAGGCTCGCCTTTGGCTCGCCTGTCCATATCTTCTCTCGGCCTGGAAAAATACCACTTTGCCGCCTAGGTTTACAATATACTATTTTAGAACTTATTTGTTGCTAATAGATTAAACAATATTGTTTATATAAAATGAGTTTACGTTTCCTAGGACATAAAATTTCACAGACGCTAAAATTAATGTGTTTGTAAAACAGGTGAATAAAAGAGGAGGTGTTTGTTTGGACCCTTAACAGGGGCCAACATGAATCAGTTTTACCGCAATCAAGCTTGAGAGCAAGTGATGAATGCAGTCAACGCCATTACTTCTACCAGAGGAAGATTAAAAAGTCTGAAAAAAATTTTCAGGACTTCAAAATTGAAAAAGAAGGTCAAAAGTTTAGACGCGGCCAAAATGAGGCACACTCTAGCTTAACTTCTATTGATGAAAAAATCATCCAATTTATTGGATGCAAACAAGATAAGATAACATATTAATATGCGAGATCTTTAAGAGTTCTTGTTCTCCATCACTATCCCTGCTATCATCACTAAAAACGTCTTCCGAAACAACAAATATCATTCCACGAGCCGCGTTAAAACCCGTCATTTTACGTTCAAGATGAAAACAAACTGTTACGTGTGCACGCAAATAATCTGCGCCAATGCCGGCAGTAGACGCAATTGGTTGACGCATTTTGAGTTTTTTGTAAATTAACTTTTTGTACTTCAAATTGCACACAGGTCAAATCGCATCTTTTGCGTGGCCTTGTTGATTTGCGTTAACCCAACTATGAAATAAAATTGGGCCATTTGTTGGTGCCTGTATTAGAACCTTGTTCAGTTTGTTTGTGTTAGGATTCTTGTTGGTGCCTGTATCAGAGCCATGTTAAGTTAGTCGGCGTCAGAACGATTGTTTGTGACTACGTCAGATAACTTTGATAATTATATGATATAAAATACTTGTTGATTTAAGAGTTTTTATTTAAGCTTACATATCTGCTTTTTATTGTTTTATCTTATTATGTACTATCAGGATCACGTTATTCGTGTGCCTGTCAGAGGCGTACTGCCTCTGTTTTAGATTTTTGCTACTGATGTAGACGCTAGCTTGTCAGGATGGCCGTGTAACTTGACTGATTTGGCTGAGAACCTTCCGAACAGTGTGGCTTTACAATGTAGCGTTGTGTAGACGGGTGCTGAAAAATAAAACAGACGCGAGAGTGTTCGGATAGACTGGGGAGGTCTGAGGGATTTGTGAGATTAGCGGTGTAATGATTCCTTAACATATATTTGAATTTTTGCGCCTTTTAATTGACAAGTGACATTTAGTTTGGCAAGTGACGTCTAGTTTGACAGTTGAAATTTTAAAAGTGACAGATGAAATTTATATTGACGGACCTACAAATATATTCTATAAGTTTTCAACAATATACGGACAGTTTATACAATCCGACACAGAAATAATGAATACAGAACCAACAAAATTCAATGAAATTTACACACATGAGATTCATATTGGAGAGACCAAGGTCACTCACAATGGTATTACTGCAATTGTACATAATAAATGAATAGCATATTTCAGCAGGCACATCTATCTATATATATAAAAGAAACTCTGTTAGTTACTCCACTTATAACTCAAGAACGGCTTTACCGATATGGTTGAAAATTGGTGAGGTGGTAGTTTAGAGCCAGGAGAATGCTATAGGATACTTTTTATTCCAGAAACCACCCTCTAAAAGAAGGGTTAAATCAAAATTAGAATTGCGATGTCGGAAACGTTCGGTGAGGCTCGGCAAATTACCGTTCCAAATAAATAGATCCACTCCCCCACCACCAACCAAAGTCGGACCGTGCGTTTACATGTAAAGCCGGCCACTGACCGCAATCGTACTGCGGCGTTGAATCTTGGATCGTCAGTGGCCGTCTTTAATCGTCTTCCATGAGACAACTTCCCATATAACAACTTTGGGTGAAAGTTTGTATGGAAAATTATGATGACTGGATTTGAATGAAAAGAATAGAATACTTTTTATTAACAAAGAGATAAAAAGAGGTGGGATAGGAACAAAAAATGACAAGTACCAATATTAGTATGATTTTCAAAAATTTTGGATTGTTTATTTTAAAAATAATATCTATGTTTAAATCCGAAATTTTAGAAGTAAAATATTATCATTCCTTGATAGGGCGGAAAGAGGACAAAATGTCTAAAGATTGATGTCGTTTTCATAATTTTTCCCATAAATTGCCTAAGTTCTCAAAAAAAAATAAATAGGTACGTTTCCTGCTTTCTAAAAAATTACTCTTAGGAGTATAAAAAGAGAGTGTTCTAGAGATAAAAATGTAAGAAAACGATATGGGTATTTTCGAGGAATTTCAGATCTTTGATTTTGAAAATGATATTTAAGTTAAAGAGGGTTGTAAAATGAATGTGATAAAGGTAATAAATGTGAATAATTAATTTGGGTATCATTTTTATAGTTTTTGGGGTCGTTTATTTTAAAAATCTATATCTATTTATGACCGATTTGGCTGAAAATTGGTGGAGTGGTTGTTTAGAACCAGTAGCCTAACAAAGAATATTTTTTATCCCATTCCGTGTGATGTAACAAACAATATAAAACGTAAACGCATCTGACATATAATAACAAAACAAATGACAAAAAAAATAAAAAATAAAATAACAAAACTAAGGCGGAACAAAGTTCGCCGGGCCAGCTAGTATATACATAAAACAAGATAATAAACACAGGAAATCAATTGAGACAAACACATAAAACAACCTCACGACACAAACATCACAATAGAACAATTGTACACAAATAAGAACTGAATGGCATTGTGGTTGTCAGATTTTACTGCAACGAAATGACGGGCAATTGTTTGCAAATAACAACTTACTAGCTGAAACAATGTCGCGAGCACTGAGAGGCGGAGATTCTCCTTATTATTAGTACTTTTAAGTCGTTCGGGCTAAACACAGCAAGTCTGTGAACTCTCCTATACATGATCAGCTAAATATGTACAACTCAAATCCCTGTGTCACTCTGGTGAGAGTCTCTCACGAAGTCAAGGAAACACAGGGCACATCACGTGATGCAAGTAGCTAGGTTAATAATAATGAGATGTTGAAGGATTGGTAGCCCTATCAGTAAGAAAGGAAAGCCCACCGCCTAATCAGAAATGCTCGATGGTCAAAATCCCTACGCAACCTACTTGACAAAGACTCACGAATGAACGATGTCAAGTCAACTACTGTTCAGAAACCTGAAAGTACCCTAATTACCTGATGCCCTACTATTTAATTAAACAGTCCTCAATTAAATCCCAAACAATAATCCATTACCCAATGAACAGTTGGTTGGTCAACGAGATTGTCAGCTGAACTCTGGTTCAACTGATTTCGCCCTAGCAAGCCTAACCCCTAGTGCGGACACGAGCATTCTTTCAGTTAATTCTGAGTAAGAATAACCGAAGGAGTCCATTCAAACCGAAGAACGGTCTGAACCCCTATCCGCGCCTACGACACTTCTAGTCAGTTTGCCTTTCCTGGGTTCCCGAAACGCTAAATAACTGTGCCCACTTGTGCTTAGGCACAGCTCAAAATACCCTACTTGTTCGGAGCTAAGCGACAATCTATTTAAATTAGCTACGAACGTTTTGCATTTCCTCCCTAACAACAGCCAAAATTCTCAGCACGGTAAAGGGTTATAGCCCGCAACTCAAAAGTATAACCTCTCGATTAGAACGGTGTTACTAGTTAAGCGTCATTTACGTAAGTGTTCAACGGACGTAGTTAATTAAGATAACAATGCCATGAGTTAAAATAATATCTACAAATATAATATTACGAAGGGCATCGGTGGCGCCGCTTTGATAAGCAGCACTCAGTCCCAGAACATCCACGGCATTAATTCTAGTGGCTCCTTCTCACAGCCGGAGGTCGCCTCTACGAGGTTCTCGCTGAAAAACAAGGCATTATCTGGTCCAATGGCGCTTGCTTCTCCGTCTCTCGCCGGGTATGACCTTGAAATGATTTCTAAGATAAACACCGGTTATTGAGAAATCTGGATTATTGGAGGTTGTGTGCATTTTCCTATACTAAGCAAAACAAGTATGGGGGAGGGAAAAGGGAGAAATGGAAAGCCTACCTCCTCCGCCTCTCCACGACCGGACATAAAAAGAAGAAATTATTTGAAAAGCACAAGAGGGGGACACATTGGTATCATACGAATACCACATGACGGAAATGTATTGATATTGTTTCAAAATAAATAGATAGGGTTATTCAGTGTGTTCAGAAATTGATCAATACAGAACAAGGTGAAAAAATTAGCTTGAGCGTGATGTAGAGTTTGCTCCATATGATTTAAAGACACCGAAGATTTTATCTGCAAACAATTTTTTATTATTGATTTACTGGCAAGATATAGTTTCTTTGATTTCAAGAGGGCATTTATAGGACAACCTAAATTGTCGAGAACATTATCTCAAGAAACTCACACGTAGAATTATTTACATTTTCTCTAACCAACTCCAGATACACAACAATAACGGTCGTCCGTTAACAATAATAATTAAATAACACCGATAAGATTCCACGGAATTAATATGTTTTCCCTTAAAGCCCCATAATTTAGCAGTAAACAACCCCAATACTGCGGTCTTGCTTCACGCTTCTTCGAATTTGGCGGTCGTACTTCTTTGGGTCGAAATATTTGAGTACCGGGTCATTGGAGCCATTATTAAAGCCCGTTTTCCGCGCCCCCATAAACTTATAGCCCTAGATGAGTATGTAAGGGTCTATAGACGCATAAGGGATGAATTTATAGTTGGATGACCGTATGAATGAACGAATGAACTATTGCGAAAGAACGGATGCTTCCTTAGCAATTAAGCGTTTTATAATTATTGTGCGGTGCATTTGCGTCAATGCAATGACGCAAATGGCACCTTAATATAAGGCGACGCATGTAGCGTCCAGGGGAGTCGAAGAGTTGGAGATGTAGTCGCAGTTATAGGCATAGTAGTGTAGCATAGAGTAATCACAAATAAATCATCTTCATTGGAACCAGCATGTGTTTCCCTTCAACCTATTACATTATTACATGGCGATCCTGCGAAAAGAGACCTGAAGAAACCCTGCGAAAAGAGACCTGAAGAAACCCTGCGAAAAGAGACCTAAAGAAACCCAGCGAAAAGAGACCTGAAGAAACCCTGGGAAAAGAAACCTAAAGAAACCCTGCGAAAAGCAAGCTGAAAATAAAACTGCGAAAAGTAAAGAAGTCCCCAAATAATTTTAGAAGACCCTGTAAGAATCTGCATAACTACAATCCAAAGTCATGGGAGGCAACAATGCATCGAAGCTCAACCAGTCCAAAGAAGAAATTATCATTGCGGCGAACCATAGGGAACAATCCTCGTTTGGCTTAGAATCTATCCTGTGTCTGGTAATAATACTGTTACAATTATTAGGATTTATCATATATTTTTACGAGAAAATATATGCAGATACCATGCCGTTCTAACCACAACACAGTTTGGCTTATTTCGCGAACGCAACCGACATTGAATATATTATTACACAACGCGACTTACACCGAGTACATAAATAACAATTTCTCTAAACAAATAAACTGTACAATTAGCGTACTTATAAATAATAATGGCCGACACTTCAAAACATAATTTCTCGGTAGGCACGTCTATCTCTTCCCACGTTTCATCACTCAAGCCACCGTCCCGGGCGTCCCGCTACTTTCTCCTTCTCCTGCCTGTTTTTTAGAATTGCCAATGTAACCAAAGCAGTCAACAAAAGTCCTAGCTTGACATGACTGATGAGGAAATTAAAAGTAGTTTCCGTTTTTCAAGACTGGATATTACTAGATTAAACATTTCTTTGGGACTACCACATCGCATTGTGACTGAACACAATATAATGAGCATACAGTCAAAGAATTGCACTCTAACCTCACTCTTATCTGATTTGCAAAGTTAAATGTCAAAATAAGGGCGCCTTAAATAAAAACCTCCTTTCCTGTATTTACATTAAATACAGGCGGCCTGTATTTTAATAAAGGTCGACTTTTAACGGCGTGCATTATGCGCTTGCGTACATGTCAAAATAAGGGAATCCCTTAATGAAGGAACTTAAAATCTGCTTTGCAATAACTCTCTATTTGAGGAAACTAAAAGTGTGCGTTACAAAAAAAGTGCTGATAGGCCAACAATCAGAACAGAAGAGGTGATAGTAAATGTTGAGCAACGGATACGTGATGCACCACAAAATTTTTGCGCTATGTTATAAGAAGTTTTGAGAAAAAATATTCAGCTCAAATTATTAATAAATTTTTCAATCATTAGAATTTACAGCATAAATTATTTCAAAGCGGTTAATCAACAAATTTAACAAAAATTTAAAATTGACAAAAAGCTAGTGCTTTGATTTTGTTTTTCACAATTTCCCCCTATCTAGATAATTGTGGATCACACGGATATTTTTTAATTAGAGGTTTGACATTTTACCATAAAAAATGACTGACAGAAATGAAAAATGCTTGGCTGCAGGCACAATTTTAGCTCACAGAACAGCGAGTGAGCGTGAACTGCTGAACTGTTTTTCTCTGGTTGACAAGTGACAACCTGCTGATAGCCTTACAGTTTTGACATCAAGGTCATAAAGTGACAAGTGACAAATGGTGTGAAATGCAATGTTTTTCTTGCTTTTGTGATATTTAGTACATTTTTCTAAGCGTAAGAAGTACAACTTTCCGACCTCCAAAATTTTCAAACCAACATATTTAGCGAAATTATTATAGTCATTTTTAAGTACACCAGAGTCTGCTCAGATAGAAATACAGACTTATTTTTTGAGATAAGTGTGTGCAAAGTCTAAATTGAAATGCTTTTCAAAGAAGCCAGCAAATGTTTACTATCGACCCCTAATTATATTTTTGACGAAGCTTGTCTTGACGTTTTAAACAACTGCAATGAAACTACTACAGTATGGGGGCAATATACGGAGTGTCACAACTGTAATTATCAGAAGTATGCAACTCTAGAACCGAATGCAAACACATCTATCTTGGTTAATACGAGATATCCTCTAGATCTGTATTTTAATGTAGGAGAGAAAAATGTATGCAAGTAAGTAAAATGTACGCTTATTTTTTGTTTTGGTTTGGTTAATTTTGTTTTAATGAGGGATATGACATGTGTTTAGTTCACCGGTTCCCATCTATAGAAATGTTATTCAAAAGCAATTGAAAACTTTAACATTTTAAAATTGTAAAAGGCATATTTTTAACAAAGGTTTTCATATAGTATAATATTGTACAATGAGCAAGAAATAATATCAATTTCTCACGAGTATGAAATTTTGCTCGTGATTCATACCTACTGGTCATTCAACGAGTGATTCCTACGATTCATTCAACATTAGTCGCACATTATACTTTGTCCACAACTGCAACATCTTCTACCGGGCACCTTTTAATGATTACGTTGGTAAGATATTTGAATTCAATTTATTGAAACATATTTCCCATGACACAGAAAATAGGGGTTGAAATGGTTTTTAACCATTACTCTTAAACAATTTATTTGATAAAAAAATTTTTCAACATCTATTGTTGCAACTTAAAATCTCTACAACTTAATTTAGTAACTATTTGTCGTAGAACTATAAATAAAAAAGTTATAAGCAAAAATGTTCAGAAATTTGAGAAAAAAATTTATATTTTTCAATATAACTTTTTTTTATCATTTTACGAAAAAATAATATTAGACCATTTTTGTAGATTGTTTTTTGAGAAAAAACTTTTATACGCAAAGTTTTACAGCGCTTTGAAGTGAGTACTATTTTTCAGCAGTCTTAACTATACATTATATCATAATGGAGGCGCGTTTTTTTACGTGGTATTCCCAATAGGCATAATCCACGGTATAATCCAATTAATTATTAATAATATTGCAAAATTAATAATTAAAAAAATTATAATAACAAAATTTATTATAATTTTATTAGTACACACGTATAATATATATTTACTATATTAATAATATATATTTATTTACTATAAAATAGTACTATTTTTCAGCACTCTTATACATTTATATATATGTACAGTTAAGAGTGCTGAAAAATAGTACTCTTTTCGGAGCGCTGTAAAACGTCAGCTATTGACTTAATGAAAAAATGTTGCGTATAAAAGTTTTTCCTCAAAAACGAATAAAAGTTGGTTATTTTTATAGTGTTTTGAGATCTACATAACAAATAACACAAATTTGTTATTACAAATTTGATTTTGTAGATATTTAGTTTTATAACCTGAAGATGACAACAGTATGATTGTCGAAACGAGTCGTGAAGAATAATAATAAAATTATTAAATTAAGAGAACTCGGTTAACATTTTTACTAAGTAAATTTTAAAATGCGTCGGTCCAAATTTTATAATTCTAATTTAGTTAATATAATGGACTTTACCAGTGATAGTGAATGTAACAGTTGACTATCAGTATCATAATCAGTTGATTCAGTTTATTGAGAAGCTAGATCTAATTTGGAAAATTCAAAGGTTTTAAATTCGAAAAAATAATCGTACAAATAAAAAAAATATTTTACAAAATTAGACCAACTGCTTTTTCAATTAGACCAACTGTTTTAAGTTTTAATTTTTGACAATTGACAACTTTGACAAGCGATCTTAGTTTGAAAACAGCGAAATGCGCATGCTAACAGATTTCCACTGGCACCAACATAACAAAAAAATTGGTCAAGTAACCCTGGTTAGCTTAACCCTGTTTTATAGATTGAACTATTCATGGGAGTACATAAACCAGGTTAAAAATTAAACGAGCTTAGTTAATCTCAGTTTTAACCCTGAATTGAAATACCGGGTCTAAGAAAGCCACAACCTGATAATACTGGCTAATGTAATTTTTTTCTTTAGGGTTGTACGTAACATAGTGTATCTTGACTACAATGTTGAAAGTTTGACTTGTTTAAGTTGCTAGTCGAGTAAAAAACCTTGAGCAATAAAAATTTCTATAATTTTACTAAAGCAAAGTAGATAAAATAGTGTTTTACACTTGTTTAATAAGACATATTGTCACACTTGTTCTATTAAACATTGCACGAGTGTGACAATACATTCAATACAACGTCTATTAAAATAGCATAATGATATGCTATGATCTACGTCACTTCTTATTAATGATTCTATTTTCTCAAAGATAGTTTAATAATGGATCGTATTATTAAACTGATTTTAGCAACATTTTTTGCATTGGTGACAGCCGATAGTCATGTAACACTTTGTAATTGCGACTTTCACGTTCATTGAAGCTGCTAAACACTTTATTATAGTAACCTTTATTTTATAAGATTATATGGGTCCTGTAAAAGTACCAGACGGCAGATAATCGTTTTGTTGCATTGCCAAAGGGCGGTAAATATGTATAAATTATGACCAAATATGTATTTTTTAGGACAATGACTTTGTTCTATGAACATTACCGTTATGGTTGGAATCTTACGAACAAATGCTCAAAAATATATATAAAGGATCCTGCAGATAGTGCCTATTTGCGTAAGTCGTAGCTGGATTTTTAACAAGCGTTTGAATGCTTTCATTTTGTAGCCATCTTAACTGCTTTTATAGTTCTTTTCTGCTTTGGAACATTATGGTACATGGTGAAATGTATTTATAAAAATTCAGATCGTGTACGAAGTTTTTTCACTTGGCATTCTGAAATAGAAGATGTATGAAATGTAAATATTTTGTAAATTTAGCAAACTAATTTTTATTTATTTTTATTAGGATTTGGGATCATCAGCTGGTACACCTCTAGTCATTGAAAGAGCTCCGACAGTTCGAAAGCATCCTCATCGCATTAAATCTATTGATATATTTAGAGGTCTCTGTATAATGATAATGATTTTTGTTAATTATGGGGGCGGTAAATATTGGTTTTTTTCTCATTCTGTATGGAATGGTATAACAGTTGCTGATTTGGTTTTTCCATGGTTTTTGTGGATTATGGGCATTTCTTTAACAGTTTCACTTAATGCTAAGTTGCGAAGGTCTGTTCCACGTCGCCAGCTGGTGATTGATGTCATGCGACGATCATTTATTTTAATTTTGCTAGGAATAGTAATCAATTCTAATCAGAATTTGCAGTCTATCGCCTCTCTTCGGTTTCCTGGAGTTTTACAAAAATTCGGTATTACCTACTTTATCATTGGAATATTAGAAATTACTTTTACCAGAAGAAATGATATTGAGGTGCGAATTGATTTATACATACTAGGTTTTTTTAACTTACTTTTTATTATGTTTTAGAATTCTTCATATTTTCTTGACATTGCTATGGCATGGCCACAATGGCTTTTTGTTTTGATTGCAATAATTATACACACTTGTTTGACTTTTTTTGTCGACATTTCTGGGTGCGGAAGAGGGTATTTGGGGCCTGGTGGACTTGATGATTATGGGAATTATTCGAACTGTACAGGAGGCGTGGCTGGTTACATTGACCGCTTCATATTTGGCCAACATATGTATAAAAGTCCTGTTTTCCAGAAAGTATACGAAACAAAACTTGACTTTGATCCAGAAGGTAATGTGTAAATAAATCACTATTGAGAGAAACGATCAAATTATATTAAATTGACTATACAATTCATATCGTTGTGAACCGATAAAAATCTTGCCACTTTATTATATTAGTTAATCCATATAATCCAGACATTCAACTTGCATAGAACATGAATCAATTATTAAGTCGGTACTATTTCTCGATTTAAAACTAATTGGAACATGTCGCACACTTAGAATAAAACTCAAAAAGATACATTCTCAGTAGACAACAAAAACGTATTTTTACTTTTGTCTTAGTAAAGTGTTCCAGCTCAATATTATTTTGACTCACAAAATTAGTTTAAAATACCAGTGTTTATGTACTGATAATCAAAGTTAATTCTTTTTCTAAATAATAAATTTTTGTGAGTTGTTATACTCTAGAGTAAATATGTTTTAAATATTAAAGTAAACGTTATTTACAGTTGAAACAGTTTTATTTCAACATTTTGAGTTAAACTTATACTTATAATAGTATAGGATCCCACTATAGAACCACCTTCACCGAGCTGGTTAATGGATGAAAAGTATTTTATATTCAATTAAATATGTTAATAAATGTATTGCAATTGGGTTGTCGAAAAAATTTCAGTCTAGAATATGATTAATTAACAATTAAAAATTTTTTTTTTCATCTATTGCACCGGTTTGGTTATTAGACAAACTCCATACCAATCGAAAGTTAAAGCCTATAGAATATGCAAACGTTAGGTTGACTATTTTTTTCCCGTCACAACTCTTGCGTAGGCAGTAATTTGCACCGATCTGGTTAATGAATAAATTATATAAAAATAAAGATTACTGTATTACAAACACGATGGTATAAGGTTGACTGCAAAAAGTCAGTCCAGAATTCCGGTTGTCGAGGTTTAGAAAATGAAATTTTGCTGCGAGTAAATACGTACGACTGAAAGCTCCCAGCAAGCTACCCCATGCAATAGAAATATATTGTCGCTACAGTTACAAGAATAACGTGCTACTAGTTATTAATTGTTTTAAAAAATGACCAAAAAGTGTTTCTTGTGTAATTTGTATAATGGTGTAATTGATTTTAATGATGAAACTTTTAAAAATTGTTCATTGAAAATAGCTTTTCGAAAAATAAAGAACTTCAAATACAATGTTGTTGAACTAAACAATGCGTCACTCGAACTTGTAGGTTATCATACTACATGTTATACAGTAAGTGCATAATAAGTGAACCTTAAAAATTATATAGGATTTAGTTAATTTTCCACCCACATACACTTTCTTAATTAACTTAAAAGATAGTTGTTTTCAAATTAAACAAGAAAATGATCTGATTTCGGTTTTTTTGTAACATAATTAAATAAAGATATTTTCATTCAACTATTCTAATCAAAAAGTTTATGAAGTTTATATTTAAAACATTTTTATTTAATCCCAAAAATCTTTAGTAAATATATATATTTTACCACAATAAAAAGAAGATTTTTTTATTTTTGTTTTTATTTTGTCTGTTAATAATAGAAATAAAGCTCACAAGATTTGTATTATATATGTATTACTATTATCTTTTTATTTACTAAAGATGTTTATATTATTAATTTATTATGTACTTTAATGTCACATAAAATATCCACACATAGGTAATTTATTTCTATATCCCGGGTGGAATATGAAAAACCATGAAAGCTTACATACTTCAACATGAAAGAATAGCCGAGAAATTAAAAACTTATAATATTTAATTTTTAAAAATCAAGCAGTCATAATAAATAATAATCGAATGCATGCGCACCAAGTAAGCTATGGCTATGAGTGTCAGCAGAAGATGTCAAAGGTGTTTAGTACAAAAACACAGCAATTTTAAACTTTTGTTTAAAAAAAAATATGATAACTTTATTTTCCAACATTAAATTTAGAAAAAAAATGTAACTATAGTTCAATTTCAAAAATCAAAGTTAGCTATGACCTGTCAAAAGCTAGATGTCAAAAAGCATTTTACATTCGCTCGGACTAGAGTATTTAGCCAACGATTTTATTTAACGTATAATTTGTTAAAATTAAAAGTTACAGCACCAAAAGTTTTTCATATTCCACCCGGTATTTAATTTATTTATTAAAAAAGATTTAAAAAGCATTCCTTTATGTCAATACTATGTTTTTTATTTCAATATTAAGTATTAGTTTTTTAGTATAGCTATTACTATAACGACAATCTACTATTGCATGGGTATCACCCGCAGAATTATTTAATTTTTTAAAATTCGACAACCGGAATTCTGGGCTGATTTTTCGCAGTCAACCTTATACCACCGTGTTTGTAATAAAGATTTTTATTTTTATATAACTTTCATTCATTAATCAGACCGGTGCAAATTACTGTTCCGAGTTTTATACCTGTTTATACCTGCCTACCTAAGAGTTGTGACGGGAAAAAAATAGTCAACCTAACGTTTGCATATTCTATGGGCTTTATACTTTCGATTGGTATAGGGTTTGTCTAATAACCAAATCGGCAAATATAAAAAAAATTTTGTTCAATTGTTAATTAATCATATTCTGAAATACAACCTAATTGCAACACATTTATTAACATATTTAATTAAATATAAAATACTTTTCATCCATTAACCAGCTCGGTGAAGGTGGTTCTATAATGGGATCTTACACTATAAAGAAATAAAATAAGAAGCTTTTATAAAATCCATTTCCGATGTTTTTGCATTAGGGTAGTATATGACCATAGCGATGACCATAGTAATGTTGTTTATAGTATTTCGGAAATAACTGAATTTCACAATGGAAATTGTCATTTTCAGCTTATTTCAATTTGAGGTTATATTTTAAGTAGCACTGTTGCCACATGTAAAGTTTAAAAATTATTAGAGATGAAAATGGAACAATAGGGAAGAAAATGAAGAATAATGCATTAAAAATATTCTATTTATTGTAATTTGGGCAGGAGACTTAGGTATGCTGCCCCAATTTCTGTTGCGGAAAATAAACCCGTCAAATATTCTTCTTTTTTCTCCTTTTTTTCAACACTTTTCCTCATGAGACGTCTGAGTTTTTACTCCATGTATTAGGGTCTTCTTAAGCTTGTTTTTCCTACCACAGGCTTGTCTTTGGTATTTGTGGATACTATCCGATCTTCTGGCATTTTACTAATAAACAGAAAACGTATAATTTTTCTTCTTTAATCCACTGAATTATAAATAAATGTCTTCTTTACATGCTAATTATTTGATGGAAATACTGACAATTATTTTGTCGTACTTGACATCATTTATTTGAGATACAAAAATTAAAATAATAAATGAGTAAATTTGGCAATGTGGGAGGAAGCAAATGTTTTAGATACATCGACACAAAAAAAAATCTCCGCTACATCAATGAAAAAAATTATAATCGAGCATTATTTAAAAAAAAACTGGTTAGAAGTTATTACCACCATTTCAAAATGTCAAACCTCGACAGATGTTAAAAATTCATAGATTACTTTACTGTCTTAATTTACACAATTTATCTTGCACAATAGCAGTTTTTTTAAATAAGATTAATGTTTCTAAACAGTAAATGTGATTTCAAATTTTACCACCGCCCATGAATAGTGGGACGTTTAGAGTGTTTTTGGTTCGGGACGACTGTTCAACCGTCTAGACTTCATTTGCTTTTGTCAAAGCCCGTTAATTTTTTATAAAGTACCGACACGATTTAAAATTTGGCTTTGGTAACGATTTATTTGCCGCTAGGGCACGCTGTGACAATTCATGTTTATCATCATTTTGACCGTGACTTTGACATAATATTTTTAAATAAAACACAAATGTCATTCGTTACTTGTCAACTTGACACAAAATAATTAAATTTGAATTTTGTTCTTGATTTCAATGTTGGTGTTCTGTTGTTTGGTTTTTTTAACTATTAAGTAAGTATAAATAATATCTTTATAATAAAAATTATGAATTGCCACAGCATTCCCTACCGGCAAATGAATCGTAACCGAAGCAAATTTTAAATCGTGTCGATACTTTATAAAAAATCAACGGGCTTTGGCTTTTGTTTTATAGCAGCGATGTTTGTTTTGAGTTGGTGTAGGATAAAAAAATTATTAATAGATTAATTACTTTATTTTAGTTTTTTTTTTAATATTGTATTAATTGTTTCAGGATTTCTGGGATCTTTTTCTTCAATCTTGATAGTATACATGGGAGTTCAGGCTGGACGAATTCTAAACACTTACCCAAATGTTAAAGACAAAGTTATTCGTTGGATTATTTGGGGTTTGCTAACAGTAAGTTTGAAATTGATATACATGTTAAGATATGATTCTCATAATATCTCAGGTACTTTCAAAATATATAAAACTAAAGGCACAAGTTTGTGCAATATTCGGTAATGAACATTATGGAAGAGCTATGCATTAGTATCGAATTTTAACATTCTGCGTCAAAACCTAAGAATTAACAGTGTGTCTCGTTTCACATAATCAACTAGATGTGACTGATAAGCTCCAATAAGAGTGAAATTTATTTTAAGTTTGTTTTCTTTTAGAAATGGCACACTGCTCTTTCGTGGTTTTTGATTTATAATATTAAAATTTAATATTAATATTATTTATACATAGTTGTTATTTTACCCCACAAAAATTAGAAGATTTGCGTTCTTTAAATAAAAATAAAAGAGCATTATTTTTTCATATTAAAATGATTAATTTGAAGGATTTTTTATCTTGAATGACACAAAAACTTGGTTATTTAGATGTAAAAAAGTACCATAAAAAATGAGCTTTTAATTTTTAGTAATTTTTTTTTAGATTATTTAATTTTTTTTTATTTAAATAACATGTAAATTAGAGAATCTCTTTGTGTTTAAGACACTTCTGTGGAAGGAAATGTAAATTTAGTCTTAAGCTTGAAAGTATTCAGATTCATTTTTTTGTTTAAATCAAATTATAGTGTTCTACATTTTCAAAAATTGTTAAACTTGATTGCGAAGGCGCAAAGTGAAAATAACCAAAATGAGAGAAAAAGAACTACATCAGAGTTTTTTCAAGTCCATCCTAAGTAAGAAAAATTAAATTATAACTCGTATTTCTGTGAAACAAAAAAACTAGGCAAGAGGGTGTCTTTTTAAAATTTGGCGTCGAAGTTTGCGATGAATGCTTAACTTTGAATTGTGAACGTACTTTTACCATCGAATTGAAGTGACAGTTATTAATTTGACATCTTAACTTAATCTCAATTTTAATTTAAGGAATCAATAGTTCAGCACCTCAATGAGATTAAATTAAAAGCACTCGTAAAGCTTATTTGTTTTTTCTTGGCGGCTGCGACGTCACTAACCTGCGCGAACATTGACAGCTGATGGAATAAGTGAGCGCTGAAAATATTCGACCATCTTTTGAACCGCTCAAAATTAAATTTATGTAATTTATGTTATCTAAATTAAATTACTGTGCTAATATGCTGTAAGTATCGAGGTTGTTCTATTTATATTAAAGCAAGCAAGCAAAGTAAAAAATTTAAGATTTAGCTGACGTCTTTAGTTTAGTTAGTAATAGCAAAGAACTACCAATTACAGCTTCTGCGCATGAAAACGTGACCCGCCAACAGATAAGCTCTTGTGTTATAACAAACGAAAAAATTTTAATGAGAAAATAAGGTTTTTAACAAACAATCAAAATGTATTGTCTTCAAGGCGTTTGCGGACTCTTTGAACGATTACGTTATTGACATTCGCCAATATTTGAGAATTATTATTAATTTCGTTAATTTTGGCAAGTATTGCCTGACGCAACTCATTGGGTTATGTAAGCATTGCTGGAAAATCGAGTTCTTTAAATAAGGCCACAAAAAAGTTGCATGGAGTGAGATCTTGAAAGGTGGGCTATGGCTGTATTTTGGGTGATAACTCGACGATCATATAATTTTTGTATCATATTCAAGGTCTCGTGGCAGCAATGTTCTATTAAAAAATAATTGGTCTAATAATTCACCTTTAACTCGGTGGCCGTTACGAAAATAAGATTCCACCACAAACATTTTCTGGTCTTGTCAGAAAATCATTCAAAAATAAAGAAATTGAAAAGTTTTGAAATTATTTTGACATTTAAAGCAATTGTATTAAAAATTATGGTCCGAGCCCAAACTCATAAGCATGGTTAACTATGAAGCCAAATTAAAAAAAAAATGTTATATTTGTCATAATTATACAATTGACATTTACGTTAGCATCATTCCATTTGTAAAAAAATCTAAGAACGTTTGCGTTGAATTATCAGTCACACCAAAACTGGCTAATTTGAATGAACTGATATTAAATTACGTACATAAGACAAGAAAGTTTTTCTTTTATCAACCAGTAATGATATGGTCTAAGAGCCAGTGAACGGATACCTGTATGTATTTGACCAGACCTGGGTTTTTGTACATTGAGGCCCCTATACCTACGGTACATGATATGGGGACTCACTAAGCCCAAAGTGGTGGACGCGGCGAGTGCGCAGGTAAGACAGGTATCGATTTTTGGCTATTTATAAATGCATTTGACCACGTCTGCCGTTTTGATATTTGAAAATATATTATTATTATTAATTGAAAATAACAATGGCAGACCATTATCACGCGTTTAACATTGTGGCTGACAATTTTAAAAATATTAAAAAATTTTTTTTTTTGAAATTTATTGACAAGATCTGTTATCAATATAATTATTTTATTTATTATAGTCTTAAAAACTTATATTGATAACGGCAGACGTATTCATTGCGTATAAACATCAGCAGATAAAAAAATCTGAGATACTACCCGGTCAGATGTTTATATATAACGATAGCGGTTTTACATTAATATAATTTACTTTAATCACTGTATTTAATGAAATTAATATCATGTAGTCTATATACTAAACTTTTAAAGTTGAACGATAAAGAAGGAGATACATTACGAAAATCTTAAATATTAAAGTATACTGCTAAGAACAAAAAGTAATTTAAATTTTTATTTTACTCTTTACATTTATTTATTGAATACAAAATTTAAACGTTAGATAAATAAAAAACAATCATGAATGCTTTACTAAATCAATATGTATATAGGTATATATATTTATTGATTTTGATCTTCATTCATCATCATTATTATTCGAGCCATGCTTATCCATTGAATCAGATTCTGCAAAATTAAACGTAAATTTTAAAATATAAATAATCAATTTTCAAAATATTTATGTTTTAAATCTTACGTTTAATTTTGCAGAATCCGATTCAATGGATAAGCATGGCTCGGACTATATTAATGTCTAAGGGTTAAGTTTGAGTAGCTCTTAGCTAGACTTTGCCCGGACAAATGTATTTGGTCCAAATAAAGGCATTTTATTATTATTATTATTATAAGGGTATTTTTTACGGGCAAGAATCCGAATTTAATTATTTTTTGCATTAATAATTTTAACTAATACTATTTAATTAACTGTTTACATCACTAAGCTTTACATTTATAACACCAGGGCGCTCCACTTTCTGCAGTAGTGCTGCCTCTACAGTTGTTTCTCAATCCCTATACTCCATTTTTTGGCAGAGGCGGATGCGCGCGCATCGGATAAAACCCTAAAGTCTTTAGATGTTAGTAAGTTAAGGACTAGTTTCGCATTAAAAAAAAACACTTATTTTCATTGATTTTGACTTTCTGAACTTGCAATTTCTTTCCAGAAAAAGTAAAATTTTTGGCTCGTGATTAAGCGTCCCACATATAATATAGCAACGTTTGGTGCATTTTCCGGAAACTGCTGCCAATTTAACTGTCAATAGTGTCAGTGTCAATAAATTGCTTAGAATCACATAACCTCACACAAACTCAAGCAAACGTGAAGTGTTTGGAAACCAAAGCAAACAATAAAAAATAGTGAAACAAGCCAGTGGCGTGCAAAAAGTTTGGCTAAAGTGCAACAAGTTTGCAGTAAGCGATGGAAGATGGAATCAAGGTAGTAGCGACCGAACTGAATAACGTCGTGTTAGGAGACAGTCAACTTTCACAGATGTTAATTTTCGATATAAAAGAAGAGCTTAGAAAACGGCATCTTTGAGTGAACGGAAAGGAAGTTGAACAACTAGCTAGGCTAAATGAAATGTTGAATTCCTGGGCGTGACGCGTGACCTACTTGGATTAGTGCTTAACGTGTGTATTTGTGAAATTAAGAGAATAGACTTTCGAGGGGTTGAACCGGGTAGATTCGCTTGACTTCGGTAGCTGAAGCAATCTACGGAGAGCAGAGCTGATGCACAAGTCGAGGCCGAGGGCACATGGTCAGGGAGAAGGAGCGCAAGGCCGAGGGAGGGAGGAAGAGCAAAAGAAAAAAAGGAAAAGGAAAGAAGAAGACGTGAAACTATAAGAAGCAGAAGTCTTTGCAAGCAGCCAAATATTAGTAAGATCACCAAAAGGAGCAAAAAGCAAGGAAGAAACAGATATGAAGTCAGAGTTGGAACTAGTTGTGAACAAACTAGATACATTAATACAAGAGATTAAAATGTTAAGACAAGAGAACAGAGAAGTTAAAAAAGAAGTGGAGGATGTAAAAGAAAAATTTAAAGAGAAAGAAAAGAAATGGGAAGAAGAGAAGGATAAAATTCTGGAGAGGATAGAGGTCTTGGATAAAGAAACAGAAATAGCAGAAAAGAAAAGGAGGAAAAACAACATAGTAATAACAGGAATAGACATAGGAAAAGAGGGACAAGAAAAAATTGAAAAAGAGATAAAAGAAGTGATAAAAACGAAAATAAAATAATGGCACAAAATAGAGAAGGGAAAAGTGCTTGTGGAACTCTATGACTGGGAAGAGAAAAAAAGAGTGATGATAAATAAGAAAGAGCTGAGAAAAACGAGTCAACGAAAAACATCTACATAGATGATGACTTAACAAAGAGGGAGAGGGAGGCTGAAAAGAAACTGAGAGAGATCGCGAAAGAAAAGAGAGGACACGGAATAAGAGCAAAAGTTGGATATGGAAAGATATTCATGGAGGGAAAAACATTCAAATGGAATGAAAAAGACCTAAAACTACGAGCTAGGCTAAAAGCAGCGCTGTTAGTCGAACGAGAAAGGGTTGCTGACGTAGAAGAAGAAGTCGACGACGACAAAGAAAACAAACAGGTCAAAACTTCCAATATTTCTAGACTCACAGATAGAGGAAGCGCTGTTTGAGTGCCGCTAGTAATAGCCGCACTGTTCGTGTATGTTATGATAATAAAGATTAAGCGTTGTTTTGCACTTTCTTTAATTAATACGGAATAAATAATATAATAGAACTAGTAACAATAATAATAATGAATATGAATAATTGAATAATGATTGATTAATAAATGGTTGAATGATGTAGGTCTGAATGACCAATGTTAAACGATTGAATTTGAATGTTTGAATGACGAAAGAAGAATCTTTGTCTTCTCGTGTCCTTTGGTCCAGCCAGCCTCATCCTTTCTTTTACGTGTACGTCACAAACTGAAAGTGGGATGAGGGATGAGGATAGCGCTCTGCTTAAACACGCACAAACAACAGCAAAGACGACGAGTACAGCTTTGCACAAAGACGCTTTGAAGCAAGGCATTCACTTTTAAATACGTTGAGGGATCATTAGAGAAATTGAAACCTCTCGAGTATTCGACAATGATTAAGTGACTTTGAGAAAATCACTCTATTATGTGATAGAAATGAAGTACAAAAAATTGCATATGCTAAGCGACTATTAGAAGGTTCGGCGAGGCAATTTATGAACAATGAAAAGGGTTTGAGAACGTGCTCAAGGCTGAAAAAGGAAGGCGCTCGAAGACGAATTTCAAAAAACAGTGGATAGTTTACAAGTACACCGAGAGTTGAGCAAGAGGCTAAAGAAATCTGATGAAACACATTAAGAATACAGTACAAATGTTGCAGATTGCCGCTCAAGCAAGTCTTGATGTATGCACTGTAATTCAATATATTATTGAAAGTATTCACGATGACTCAATTAACAAAGCAGTGCGGTACGGTGCAAAAGATATTCGTCAATTTAAAGACAGAGTTACACAATATTAACAAATGAAACAAGAAATGTTGAAATTGAAATCACGGTCAAGTGACAAGAAAACTAGTAAACCAGAGCAGAGAATTCAAAACCATTTATGCGTTGTTTTAACTGTGGGGCTGAAGAGCATGTGAGTGCAGTGTGTTCTGAAAAAAGAAAAGGTAAAAAGTGTTTTAAGTGCAGTGAATTCGGACATTTAGCTTCAGAGTGCCGTGCAAAATCTAAAGATGTGTTTGTTGTGTCGCGACCAGAAAAAGAAAGATACCAGAAGCAGCTGGAAATTAAGGATTGTAAGATATTAGCTTTAGGAGGCACACAGGCAGCGATTTAACTTTAATTCGGGTAAGTGTGTAGGAAAAATTAGGCTCACCACCCTCAATAACTCAACAAATATTGTTTAAAGACCTTGGATCTGCAACAAATAATAGTATTTTGTATATCTACGCCACTTCTCAAGGCCTGGAAAATCACTTTGCGGCCGTGGTTCACACATTATTTTTTATCCTACACAAATTACCTTATAATCGAGCATTATCTTAAAATTGGTTTGAGGTTATTACCGCCAATCGCCAATTCAAAATGTCAAACCTTGACAGATGTCAAAAATTTATGGATTACTTTACTGTCGTGATTTACACAATTTATCTTGCACAAAAGTAGATTTTTAAAATAAGATTGACGTTCATAAACAATAGATGTGATTTAAAATTTTAGCGCCTCTCATAAATAGTGAGAGTCTATATAGATTTCATTTTCCTTATAACAGCGACGCCTGGCGGAAAAAATCAGATTTTTTTTCTCGGCTAGCCGAGAAAGTACATCGTTAATAATGTACTTTCTCGGCCTGTCGAGAGACGAGAAAATTTCATTTTGAGTTGTTCTAGGATAAAAAACAATAGGTATGTTGGCTACCAGCATAATAATAGAAGAAGATGGATAAATTAAGCGTGGAATTTCATGTTAAAACCGCTTATCTTGCTTGGTACTGATTTCCTAAATCGCGTAGAGCTTCGTGTTCTACGAGCGTAGTAACGTTTGAACGACGATTCAGACGAAAATTCGTCTCAACAACATCATATATTTAAGATTAGTGTTATTGACGAAAACATTAAAATTGACTTGTCGCAGCTTAACAGGAACATACTCGTAAAGAAATATGTCTTTTAATTTCAGAGTATAAACCAGAGACGTTGCGCGATGTAGGAATACTGACAAAAATTACTTTAAAATCGGACAAACCAGTGGCGTCACGGCCACATAGGTTAGCTCTCTTGAAACGGAAACAAGTTAATAGTTTGATGAGATGGATAGATGAAAGCATTATTGGCTCTTCTATTTCGGAATATGCAAGCCTGGAGGTTTTAGTACAAAAAAAACGTACATAAAAGTCCAGATAATGAAGTTTCAAGTGATACTCGCGATAGTCAAACTACAGAAAAACAAAATACAGAAGAAACAATGGAAATGGATAATGATCAAGTATTGTTTTAAGAAGATGAGAATTTAAAAGAAACAATGAAACCAGATACAGACCTTCAACAGGATGATAATTAAAAGATCTAATGGAACGAAAAGAAACAGAAAAAGATAAAGCAATGGAGCAAGAAATAGATCAGATATCTTCTCAAAAAGATGAGAATTCTAAAGATACGATGGATCAAGAAACAGAAAATGATCAGGCTTAAGTTTTCTCAAAAAAACGAAAATTAGATGATGACTCTTCTGAAAACGAATGGTTGGGGAAATCTTCTGATGTAAAGGAGCTAGACGACTTTTCAGAAAAACAAGAAATTTGTGAATCTTTAACAAAATACGGTTTGGAATCTTCTCTCTTGTAAAAGGTGCAGAATTGGAAGATTATTTACTTACACATAATTTAGAAACACTTGAAGTAAAGGGTCTGCTATCTAACGTTTTTTTTTCAACTAGTGCTTATTTTGTGAATGGTAACACTTAGCTTATGTTTGATTTGACAGATAATTAGTTTTATCCTTCCGTTGAACGAATATGGTTGTGTATAGCTTGAACAACGCTGGGAAATATTGCGACAAATCATGGTAATGTTGCTGAAAGTGTGCGAAAATTGCGTACGGATTTTGGAAGAGGAGAAGCACCGTCAGCTCCGTATGTTCGTTATCTTGTGAAAAAAGTGAAAGAAACTGGCATCCTCATCGATAAACCAAAGCGTGAAAAGCCAAAAACAGTGCGTACACCCGAGAATATTGCTGCTGTGGCAGAAAGTGTGCGTGAAGCGCCATCAACATCAATTCACCGTCGTTCTCAACAATTGAACATTTCGGACATCGAGACGAATTTTGCATAAAGACCTTGGTATGACGCCATACAAAGTCCAATTTGTTCAGGAGTTGAAGCCAACTGACCATCCAATGCGTTTTCGCTTCGCTCACTGGGCCTGCGATCGATTTACAGTTGATGCCGATTTTGCCAAAAAAATCATCTTTTCAGATGAAGCTCATTTTGATCTTGGTGGGTATGTAAACAAGCAAAATTGTCGCATTTGGAGCACAGAAAACCAGCACGCATACATTGAAAAGCCGACGCACCCAAAACAAGTCACTATTTGGTGCGGATTTTGGTCCAGAGGCATAATTGGGCCATTTTTTTTCGAAAATGGACAAGGAGTGGCTGTTTCAGTCATTGGCGATCGTTATCAAGCCATGTTGAACGAATTTTTGTTCACAAAAATTGAAGAGGGGGATATTGGCAACATTTGGTTTCAACAGAACAGCGCTACGTGCCACACAGCCGAAGCTACACTCGATGTTTTGCGCTCTGTTTTTGAAGATCGCATTATCAGCCGCAGAGCTGATGTTTTTTGGCCATCTCGGAGCTGCGATTTGACACCGTTGGACTATTATTTGTGGAGTGCCGTCAAAGATAAGTGTTACGCCGACAAGCCAGAGACAATTGACGCTTTAAAGGACAATATTCGTGATGCCATTGGTCAAATACAGCTGCACACAATTGATAATGTGCTTAAAAATTTGACCGATCGTGTAGGCTACTACATGGCCAGCCGAGGCCGCCATTTGAATGAAATTATTTTCTATTATTAACCGGAAGGATTGTACTTTCAAATAAAAAAAAAATTTGAGAAAATATTCTGTAGTTTTTTTTTTATAGCATTTAAAAAAAGTTATTTGACGGACCCTTTATTAGAGGGTGAAACAGACGAACCAATTCAAAAATAAAATGCTGGAAGTACAAAAGGTAAAGTAGAGAAAGACAATTTAAATTTAGATCAATCAGACAGACGTTCAAGACTTGAAAGAAACAACAGCAATTGAGGATAAAACATCCGGAACTCAAGAAGCTGCTGATCAAACATCACAAATTGAAAAGTGGTTGATAATCAAAGTGTTGAAGATATTGCAAAAGTTAGAGAAGCATAGTTTTTTGATATACCAGAATCAAGAGAAGATTTGGAAACTATTTTTGATGATACATCTAAAACTCCGATTGAAGCAGAAGACAACGATGAAAACATGTGGAAGATATAGAAAAAATTGAAAATATAAAAGAGTCTCGCTCAGTAGAAGAAAAACCAGACAAATAGTCAAGCGGCAGTGGAAACTGGAGAAGTGGAAGACGGAGACAGCGGTAAACAAAAAGCGGACGACGAAAATAATAAAGATGACGAACAAGTTGAAGCGAACGTTGATAAACTTACAGTAATAGAAGACGATCAGCCTAGGGTAATAGAAGTCGAAGAGAAAGATGAGCAACATCCAGAAGAAGGCAAGTCTCGGGAAGATGTGGTAGAGCCAGAGGATAGGAATGTGCGTAGAAGAAACCGATAAAGTGGTGCTGTCAAAAACTAAACAAGATTTGGAAACGGCGTTTGAGGACCAAGATTTCGAAAAAATGTTTCAGGAAGATGATGATGCTGACGACCTAGAAAATGATAAAAAGAATCAAATTGATGCATTTTTAAGTGAAAGTAAATCATCTACGCTGGTTCGAAGCACAGCTCAGTTGGTCTTAAGAGTTAACGCAAGGTTCAAAGAAGACGTAAATTTACGAGAACCGATTGAGAAAGAATGGGTAGAAGCAACTAGAAAACATATTGAAAAGACCCTAGAGGAGAATCGAAGAACTTTTAACAAAAAGCGAAAATCGGCTAGAGGCTCTCAAGAAGGGGATTCGGTGGCTATTTAACGAACGGCATTTGGTCCGGGACTAAAGTTAAAAGGAACGTTTATAGGTCTTTATCGAGTAACGCGAACAACACGCGGTGATTGTTATCACGTTGAAAAAGTTGGAGAACATGAAGGGCCTCAACGGACGTCGACATCAACTGATCACATGAAACCCTGGCTGGTAGGAATTGAAGACCTCAATTTTGCGACAGATGAAGAGTTTGATGACATTTGAGGGCAAATAGCACTTCTAGAATACCCGAGTGTAGTGTCGCGATTTATTTTACACGAATATATTTAGCATTTAGGTAGTTCTATGTTTTAGTTTAGCACGAAATAGATTTGGGAAAGTCTCAACGGCTGTGACGTCAGTGAAAGTAGGTAGTTTTAATTTATGTACAATATGGGTTTTTCTGGGGATACTTGGGGTATTCAGGGTAGGCCAGTCTAGAATAAGTTATCCGAACGAACAGACGTGTTATTATCATTCACTATTATTCTATTTATTAAATATCTATTAATTTTAATGCGCTTGGTTTTATTTCCATGGCAAGTATTTAAATTTTAAAAACTACATAGATGAAAACAATTGAACGATAAGTAATTTTAAATAAATTATTGAAAAATACTGAAAAAATTAATTTTGACACTTTCAAAACCATAAAAAAAATTTTTAAATAGTTTTCTATATGGAAATTTTTTTATTTAAAGGGATTATAACAGAACAAAAATCAGCGATATCTGGCAAGTTATTGAGCAAAAATTTCATGTTATTTAGGGTTAATCTGCATCTGAAAATTTTTTGCTTAAGTTTAAAATTGTTTTTAGAATAAAAACTAACTATTTATGGTATACCCAAGGGAAAATAAAAGAGACAACTTGGTAAATAACGGACACCCTATTGTATATACGTGACCAGTACTCGAGTTAGTCAGTAAAAAATTGTAGTTAGTAAAAAGTAATGTGGTCGATATAAGATAAACGAGCTGGGTTATTGTAAAGCTGAAAAAAAAGCCGGACTTATATGTCGTCTTGGATCAACTATACATGAGATTTCAGTAGTAACTTTTAGAATAATTGAACTTTTCAATGAAATATTAAAAGTTGAAACACTTTTTTCAAAACTTTTCAACATGTTTTAACCCGTCACTATTTTTGAGTGGTTAAATGTGTCTGCTGTATGTTTAGAAAATTGTAATTGTAGTTAATGTTTCTATCATTTAGTATATTTAATGAGAAATTTGTTGTTATTAATATATTTTTCATTTGTTTCAGAGTTTAATAGGGGGTGCTCTTTGTGAGTTCAAGAGGAATGATTGTCTTATTCCGTTGAATAAGCAGCTCTGGTCCTTGTCTTTTGTATTTGTAATGTCTGGATTAGCATTTTTAATTCAAGCCTTTTTATTTGTGTTGGTTGATATAACCAGAAAATGGGGTGGAAGGCCATTTTTCTATCCAGGAA
This sequence comes from Lagria hirta, assembly GCA_947359425.1. Classification (NCBI taxonomy): domain Eukaryota; kingdom Metazoa; phylum Arthropoda; class Insecta; order Coleoptera; family Tenebrionidae; genus Lagria; species Lagria hirta. Next base: position 8,088,660 of record OX375801.1, on the reverse strand, counting down.
TGAATTCTATATTTTTGTATGTTGGTCATGAATTGTTCAGAAATACTTTTCCATTTGCATGGACTCCCACCACGGAAACGCATGGAGCTTATTTATTTATGAACCTTTGGGCAACAGGAATATGGGTTGTTATTTCGATATTTTTATATAAAAAGAATATATTTTTTGCGCTTTAATTTATAGTATTAAACTTGCGTTTTTCTTGACTGATTTCAAATTTTATTAGATACATATTCGTTTGTGATACTTATGCTGTTTTAGATGTTTTAAATAACTTACATTAAAATTTGAAATATATTGAATAATAAGGCTTAGTTATTTTTCTATTTAATGCCCTTTTATCTACTCTGCTTAAAAAAAGACAATCGTGTGAAAAAACCAAATGGAATAAATTCATTATATAAATTGACGCTATGCAAAGTCAAAATGTAATCCCTATCTTCGACATCCTTCGAATAACAGGTGCAAACCCCAATATTTTTAAAAGAGATGTATGGGCTTTTTATAGATCGTGTCAAAAGTCTCTTCGTTCTCTATTCAAACGTGTTATCGGTTTCCAGTTTTTTACAGGAAGAAACAAAATAAAAACGAATGATTACCGAAATTTGCTACAATACAACACTAAATGAAAATGGAAATTAAAAAACAAAAAAAAAAGACAATGAAGTAAAATCATAAAATCTAATGGGGTAAGATCAAGTGATTACATTACTATACCGGGTGTCCCAGAAGTCGCGCACCCCATTGTAGGGATCGAAAGAGAAAAATATTCTAAGACGAAAAGTCCTGAGCCATTTTTTAATCAGACGCATAGGTAATTAATTATTAATTAATGAAAGTGACCAATCAGGAGCGCCCGACAGAAGAATAAAAAGTGAGTGAGAAGGCGGTAAGAGACGCGAGAGTGAAACGCCAGAGCTACTGCCGACTTCTCGAGCAGTAGACAGAGAGTGGTGACGGACGGCCGTAGACGGCGGACGTACGTGATGCTAGGTACGATGCTAGAAGGATATTTTTTTAATAATAGGCACAAGATTTAATGAATTCGACGGGAAAAACAGGAGAATTTTCTAAATTAAATCAGCCATGACAGAATTTTGCATGCACCCCGGTATATTGAATATTATGTTTAAAATCTACGTGTAAAAGTACTTTGTGTAATAAAAACATCAATCAATCAATCTGCTGATAAAAAAGAGAGATCCGCTAGAATGGCCAGCGTGATTACCTGGCCTAAATAAAATAAATTAAAATGAACTAAATTAAACTGAAATAAATTGAAATGAACTAGAATAAACTGAAAAAATTTTAAAGAAAATCTGAAACGAATTAAAATGAGCTTGAACAAAATAATAAAATAGACTAAATAAACTGAAGTGAACTAAAATAAACTATAATAATAAACCAAAATAAATTGAAATGATCTTGAATGAACTGAAAAAAACTAAAGTGAACTGAAATAAACTGAAGTGAACTGAATTAAACTTGTAAGGGTTAGCTTTTTATCACTCAGCGGAGTGATTAGAACTACCAAAGTGATGAGGGCTTAGCTACGCTTAGCTGAGGGATGATACTATCGCCGTAAGGGCAGTAGACAGCGGTCAGAGGGGGGTACTAGTAGGAGTGTCGAGTGCGGTACTCGTGCATAGTCAAGTCGAGAGAACGAGAGTGATAGTTATCTCTACACTCGAACGAATATAACTTGTTATTGTGTGCGAATGTGGTGTCTTAACATTACTGTTTCAGTAGCCTTGCCAGGTGACAGAACCTACCTTCTTCTAATACTGTGGCTGGTCTGGCTATGGCAGCTAGGTTTGAGTACTGAAACGACTTGCTCTAATCTTAAGAAATAGCACATGTACCTTATTATATTATATTGATTATTATGATGCACGCAGATACATCTATGTCATTATTGGCATATTTGTTTTTATTAAAAAGCATGCAGATTATTTGTGTCAGAATTGACACGGTTGTTATTGTTTATTATTGCTCTTTATGTGAAATTATTAAGAATGAAAACCTACAGCAGAGAACTAGTTCTGTTCTTGAGCCGGTCTTTACTACTACTATTATTATTTATTATTTGGCTCTCGACGCCGATTAACATAATTTCTGTTTTTCGGTTGAGATCTATAGCTTCTCAGATTTCTTAAAAAGATTGGAGAGATCTTTGAAGCCGGGTTTGGTGCTGCCGCCAAGACTGGTACCTTGTCGCTGAAAAGGGTTGTAGGTGGGTTTCCTGTTGTGACAATGAAAGGTTGCAGTCTTCCTATACCTTTCAATTATTCCTTTAATCTTGTTTTTATTCTCCTCGCCGGAAACACTGTACCCAATAACCATCTAGGTTTAATTACCTGGGTGCAGGCTTGAGAGTGAGACGGCCTTCATAACTTCTCACATTGGTGCCGAAAATCATAAATATGTTGAAAAATTGAGAAGCAGAGGGAAACCGCCAAAGTCCATGGAGTCCGGTTCATATGATAGAAACAGCGAAGCCACCGTAGCAGAGAATGCCCTCCACAAGGCTGGAAAGGAAGAAGATTGTCTGGCGGTACAAGCCCCCGGTGAGTTCCTTGATAAGTATTATTGACAGGTACATTATGTGTGAATCTGTTTCATGTATGGTTAATCTATGGTTAATTCGTTCGCGGCGGTTTCTTAACGGCGGCCACAAAAGGGGGTGAGTTGTAGTAGATCGTTGATAATGATGTAGTCTGTTAATCTTGTATTTATGCAGTATTTAAGTTGTATTCATAATCAGAAAAAGAATGTGGTGAAACAATCTGACAATTATTGTATTTTAATGAAACTAAGTAAATTAATTATATGAATTTAATTATCCCGGCGCCTTCACCATTATTCTTATGCAAATTGCGTCAAAAAAATACCCCTTCTACTGATTTGGCTAATTATGAATAATTTGTTAAAATCGCAATCTAAATTGAAGATTGAAGCTGAATATTCAAAGACGGACTTTAAAGAGACGCATCGGATTTTTTTTAATGACCGAAAATGCTTTTCGTAAGTTGTACCGTACCATAGATGTACGCAGGGTTAAAGGCATAGTTAAAGGTGAGAAAAAAAACAATATTGTACTTTTGTTGAAGAGTAGGGGATGATCCCCACCTTCACCAAATAGGGTAGTTCTCTAAGGGGACTCGATATCAGGCATTCCATGCATATCAGTCATTCCGTACGAGTCGTTCTGTACCATCCGTACTGCATATATTCTATGTTAGTGTATAGTTAATGCCCATCCATCGTTATCGGCATTCTACTGGGAGATAAATAAACATTATCTATTACTAAGCAACCACTGTTTTGATTCCGGCGACTGTTGTCAACGAGACGGCAGTCTGGTCCTTCGGTCGTTAGAATTCCTCCACAACTTTAGTGCGTTACATCTTTTATAATTTGTAGCTTTTGACGACTTTGCATCTGCTCACACAAGGTTCATACTAAAGGGTTTGTTGGGAAAATTATTGAGGTACCTGTCTCTGTTTTGGATGCCAATTAGTACAAAAGAACTCTATTAAAAAGTGTTTATTGTCGAAAACCAAATAAACAAATGTAAAACCACTTCCTTTAATTGTTAAATAAAAAAACCTAATAATCAACAAGGGACAAAATGGCGTCATTTCTCAGTCATTACTCACATCTGTTCAGATGCAAAATAAAAACATCAACAATTAAAGTATATTTTGCCATTTTGTCCTTATTTTGGATCCATAAGTAACAAGTGCACAAGTTGGAAGTGCACTAGTGATTTTTTTACTAGTTACTTTTATACTTATGGGTAGTATACATGTAAACAATAAGCGTGTGGCGCTACACTTTCTTATAAGTCATCGATGAGCCAACCAGGCTTCCGTTACGGGTGTGTTTATCTTCAAACAAATGTTTTATATCAAACTGCTAGCTGTTTCGGTAGTATTATTATAAGAGCCTGCTACATTATTGCCAACAATATACTTCAACTCATCCTTCTATAATCATTTGTTATAGAAACAATCAGGCAGATCGATAAAGCAATAAATTGAATTTTGTGTAACTGTTTTTAGTGACTTTTGCTGTGGGTTGGTATGGTTAATAGTTGTGACGTCAAAAACTCTGATATTACTGTCACTGTTATAAGTTATGCTATGGTTATGTTATACCAACCTGAAACAAAACTCATTAGATAAATTTTTCATATTGAATTATATATGTCATAGGCATGGTAGGGTTTTAAAAAAAAATTTCTTAATCATAAATATACTATTTTACTGATTTCCACACCACCTACAAGAGGTACAGTAAATGGTGCGTTTTTTTATAGTGGTGTCCCCAGTAGGCCTAATCCACTGTCGAAATTTAAAAAGCGCTAATATTTGCCAAATCAAAAACATGTTTGCTTAAATCTCAGATCCCTTTTGTCCCTTAGAAAACGATACCAACCGCGTAACAACTACAGAATCTAAAAATAAACGCTGTTTGTTTAGATCTCACATCCGTTTTCTCCCCTCAGAAAACGACACCTGTTATTTGTGCGCAAATTCCACAAAGTTAAAACAAATATACTTGTTTATATATATTTATGACAATGTGTATAACTAACAATACATCAAAATCAATCAATTAAACAAATTAGAAATTACAATACCTACATCTAGTTGTTTAAGACGTTTAATTAGACAAATATAAATACGTAAACAATCTTATTCGACTACAAAACATTACTTACACTTTTTTTATTGTTAAATACATGACAACTCAATGCGGTGCTGTTTATGATCTAAATAGCTTGGGGCTTATATCTATAACTAACATCACATCAATACCAATCAATTAAATAAATTAAAACAAATTAGAAATTACAATACTTACATCTAATTATTTAAGACGCTTAATTAAGGAAATATTTAAAAAACTATGCAAAAAAAGTGAGTGTTTGGTTTTTGACGTCTTTTTAATAAAACCATAAATAGCAAAAAGCATCGCATGTATACTGAAAGCTTGGACAATGAATGAGATCTCCACGGAACACTTTTATATCTTAACCCCTTCTTGACTTACAGAGAACGTGTTAGGCCCTTCTAACTGAAAGCTCCAGGATTGGATAAAAAGTCCCCCGCACAGAAGTCAAACATTGTCAAAGACAAACAATATACATTTGACACCAATCACTATAAATGTGTTCATTAGAAAGAAAACAAAAGGTGGAGACAGTGAAATTGATTTGTTTTGTAAATATTTCTTTTTACAAAAAAATTAAAACTTAGAAGAATGTGACGTCACAGAAAATACATAATAGCTAAAATACGTACAAAATTTTACTCTATGAAAAAAGATTACTTAGACTTATTTAAAATGAAATACATAACAACGTATCGCTGTGCTGCCGTAAAACAAAAGAAAAAATGACATAAAAAATTACAAAACAGTTGATTTTTACGACAACAGAACTGATAACAAACCGAACAAAAAATTGTTTTTATTTAAAAAATGTAAAATTAATCATTAAATAAATTCAATGATAAATGCAAAACTGAAACAAAAATATTTCAACAAGAAGAAACTCAATGTTTTATAATATTTTATTAATTTATTGGTAAAAAAGTATTTATTAAACAATAATTAAAAAAACAGGAATAGAGCGCACCATTTATTCAAACAAAATATGAAATTTAACTCTGCATCATAGATGCTATAAACACAGAGCTTACTGCGATGATAATCTATATTAAACGTACTATAGGCCATTTTTAAAAATATGACACATTGACGGTTGGCAGCTATGATTAAAAAAAATAAAATTATGTTGGCTATTCTGCCTGATAGCTTCAAATCAAATAAATATTAAAACACTTTTAAAATTGTTAAAAAAATTTCTCTAATAAGTAGGCTACTTAGTCGGTCAATGACCTACTTCAACAAAAATACAAAAAGGATGCTATTTTATCCAAATAATTTAATTTTTATTTAAAAAAAAAACGCTTAAAGGCAACCTCAAAAAAAAGCCTTTTTAAATCCATATTTAAACTCTTTTCTATCTCTCTAAAAGCACAAAAACTTCCGCTTTGAAAGAAACTACATCGTCAAAATGAAAAATTAAGTAGCATTTGCATTATGTCAAACTCACGGCCTACTTGGCTCAAAAATAATTGCTAATTTTGACAATTATTACTAAAAAGTAGAATAAATCTTTTTGATTTACGCAATAATTTTATCAATTAAGATATAATAATAAATAATCCCATCACGAAAATATGATTGCACTAACCTGGCCAGATGAACAAAGCTGGGGGCTCCTGGGACCTACCTGGAAGTGTTATCCAGCATCCTCACATAATAAGAAAAAAGCACTACACAAATGATCTTTAATGTTTTTAAACCCGAAAATTCGATTTTAATAATTTTTTAAGCCCTAAAACTGATTAAACAACTGCTTTGACAAGTGCCATAACTATTTATAAAAAAACAATTGAATACTAGCGTTATGTCATAATTCATTCAAATATATTTGCCACTTAAGTTTTTATTATTAAAAATAATAAATAATTATTTTTCTTTTTAATATCAAAAACTACACCTAAAAGCAACTTTAAAAAATTTGTAAATTTTAGCACTTTTCTATATCAAAATTGTTGGAAAATTACACAAAAAAGTCGAATAAATCATCAACATTATGGCGCGCAGTGCAGGAATCTCAACAAACGTACGTGATGCAAAATTCTGTCATGGCTGATTTAATTTAGTAAATTCTCCTGTTTTTCCCGTCGAATTCATTAAATCTTGTGCCTATTATTAAAAAAATATCCTTCTAGCATCGTACCTAGCATCACGTACGTCCGCCGTCCACGGCCGTCCGTCACCACTCTCTGTCTACTGCTCGAGAAGTCGGCAGTAGCTCTGGCGTCTCACTCTCGCGTCTCTTACCGCCTTCTCACTCACTTTTTATTCTTCTGTCGCGCGCTCCTGATTGGTCACTTTCATTAATTAATAATTAATTACCTATGCGTCTGATTAAAAAATGGCTCAGGACTTTTCGTCTTAGAATATTTTTCTCTTTCGATCCCTACAATGGGGTGCGCGACTTCTGGGACACCCGGTATAAGTAACTTGAATATATCCAAATTCGAAAATAATTCATTTAATTTTATTAAATTTCTAAAATAATAGTTTTTTTGGACTGAAATTGAAGAAACACATCTTCTTTTTGATATTTCTTCTCACTTTCAATGATTTAGAATGATACAGAATGCCATAAAACTGATAAAAATCATAAAAATTCATAATTTTTTGTTGAATTTCAAAAACTATAACAAATATTAAAAAAAATATTTTTTGCTTGTTTCCTACTACTTTCTTAATAATATTTAAAAAAGCATTGAATATAAGATAAAAACAATATATGCAGCCTCATGTTTATAGGAATTTTTTTCTAACTTATATATAGAGTGTTGTTTATAATTTGGCGTCATGGTTGGCCATTATTTTAAAAGCAATTACTTTAAATATCAAAATAATTAAAAATGTATTTTATTTTCGAATTTAAAATGGCTTTCTAAACAAATTTGTTTGTTTGTTATACATATTATTGTTAATTTTTTTTCTTTGTTCAACACAGTTTAGGAGACACTTTTATAAGACGGAGTTGGAGCTTCTTCTATGGATCCAAAATAGAGACAAAATGGCATCATTTCTCAGTCATTACTCACGTGTGTTCAGATGCAAAATAAAAACATCAACAATTAAAGTATAAATAATATTTTTTTAATGATAGTAAAAGAAAATTTTCAACTAATTACATAAAAATGACTGAGGAATGACGGCATTTTGTCGCTATTTTGGATCCACAAGTAACAAAGTGCACAAGTTGGAAGTGCACTAGTGACTTTTTGAAAATGTCACTGCCCTGTTCGAAAAATCGTCCACCCGGCACCATCTCCCACTTCATAGATATGAAGTGGGGCACGTGGTGCACGTGGAGCCTGCATGCATTTATTTTAATGCACTCTTTCTTGAAAATGAATACAGTATAGTTGGAGTGATCACGAGAGTTATAAAGTTTTTATTGCAGCCATCGTGATTATGATAACTTCTGCCTTAACCACGTTTTTACAGAATCGCTATTGTTATCAATTATGCAATTTACTTTGTCACTATCATTACCGTGAGTTATGTATTAACACTGATCATAGTTAAAAAAGTTTCGCTATTCAATAAAAATGTGTTTTATATTTTTATAAAGTTTTAAATTATTTTTGTTGATAGTTTTGTTTACATTTACCCACAATCGAAAAATTTTCTTTTTGCTTTATAAGATTCCAAGTCTCGTAATTCACTCAGAACATATATGTATGTAACTTATGATTAAACGGTGGTTAGCTGGGGTTTAATACGCACAATTATCAATACAATTTTTGTAGTTCAACAGGTGTTTATCTTCTGTAGATATGCTTTTTGAGGTGAAATAGATGAATAATTATTTACGTTATTAATGCGGTTAGTTTCACTTTACAGTTCATGGTTTTTTATTATTTTGAAGCTTGACGCTTTGCGAAGTGCTTTAATAAAACCGCGGGCTGTAAAATGACAAGCACACAAATAATGTATGAGAGTTTTTGATTTTATAATAACTTATAGTTGCTAATGTATTTAATATGGCAATAACTTGTACAATTCAATGATCTCGATGAGGGCCATATGGCATCTTATGTTAAAAAGGGGGAAGTAGGCTTAACATTTCTGGAAAAGTTGAGTAGCGGTTAGTAAACAGAGGGGTGAGACTGGGAACGTTTGGCAAAAAGGTTCTCAAGCGGTCGGTCGAGCGGGCAGTATTATGAATATTTGAACTGTTAATTGTTTATTGAAAGAGAAAGATTGTTAACGTGTTGATCTTGTTGATCATGTTTTGTGCTGTAATTTTAAATTCAGTGCTGAGTTCCTGAACTCAGAGGAATAATGAGTAAAGTATTATTGACAAGCATAAAAATGTATTGAATATGTAAATATGAAACATCTACGGCAGAAACTATAGTTTATACCTGTAGTACGGTCCATGTAGCATTACATTTCAGACTGAGGTTGTACAGTCGCTCGCAAATTATAATTCACTAGGTCATTTTATAAGCAACTGCTTTTACTAAAAATACCACTTGCATTGCACAACTGTGTTTGGTTAATTGCAAATTAAAAATATTTTTGAAATTTATCAAAGCTTTTGACAGCTGTCTATCATCGGATTAAGCAATAAAGTCTTCATGTTTTTCTTCTCTCATTATTATCATAAAGATTTGATTATTTTACCTACTTCTACGAGAAGTAGCTAAAGATTTAAAAATACATTTCCGCATTTTCAAACTGCACTTTATAAATGCTGCTGTTCCAATGTAGGTATAATAAACTGTATTATAGAAACACTACAATTATTATGTTCAAGCGATTTTGCTGGATTCAAAAATCATTGCGGTGTTTGACAAGTGATGATAATAACAATATAACATTTTCAATAATATAAAAGTTGTTGAAAAACAAGCTTTTAATTTTCAATTCGCTTAAAAACTATTTTAAGAATTAAATTAAAAACAAAATTCACAAAGTGTGTTTCAAACTAAATAGAATATATAATTGAAGAAGAAAGGCTTTCACGGCCCGAAGTCATTGAAATATCGACACGGTCTTTTCCTAAAGATGTCAATATTAGAATATATAAGTTGGTTTTTTAAAGAATTAAGCTAAATCACTATAATATGAAATTTATGTGTTTATCTGATTTTTTCCTGGTTGATGCTGCCAATGGCGCTCCCCACTCATCTGCGATCATATTGTCTGAATTATTATGAAAAATAATAATTAATTTTTTAATAATAATTTTTATAATTTTTTTTAGCTCAAAATTTGTAAAATTGTTTAAAACGCTATCATAAAAAAAATCGGAGTTGAATGTCACAAATAAATAAACAAATTAAGAATTAGGTTGGTTGCATTGAAATTTAAAATATGTTTGAAACACTCACACACATCTTCTTAACGATGATGATTTATTCATTTATTGATGTTTAAGTTAACGTTTTGATTGATTTTTTTTTACGTTCTCAATGTGCAATTTGCACTGTGCAATGTTAGTTTTTAAGAATGAAAGAAGCCGGTATGTCAGTTGCAGATATTCTCGAAACTTAGACACATCTGTAAGTAAATTATAAAGAAAATGCGACAATAATAACTAAAATAATTACAAAAAACAAATATTTATAATTGGCTTAACAAATTTGAAGCTACTACAAATCTGAACACAAACAGGAAAAATAGATGGGGACGCTTTCGCTGCACTACAATAGAAGAAGATCATGAAATTCAGGAGTTTGGTACACCCTTTTTTAGTAGTACACATATTAGAGAACAATTACTTCTTAACTGCTCTGCTGATACTATTAGAAGGCGTTTGAGAACAAGAGGGTTAAAGTGCAGAAAACCTGCAAATAAACCTTGTTTTTCAGAGGAGCATGCTCAAAAGAGATTACAACTTGGCGCCAATGATATAGAAAGAAATTCGAATAACGTTATTTTTTTTTATGAAAAGACGTTTTCTCCATCAATGGATTTTCCAAAAGTTTTATGGCGATTGGATAATACCTTGATATACCTAGTAGGGAACACGTTGTAGAATCAGGTCGCATCACCACTGAATTTTGGGGGTGGATGACATCACATGGTCCAGGACCAATTATTCAAGTTTCTACCTCTTGTTTTCCGGCAGAAGCTTTTGTTAATTTACTGGAAACACAATTTCTTCCAGCCGTTATTAACCGTTTTCCTTAGGTCGGCCGCGAGCTAATTGTTTTTTGTGCAAGACAACTCGCCTATTTATTCGGCAAGAGTGGTTCGGCAATGGTTTGAAAACCGTCCAGAATTTGTAGTTCTTCCCTGGCCAGCCAAATCTCCTGATTTAAACTCTATAGAAAATCTATGGGGTTTAATGACAAAAGACTGGGAAGACATTGGATTTCATGGAGTTCGTGAAAGAAACGTTCATAAATTAACCACTCATGTTAGAGAACTTTAGAGGCAGGTTACACCAAATATTTGTCCACCAAATATTATACACAAGTATTAAAAATTGGGTTTCTCTTTATAAGTCTATAACTTTATATTTGGCTGATTTTTTGGTTATATATTATTATATATTTTACTCATAAATGCTAGAAATACGAAGAACGTATTTTTTCAATATATAATTACAACCTACTTTTTGTTAATTTTATTACTACGTATTAATAAAATATATATACACATTTTTTAATCTTTTATTGATCTAAAGAAGCATTTCTTGCACCAGCTAAACGACCCAATGTAAGTTATAGTCTCAAACATTTTCTCTTTTACTTATATTTAACACCAACAGCTTATTAAATCTTTGCACAGTTTCAGCAAATTAGAAAATAATTATATTTATTTGAATATAAAATTAAAAGTAACAGTAAATCGTATTCTAAAGTTTTCAGAATAAAAATTATAAACCGCTTAACCAAAATAATTATTTGGAAAACAAATTATTAATTAAACGTATTCCTAATCCACGGTTGATTCGTAAGAACGTTTCCCTTGGAATGTCGATAAGAAAAGTCAGAACTAGGTCCTACGTCATCATACCTGAGCAAGGGATTTTCTACTTTTACGATGAACTGAGAAGTGGAATTCAAGTGCAATTTTTTCAACTAATTAACTTTTAACTTGTGAAGGTGTTCCATCTTTTTAACACAAAATGGGATGGTAATAATTAATTAAATTAAAAAAAACACAATATCTTCCCAAAGATGCTTTATTTCAACTTGAAGTTGAATTTGAAACTACATATGTTTCGGCTTGTACTGATTGTATGTATTATTCAGAGGCCATCGTCAGGTTTAAGAATATTTAATACAAATATTTCAACTAGCCGACATGAAAATAGGAGATTACTATGGTAACCATAGTAAGATAATCCTGCGAGGGGGAGAAAAACCCCCGGTGAGTATTTTACAGGTATTATTGACAGGTACATTATGTGTATGGTACATAATGTACCTGTCATTGTCAATAATACCTGGTCTTATATTTATGACTAAACAACACTTTGTCTAAAAGCAAATAATTTTTATAGTATTTTACAATGCGCCAGATGAGAGCTCTGCATGTAAAAGTCTAGATACCATAGCAGTTGATAAGGATAGATAAGGGGTAAATATGCGGTTTAAAAGCGACGAGGCTAAAAAAGTTTTATTAAGTTCAAACTTTTCAGAGAGTTGTAAACGTAGTTAAAAATTGAAGCGCCTCTAGCTTCCAGGCGGCTCAAACTACTTCAAAATTTGGATACTCTATAGCTGTCTCTCTATATTCATGAGAAAATAAGCAGACAAGTTTTACACAGGTGACAGACATTGGAGCAAAAAAAAAACTGATAAGACAGATTGAAATTAATGAAAAAATTGGCATTGTGTTTGTTAACAAAAAGTGGGTAACGTGTGCAAGATTTATGAATTTAAATAATGATAGCCAATGAGTAACAATACAACAAATCAAATTTGTTTTATTTAACGATTTATCTTATTGTTCAGATCAAACAAAAGGTACGTACACATTTCCACAATGTTATCAAAAGTTCTACAAAAAAATGTTCTTTTAAACAAATACAAGTTGATATTAAGAAATTTAACAATCATACTTTCTACATGTTGGTATTCGATAAAAATATAATGCTTTTGTTGTTTTCTGTTAGTTTTATACTGGCATTCATTGCACTGAAATCTTTTCTTGTAGACGGTTTAAAATATGTTTTGTTTTTGTATGTATTCTACTTTTATGAATTTTTAAGTTGAAAGTTCGATCAGTTGTATACACACACTCATCGCATTTAAATAATTTTTGATATTCTTTTGAAGCATGTTCTTTTCTAATGTGTAACTCCAAATAAATATTGTAATTAGTCTTATATTCGCATTCGCCACATTGAAACCACTCTTGTAATCCACATGAAGGGTGTTTTCTATTTTTATGACGTCTCAAAGTATTTTTGTTGTGTGTTGTGTATTCACACTGTTCACACTGAAACCATTCTTGTAACTCAATTGATATATGTTTTTTAAATTTGTGCTTTTCCAAACTGTATTTTTGCCTACATTCATACTGACACATATCGCATTTATAGCGTTTTTGCAATTCAATTGGAATATGTTTTCTCTCTTTATGAACTTTCAAACTGTGCTTAACCATACTTTTATACTCGCACTCGTCGCACTGAAACCATTTTTGATAATCAAATAAAATATGGTATCTTTCTTTATGAAGTTTAAGGAATTTGTTATGGATAGTTATAAAGTTACACTGATCACATTGAACTAGTTTTCCAAATAAACTTTCGTTTTTTACTATACCCGGAAAATTTTTATTTGAAACACATTTATTTCTATGAGAATAACGCCAAATAAACGAATAACTACCCACTCGGCAGCGTCTGCAACGTTTAAAAACCGCCCTGTTATCATAACCTCCCGATCCGCAATTATGCTTTATTTTTTGTATTTTTTCTTGAGTCACATATTTACAAAAACCACATTTATAACTTTGAAGAAAAGTATAACAAGAAAACATTTCTAGAAATCAAAAAATTGCGTGTAAATACTTTATAAATGACACATATCTGACTCAACTTTTGACAGTTAAAAGTCACCATCTCAGTGTTGCCATTTTATAGTTTTATACCAAAAAGTAGAAATAACTAAAGCGAACATCGAATATGGGGGCCGATTCTAACCACTATCGAAAAGCTTTTCGACTCGAAATCTGTCAAATTCAACCATTTTGGATAGAAAAACAACACGTAGCCACCTTACGGCTTTCACAGAAAGGTAGCATATGACGTCGGTAGCAGATGATATGGATTTTCGATATCGAAAAGTACTTTATTTTTTAGTGACATGATATTGTTGATTTTCGTCATGGATACGATATATGAAACGTATCTCATATCTCCCTTGGGACTTTGTAAAGTTTTTCACCCTCAAACACATGGTTACCATGCATTTGCAGCAATTACACATTCACGCATTCTCGGATATTGTTATTTTTCATATAATTTTATTAAGAAAGCAGTAATGAGATACTAAAAAATAAAATATTTTATTTTTTAGTGACATGATATTGTTGATTTTCGTCATGGATACGATATATGAAACGTATCTCATATCTCCCTTGGGACTTTGTAAAGTTTTTCACCCTCAAACACATGGTTACCATGCATTTGCAGCAATTACACATTCACGCATTTTCGGATGTTGTTATTTTTCATATAATTTTATTAAGAAAGCAGCAATGAAATACTAAAAAATAAAATATTTAATGCACTACGGAAGATATTCTGTTTTTCACCCTCGGTAGACTTATAGACCGCGGGCCTCCGGCCCTTGGTCTGTAACACGTCAACCTCGGAGAAAAAACATTCATATCTCCCTTAATGCATAAATATCTATAATGCACTACGGGAGATATTCTGTTTTTCACCCTCGGTAGACTTACAGACCGCGGGCCTCCGGCCCTTGGTCTGTAACATGTCAACCTCGGAGAAAAAACATTCATATCTCCCTTAATGCATAAATATCTATTTCAACATTAAGAAACGTGTTGAAGAATTCGAGTCGAATAGTTTGACAGTAGCACTGTATGACAGGCATAAAAGTGACGTTCAAGCGGTTTGTTTGAGGTTAGTTTCATTTGATGTAAACAAAAACAAAGTAATTAGTAGAAGAATGGCTTTATTGTACGCGCAGTTTCTTCTTATTGAAGAATTAGAGCGAGAAGAACGGAATCGCACAAGATTGTTTCGACGAATGGTGCAGGATGCACAAGACCCCTTCAGGGCATCTAACAGGGACCCCCAACTCATGTGGGATGAAATAGATTTAGAGCCCCTGCCAGTACCCCAGATACAAGAGGGTAGAAATGATGTTCAAGAGCGGAGAAGGGGACAACAATATAGAGAAGACTATATTGATCAATATTTGTAATATAAAGTTACATCTTATCGATCAATTTTTGAAATAAATCATTGGTTCTAATCTTTTACATCCATTTTTGCACTCATCTCCTGCATCGTTGCACCCATCTTCTGTATTTGTGTGTTTAAAGTCGTCCCTATGACGGAAAATTGCTTTACAGGTTCAACTGCTTGGTTACCTGTATTACGCTTACGTTTCTTTCCTGCAAGGGTATCATTATATTATGCAAATTATTTTTTACTTGCACACTTACTGGTAGGTGTCGTTTCCCCAAAGGGCTTGCTTTCGTTTGCGCCCTTCTACGCCGAGCAATTTGCCGGTGGCAAATTCGGGATGCTCCTCCATAAAGGAGACCATAACTTCTTTTTGTTCCAGAGAAAATCGCGAGTCGTATTTTTCCATTACTGTGGAAGCAGCTGATTTTTGCACTACAAACGCCGGTAGATGGTAGAAATTAGAATAGGAATGAAGAGGCAAACCAGGGGGGTGAAGCCAAGATAGCGGAATTGGAAACGAAAAAAGTATGTGGGCCACTATATTGACGTGCGGCAAGGGGAAAGAAAAGTAGCCAATCAGAAATATGGATTTGAATTCAGCGCTAAAAGTAGTATTGTTTGTCACGCCCTTCACTCTCGATTCACAACGTTTTTTGTTGTTGTTGCATTTAGAGGTTATGTTGTTATACTTGTATTCATGAAATTATATCAATTTTTTATGTTAATTGATAAAGCAAAATGAAAAATAGAATTAAAATTATAAATAAAATAGGTAAGCTCAGTTATTCCATGTAATATGCGTTTTAATAAGATTTTGTTTGTAGATTCCAATTGTGGGAGAATATTATTTATAGAATAGATGGGGGCTCAGAGAAAAGATTTGATCAGTTTGTGAGGATTACTTTGATGAATCTGATTTTGTCAACAAGAGAAAGAAACGTTAAAATTTTGGTGCAGCTTTAGTGCAACTTTTTATGGAGGATTCGGCTTTTGAGACTGAAAACTCTTCAGTTTAAAGCGAAGGAAAATAACTGTACTTTTAATTAACATTATAAGGGAGTAGTATCCCAGTTGGAGGCAAGAGAAAAAGACTCGTTGAATTTTAGAAGAAAATCGTAGGTGATTGGAATTAAACTTTTATTATATTTCCACGTATGTAGTGCATTTCAATTCAATTGGCATAAGAAGTGGCTGTGGGAATTCAAATTTTTGTTGGGGATTAATATGGACATTTGTTTAAATCATAAAAATCACTGTTTGGTAGTGATAGATTAGTGACAAAGCGAGTTACATTTTACGTGTTTTTCAATACTTTTCACAGTACTTAAAACTAGAGTAACTGTATCTGTTTACTTTTAGTTGTTTTTGTTAAATAATTGTCTGTTTTGTTTGTATTTTAAGTTTGATTGCAATTTATTTCATTTTAATTTCAGAAGGTCATTTAAAATAATTAAAATTTATTAATTTTTTTTGTTTGTTTTATATGACTATATTGTCAAATGGTTGTCTAATTGTTTATTTATTTTTGAACTTTGTTTAAGTTGTGTAATTAAGTAGTTTAAATAGTTTTAATAAATAATATATCAAAATGTAAAATGTCTTAGTTTTGGTTTATTTAAATAAATCATATTTTGGTTGTTGTGAAATCAAATTAGAATTGTTTGATTTAACTTTATAATTAAAACATGTGTTTTAATTATGAAGTTAAGTTAAACACTTCTATTTTGATCTCACAACACAAATTCAATGGGAAAAAAGGCGACAAAATAAGTGGCGGGTACATTTAAATTTGCCCGCCACTAATTTAGTTTGCCACAAAATCGCTGTAAGCGCTGGCTGTCGTTTTCGTTGCCAACCATTAGCATAGAATGTTTCATTTCTTATAATGAGTGTTCTGTGAGGCAAACAGTGTGCACATGTGCACATATATACTGCTGTTTACCAACCTTTAGGGTGCAAAACTACCAACACAACATTTATTTGTCACTGGCATTTTTTGACATTTTTTCCACTATCGAAAAAGAGTGACGTCACATGCGACATCGCACTCTTTTCGACTCGAATATTTTCGATAGTGGTTAGAATCGGCCCCCACTGTTTGCTGTGGTTACAATGGTTAAAGTCATAGATTTACTATAACAAGATACAGCCATGCACTGGGATAGTCCGTCAAGACGTACCGTCTACCGTCTATTGCCCTCACTCTCAACTGCATTAGTACTCGATAGCGCTATCTTTTAGAGAGGTTCCTACCATTAGCAAAGCAGAAAGCAGTGGACGCAAAATGACATTTATTATTTGACGATTAATTGAATTATTTTGACATTTATCATTGTCCTCGTGTCAAATTATGCAAAAAACCACAGTAATTTGTAAATAAATCATATTCAATCTCTGAAAAATTAGACATAACAACTGTTGTTAAGAAAAATACTTAATAATTTGTAAGTAATTTTATTTGTTAAGGTCTTAACCTCAATTTTTATTTTCTTTAATATATATATAGTTGAAAAACGAATTTAAGCACACACACCGATGAAAGGATATTTTTTTGCTTGTGAAAGGATTATAAGGAATAGAACAAACAATACAGGATCTCATTTTGAATATAAATATTCAAAAATTGTAAATGTCAAATAAATTGACAGCGACGATCGTCGACTAAAATCGTGTATATTCGTCTCTGTTTAGTCACTATAAAACCGTGTGCGACATACGACAAATGTGATAAAAAAGATGGAAGATGTGTTTTATTAAATATAGAAAGAAATGGAGATGTCCCAATTTCGTTGATATGTTTTTTAAGAACCGAAGTATGTTTAGCATGCATAGCTATATCTAGTGTATTAAATCTATGGTTACAGTGCTACTACGGTGAGTTTATAATGTATTTAGATCTGTAAATGAGTTTGACAGATTTTGATTGTCTTTGATAGTATTATTGGCGGCAAATGTCAAACAAACGTCAAAACTTGTTTATAATATCTTACATTTCTCTGTATAAACAAATCAAAAATTGAACATATATACGCTCGAAACTCCATCCATAGCAAAAGTGAAACTTTTGAAAAAAAGTTGAAAAGTGAAAAAAAGAGGTGGAAAGAAAACTCATATGTTTTTTTAGTGATATAATTGGGACAACTAATAGCACAAAAGAAGTATATGCAAACGAAAAAGAATAAAAAGTAAAAGATAACAAAACATCGAAAACACTTTACCAATCGGAAAAACTGAACAACGTAAATCACCAAATGCAAAGACTCAAAATAGACCGACTAGGAATGAGTCAAATAAGATGGCCGGGTAATTGCAAATGCAGGAAGCAGAGAAAAAAATGTCATGCATAGACATGGAGTAGCAGTTCGAGTAAACAATATAAACAAAAAATATAATAAACATTTTATTTCATATTTAGAACGATGTATGTTTATCCAGATAGTTGCGGGTTCTGTGAATTTTAATATTATTTAGCTATATATGCCCCCACAGCTGAAAGTACTGATAGAAAAGTTAAAACAATCTACCAACAATTAGTCGACATAACAGGAAGTCTGAAAACGCAAGAACTAACTATCATAATAAGGGACTTTAACGCTAAAATAGGAAAAGATAAAGTAGGAAGCATAGTGAGTAAATTTGGCTTGGGAGCAAGAAATGAGCGGGGTGATTGACTAGTACAATTTTGCCAGGAGAAAAACTTAACTGAACAATTACTTGATTTGATTTATCTCCAAAAAGACCAGATAAACTTTATAACAATTTAGACTTTATAATAATAAAAACACCAATATAGAAAGCGACTAACAAAAGTTTAGATATGAACAAGATTAGAAATAGACGCCAAGCTTACAGAGAGCATTAATAATAGTTTTACAACAATTTACATTAACAATGGTTTTGAAAGGGACTAGATCACCTTACGAGACGCTATACGGAACAGAGCGAAAGAAGAAATTAGACACTTTGAAAACAAAATAAAACTACCAGATGACGGACGAAGTATTGCAGTTTCTCGACAAGAAAAGAAAATATAGGAACAACGCTAAATTATATAAAGAGCTAGATAGAACTAAAAGATAAATGAGACTAAAGAGAAATGGTCAAGTGTAAAATGTCAAGAGAGCAATTATAGCAGAGACGTGACAGCTTTAACATACATACAAGGTCAAAGACTTTACATATACCTACAAAAACGACATTTTGGAACGTTAGTAAACGGAAACAACAAACCTATTGTAGACAGAAAACACCCTTGATTTAGAAGGACCAGAAATATTGAAAAGCGACGTAATAAGAACCCGAGTCGAATTATCAACCTGAACACCATATTAAAGTTTTTTAATAAAATTTTCGATACAGGTCACTACAATTGGCTAAAATCTACATTTATAACACTCCTTAAAAAGTCCAACTCTATAAAAATGCAGTGAATATCGTCTTATAAGCTTAATGAGTTACACACTAAAGGTGTTCTTGACAATTATTTATGCAAGAATAAGAACAAAATTAGAACAACGTCTAGGTAGCACACAGTTTGGTTTGAGTGGTGGGTATGAAACAGGAGAACCCCTTTCCGCGATGCAGGTCTATGTTGAATGTCTTGGTCAACAAAAAGATGTCTACGCTTGCTTTATTGACTATGAGAGAGCGTTTGACACCGTCAAACACGAGAAACTTATAGAACTGTTAGAATTTTCGGACATTGAATCAAGGACATTTAGATTATAAATTTTTTTACTGTAATCAAATAGCAAAGTATTAAGCATGACGGATCAGGACATTGTAATCAATGTCCTGTAATCATTGAACTGTGGTTTAATGTATACTCTGAAGACATCTTTGTAGAGGCACTGGAAAGACACAATAAAAGCATTGAAATTAATGCAGATATTATAAGACTTACAGACGATGCTCAATAAAATAAGCAACCAATTTGGACTTAAGATCAACAGAAAGAAAACCAAATGTATGGTGATTAGTGGGAGGAATATAAAAAATATCGATCTACAAATAGAAATCAAATCTATTGAAAGAGTAGGTACACCGCTACAAATATCTAGGATACACAATAAATAATAAATGAGACCTCGATTTAGAAATTAAGATCAGAATTGAAATAGAAAAATCAGCATTCATAAAAATCAGAAAGCTCTTGAGCAACCGCAACTTAGCATTGGTATCAGATGGAGATCTGCAAAATCTTACGTGCTCTCTACGCTGTTTAATGGCGTGGAAGGGTAAACATTAAAATTAACAACAATGAGAAAATTAGAAGTTTTTGAAATGTGACTATATAGACGCATTCTAGAATATTATGAACCGAAAGAATAATCAATAGAAAGATATTGAGAAGAATGAACAAAAATCTGGATCTGCTTGCAACTGTTAAGAAAAGAAAAGCATCTTACTTGGGCCATGTGTTTTGTAATAACAAGTATGGTCTATTAGAACTTGTCATAGAGGGAAAGATAGAAGTAAAGAGAGGACTGGGCAGAAAGAAACAATCGTGGATGAAACACTGCGAGAATGGTTCCAAATACCAGCAGTTTCAACTATATTTCATACGACGCAAAACAGAAAACCCTATCACATGATGGTTGCCAGCCTTCGGAAGAAGACGGCACAGAAAAAACAGAAAAAATAATAATACCACTCCACAAAAAAAAGCTTACGAAAGTAACTACCGGAAAGTAACTTTTCTCAATACATCTTTATGGTAATTTTTTCAAAATTTTTTTAATTATTTTATCAAAAATAATGCTGTGCCCAGTGCATAAAACATGATATAACCTAAAAAACTAACCGATTTTAATCATAAAACTTTATTTATATTTTACGGTGTTGATTTAATATTGCACATTAAGCGCTAACATTTTAAAAAGCTTTAAATAGGTATCAAATTATATTTAGTCTTTATGTAGAGAATCTGTGGTTTCTAGTTAGTATAATCTCTAGTCTTAACGTTAGTTATACTCTGTGGTCTCTAGTTTAGTTTAGCAAATGTGATTTGACAGCAATACTATTAAACGAGGTTAATTATCACACGCTTTTTATCAAAAATGCGGGGATATTTACAAAAATTTACTTGTTTTTTTTCCCTTCCGGCTTATAAATGTGAATCTTGCAATTATATTTCAGACGAAAAAGTTCACATATTTAAACATAAGTGTGGATTTAGAGGTTATAATAATTCGGGAGCAAGTTTTAAAAGATGTAAACAGTGTAAAGTGGGTAGTTACTCGTTTCTTTGGCGTTATTGCCATAAAAAGAAATTTGTTAACAATCAGTGTTTATCAGCAGCAAAATTAGACCACTTATTTCGAAGATCGATTAAATGTGATCAATGTAACTTTGAAGCCAGTTGCAACAAATTTCTAAAAATACATATTAAAAAAAAACATTCTTTTCTTGAGCCGGAAAAATGGTTTCAATGTGATAACTGTAAATACAGAACTGAACTTAAAAGTAGTTTAATACTACATAATAAAGAGAACCATGTTCAATCTGAATTACAAACACTTTTTAAATGCAGTGAATGTGAGTTTGTAAGTAAGTTTAAATCCAGTTTAAGAAAGCATTATAAATTGAAACATACTCCAATTGATTTGCTGACAATGTTTAACTGCAATGAGTGTGAGTATAAGACGAAGCTCATAAATTCTCTCACAACGCATAAGAAAATAAAACATACTCCAATTGAATTGCAGACAACGTTTAATTGCAATAAGTGTGAGTATAAAACTCACACTAAACGATATTTAACAAAACATAAAAAAAGAAATCATACTCCAATTGAATTGCAAACAGTTTTCAAATGCAATGAGTGCACATTTATAACCAAATTTAAACATAGTCTACGAGATCATAAAAATTGCAAACATACTTCAATTGAATTGCAAACAACTTTTAATTGCAGTCAGTGTGAGTATAAAACTAATTTCAAACATAATTTAACAGATCATATGTCGAAAAAACATATTCCTATTGAATTACAAACAATTTATAATTGCAATGAGTGTGGATATAAAACTAACATAAAAGGAAATTTAAGGAAGCATAAGAAAATAAATCATACTCCAATTGAATTCCAAACAATTTTTAGTTGCAATGAGTGTGAGTATAAAACTAAGTATAAATCTGCTATGGCAAAGCACAAGAAAATCAAACATAGTCCCATTGAATTGCAAATAACTTTTAATTGCAATGATTGTCAGTATAAAACTAGGTATAAATCCGCACTAACAAAGCATAAGATCGTGCAGCATGCTCCAATTGAATCTCAAACTTTTTAACTAGAACAAACGATAATTGATTTGCAAATTATTTTCAATTGTAGTAACTGTTAGTATATACTTTTAAAAGCGATTAAGTACATAATAATATGCAACACAAACATTTCAATTAAAACACAAGACGGTTTTCAATGATGACTGCAAGTATAAGGCAGGCCGTGACAAAGCTTACAAAATTAGAAAGGCAGAAACTGTAAAAATTTACTAATAAATTATTTTGAAAACGATGAACTTCGTAGAAAACTCAACAAGAATCTTATAAAAATAACAATGATCTGACTTAACTACAACATTAGAAAAATAATCTTGTTTCAGTACATTAATTAACAGAATAATTTTGTAAAATTTAGTTGTAACTATTGATTAATGTAGGTATTTAGTATAAGAAAGTATGTATGTACCTAAATTGTTTCTAACCTTAAGAATAAATAAAATTGATTTTTTAAAATTACAGATTTTTATAATTCTTACATTCAGGTTTCATTCTAAAAGAAGTGTAACACATTTAGAACTAAGTAAGTTGCATTGAATAGATATAACAAATGTTTAAATGTCATTTATTAAAATAACGAAATACAAAAATCACTTTTTGCTGAAGCTTAGAACAACACAACTTCTGTTACTCTTGTCATGTCAACTGTCTGCTCTACATATAGTTTACACTATGTAAGACTTCTTTTTTTTTAACAATTTAGAATCCAAAATAAAAAGCAACTGAACAAAATTTCTTAGTAGCTTCTAGGAACGTTGTGATTGCACCGATTTAGGTAATTGTTTACAATTTTAATACGTCTGTTGAATATTGTTATTAGTTTGTCAGGAATCAAAGATTATAAGCATATTATATGTGGAGTTTTGTTCCGTCTTATCACATAATACCCTAAGTATGTCGTGTATTGTAAGATTAAGACTAAAAGTTCAGTTTCATAATAAACCCTTCACAAATTTTTGTCTCATTTATTTGGAAACCAATCTATGCTATTCTAAATCTCCTTTTCAATTTTTATACTTTAGACTTAAAAATACCTGCTGTTCCAAGAAAGATTTGTTTTTTTAGAATCCATATGATTCAAATAGATTTCCTCTGAAAAATAATCAAGGGTGCTGTTATCATGCTTAAAGCACTAGCTCCTGACAGCACAGTGTTGTTTTGGCTCTCCGAACTACTAATAATTTGAGAGCATGGCTTTCCTATAGCTCTAACAAAATTAGTTTTTGATGAATTTCAATTGATAGACGATATTTTTCTTGGAGTAAGAAAGATTAGTCTTCTTCTGATGTATTACCTTAAAAAAGAGTTTTAATATTAAAACTATATAGATGTTATCAATATAAGTTTTAACATAACAAAATTCACGTCTTGATAATACAACACCTCATTTTTCAAATATTTTCAAATACTTTTCAAGTTGGTTTTCAAACTGCGGTGCAATGGCTTAAAATAACAAGTCATTTTTTACTATGTAAATTACCGGCAAGTGCGCCACCAAAAACACTCTCACTTAAGTGACCAAAGTTGCAGTTGCCTCAAATTTAAAGCGCAAGTACGACTTAGACTGCAATCAAGGCAAACCATTACACCAAATTTAAATATTTACACTGTGACACTTCCAGTCTGTAGATGGTTGAAATATCAATTTTGTCTCAAGTATTTGAAGTACTGCGTATCTCAGAAGGAAAGTTAAAACTCAACTCGATTGAACACTATATATTTCACATTTTGCATTTTTTAAATCAAATCATGATTACATTTTAGATGGCAATAGTAAAAAGCAGTGTTGTTATATCTAACATGATAAAAAATAATCGGTTTCTGCAAAAAACAGGTTGTGTGAACAAAATGAATTTAAGAACTGCGTATGTTGCAAATAATACTGATCTTTTCTCTGTTACAACGTGCTCAAGTATCCATAATATCACCGCGGGTTTGGGGTAGTATTTTTAAGGTCACAAAGTACTATTGAAGTTTTCTGAATGCGAGAAATCAAAATCTACCTCTTCGCAAAAGTCTAAATCACTCATGTTTTAATTTATATAGTTTGTACACGCCAAACGCATACTGCTAGAAAGTTAGTAAATAAATATATGGATCGTCGTTGACTTAAAAGTAGGCTGCGTGCAGTTTGCAAAGCAGAAAGTGTGTGTTTTACTGTAAATTGTACAGTAAGTTGTTTAGTTTTGCAGTAAGTTTTATTTAGAAACATTTCAATGTTCAAGAAATAAATAGCATTAACCTAATTCTAGAATTAGATTTAAACACTTTTAGTCTTAGAATTTAAATATGTTTTCTACTTTTAGAGCAAGTTTAAAGTTCACTCAGTGGATATTGTAAAACCAACAACGATCAAAATCTATACTCTTTCTCGCCGAAACAGGCGAAGCTTTTTCTCCCCAATCAGGGTCCAACAAAGTCGACAACAGGTTGAAAAAACAATAGGATAGTATAGCATAACACAAGCAATACATAAATATGATAAAAAACATTTGTGGTTTAGAAACAAAAAGTACACTCACTTGTTTCTCTTGCAGCAGTCAGAAGGTTTGTGTTATTAAACGCAAGTCTGACAATAATTTACTTTAAAATAAAAGTTAGATTATTATTGATTTAATCAACAATTAATCAGATAAAAATATGTGATAAATTTTGATTTAGCCTAATCTGGTAATGCCAATCTATATATATAAAAGAAAGTCTGTTAGTTACTTCACTTATAACTCAAGAACGGCTTTACCGATATGGTTGAAAATTGGTGAGGTGGTAGCTTAGAGCCAGGAGACGGACATAGGATACTTTTTATTCCAGAAACCACCCTCTAAAAGAGGGGTGAAAGTCATATGTGGAATGCGATGTCGGAAACGTTCGGTGAGGCTCGACAAATTACCGAGAAGTTTGACGCAACCACGAAGAAGCGTTTAGATTAAAATTTATTTGACGTGGCTCAAGAAATTTTCCCAAACTTGGATTTTTATATCAATTATAGTTTAGAGCCAGGAGAAGGACATAGGATACTTTTCATCCCGTTCGACAGCATTCCCGTGTGACTTGACATGAAACGTCAGTCACTATAAAACGTGGAATAACAAAACGCAAATGACAGCTATGTAATTGACGTATAATGACAGATTTGTAATGACGTATGGATGACAATTTGATATTTGTAAGATATCAATAATAAAACTATTTCTATTAAATAAATAATTAACAATTATAATGTAATGATAGTGCCGTTGCCCATTTGTAAAAAGTGAAGTGAACTATAAAACTCGGTATGGTTGAAAATTTTAGTTTTTAGGTGAAGTGAAGTTTAATTAATAATGCCGCGACCAAGACGATCGAATCTTTCTCGACAAAGCCGTGATGCAAGAAGAATACGAAATACTGCAAATGAAAGGACTGAAGAAGAACAAGAAATTGCACGTGAACAGCGCCGCGATAGTATGGCTCGACTTCGTGCTTCTCAATCACGAGAGCAAAATGAAGCAGCCCGTGAAACAGCTCGGTTGGCAATGCAGAATCGTCGAGCGAACAACAGAGGTCACCAAATAGATAATTTGCGACGCAGAACAAGATATTTATCAAGTGCTGATTTGAATCGAGCAGCGAGTTTATTAATATTAATAAATATTTAAAGATATTAATAAAATTTTTAATTAAATATTAATAATTATTTTAATATTTAATTATTAAATATTTAATAATATTTAATAATTTTTAATTATTAATTAGAAAAAATTAATAAAACTAAATAATTATAAACAGCTACTTTTTATTAACAAAGGGATGAAAAGGGGAGGGATAGAGACAAAAAATGACATGTATCAATATATAATTTTCAAAGATTTTGGTTTGCTTATTTTAAAAATAATATCTATGTTTAGGCGGAACAAAGTTCGCCGGGCCAGCTAGTAATTTTATAAAATAGAATAAAAATATCTTTGATTCTAGAGTCTTAAAATATTGTAACGTGATAGCTATACAGTTTATTTATATACTAATATTACACTATTAATTTTACACTAATTTATATAAACTCTGTACATTAATATTTATATTTCATCCGGTACGTGACGTTCACTTCATGCGGCTCAAAGTTAGACTACTTCGGCTGTTTCCGCTGCTCGCCATTTGGCATGGATCTTCTAAAAGGTTCTGGAAGCCTCCATTCCAGCACTGACCTTTCTGGAATGTTTGACCTCGTTACATTGCCCCCTTCGTAAAGATGTTTCGTCCCGAAACAAGCCACCTTTATCGTGTAAATATTTGCACGAACACCCCTTCGTGCACGATGAGGTGGCATAGAAATAACACGAAACTGTCTTCTTGTCTCTTGCACAACTGTGGTTTCCACACACTTGGATGTCGACGCCGCTATGCCTGAAGAGAACCTCCACCATACTTCTAACAATTTTCCAGTCCAATCCATCGTTTCCAGAACCTAACTTTGGAATAGCCAACTTCAGACAATCGCTATTAAATAGATGGTGTTTCAAATCTTTTAAAGCTTTCTACATAGCCGAGTCAGAAGAGGTGTCGTTAATTGTCTGCTTTGTCACTAGATAGCAACTGAGTTGGCCCGTGTCGTTCTTCTTTACCAACACCACCGGCGATACCCAAGGACTGTTGCAAGCTTCAACCACATTTTCTTTCTTCGTTTTGTCAATGATCTTTTCTGCTTCCTCTCTCTTAGCTAACGGTAACCTTCTAGGCGTTTGCCGAATTGGTGTAAACTCACCGGTGTTAATTTTGTGTTGGACTAATTTTGTTCGCCCCTTTGGTCTGCCACTTGTAGCAAAAACGTCTCGATATTGTAGAATCAGCTTCCGGACTTTTTGTTTGTGTGTAGGACTTAAGTCTAAAGATCTCAAAAGTGTCTTCTCAAGTTCCTGAGGCAAATTTTCTGTGGTGGCTACAGGTTTTGTGGTGTTAAGATTTCTGGCGATAACAGAGATTTGGAAGCAGTTTCCTAAAACAGTACCCCTTTTTAGTTTAGCAGAACGACAATTAAGGTTCATAACTCTTACGGGTATAAGCTTCTTGTTTTCTACAACTGCTCTTCTTACTAAGACTCTTTTGCCTACCAGATCGTCGTTGTTGGTTGGTTCAAACACCACAGGGCCACCACCACCACCTTTTACAGTTTATTTAATATGGGCTTCCACAACCGTTTCACATCTAGCGGGTATTTCAATGTCGTTAAAAGTTTCGACACTTAATGTCTGATTACACCGCGTCCGAAACACTATCTCTTCTGAGTCTATCTCGAGCAGTTTTTTATTAACGTCAACTTTGAAGCTGTGAGCGCACATGCTGTCCATACTCAGAATAACCTCTTCTTGGATCTGCGCAACAAGCACTAACGGTCTAAAACATTTATCACCGATCTTAAAAGTCACTTCACTACAGCAGATTGTCCAGTAGCTGTTCGAACACTCCATCTTGCTGGCTTGACACCTGTTGATTTAGAATAAAAACACTTTGCTATTTGTCATTAAACAAATGCGTCTACATAAATGCTTATATAGCATTTGGCATGGATCGTCTGGAAGGTTCTGGAAGCCTCCATTCTAGCACTGACCTTTTTGGAATGTTCGACCTCGCTACAAAATATATAAAGTGGTCGTTTTACCTGCAGCGGTACTATCAATTTTGTTTAGAAAATGATTAACGTTGCTCTAGGACTTCCAATGCTCAGAATGTATGTTTTGGCTCGGCTTGTTGCAGCGGCTCCATCACTTTTGATTTAGAGAAACATCGGTCGGTTTCTGACATCTCTCTGAAAGTTTCATGGCTTAGGTGAGAGGCTCGACACTGCTCACTGTATTTAAAAATAAGTATATTTAAATGTTCAGTGGTTCTGACCTCAAGCAGCTAGGCGCTAAGCTCGAGAGGTTGTCTTACGTAAATTACAAAATAGAGCTCAAGCGGTTAGGCTGCGAAGCTCGTACAAGGCAAAATGCACAAGACAATATTACTGTAAGTTAGGTCACTGCTGGTCAGATCAACAAGGGTTGAAGCTCAAGCGGTTAGGCTGCCAAGCTCAAAAGGTTGTTGATAGAAACAGCATACACTAGGATATTGGTTTAGTTAAGTTACATAATAGAGCTTAAGCGGCTAGACTGCTAAGCTCGTACTAGGCAAAATAAGCAAAACAATACAACTGTAATAATATACTGTGCAAATTAACATGGGCTTTAAGCTCAAGGGGCTAGGCTGTCAAGCTCGTACTAGGCAAACTAAGCAAAACAATACAATCGTAGTATACCGTGTAAACTAACAGGGCTACTGAGCTCAAGCGACTACGCTGCTAAAGCTCTAGAAGTTGTTAATGAAAACAGTATGCAGTTGGATACAAGGGTGCTAAGCTTGTACCAGACAAAACACACAAAACAATATAATGTTGTTAGACGTCGCTAAAAAAACAATGGGTTCTAAGATAATATTTTAATGTTTTCTGACTCGGAGATTTAATTTTATAAGGCTTTTCCCTTCTATAGTTTTACTTTTGGCGCCCGTTTCTATGGTTTTAGGTTGAATTTGACGGCTTGATCTTTTTATTAGAAAAAAAAATACAGTTGGTAGAAATCTTTTCCAAAAATATTATTGACATGTACATTATGTGTGAATGTGTTTCATGTATGGTTAATCTAATTCGTTCAATTCGTTTGAGGCGGTTTCTTAACGGCGGCCACAAAGGGGGTGAGTTGCAGTAGATCGTTGATAATGATGTAGTCTGTTTATCTTGTATTTATGCAGTATTTAAGTTGTATTCATTATCAGGAAAAGAATGTGGTGAAACAATCTGACAATAATTGTATTTTAATGGAACTAGGTAATTTAATTATATCAATTTAATTATCCCGGCGCCTTCACTATTGCTCTTATGCAAATTGCGTCAAAAAAATACCCCTTACAGTATATTTAAAACTAAGAATGATAAGAAAGTGCTTTTTTGCAGACCGCCGTCAAAGTTTATAAACTGAGCCATAGGCGAGATTTGTAATTGCTCGAGGTCTGTAAGGGCACTTTTTTACCATGGTTTGAATACTATTTTTTCCCACCGCTACGGCACAACTTTGTTGGAAAAAAAAACTCTTTAAATCGCTTCAAGTAAATCTCATCCGAACAATGCTTAAACTTTAGATAACATAGCCATCATTTAACATGAAATAAGGAATTAATAAAAATTCAACTTTTTATTTGAATATCCATTATAATCAAATATATATATATTTTTTTTTTACAAGGAGGGGAATCTTTTATGGACTACGGCAAGTTGGAATACGCCAGAAGAGAGTGTGGGACTCACCTATTCCTACTGGTATACCCACTAAACCCGTCCTTCCAAACTCTCAACAGGGAATAATCCCCAATTAAAGAGAGTTGAAAGAAAAACGAGCAAAAGTAAAACAGAGAAAAAAAGAAAAAATTTTTAAAACGCATAAAATAAAAGAAGAATTTAGGTGCCTAGAATGACAAAGCACTCAAGTCTATTTTCCTTATAGACCTAAACGAATCGGCATAAAAATCAAAACTTGCCGAATTTACCAAGCGGCTCATTTTGTGCAAAGGCGAAAAGTGCAAGATATTAGTTTTTGCTTTATCCAGATACAAGACAGCAACGGATCTAGCACAAAGTCTAGGGCAGTGAAACCGCAGCATTTCCAAAGTTTTAGGACATTTAATTGTAGAGTTCACAACTTTGTAAATCATTTTTAAGTACGCTAATTTAGTGCGATCTTCGAAGCTAAGAAATTCAAATTCGAGCAGTAGCTGTCTCTGAGGAATTCCTCTAGAAGGATAAACTCCTTTGCGACAACAAGACAAATATTTTGAGAAGCGTCGCTGCACGTTTTCAAGGGCATATTCTATTTTGGACAGCGGCATATTCTATTTTGGAGCGCACCAAGGCAAAGTATATAAGCTTAATGGCAAGCTGATTGTTAATCTCACGAGAGTTGCGTAGAACAAAACCAAGTAGCTTGTATGAGTTTGAAATTACATTGTTAACGTGTGTAACGAACGTCAGTTTGTCATCAAACGTAACCCCCAAGTCCTTAATCGTTTTAACTCTTTTTAGTGTTTGAGAGTTCACGCTATAGTCGAAATTGTGTGTAGCATTTTTTCTAGAGAAAGACATAATAAAACATTTCCCAACATTAAGAGCCAACTTATTATGAAGACACCATTTATTAACTACGTCTAAAGATTTTTGAAGAAGTAGACAATCATTGATCGATTTGACAGGTAAATATATCTTCAGATCATAAGCAAACAACAATGCAGAGCATGGCAATTTAGCTATTAAATCGATGATGTAAATGTTAAAAAATAAAGGCCCCAGCACAGACCCCTGAGAAACGCCTGGCTTATATTAAAATTAGAAGAATGATATCCAAAGCATTCAACAAAGAAAGAGCGGTCAGTCAGGTAATCTGCAAAAAGCTTTGCCACATTGACATTAAGACCGGATTGAAGCATTTTAGAGCACAAGAGATCATGATCCAAGCGATCGAATGCTTTGGCCATGTCTGTATATATACCGTCCACCTGCAAAACATTGTCTAACTGCGTACATGAATGTTGAGTTAAAACAAACAAATTTGTCACTGTAGAGCGACCTGAAACAAAACCATGCTGGCTGTCAGACAGTTGACTTCGCAGTTCAAATTCCAGTTGCTCGTGCATTGCGAACTCAAAAATTTTTGCCGCATTATTTATAATTGAAACTGACCGGTAGTTAAGAAAAAGATCACGGTCTCTAGATTTAAAACATGGAAATACTTTGGCAACTTTCCAAATTTTCGGATATGAACGCAGTTTTATGCAAAGATTATAAATTTTACATAGGGAAATAGCAAAAGCATGAGCACAAGTTCTTAATAGAAAAGAAGGTAGAAGATCACGTCCTGCAGTGTTTTTAGAACTTAGTTTAAGAAGCTTTTCCTGAACAGTTACTTCATCAAAAATCTTCAACATAAAATTTTTTGATGATGTGGATTCTGCTTCATTTATAGAAATTCTGTTAGAGGTTGAAAAGTTTGCGACAAAGGACTCACCAAATTTATGTGCAATCTCTTGACAGTCAGAAATTGTTTGGTCATTATACCGCATGTTGCGTGGGACACCTGACGCATGTCGTCGCAGCTTAATATACTTCTAAAAGTTGGTAGGGTTTTGACATATCTTATCTTGAGAATCTGCTAAGAATTTCGCAAAAAGATGGATTTCTTTTTTCACCTTTGACCTTAACGTAGTAAATTTAGAATAGACTGTTTGCCGGCGATGTTTCTTGTACTTGCAAAAAGCCTTGTACTTAATTAGCGTAATAATTTTAGAAGAAAACCATAGCGGGTAACACTGACTGGGAGAAAGGCACGTGAGAGACAAAAGTCTTTTCAAGTGTGTTATAAAAATACTCACAAGCTGCGTCAATGTTTAGACAATTGTCAAGGCAAGTCCAGTTGATATTAAGTAACGCTTCATTCAAAGTTAACATGTTAGCTTTTTTAAAATTAAAGGCGGTTGTTGCTTTAGGTTGGAAATGTTTCTTGTTGATGGTTTTAGTGCTAAAGTCAAAAGTTAAAGCCGGATAATGAACGTCTTCATCTACAAGAATAAAATC
The DNA here is from genome assembly GCA_947359425.1 of Lagria hirta. NCBI lineage: Eukaryota > Metazoa > Arthropoda > Insecta > Coleoptera > Tenebrionidae > Lagria > Lagria hirta. The sequence continues at coordinate 8,056,732 of OX375801.1, read as the reverse complement.
TGACCTGTAGACGTCTAAAAGTCTATTTGAGACAACTAGGTCTAAAAGCTTATATGAGTTATTGAGAATTTTGTTACATTGAACGTACGATAAAAAACTTAAAAAATTCAATAAGCTTCTTGTTAACAAACACGCCTGATTTACATCAAACTTAAGATTGATAAATCTAGGAATGTTGAAGTCCCCCATAATAAGAACTTCTGGTGTCTTATTAAATTTACTTATCATTGATTCGAAAATGTCAAACAAGGTATTGTAATAGTTCTCTCCTATAGAAGGAGGAATATAAATACAAAAAACTAAAAGTGATCTATGGTTTAAACGAACATTAATGCCGACAATGTCAACTAAAGGAATTTTATCTATGTCTTCTTGTGGAATTTCTATCAAAACAGCTTGGAACGTGTTTCTGATGGCAATAAGAACGCCCCCACCGCGAGACCTGCCTACGGTGTCAAAAGAACGATCTTGTCTAAAAACCAAAAATGAATCGTCGCAGAATTCAGAATTGTGTACGGTATTGTTAAGGCTCCTGTGCAGTGAAAAGAATTTTCAGATTTGGATTGGTCCCGCAACCCAACTTACACAGTTTTATGACATGGCCAGTGACTGACACGTAATAAACCAATAACTACATAATCATAATATAGTTGAGTCGAACTTATTGATTTACAACACTACCTGATGTTTGAAATTTAAGATAACTTCTCCGAGATGTTTTGGTAGAATCGTTTAGATAATTTAGACGAGTATAATTCGGTAAAAATAGAAAAAAATTATTTATTGTAAATTGTACTCATTATATTTTTTTGAAAATATATAAGACTATGATGATAATTATTATTTACAATAAACATTGATTAGATTCTGTTGAAATCTACATATAAACTAAAACTTTATAAATTACATCTACTTATACAGAGTGGTTTTTAAGAAAACTAAGCTAAAAAAATGCCAGGCTCTGCAGTATTTTTATTTACACCTCGATTTTAAAAATTTACAACAAAATATTTACAAAAATTATAGATTGCCATGTCTTTGCCATGGAAACTAATATCGTCCAAAATAAATATATATATATATATATAATATAATACCATCTAAATAATATTGTCAGCCGTAGATATCCCTAATAGGAAAATTGCGCTTTAATCTGGAATCTAACAGTTCAGGTAAGAATGATAACATATAAAAATTTTGCAGCTTGTCAAACATAAAATTTTTCCAAAAATTTCTATCGCGAGAAATTATATCGCAGTTATAATCTTTCTGGGTGTATATAAAAAAATAACAAAATTCTCTATTAGTAACTTCCAACTGTCCCTGAATTTGGAACATATAATTATCTTTTGGCTTTAACTGAATTTTATTGTTATCGTCTATAATTTCTTCGCGCACTGTTATATCTTTAGAAGCATACGGACATTTAATTTCTAATATAGCATCTTCATCAACAAGACCATCTGGTGAAGCACCTAAAAATTTATAGTCTGGATGAATAAAAATACCACAAGAATTGACATCAAACTGGTATGTCTGTTCAAATAAATCTCGTGCATGGATTTCATTAGATATTCCATATTCTAATGACTTGCAACCAACTTTTGGGCAAGAATATAGTAATGATTTAACAAGATTTGCGGTTGATGTAGTCGGACGCATTTTACATATTCGGCCAAAATTGCTGGCGGTTAGACGAAAGTATTTTTGTTTAAACCACTCAGGATTTGAACTTTGTCCGCGTGTAATTTCTTCAACAGTTTGAAAATTTACCTTATTAAGATTTTCTAAATACAAAGAAGTTAAAATGTTTAACTCCTCAGAACTTTTATCTGGTAATATATCGTCTGACTTGCCGTAATCATCATCTGCTTCTATTACCTCAAGCTTCCTTTTATTTTTTGTTTTTTTTGAAATTTTTTTGATGAAACAAAATTGTTCAGTGTATTTTCTGCAAAGTTTGTTTTTATTTAATTTTCCTGAACTTTATAAAAAAATGGTCGTTTATTATTAAAATTAGAAACTGCCGCAAAACATCGTGTTTCATATGATTTTCTCAGTGAAAAATTTATTCGTTTGCCTCCCACTAGTTTGTTCACTATGCTATTATAACATTCGGCGAAATTTGTATCGACATCATGCAATAAACTAGAAGCATGGCTAGCTACTCGATTGACGTAATTTTCAAAGTCTGAAAAAATCGTACTTTCTTTAAATATATTATATAGGTTCTTTTCCCCAGGCTTCAGGCCTTTGCAAAAATATTTATATCGGTTATTTTCATCTTTGCAGTTATCATGGCAACCTAATATGTGCTTAGGACTGTTTAAAATATCCTCTTTTAAATTATTTAATTTCACATAAGTAGCACATTTTCAACCCTTGAGCTGTTAGATAATTTACGAATTTTATTGCAATAATTGCGAAGAATGTGGTTCCTACATTAAATTTTTTCTACAAAATAGTTAGGTCCATATGGCTTAGAATCCCTAATTTTTTTTATAAACGCTGCTATCACCGTCTCCAATTATTTTATTATATTTTAAGCCATGCGTTTTCAAAGAACACAAAAATCCATCCACAATGATTTGTGATTCCATAGAGGTTTATGTTTTTTTCCAATTTTTACTGCAGTTATGGGTAGGGATGTCTCTTTTGGCAACTACATGTTTTTGACAAACACGACAAAACTTGTTTTTGACACCTACATATAAAATTTGTTTGGTTCGAGCTCCTATAATACAAGCAACTCTAGATAACGCATTATAATTGGATTTGTATGACCGTTTAGACCATGCCCCATCGACAATTACCGCTATTTCTGGAGTCCCATCTTCGTCAACTTCACCTGCTTCTCTCGCCAAGTCCGCTTCTTTCCGACCTGCCTCTGCCATGTCCTCAAAAGCAGTTTCTTGAATGATGTTGCTCAGCACTTCTTCTTTGTTTTTAAATGTGTGAGATGACATCATAGGTATATCTATATAAAAGGAAAGATAAACGAATAAAATATTCACTCACAACTATATTGAACATAAAACACAAAATAATGAAATTAAACAATAAATGATCAAGGTGACGTAATCAACCTCATAAGAGCTAATAACAGTCTGATCTATCACCCGGAGGAAGACGCCAGTTAGTATGCCCACTTCCCCACTCTTGACCACCACACGTGTAATGCGTAAGCATGACATCACATCAGGAAAAAGTCACAACTGATAAGTTCACATGGTGGAGCCTGACACCACCCGGAAAATACTTCAACAGGAAAACAAAGCCATCCAACAGGAAAACCGCTAACATATAGAAGCAAATATTTCCTTCAGTACCCAGCTCCCACTGCAATTGCACCACATACCGCCGCGTCATTTGCATCTACATTTTGTATATTCTGTGTTGAAATTGAGCCCACAAAGCCACAGAATCCACATTTAACGGAAAAAGTACTATTGATTCCACTTCTTTTCTCTGAGACGAGCTCAAAATTATTAAAATCACATTGAAAGGGCTCATGTCTAAGAGCTTTCAAACTGTTAAAAAAATGAACAATATCTACAATCCTAGATCCAATTATGTTTTCCGGTCTTATATTTTTGGATGAATTTTCATTTTCGACCGTGAGTTCTGGAAAACTCTCTGTATTTTCAGAGATGAACGCAAAATTTTCAGGAACTTGAGCTTGTTCTTCTGCCCACTTTTCTATTCTAAAATTTAAAAAAAATCATAGGTCAGGTCAGGTCCTGATAGATAGAAACTGATAGAAGTTCTAGTTCTGATTAGATTAATAACCATGCACTTAATTATTTATTTGTGCTTTTGACACTTATTAAAGCGTATACACATAGTCAATACTTAAGCTAGATAAACAAAAAAGACAAAGAACACAACAAAATGTAATTACAGATTAAAATATTCTGAAAATAAATAAAGTTAAAAATGTGAAAATACCTTTTACTCCGTGGTTTTCGCTTCATGCGGAATGAAAACTTTGTGCTTCGACGTCTTCCTCCAGACGGTAACGATCTTTTTCCATGAACTCCCATTTTCACAAATAACAAAAAGCACTTTTTCACACAACAGCAAAAACTTATTTAACTTATAAAAAATTTAAATTTATTTATTATTTAACATCAATTATAATATAATTATAATTGAACTATTTTATCTTATATTGAATAACAAATAAGATGAGCTATTCGTTGTCTTTGTGCCTCTCACCTTGTTAAGATTCAACTAAATTCAAAATTCACTTCGGTCAGAATATTAGCAGGTAAACACTGTGTAGTGAGGGTGTCTTTTAATCTCCTACCACCATAAATTAGAAATTAGCTACCGGCACTTCACGCAGAGAGATGTCGTAAATCTTCTCACGTTTAGACGAATGTTTGTGTCTAGCGAACAAAATGAAAATTTTGTTTTCTTGATTAAATCAAAAAATAAGACAAAATAAAAAGAGAGCGAGGTAGATATTTATATCATTGCTTAGATGCAACAAAAATAAATATTCTACAGTAAATGCTTTCGAAGAAAAGTTGATTGAAAAGTTTTGACATAATAATTATTTACCTTACATCTAGCAATTTTTTTAAAAATCTGATAGAAAGGCACGGTAGATTATTGAATTTTAGATAAGATGAAAATGCGGAATTTTCTTCAAATTTAAATTAAACCGAAATAACTTGCATCAAAAATCAGTCATTTTCATGTCCCAGCGCATAGGAGTGCTGAAGAGCCTTAAACCAAGTCTCAGTCAGGCATACTAAGTCGTAATTTGACGTTAAAATATTATTATAGAGTAGTAAACATTTAGAATTTAAACTTCTAACGTTCTGATAGTATACACATATGGAATTGCTTTTGCTGCTAAGAAGTGACGAAGATGCACTTGAATTGCGATCGGGCAGAAAATTGTAGTCAGATAATTGCTATTGCGACAAGATGTTATGAACTATTTTTTTTGCTGTGCAATAAAAGTAGGACACGAGAGATCCCATGCCGCATGATTAGAGATATTTGTTCCAGTCTTTACAGAACAATTAGAACATCGCTTTTGCAATCGACATCTCTATGATTTTCGCTGCACCTAGGACAAGCTAAAGTGCTTTTACAAACTCTGGAAGAATGCCCAAATGCATTGCAGTTAAAGCAACGATCAACGTTTATTGCGTCATACATCGCGCAGTAGTCGTAACCTACAAAAATACTGCCGCAAGAAATCAAATAGTTGTAAGTTTCTTTATCAACTTGGAGAATCGCTTGAAAAACACTAGGTTTCTTCTTAGTTGGCCACACTTTTATAACCGAGCACTCAGCATTTAAATTATAAGAATTCGAGTTGATAGCTATAACGTGTTCCATTAGCTCATTAAGATCATCAGCTGCATAGTGTTGAGAAAGATCAACGATTTTTAGCCTTGGCTTAATTCCTTTCACTTCTTTGATTACAAATTCTTTAGATAATTTTTCTTCAGCAATTTTTTTAAATTTTGAATTATCCTCTTTAGAAGAGCAACCAATTAGAACGCCCCCTTTTTTTGTATTTTGTACAGTTGAAATTCTTAATCCCATATCCACAGGGTTAATAGAGGCCGCAACAACGTTTTTTTATCGGCAGAAGCCGCATCTTTATTTTTTTTAGGTTCAATAATGACTGCAGATCGACATTTGTTTTTTATCATTTCCGAGTAACTCGGCATAGATTTTTTATTAGAACCAGCAAAAAGTTGTGCTGAGCTGGACGAGCACAACAAATCTTTTTTTAAGTCAGCAAATGTTTGATGAAAGCTAGAAATAAACGAGTCAAATTTTTGTTCTAGATATAAATCTAATTTATCCAAATCTATAGAAGACATTTTAGAGATGCAATCACTGCAGTTCTGCAAGCCTACATCAATGCCTGCACATTCATAATGAAATTTTTTGTTACATAAACCGTTGCATACAAGATGAGTACTGGTAGATTTAAGCTCATTTACACAAGTTCCACAATTTAAAGTCATGCTGAATGAGCGCCGAAATATAAAAATTTCTAGATAAAGTAAATAGCTGGTTACTTACGTAAACAGACACACAGACCAAAACAATTAGCTTCAGCCGAAAGCCCAAAAGAAACCCAACATTGTAATACCAATTTTAACTCAAACTATGAAGTATAAAACTCATAATACGTGAAATTGCGAGAGCACCAAAAAACACACACCTTTCTCCACACGATTATTGAATTTTTTAATATTTCTTGTTTTTGTTCAATTATTCAATAGCTTGTTTCTTGTTTAAAACTTAAATGAAAAAAATGGGGTTAAGCTCACCTCATTCATCGATTCATTATTTTGGTCAGTTATCGATTCAATTTTTATAAAATTTTGCACACTCATTACAAGAGTTACATGGCACCTATCAATAAAAAAAAAGTTTTTAGAGAATATAAAAATGGCAAAAGTAGGTAAAGCAGGATGTTTGATCTTATAAGCTCTAGTGTGTAGAATTCCGTCGAAAGCCGCCGTGGGCCGCGCTTAATTTATGAACGGTTTTAGACTACTGGTTATCACTAGTAGCTACTAATTTATTAATACTTCAATAAATGTATAAATACTATATTGTGCAATTTTCTTTGTTTTTATTTGTTAAATTATCATTTTTACTTGTACGAGTATTTTATTATTATTTTAGTCTTTTAGCAGAATTAAATTTTGGCTATCTAAAATACTGTTTCACAGCTTTTTTCAGTAGGACTAAAAATAGAATTTTGCAGAATGACTTTATTTCTGCTAGAGGATTAATTTACAAAAGTTGATTCTCTCAACATTATATTGCGTTATTACATTAACGGTTAAGTTACGACTATACATTTTTGGATACTTGTTTAGAAAACTATAGCGCTCCTAATGACAGTCGCAAAAATTTTATAACGTTAAAGCTTTTTGAAAAAATAAGCTTTAAATTTGCCTTTGACGAAGCGTGCGAACTGACTCTCGACACTCTGATGACAAAATCGCTGACGACGATATAGAAGATTCATTACTGGCCATGGCCATCTCCATAACATCTTCAATTCTTCGAATCATCGTACAATGTTGTCAAGCCTAATTAAAAGTAAAGTTAAATCAACTTGTACGAGGTGGCACTACATTCCAACTCAAAAATTAGAAACATGGTTTTTCGATTTGTGATGTTATTTAATTGATAATCACAAAATTCTTACTATGAAAAGTGTTTAATATGTTTATAAGAATATCACAAAGTGAATTAAAAGTCTTTACCTTAACTGGCACTTTATTTAAATGAATTAATAATAATAAAAAATAGATCAATTTTTTTTTCATTTGAAAAAAAAACATTATTGACAATTGTAAATACATCTTTAAAAATTGTTAGTGTCAGTAAAAGCAAAATTAAAAATTAAAGAAAAAAAAAGTTATTTGAAAAATCAATTTTCTAACATGGCGACGGCTGTCGAACCATTATAGCTCCATGGTCGAACCCTCTTAATATCAGAGCATTGTAATGTAGCAAAACCACTTTTTTTGGAAATAGTACAATTAATTGTAGAAAACAATTATTTTTCTTATGATGGAAAGTTTGATACGCAGAGTTTTGGGTGCGCAGTGGGATCTAACCTAAGCCCAATTTTGGCATCATATGTCATGAACCATTTATCAGATAAAGCATTACCAAAATTGTCTTTTTACAGTAGCATTTATAAAAAAAAACTGTGTAATGATTCCTTTACCTATATTTGAAATTTTTGCGCTTTTTAATTGACAAGTGACATTTAGTTTGACCAGTGACGTCTAGTTTGACAGTTGAAATTTTAAAAGTGACAGATGACATTTATATTGACGGATCCCTACGTTGTGTTTTTTTTTGTCGACGTGATTTCGAAATAACCTTGATTCTAAATGGAATGTGAGCTCGCTTGCAGTACTATTGGAACCAATAAAACAGATATTTCATCTAAAATTATATTCTACAAGTTTCAATAAAATACAAACAGATTAGACAATACGACACCGAAATAATGAACACAGAACCAACAAAATTCAATGAAATTTACACACATGAGATTCATATTGGAGAGACCAAGGTCACTCACAATGGTATTACTGCAATTGTACATAATAAACAATGAATGAACTACATCAGCAGGCACATAAATACATAAAACAGATAATCAACATAGCCAATCAAATGAGACAAACACATAAAACAACAACATGACACAATCATCAAAATAAAACAATGATACACAAATAAGAACTGCATGGCATTGTGGTTGTCAGATTTTACTGCAACGAAATGACAGGCAATTGTTTGCAAATAACAACTTACTAGCGGAAACAAGGTCGCGAACACTGAGAGGCGGAGATTCTCCTTATTATTATTACTTTTAAGTCGTTCTGGCTAAACACAGTAAGTCTGTGAACTCTACTATACATGACCAGCTAAATACATGTTAAATAACAAACCTGTGTCCCTCTCGCAAGAGGCTTTCACACTCTTACGAAGTCGAGAAAACACAGGGGGCATCACGTGATGCAAAGCTAGGTTTATAATAATGAGATGAAGGAGGATGTCCCTAAAAAGTTCAAGTTATGTCCACCGTCTACTCAGAAATGAACGATGAATTTTATTAAGCCCTACTCTTTGATTAACCATTCGATTAATTAAAGCCCAAACAACGGTCCACTCCCCAGTGAACGGCCGCTTGATCACCGAGATAGTGTCAAACTGATCTCGCTCCCTAGCTAGCCTAAATCCCTGGAACGGACACGAGAATTCTTCAGTTAATCCTGGGTACGACCAACTGAAGAAGTACATTCAAACCGAAGAACGGTCTGAATCCCTATTCGCGCCTACGACAACACTAGTCAATTATCCCTACCCGGGTTCACGAAACTAATGAGCGGTGCCCATTTGTGCCTAAGCACAGCTCACATGATTTACTGAAGCGAGATTAAGCAACAATCTATTTAAATTAGCTACAATTGAGTTTGCATTTCCTCCCTATCAACAGCTAGAATTCTCAGACCGGTTAGTATATGTTATAGCCTGCGGCTCAAAAGTATTCCCCTCGATTGAATGAGTGTTGCTAAGTAAGCGCCATTTACTTAAATAATTTAACAAACAATGCTATTAGTTCCAATGAATACGGTAAACAGATTAATAAACAAGACATTTGTGTGACCTGGCAGTCAGCTTCACCTGGGCATCGTATCCTAGAACAGCAGGGCTAGTTCCTCCAGCGTCACTTCCAGGGCTCTCTCCAAGACAGGAACAGCAGCTACGATTCTCACTGGAAGAAAATCTTATTTGGTGTCATGGCGTCCTTCAGGAGTGTCTGGGTTGGCCTTGAAGTACTTTCTAAGATGGCGTCCTGAGATTGAACTATCGGCGTCCTTTGTTTAAAGGTGGCTTCGTCCCTATTAACCAAAACAACCATGGGGAAGGAATAGGAAGGAATTGGAAAGCCTACCTCCATCCGCCTCTCCACAAACCGAACATAACAGGAAGATATATTTTGAACAATGAATGGTAGACATGTTGGTAGCATCAGAATACTACATGAACAGAAAAGTACTGCGATTGTTATGCAATCGGTACTCACTAGATAGATAGAATTAAGCGTCTTTAATTGATATAAAAAAGGAGATGAGTAAAGCACTGGGTACGAGCGTAATGTTGGACTTGCTCTAGATTATGCACAAAGACACTTATAGTTATATTGATTTCAAGATTACGTTTATAGAACAACAGACCTTGTCGGGAGCGACCATTATTACATAGACAAGGATTTTAACATGTAGGATGATTTACATATTACACAAACAAACTCCAGGTACTCAACACCGGCCCTTTCCCTAATTTGACAACGACCCTATTTGAATTCGTAATATTTACGTCCCGATTTTTGCAACCATTATTAAAGCCCGTTTCCCGCGCCCCCATATACTTAAAGCCCTAGATGAGTAAGATATTTGCAGCTACAATGCCGTTCTAACGACAACACAGTTCGGCTTATTTCGCGAACGCAACTGACATTGAATATATTATGACCCAACGCGAATTACACCGAATACATAAATAATCATTTCTCTAAACAAATAACATGTACAATTAGCGTACTTACAATTAATAATGGCCGACAACTCAGGATATCATTTCTCGGTAGACACGTCTATCTCTTTTCACGTTTCAACACTTAAGAACCTCCTTCCCGCTATCTTCTCCTAACCCCTTTTTCCAGAATTGCCAATCTAACCAACGCAGTCAACGAAATCCCTAGCTTTTTTCGGAACTAACATTTTATAATTTAAATACTTGAGCAACATTAACATAAATGAAACTTCTAACAATGATCGACTCATTGACAACAACGTGGGTCAGCTACATTTTGTAAACCAAAGATTTAAATAAAAACAATCTATGTTATTTATCTATAGGGAAATACTGAAATTAGGTGGCGCCATCTACAATTTAATGTTTTGTTTAGCGCGCCAAATTTATTTTAATTTAAATTTGAAATGGGTTTCTTCAATTGTGTAACCAAAATTTTTGAAGTTTTTAATGGCATGGATTAATATATCAAGTTTACAATAGCGCATGAAGTGTACAAATCAGTACCATTCCTAAACACAGTAGTATGAGAGATAATAACTTTATAAAATTAAATTGGTATATAAACTCGACTGCCGCGGGAAAATACATACGTTTTTTATCAAATCATTTAATCAAAATCATTTGCATTAAAGAACTAAAAAACCGGATCTACAAAATGTCATCCAACGCTAAGAGAAAAAAAATTCAAAATTTTGCAGACCATTTTAAGCGAAAATTCTTATCCGAGAAGCATGGTCTCTGAACTTTTGTACAACACTATGACCCTTGTGCAGAAAATTCAAACAGAAGCGCAGAAAACAGAAATACAAATGAAAGTGTTGCCTAATATCTCAGATTCAAAATAACACAACCTTTAAAAGAGGAGAATATCAAAATAGCTATGAGAAATATCAACACAGTTGGTACATTGTACACAAAGATTAAAGATACAACACCAAAACCACAGCAAACAGATGTGGTGTAGAAACTAAACTGTTAGCAATGTGACTACTTATGTAGGAAAACGAAAAACATCACAATGGCTAAAAAGCAGGTTGGCGTTGCACAAGACTCCAAGACTGACATAACAAAAGAGTTAGATGAGTGTGCACTAGCTGCACATGCGCATAAATAGAGCCATAATGTGGATTTTGAAGGAGTGGAAATACTATGTTAGGAGCCAAAATAGCAGAAGAGTGTGGTGATGGAAATGATCTATATTAACAAGCAAAAAGACCCAATAAATAAAAAAACAAACACGTAGAGGTTGAGTACAATATATACATATTTACTAAGTTTGGCAAACCAATCAGCTTATGATGAGCCTGAGAATGAATAAAAATAACAATGTACAATTAAAGCATAATGTTGGATATAAGTGCTAAAATTATTAATATAAAGTAAAACGTGATAACCGCATCTCTTTCTTGCAAAAGTGGCGCGTCAAAAAGATTTATTAATTATGACAAATTGTTAAATGTTGTAAGAAATTTGATAAAAAACGGCATCAATAGAGTTTTGTTGTGATGTTTTGAGATAAGAATTGGATTTGTTTGTGGTAGGATAAACGACAAGGAGGGATTGTTAGTAAAAAAAATTTTTCAAAAAAATGACCGATAAAAAGAGTAAACGGATAGGACATTTCGCCAAAAAACCACTCTAGATAGAAAACTTTGAAAGCTGGGCTTTTTGTGACGCTTCGTCATTTTACTGTCTTAATTGTGACAGTTCCAAGTTGTTTGGTTATGTTTATGTCATTTTAAATATTTATCTTTATAAAATTGTGAAAAATAATGAAACGAAAGCTTTTAATGTGGCTAAAATGTCGATGGGATATGATGGAGTAGTGATTTGTTTAGTTTTCTTGATGAAAAAGTGCATCGTATTGTTGACAAAGTTTTTTCGATGGGGCCATTTCACGAGCTATGACTAAATAAAGCTGCAATATAATAAATGGGACTTATCAGATGGAAATCGATTTTTCAAACATCCCAATGCTACTCAGATAAATGGAAAAGTGTTTTGATGGTTTATTTAGAAAGTTTTTCTAGAAAAACTGACCTTCCAGAATTTTACAAATCTTTACAAGATTGGAAGTAGAAAATACGGCAAATAAAGCTTTTAATAGGGCTGAAATGGATGAGATGTTGATTTGCTTTGTTTTTTTGATGGAAAAGTGCATCGTAAACTCCAAGATTTGTCGACAATGATTGTTTTGGACCTATCAATAATAAATACAGCTGGAATATGAATAAATGAAACTTATGAAATGGAAATCGATTTTTTAAAGATCCCAACGCTCCTCAGATAAATGGAAAAGTGTTTTGATGGTTTATTTAAAAAGTTTTTCTAGAATTACTGTCATGTGTCATCCAACGGTGACAGTTGGGTTAGGTTATGGCACACAAAAATTAAATTTTTCTAGAAAATACGGCAAATAAAGCTTTTAATAGGGCTGAAATGGATGAGATGTTGATTTGCTTTGTTTTTTTGATGGAAAATTGCATCGTAAACTCCAAGATTTGTCGACAATGATTGTTTTGGACCTATCAATAATAAATACAGCTGGAATATGAATAAATGAAACTTATGAAATGGAAATCGATTTTTTAAAGATCCCAACGCTCCTCAGATAAATGGAAAAGTGTTTTGATGGTTTATTTAAAAAGTTTTTCTAGAATTACTGTCATGTGTCATCCATCGGTGACAGTTGGGTTAAATTATGGCACACAAAAATTAAATTTTTCTAGAAAATACGGCAAATAAAGCTTTTAATAGGGCTGAAATGGATGAGATGTTGATTTGCTTTGTTTTTTTGATGGAAAATTGCATCGTAAACTCCAAGATTTGTCGACAATGATTGTTTTGGACCTATCAATAATAAATACAGCTGGAATATGAATAAATGAAACTTATGAAATGGAAATCGATTTTTTAAACATCCCAACGCTCCTCAGATAAATGGAAAAGTGTTTTGATGGTTTATTTAAAAAGTTTTTATTACGGAAATTAATGGAAAATCTACGTAAATACAGCTCAAAACAATTAAAATATTGGTTAAATAAACAAGTGGCACTCACCAAAAAGCTAGAAGCAAAGATTGAAAAGTCGAAAGGGGTCTTTTTTTTGGTTTCGGTCAAAATATCAAAAGCTCACAAAAAAAAATTTCAAATTGACAGTCTTAGGTTATTATAAATTTGTTATGGTTGAAAGAAAAGATTTTGGGTTGATAGTTCTTCTAAAATTGAGCCCCAAATTAATTGAAATGCTTTTTTATATTGGAAAAGATAGAAAAAATAATAGAGAGAAGAGCTCTGGGTAGGTTTTTTGACTTTTTTTTATTAAATACTTAAATCTTTATATTGATAGAGCATGCCTAAAAGTGGTATTTGAAAAGGAAATAATGAAAGACAATTTTAAATTTACCGCTCTAATGTTTTTGACATCGTTGTTGTTAGCAACAACAAAAATATAATAATAAAATAATTATTTTTAGAATTTTCATAAAGTATTTACATATTTTACAAAATTACGTGTAAAAGTGTTGTTTTTTTGCAAAATATAAGTGAAAAGCTTAAAAGAAAGTAGGTTTAATAATTATTTAATCTCATTGTCGACAATTTTTTTTTTTAGATAAGGTTTGATAACTATTTTTGAGGAGACACCTAAGTTTTGGTCTGTTTTACATTTTTTCCTTTATTATAATATGGGTATATAATACGTATGGCTAGAAGAGCTTTTTTGATTATATTATATAAGATATAGAACTGTGGTTGTAGGAAAATTTATAATTGTGTATACGAAAAGTGATGTTAAGTTGTGTTTGAGACCAATCGATGAAAGAATATTAATATATATATATGAATTAAAATAAGATGGAAGTGGAGAATTATATTCAAATAGTATCTATACAGAATATATATTTTTTTCTCAATCGTACGTACTTATTTTTATATTTTTAAATAAACAATTAAATATTTAAAAAAAAATACGATGTCAATTGTCAATTATTATTGTTGACATAATCAATTAAAAAATACAATGTGATCACTTATTTATATTTTATAAATAACATGAAATATGAAACGTTTTTCTGTCAATTTTAATGTACAAATTTCTATAGAGTGGTTGTTTTTTTGAATTTGATATATAAAATATAACTAAAATATAAATAATTTTTATAGATTTTTTTTAGATTATGTATAATTGTAATTGATTGGTTACATATTTTGAAAAAATTAAATAGAAAATAGAAAAAAATGAATGTAAAAATAGATAAAAATTAAGAAAATTAGAAAAATGAAATAAATAGAAAAAAAAAGAAAGGAAGAATAAAGTATATAATTAATAAAATGTAATATAAACTTTTTTTTTAATAAAAATAAAATATGGTTGTTTTATGGTTGCCGAAGGCAACTTTATATACATGTAAGGAAGTAAGGTAAGCAAAAAGAGGAAAAAATAAAAAAATATAATAATAGAAACTATTATAATAATAAAAAAATATTAATAAAATAACATTAATAAAATAACAATTTTAATTTCGAAAAATAATAACAATAAACTTGCTTTAGAAGAGAATAAGAAAAAATTCATATAAATTAATTTAATATATTATAGTTTTTATTCTAATTTTAATAGCAATTATTATTAAAGTAATAAAATTAATATGAAAATAAAAAAAATTAAAACGAAGAAAAAACGTACAAATGAAAGAAAGAAAAAATTGGAAAGTAAAAAAAGAATAAAAATTAAGTATATTAAATAAAATGTAATGCAAAATTTTTTAATAAAAAAAAATTGTTGTTTTATTGTTGCCGAAGGCAATCTTTTACAAATAAGAGAGTATGGTAAGAAAAAGAATGAATAAAAAAATATATATATATACATAATGATTGAAAAAAATAATATAAAATAATGATAGATAGTAATACTATTTTTAAATATTAAAGTAATAATATGAAAACTTTATGTCAAAATCTGATCTAAAGTGTTATAACGAGAATTTTTATAACAGAAAATGACTGTTTGCCACCTAAATAATGAGAAAACAATAAAAAATTTAAAATAATAATGAATAGTAAAAGTATTTTTAAAAATAAATAATATGAGATTTATATATGTTGCCGCAGGCAACATTCAATACAAGTGAGTAGAACAAGTACAAAAAAAAAACAAATAATTTAGTAAATAATAAAATCATATGCTTGCTTTATTATAAAAAAAAATATAAGAAAGATAAAAGAAGAAGAATTAAGTATAATTAATAAAATCTAATAAAAGTTTTTTAATAAATAATAATAATGGGCTAGGTTTATATAAATGTTGTCAAAGGCAAACGTTGATATGAGAAAGTAGAATAAGTACAAAATAAAATAAATAAAAATATATTACAATAAAAAAATAAATAAACAATAATCTAATAAAAAAAAAAAAAAAAAAAACGTTTATGCGTTTGCTCTACGGTTGCCGAAGGCAACGCTTCTAGGTTTATACACGTTGCCGTAGGCAACCCTCTACTCAAGAGAGTAGGGTAAGCACCCGGAGGGTGCGCGACCCAACTCTCGTTTAACTATAATAAAACCTGACCTAGCTGGCCCTTTCTGACAAATTTTAGTTTTTAAAAAAAATTTTTGTGTTTAAATGGAGAATGGAGATGAAAAAGTAGCTATTAAATCAATTACACGGTTTTTTTAATGATTTCTAGCAATTTTTTTCAAATTTGATAACCCCTTTGAGCGTACGAGGTACCACAAACAGAGTTTGAGAAAAGGATGGAATGTGTCAAAATCGCGATAATAACGTCTAAACTTACTATAGATAGATTCTATATCACTAAGAATTTTTTCAACAAATGTCATAACCTGTCAATTTAATTTAATTTTAGCGAAAATCTACCAAAATACAGCTAAAATCCATAAAATATCTATGAAATAAATATGGGCGGTTTATTTCTAACGATTTCCCATTAAGAGATTTAATGTAATTTCATCAAGAAAGAAGATTTTACAATTTGTGGCCCCCAAACTGTCAAAAGAGTGGAAGTGAGAATAGACCGAATTTCAGTGAATATTTCAATGAAAACATTATTTAAAAACTATTTTGAAGCGACCGATAAAGGTTTGAATAATTTTTTTCAAAGATCTCAAGGCATTTTGTAGAGAAAAATAAGGGCCCCAGACAAATGTCATAACCTGTCAATTTAATTTAATTTTAGCGAAAATCTACCAAAATACAGCTAAAATCTATAAAATATCTATGAAATAAATATGCTGATGAAGCGACTGATAAAGGTTTGATTAATTTTTTAAAAGATTTCAAGGCATTTTGTAGAGAAAAATAAGGGCCCCATTCTGTCAACAGAGTGAAGTGAATTTAATGGAAAATCTAGGTAAATACAGCTCAAAACAATAAAAATATTAGTTAAGTAAGCAAGTGGCACTCACCCAAAAGTTAGAAGCAAAGATCGAAAAGTCGAAAGGGGTCTTTTTTTTGGTTTCGGTTAAAATATCAAAAATTCACAAAAAAAAATTGTCAAATTGACAGCTTCAGGTTATTATAAATCAATTTCATTCAAATGTCATAACCTGTCAATTTAATTTAATTTTAGCGAAAATCTACCAAAATACAGCTAAAATCCATAAAATATCTATGAAATAAATATGGGCGGTTTATTTCTAACGATTTCCCATTAAGAGATTTAATGTAATTTCATCAAGAAAGAAGATTTTACAATTTGTGGCCCCCAAACTGTCAAAAGAGTGGAAGTGAGAATAGACCGAATTTCAATGAATATTTCAATGAAAACATTATTTAAAAACTATTTTGAAGCGACCGATAAAGGTTTGAATAATTTTTGCATTTTGTAGAGAAAAATAAGGGCCCCAGACAAATGTCATAACCTGTCAATTTAATTTAATTTTAGCGAAAATCTACCAAAATACAGCTAAAATCTATAAAATATTTATAAAATAAATATGCTGATGAAGCGACTGATAAAGGTTTGATTAATTTTTTAAAAGATTTTAAGGCATTTTGTAGAGAAAAAGAAGGGCCCCATTCTGTCAACAGAGTGAAGTGAATTTAATGGAAAATCTAGGTAAATACAGCTCAAAACAATGAAAATATTAGTTAAGTAAGCAAGTGGCACTCACTCAAAAGTTAGAAGCAAAGATCGAAAAGTCGAAAGGGGTCTTTTTTTTGGTTCCGGTTAAAATATCAAAAATTCACAAAAAAAAATTGTCAAATTGACAAAAACTATTTTGAAGCGACCGATAAAGGCTTGAATAATTTTTTTCAAAGATTTTAAGGTATTTTGTAGAGGAATAATAAGTACCCCCCGAAGTGTCAACAGAGTCAGAATATAACGGAAAATCTACGTAAATTCAGCTCAAAATAATTAAAATATTGGTTAAATAAACAATTGGCACTCACCAAAAAGTTAGAAGCAAAGATTGAAAAGTCGAAAGGGGTCTTTTTTTTGGTTTCGGTCAAAATATCAAAAACTCACAAAAAAAAAATTGTCAAATTGACAGCATTAGGTTATTATAAATTTGTTATGGTTGAAAGAAAAGATTTTGTGTTAATAGTTCTTCTAAAATTGAGCCCCAAATTAATTGAAATGCTTTTTTATATTGGAAAAGATAGAAGAAATAATAGAAGGAAAAGCTCTGGGTAGGTTTTTTGACTTTTTTTTATTAAATACTAAAATCTTATATTGATAGAGCATGCCACCCGAAATGTTAAAGGGGTGAAGCTAATATAATAGAAAAAGTAAAGATTAAAAAGTCGAGAAGGTTATTACGGCTGAAAGAAAAGCTTTTGGTTAATAGGCCTTCCAAAATTGAGCCCCAAATTTTTTTTTTGTTGCTATAAACAAATTTGTTTATAGCAACCAATAATAACAATTTTTTTTTTTAAATTGACATATATATTTATTCGTTTCTAAGTAACACAAACAAAATAATTATTTATAAATTTTTTCATAAAAATAATTGTGAAAACGTTATTTATAAGAAAATTTCAACAAATATATATTGAAATTAATATGTCAATGTGTTCGCTACGATATAACCTAATTTTTTTTTAATGAAAGTTACGTCAAATATTTGTCAACAAACAAACGTTTTCGGTTACATTGTTGAAACTAGGCAATTAAAAATTTTTTTAAAGTGTTGCCAAATTAAATATTTATTAAAAAAACATTTTTTTTTTGATTGTATTAATTTTAAACAAATGTTTCTAATTAATAATTATACAAGAAAAATTTGAAATTTTTGTTATTTAATTTCCGACAATCAAATATGCGAAAAAAAAATTTGCAAAAAAAAAAAAAAAAAAAAAAAAAAAATTAAAAATAAAAAAATGTTAATTTTAAAAGATATGCGATGATTTAAGTGAAAAAAGCATCAAGAAAAACTAAAAGAAATTATAAATTTGTTGATAATAAAAAAGAAAAGATAATTTAAGTAGTATAGAAAATCAAAATTATGGTATTTGTAGAAAAATAAAAATTGATAAAATTAAGTAAAGAATAAAAAAAATCGAAAAAAAAATTTATAGAAAAGAAAATGTTTAGATTAGAAAACCATATTATAAATACGAAAAAAAAATGTGAAAATATTAGGAGTTTATAGATGAATAATACAATATTAAAAAAAAAATAGTATA
Organism: Lagria hirta; assembly: GCA_947359425.1. Lineage (NCBI taxonomy): Eukaryota > Metazoa > Arthropoda > Insecta > Coleoptera > Tenebrionidae > Lagria > Lagria hirta. Next base: position 8,037,967 of record OX375801.1, on the reverse strand, counting down.
AAAAAAAATTAAAATACACAAAAAACAAAAATGTAAGAGAGAAATAATAAGAAAATAAAAAAAATTAAAAAAAAAGTTAAAATTAAGTAAATACATTATAAAAATAGGAACAAATAGAATCAAAAAGAAGAAAGTGAAGAGAAATAAAAAAAAGAGTTCAAAAAAAAAAGTTGAAGAGATAAAAAAGAAAAAGAATAAAAAGAAAGAGAAAATAAAAACTTCAATGTACAAATTTCTATAGAGTAGTTATTTTTTTGAATTTGATATATGATATATAACTAAAATACAAATAATTTTTATTGATTTTTTCTTTAGATTATGTATGATTGTAATTGAATGATTACATATTTTGAAAAAATTAAATAGAAAATAGGAGAAAAATAGAAAAAGAAAACAAATAGAAAAAAAAGAAAGAATATAGTATATAATTAATAAAATGTAATACGAATCTTTTTAATAAAAATAAAATATGGTTGTTTTATGGTTGCCTAAGGCAACCTTATCTATATAAGAAAATGAGGTAAGTAAAAGGAGGAATAAATAAAAAAATATAATAATAGAAACAAAAATAAATATATAAAATAACAATTTTAATTTTGAAAAACAATAATAAAAGACTTTTTTTAGAAGAGAATAAGAAAAAATTCAGATAAATTATTATAATATATTATAGTTTTTATTCTTCTAATTTTAATAACAATTATTATTAAAGTAATAAAATTAATATAAAAATAAAAAAAATTAAAACGAAGAAAAAAAAATAAAAAGAAAAGAAAGAAAAAAATTTGAAAAAAAAGAAGAATAAATATCAAGTATATTAAATAAAAAAATGTAATGCAAAATTTTTTTATAAAAAAAAAATTGTTGTGTTATTGTTGCCGAAGGCAACCTTTTACATATAAGAGAGTATAGTAAGAACAAGAAGGAATAAAAAAAATATATATAATATAAATAATATAAAATAATGATAGATGGTAATATTCTTTTAAATATGAAAGTAATATTAATATGAAAACGTTATGTCAAAATCTGATCTCAAATGTTATAACAAGAATTTTTATAACAGAAAATGACTGTTCGTCACCTAAATAATGATAAAAAAATAAAAAAATTATAATAATAATGAATAGTAAAAGTATTTTCAAAAATAAATAATAATAGATTTATTTATGTTGCCGCAGGCAACATTTAATACGAATGAGTAGAACAAGTACAAAAAAAAATAAATAAAAAAAAATTGGTAAATGCTAATATGCTTGCTTTATTATAAAAAAAAGATAAGAAAGATAAAAGAAAAAGAATTAAGTATAATTAATAAAATCTAATTAAAATTTTTTAAATAAATAATAATAAATTTCAAGATAAATAATAATGGGCTAGGTTTATATAAATGTTGTCGAAGGCAAACGTTGATATGAGAAAGTAGAATAAGTACAAAAAAAAATAAATAAAAATATATTACATTAAAAAAATAAAAAAACATTAATCTAATAAAAAAAAAAAAAATGCGTCTATTTTACGGTTGCCGAAGGCAACCCCTCTAGGTTCATACACGTTGCCGTAGGCAACCCTCTACTCAAGAGAGTAGGTAAGCACCCGGAGGGTGCGAAACCATACTCTCGTTAAACTATAATAATAGCTGATGTAGTATCTCTTTCTGACAAATTTTAGATTTTTTAAATTTTTGCATTAAAGCGATTGTTTAAATTAACGAAATTTTCGCTATTATGACAATTATTTGTGTTTCGTTTTGTGTGGTAAAGTTTTTTTTTTCATTTGTAAGCCCCCTTGGTTGTATGTTGTACCGCCAGTAAACTTTAAGAAAGAGATAGAATGATCGAAATGCGGCTATGAATGACGGAAAAACGTACTATAGATAGAAAACTTTGAAAGCTGGGCTTTTTAACTGACACAAGGTCAAAACAGTGTCATATGCCATTCAACGGTGACAGTTTTACATTAGGTTATGTTTCTCAGTGTCTAACCTGTCAGTGTAATTTTGGCGAAATTCTACCAAAATACAGCTTAAATCTATTAAATAAACATGTGGGTTTTATTTATAAACATATCCCATCAAGAAATTTAATGTAATTTCATCAAGAAAGAAGATTTTTACAAAATTTGAAGCTCAGCCCTAAATTGTCAAAAGAGTGGAAGTGAGAATAGACCGAATTTCAATGAATATTTAAGTGAAAACATTGTTTAAAAACTATTTTGAAGCGACCGATTAAGATTTGAATAATTTTTTTCAAAGATTTTAAGGTATTTTGTAGAGGCATAATAAGTGGCTCCCGAAGTGTCAACAGAGTCAGAATTCGATGAAAAATCTACGTAAATACAGCTTAAAACAATGAAAATATAAGTTAAATAAACAAGTGGCATTCACCCAAAAGTTAGAAGCAAAGATCGGAAAGTCGGAAAGGGTCTTTTTTTTGGTTTCGGTCAAAATATCAAAAGCTCACAAAAAAAAATGTCAAATTGACAGTTTTACTTTATTATAAATTTGTTATGGTTGAAAGAAAAGATTTTGTGTTAATAGTTCTTCTAAAATTGAGCCCCAAATTAATTGAAATGCTTTTTTATATTGGAAAAGATAGAAGAAATATAAGAAAACATAACCTTAAAAGTTAGATGTAAAGATTAAAAAGTCGAGAAAGTTATTATGGCTGAAAAGAAAAGCTCTTTGGGTAATAGATCTTCTAACATTGAGCCCCAAATTAATTAAAATGCTTTTTTATATTGGAAAAGAGAGAGGAAATAATAGAAAGAAGAGTTCTGGGTATGTTTGTTGAGTTTTTTTTATTAAATACTAAAATCTTATATTGATAGAGCATGCCCCCGGAAATGTCGAAGGGATGAAGCTATTCTAGAAATTACAATGAATATTTGAATGAAAAGAAAAGCTTTGGGTTAATGGGTCTTTCAAAATTGAGCCCCAAATTAATTGAAATGCTTTTTTATATTGGAAAAGATAGAAGAAATATAAGAAAATATAACCTTAAAAGTTATATGGAAAGATTAAAAAGTCGAGAAGGTTATTATGGCTGAAAGAAAAGCTTTGGGTAATAGGTCTTCTAACATTGAGCCTTAAATTAATTAAAATGCTTTTTTATATAGGAAAAGAGAGAGGAATCTGACGACTAATTATAGATAACATAGTGATTGTTTGCCTATTATTTTATCCAGAAAATCTCTTTTATTTTTGTTATGTAGATAGTTACGTTAGCGTTTTATAAATAAAAAAATATATATATGTCAATTTTTATTTTATTTTTTTACATTAAATCTGCGGCAATACGATCCCTTTTAATTACCCCTAAATTCATCTCTAATCTAGGATTATACTGTTCTTCCTCTAATTGGTTATAATCAAAAAATGCACCTTTCCATAAATCATTATTTAAATAACAAAAATTGTGGAACACACATGCAGCAGTGACGACTTCAATAGCTCTTGATATGGAGTAGGAGTGTTTATAAACTGAAGTCGTTTCCATCTTCCCAATAAAATGCCAAAAGTTCAATGTTCAATACAAACTCTGTCTGCACTTAATATATAATTGTGGTGTCTTTGAATGCATGTCCTTGCATCTCTGTATGGTTTCATTAGCCAACTTGATAATGGAAAAGCACTCTCTCCTATCACATAGTAATCATCGTTGGGAAAATATCTATGTTTTCCAAATCGTTCAATCTTCCTTACAAAGATTAAATTGGCAAACACCTAAAACATAAGATAAGTGCCATAAGTAATTTTTAATGTAAAATTATTTTTATTCTCGCATCATGAGCTGAACCTGGAAAACCGATGAAAACATAAGTGAAAATTTTCTTAGAGTTACAAATTCTCATTAGATTTATAGAATGTGACATGTTGATCTATTAGCACTTTAATGTTGATATGACACCCATCAACAGGCCCCTATTACACCTGAAAATCCAGTGTTACTTCATTATTTATCACAATTAAAAGTCATACATCTGCTCTTACCAGGATAATGAATAAAACTTCTTCAGTAGTTGACAAGTGGGGGAGCAAATGCTCCCCCCACCACTTTACGTCACGAGACCTTGACCTTGAGTTTCAAGGTCAAGGCCGAATGCGTCACTTGGCTTTGGCAGCCCAAGGCCAAGGTCGAATGCACTACTTGGTCTAGACAGCCCAAGGTCAAAGTCGGCTACGTCACTTGGTTTTGGCAGTCCAAGGTCAAGGTCGAATGAGCCACTTTGCTTTGACAGTCCAAGGTCAAGGTTGACTACGTCACTTAGCCTTAGAGAGCTAAGGTCACTACGTCACTTAGCCTTCAATGGCCAAGGCAACGACGAAAGACAAGAACAAAGTCTTGTGTTTATTTTCTTTACAATTAAACAATGCGCGACCCTGACTTTAGGGTTGATCATAAGATTAATATGTGTTAAACAAGGATGTAAAAAAGTTGTTTACTCTTTATCTGTAAAAGTGAGTCGTATAAATAAGCGGTGCATAAGTTTTACAGTAGTTCTAACTTAACATCAAAGAGAAAAAGTGATAAAGTGATAAATAAAACTTTAAAAAAAATTTGTGTGTATCCTAATGTGTAGCACTTACAAAATGTTTTATAGATTTCATTTATCTGGTGGTGTTATTTTTAAACGTATAATGTATCGCAACCAGTTAGGAAATTTAGATGAGAATTTAGAATGGGTTGATATTTTTGAAGATAGTGTTGTATGTGAAGAGTGTTTAGAAAAAGAAGTGAAAATGGTCAAAGAAATAAAAGATGCAACTAAGGATGAAAAAGATGAAGCAAGCTATCCCATGAAAGATACAAAGATCAATATTGATATGATATGTTCTAAAACTGAGCTAGATGTGTTGTGTCGTAAGCACAGTGGAAGTTGTGCTCAATGTCAGAAAGAGATTCTTAACATTACAGTTGTTGATCCTTTTGATACTAATAGTATGAGAACATGTTACAAGTAGTTCTATATGTTTTTTTAATCAAAGTTTGTGAGCTCTTTTGCTACATGTTGTTAAAGTTAAACAAGTGTAAGGCAGTAATAATAAATACTATAAATAAATAAATAACTTTATTTATAAAATTCTCTATTTAACAATTTAAATTTTTTTTTTTCTTTTTTTGATAAGAACGGTGGTGGTCGTCTTAGCAACCCTGCTTCAGCACATTGCTGCCACCGGTGGTAGGTGTCAGCGCTCATTCCTACTGGAATTGTCTCGTGGGGTGTAGGGTCAGCTACTTGCTTTTGCTTTGCTTCATGGCATTTGATCATATGATTGCTCAATCTTTTCTGTAGCACTCGATGTGATTGATCATAGGGGCAGATCACAAATTCTATAAAAAAAAAGCACTATAAAAAAATTATGAAAAGCAAAAGTGATTCAAACTTACGTTCACCAATGTCTTCCATTGTAAGTAAAGAATTTTCTAATTTTCTATTTTCTTCGGGTATAACCACACTTGTACAACAGTAAAGCGCTTTTGGCAGGTTTTTATCTAAAACTCCCAGTTTTCTACTTTGCTAAAAACCCCACTACTTTTTAGAATTAAACCTTGAATTGACAAGGTTGTACAGTAGACCTTGGCCTTGGTTTTAAACGGAAACATATTTATGCAGTGTCCTTGAGCAAAAAAAAACAGCTTGCACTTTTTAAAAAAACCTTGCTGGTAACCTTGCCCTTCTACCCCTTCTATTATTTTTAATGCTAATATAAAAAAAGTATATAACAGACTTTTTTAATTTATGTGTAAATGTGTAACCGTTCGTTTAAGTGTTGTCTAAAGGTAAGAATTTTTGTTTTTCATCTTTAACTGTTTAAATTTATACATGTGTTTGTTTTCAGTACACAGAAAAATGTTCTACAGAGTAAAACTTTCGGGAGGCATAATCTTCAAAAGAATATTGTATAATAATGAAATTGACAATTTAGATTCAAATTTGGAATGGAAGGACGTTTTTGAGAGAATTATGCTGTGCCCGGAATGTTTTATAACAGAAAGCCAAAGAATTTTAATGAACCAGGATGCCGGACCATTTGAGCTGAAGACTGCTGAAGAAGAAACCAGCATCCATATGAATTTAATATGCGATACGTCAGAGTTGGACGCAATATGTCATCGACATAGCGCCAATTGTGCGCTGTGTAGTCAATCATTGCTAAAAATCAGCGTTCTAAAGCCACTAAACACCAATAATGTGGTTATACAGTATGTATAAGCTGTTTTAATAAAAAACAGTTATGTAAATATATAAATATGTACAAATAAAATATTGTAACTTCTATATATATTGTATATTTTATAACCTTTGTTCAAAATACCCTTAAAACAGTAAGAATACTACAATAGTGTCTTATAAGCAAGCACTGTTTATTTATTGCTGTAGTAAACATGTTTTGTCTGATATACAGCTTTTATATGTCTTGTAAATTGACAAGCTATACATTCTGAAGATTCTATATCGGTTTCACCCCCACATTGTATGCAGTTATATTTTACTGGAACAGGCATTTTTTTAAACTCAGTAGCTTTAGCCGTAAAAGATATCTTGCAACTACATTAAATAATAAGAAATACCAAACTTATACGGTTTTTAAAAATCAGTTTCATACCACATAATAAAACACATAAAAAGTTTTTATGTATAAATAGCAGTTAATTGAATAGCACAAAAAAAACATAGTTTGTGTTAGTAATAAAAATAGTATTTAAAAAATACAAATGGTTTTTGCATAAAATGCTATGCACGCAAATCTAGGATGGCAACAGAAGTAAACCAGTGTAGCGCGCGCTTTTTTTTGAGAAAGACGTAAACATGTGTAGTGTTGCTTTTTGCATGAAAAAAACATAATTAAATATTATTTTGAACGTTTAAACTGAAAAACGTATTTTTTGTGTGTTTTAGTGAGTGTTTAATGTGAATTGGAGTGATAAACTATGACAGAATTGGAGTAAAAAAAATGTGAGTAACTAGCCATTACATATTTGCTTTTTTTTGGAAAAAAACAAAATACGAAAACCGTTATTTTTAATGTAATAAGGTAGTGGTATTGAATAAAATAAAAAAAATAGAAGACAGTTCTATACTAAAATTAAGTAAATTTACTTTGTAAATTTAAAATTTAGATATTTTAATATGTTTTGAGTAATTCGAGGTTTAATTGTAGCATTTCCAGATATTCAATCTATGAAATATTTTTTTTTTCTAAAAAAGAAAATAGCATTATGTGAGACAAATATCTGCTGACATAGAAAAATACAAGATGCTCCTGTGCGTTGTTGCATTTTTTTCCTAGAATATCTTTAACCATGAACTTGTGTATCAAATTAACTATTATACAATATTAAAATTTAAAAAGTAATTTGTATATTTCTGTAAGCATTCTAGATATTCAATCTATAAAATATTTACAAAATTTGGTTAAAAAAGGGAAAAAAAGCATTATGTGAAGTGAACACATAGCTGCTGATATAGGAAACTGCAAAGTGTGCTGTTTTTGCATTTTTTTCCTAGAATATCTTTGACCATGAACTTGTGTATCAAATTAACTATTATACAATATTAAAATTTAAAAAATAATTTGGCTGTTTATGAAACCATTTTCGATAGTCAATCTATAAAATATTAAAGAAAAATTGATTAAAAAAAGAAAAAAGCATTATGTGAACCAATAGCTGCTGATAGAGGATAATGCAAGGTGTGCTCTTTTTTTCATTTTTTCATTGTTTTCCTAGACTCTCTTTGACCATGAACTTTTGTATTAAATTGGTTATTATAGAATATTAAAGTTTATAAAAAATGTATATTTATGTAGGCATACTTAATATGCAATCTATAAAATATTTCCAATATTTTGTCTAAAAAGAAAATAGCATCATGTGAGATAAAGAGCTGCTGATATAGGAAAATACAAAGTGTGCTCTTGTTGCATTTTTTTCCTAGACTACCTTGACCATGAACTTCTGTATCAAATTAACTATTATACAATATTAATATGTTAAATAATCAATTATTTATGATTTAATTTCTTTATTTTAAGCATGCAATATGTAATTGATTTTAGATTAATACTATCTTAGTGCTTTAACAAAATTTCTATGTTGGCTTTTATATATTCACAATTGATTGATACGAAAGTTTAATAACTATTTACACTTTTAATACTACATTAAATATCACATAAACAATAAATAAAAAATTATAATATATAAAACAGTAAACCACAACACAGTAAAGTGATTATATTGATCAATGTGTAGAGTTACAACAATTTCATGCGGTATAGATTGATTTAATAAAGCAAATGTGCAAGAAGGCGAAAATTTTAAATGTTCGTTTTGAGGAACATCTGTAGAGTTCCATTGTCCTAATTGGAGCTTGCAGTAGAAACATGTGACTGTATCTAATGAATTAGTGTAAAAAAATCCAGATTTTGACAAATCACTTGCTGTAGGTGAAGAAAGTTTCCATGTCTTAAATGATAAAAGTCTTTCATCAAAACATGTGTAATTTTTTTTCACTGTAACAAAGCCAAGCGAGTCATCGAGACACATTTTAATTAATTAGAGTTAATCAATGATATTCCCTTTCACTGTTTGTTATCAGCAACTCTGCCGTCAAAAATGATGGGTAACTTAATTACTAATTCTACAAAAACATAAGTAATGCGAGTTTGGAAAGAAACGCGCTCGATACTGATTCGATCTTTATATTTCAATGTAAACTTTGCTTTCGGTGAAATTTTGATATTATTTATTTTAAGAATTATATCTTTATTAGGATTCAACACAACGTTTTCTACAGTTCCTTGAGTATATGGAAAAATATATACAGTATCACCCGTTGGCAGGGAAAATGCTAAGCTTTGCTCGCTTATGTTACCATATAACTGTAACGTTTGTAGATAATATAAGTCGCCCAGTACGTTTTCAAATAAGCGATTGAAGTTATGATTTTCTATATGATTGAAGAATTTATCAAGTGACATCACTAACAAAAGTTTGACTAAATAGCTTAAAACTGATCGACTGGTTATATAGACGTTGTGCAGATAATTTTTAAATATGTTTATAGTTGTCTTGCGCATGCGTATCTACTTTTTGACACATTAGCTTTTGTTTCTTTATCTAAACCAACAATATAATAGGTAAAAAAACTACCAATGCTCATGCGTAGATCTGAAACAAAGTATAAAAGTTGAAGAAATTTTAAAAATAAAATAGTTTAATAATACATCATGGCTTGCAAAGTTGTAAATAAGAGTGAAACACCAATTATGTTAAGTGAACAAATTTTTTTTTTAAACAAGTCAAAAGTAAAATATGTAAGTGTTGGATTTAAAACGGATATAGTATTTTCTCCAACAATTCGTTTTGCTGGAACAAGAAGCTATCACGTTGTGGATATGTGTCGTGAAGACTTTGTTGCTTTTTTGAAGTTAGAACAATGGATTACTGATATTTGTAACAATTGGTCGGCAGTTACCCACAATGACAACCGATCAGAGATGAAGCAGTGTGGAAGTATAACGGTTATGTTCTACGATGTTAAGAGCAAACCTGTTTTGCAAATCTTTAAATCGCAAGAGGACGTAATTTACTTAGGTCAAGAATCGTTAAACAGTTTATTTTACCAAGCTCATGTAATTTTGACAAAAGTACATCTTCTTGAAGAGCATAATTTTTCAACATTCTACAAAACAATGTTAAGAAGAGCATGTAAAATGGAAGGAAATGTGCTAGAAAACATGAAACAACTGCTTAAAGTTATGAAACAAGATGAAAATGTTGCTACGGTAAAACAACTAATGCTTTTAGAACCTGATGTTGTAGTAAAAGATATGGAAACGTGTAAAATTTTTTTTTAAATAATAACAAAAAACATGTTAGGTTTAGCTCTAGTGTAGAAATACGTTTTATGTATGTTTGGAACTTTGCATATAAACAAGCACGGAAAGGACAATGGGAAACAATTGCAAGAGACTCTGCTAGATTTCGTAGAAGAATTGTAGCAACTGGATTGAAAATTTCTAAAGTTTTTGAAAATACACATAGAAATAAAATATATGATAATATCTATACCTATACTGTAGATAATAATTTTAATACAAATAATAATACAGATTGTTGAGTTTTATTGCATTTTTCTAAAATATAAATTACAACTTTTTAATAATGTCTTTGGATTCAATCCACGAATTGTGTTTTTTATCCATATTTAACCATTTGACATATAGTTTATTTCCTTTTTTTCGTAAGACTTTTTCTATTAGATATACATTGTTGTGTTTTACTTTTTGAAGTTCAAATTCGTAAAAACCGCCTTTAATCATCTCCCCGAGATAATCTTGTATAAGATATGTGCGGGGGTTTGTTGTTTGAATTTTTATTACAGTAAATATTTCATTACTCCATGATGGTGTGTAACCTTTTTTGAACACACTGCGGTGCTTACTTACTCGTACTTTATCTCCGACTTTAAATTTGGGTTTTTTTACATCAATAACTTTCAGATGAGTATAGACTTTGCGTAAAATTACTTTCTCATTCTGTGCATTAACATCACACGGTTTATATCCTGTAGTTCTATGTTTTGTGTTATTGTACTTAAAAATTATTTTCGGTAGAATGTCCAACCACTTATAGTTACCTTGCATACTAAATTCTTTAAACATTAGATTCTTTATAGTGCGATTAACTCGCTCAACAACACTTGCTTTTAAGTTAGAATACGAACTATAATGATTAATTCTATATTTTTGTATTAGTTCTTTAAAGTCTTTATTATAAAATTCCTTTCCAAAGTCGGTTTGTAAGTTTTGAGGAGGATGCTTTATACTATTTAAAAAGTGTTTGAATGTGCGCACTACTTCTCCTGCACTTTTATTTTTTAAAGGATAGCTCCACACATATTTTGAAAATACATTGATTATCATTAAAATATATTTAAATCCTTTATTAACTTTAGAATATGGAATTATTTCTACTAAATCACATTGATATAAATCATTAAGACCTTTGACAACCACACGTCGTCTGGGAAAGTGAACTCTAGCCGGTTTATGTAGTTCATTGACTACATCTCTTTTTAAAGACTCTTTCATAATTAAACTTTGATAATTTTTGATCTTTTTAATTCATCAACTATATAATTGATGTCGTTTTCATTGTTAGTATTTCCTGCTAATTTTGATGCAATCAGCGTTTGAAGGCGCTCAATTAATGTGTTTGGGTTTTTATATGGAACAAATTCTACTTTTTTGTCAGTTAAGGCAAGAGTACGTAAAGATTTTCCAATTTTTGAGTGAGAATTTAAACTTGGTCGCTTGAGATTTGGTACACTTCCTGTTCGTGGTCGTTGGCGAAAAATAGATGAAGGTTTTTGAAAGTCTTGTATAATCGTTTTATATTTGGTTCCTATATTACCTGCAATTTGCATATTGGGGTTATACTGTTTTCTATTTGCTGCTGTCCGCTCCACAATGTCTCGGTATTGTGAAAGATCTGCTTCAGTATACTTTTTAGGCTCTTTTTTAAACATTAACTCAAATAAACCTGGTGTACCTTTGTAAAGTAATTTTTTAATATAAAAATCATTGCCTTTAAAATCAATTTCAGTATTTCCAATAAAAAATTTTGCAGTTTTCACATCATGATGCACACCATACTGAGTATCATAAGAACCATCGACGTCCTTTATAAGTCCTTCAATATATTGACGAGGAAGACCAGACCATTGATCTAAAAACTCTTCAAAAGCTGGTGATTGTCTTAACAGTTCGATATTTTCAGATTCTGGTGTGACATCTGACGTTTTATTAAGTAAAGCTTCAGATTCAACTTGCGGTGTATATTCGAATGTTTCATCAGGATAAAATAAGCTATGTTGTGGAGTCATAACATTTTTATCACTTAATAGACTTTTGCGACTTTTATTTGTTGGTGTAGAGGCAACGTGTTGTAAAGTTTCATATTTTACAGCTGGTTCTGGTTTAATTATTTTATTTTGTTTTATTTCTGTTAATAATTGGTTGATAGGCTCAGAAAATGGCTGCAAGCGTTTTTCAAATTGAAGTTGCGATGTTTCTAAATCTGTTTGTAAACCGCGCAACTTACGTCTTACATTTTTTCTAGCTTTAACCAATTGCAGAGATAAATGATGACGTTTATCCATGATGAATGTTTAACGCAGAATGCAATTTTGGATATTACTTATGGAATAATAAAACTATCAAAATTTTTTCTGTATCGACCTTTAGTCATTGTAGAATCTTTATCAATTACTAAAAAACCGAAAGCATCTGTCCAACAGTTTGCACAAATTTTTTGAAACTTTTCAAATGACATATCCACATTTACGTGATCATTATAAATATGTTTGAGATTAGTAATATCTTGTGGAAAAATTATAATAAAGTTAGCGTTATCACGAATAAGCTGTTTTGGAACGGCTGAATAAGTTTGAGCTAAATAAAAACAGTCAATATAATAATGTCGTCCAAAAGAAAAATAATCACGTATTATGCTTTGATTATCACATATAACGTCATCAAAAATCATAATAGAAAAAGGTTTTGCTTGTTGTGGTGTTAGAACGTTGTTGCCATCATCAAACTCTATATAGGCGATTTCTTTTATAGGGCTTAATACTGTTTTTAAAAATGTATATTTTGGCTGATTTAACGTTTTGCAATATAAATAAATATTTGAAAAACGTAAACCGTTTTTATGAAGTAATAAACTTAATAAAGCATTAGTTTTTCCTGATCCCGAGCTTCCAATAATTATTCCCCGCTTTACAGTAGAACCAAAAAGGGATTTATGTTTGGTAAAGGTACTAGTAACACTACAAAAATCATGATTGATAACGTCTAATGAATTTTTTTGTTTTACAATTTTCATGCTTTATACAAGTTGTGAGTAGTAACTAAATATTTTACATAAAAACTAACATTATATACTATTATACATTTCAATAAACATTCAAATACATTTTGATAAACAATTAAATATTTTTCAACAGATCAAACAAGAGGTTGAAATTGCTTTGACGTTCAATATCATAATGGCCCCATGCTAAAGTTTTATTAGAACAATGTATTACAAAACGTTTATCGTCTACAGCTGACAATGCAACTTTATGACGTAATTCTGTGTATATGTCATGTAAATACGATTTAAATATTGACATACTACAATAAACTGATACGTTATTATTTAATACGTTTTGATAATCTGAAATTTGCAGTGTAGTTTGGATAACGTGTTTACTCACACCTTTAGCTTTTTTTTCAATACGGTTGTTTAATTCAACGCAATATGCTTTAGCACTAGTACCGTAAAATGCTTTAATTGGTATACCTGCATATTCATCTTTCATTTTACCAACAATGGAAACATTGGGCTGTATTCCATGACAATTATATTTAGAATAATTTGAGAAATCAAATCTGCTAGGATTTTGTTTCATGTCATCATAAATATTTTCAGTGAAAGTTTTTAATATTAGAGAATCTGTGTCCATATATAAAAGAGAAATATTATTCTGATATTTAGGTTTAAGAAAATCATAAAAAAACTCATACATTACAGTTTTTGATAAATCTAAAATGCAAAATCCTACATAGATTGGTTTATCATATGTTACAAGAACTTTATTCAATTCTATTGCGATTAAGGTTTCTGAAAAAACTGTGAAATTTTTAAAATTTGGTTTTGCAAGCCAAGTTTCAGCACCAAATTTACAAGTGTCTTTTGACCAGTGAGTCGCTATTTTAATATCAATACGTTTGTCTACATTTTCCATAGTTTTACCAAACACACTATTATTAAAAAGTTTTCTTAAATCTTTGTCAAATTTGGTTTTAGCTTCTAAACGGTATTTTGAATTTAAATCAATATACTTTTCAAGCCAAGCAGACTGTTTGAATGTTACTATTCTATGAATTTTTTTCAAAATCAAGCCATGTTTTAAGCATTGTTGTAATGTAATATAATGAATAATATAGTTAGATTTGTTATTTAAATTTGGTATCAATTTAGAAAATTTTCCATTTGGTGGCACAATATTTTCAGGACAAAATGGTAAATCATTATGATAATCATGTAAACTTTTT